>CM074122.1:20519680-21769680 GCA_037177725.1 Cyamopsis tetragonoloba
TGAGATGAACTTCGAGTCTCTTTTATTTCTACAAATACAAGAGAGAACAATTTGTTTCATCACCCATCGATGAGTTTGATTTGTCATAGTTAGTCATTTCAATGTCTAAATCTGTGCTAATTCATTACCTTTCAAATTGTTAAAGTGTCAGCTATGATAAGCTCATTAATGTTGAGCTACTCATTTTCATTCTCTAAAGTTTCCTTATCTATTTTCCTTGCAAGAAGCTAAGCTTAGTTGATATACATTCAACCGGGTTCATGTTTTTTTAGAAGAGAAGGCTTTACATAAATTTATAAAAAAACTAAAGTAAAACAAATAAAAAGAAGGATATAAGTGCCACACTCCAGAGTTGAAAAAGGAGTTATGAGTGATAAACCCTAATCCTTTTGATAAGATTCGCCACAAAGGTTCTGCCTTTGATAGTCGCCACAAAAGGATGAACGACGACGTCACCATCTCAAGATTGATAAGCCATGGATAACAATTGCCAAAGATATAAGAACCTTTGATAAGATCAAAATAGGGCTAAAAAGCACTAAGAGGCACACCGGCTCTCTAAGAGAAAAAAATCTCAATTTCTATTAAAAAATTCAACTTTTTGTAGCTTATATTAGTAATCCTTTAAATAGACCAAAGTAGTCCTAACCAAAACAAAATAGCATTTATAATGAATTATTTTTAATAAATATAATTGATTCCTAATTTAAAATAATCCTAATTTATTAAGATTCCTATTTCTATTTATGATTTATTTTCATATTATTCATTCTTAATTTATTCATAGAATACTAATTAATAAAAATCCTAAAGAACTAAATTTACAAGTCCCGCACTTGGTGTTTGGATGGAGTATTTTTCAAATTCTTGAAAATTTGAAAATTTTAGTATTTCAATTCCCTCAATTCAATTTCTTTCATTTCTCAAATTGCTTGTTTGGATGAAGTAATTAGAATTCTTTGTTGTTCAAAAGGTTGATGGTATTTGTTTTGATGAAGAAAAAGTGCTTGGCAACCTAAGGGAGAAGCTTAAGAGAACAAATCAAGACTTCACAACAAGAAAAGGAGAAACAAAGTTAAAGAAGACCTTATGTGTTTGATTGATTAGATTTTTTCATAGGTTGTTTGTTTTAGTGTTTGGTAAGGAGTTATGTACTTCAATTGCTCTATATGATTTCTCTTGAGTTAGAGTAGCTTTGATCTTGATTAACGAACCCCCAATCAACCTATTTTACATACATTGATGTAACTTGTTGTTTTGGCTGCTCTGCATCCAGGGGAAAAAAAAGCACTATGTACATCAAAGCAGGAATGCTTTACATCAATGTACAACTATCAAAAACCCTATTTAAAGAGGTTTTGGGTTTTGGAAAAGAGAGAGAACGAATCAATTTCATTTTGCTCGAAAATTCGAGTGATTAAACACCTTCCAAATTGCTCTCTTAGGGTTTCAATTTCATGTTTTCATGAGAGTTCATCAATGAGAGATTGATTGAGAAATTCATCAAGATTTCTATTATTCATTGCATCAATCAACAAGATTCTCTTTAGGATTTTCATTCAATTAATCAAGGTCTGAATTTCTAACATGCTTGATTGAGAAAGATTGTATCATCGAGATCAATTGAAGAAGATTAGGTGAACTCCTTCCATTTCTTTGTTTTGATTTCAGATTTTGAATTGTGATCATTGTAATCTTGTTTGATTCATTGTGTTTTGATGAGTGTGCAAGTGGGTCAAGTATTTGACACCTCTCACCCATAAATCTTGCTCTCCATAGGGTTATTAAGGAGATTGGGGAGGGGGGGGGTTACAATAGGCTTGCCTAAAGGGTTTTCCTTGTGTGGTACACATAAGGTGTTTTTGGCATAAATATTAAGGGAGGACCTTAAGTGGTTTTGTGAAAAGTCCTAGATGGTGACTTAGGCATTGTTTGCTCATATTAAGATTAAATCTTCTAGTAGATTGTGAAAATCCCTAAAGTGGGATCTTTAGGTGAAAATCCAAGAGAGGGAGTCTCTTGGTGAAAAATTCAAAGAGATGAGTCTTTGGTGGTAACATAAATCCTAAGAGGAGCTTAGGTGGCTTGGAAAATCCTAAAGTGCTTTAGGTGATTTGTCAAATTTATTGAGAATGAGTTCTCTTGGTATAGTTGTTGTTTGGGTAGGGGTTGCCTAGGGATTTAGGTGAATCTTGTACTTAAAAACAATTGTAATTGACATTGTGTGATAGTGGAAAATTCAAACTAGTGATTGGCTAGGCTTGGAATTGGATGTAGGTGTGTTAGAATGCCAGATCAGTATAAATCGCTTGTATTTTGTCTCTTTTATGCTTTCTAGCTTGCTTACATTACACACGCTTATCACACATATTTTGGCTATCTTGCATATTGTGAATTGAACTTAATAAAGGCTAGACAATCATTCAAAATGAACACACTACTTTGGTTTGACCTTAATACCAAACTCTATCTCTCATTTGCTTTCACTTAAAAATATTTTTACATTAGCTCATCTTAACAGATTTACAGCCTCATATTAGCTTTCGTGCATAAAGTCAAAAAAATCTATACCTACCTAATTCACCCCCTCTTAAATAGAATACACACTATCCTATCCTACACTCTTCAATTTTAAAATTATTTGTTTGGATAGAGTAATTGAAGCAATTTTAAGCATCATTTGAAGATATGGAGAGAGTTTTTAGAGAGAGGGAGAGTTTTTTTAGAGAGAGAGATAGAGTTTTTTAAACAGACATAGAAAGAGTTTTTTAGAGAGACAGAGATAGAGTTTTTAGAAAGAGAGAGTTATTTTTAGAGAGAGAGCTAGAGTTTTTTTAGAGAGAGAGAGTTTTTTAGAGAAAGAACGAGAGCTTTTTTATAGAGAGAGAGTGAGAGTTTCTTTAGATAAAGTTTTTTTAGAAGAGTTTTTAGAGAGAGATGGCATTTTTTAGAGAGAGAGATAGCATTTTTTATAGAGAGAGATGGAGTTTCTTAAGAGAGAGAGTTTTTTTAGAGAGCGAGCTAGAGTTTTTTTTTAGAGAGAGAGATTTTTTTACAGAGAGAGATAGAGTTTTTTATTGAGAGAGAGAAAGATTACATTTTTTAGAGAGAGAGTGAAAGAGTTTTTTTAAAGAGAGAGTTTTTTAGAGAGTTTTCTAGAGAGAGAGATTCTTCAGAGAGAGGGGAAGAGAGA
This sequence comes from Cyamopsis tetragonoloba, assembly GCA_037177725.1. NCBI lineage: Eukaryota > Viridiplantae > Streptophyta > Magnoliopsida > Fabales > Fabaceae > Cyamopsis > Cyamopsis tetragonoloba. Next base: position 20,522,874 of record CM074122.1, read on the forward strand.
AGAGGGGATTTCACAATTTTGCTTTTTGGGGTGGATTTAAATTTTTTCATTTCTAACTAAAAAGAAGATCCTCTAAAAATGTTGTACATGTGAAATTAAAATACTTTATAATATAACATCTAAACAAGTCAATTTAAATGATAGAATTTTAATTCCCTTCAAAAATTACATTATTCTTAAAAATTCTCTCATCCAAACACACTCTAAATGTTTAGCCTTCAGTTTGAACACGAAGAATCCTTTGTCATCTTCATCATTAGCACTCCCTGAAGAACATAGATTATGTATGAACGTAGTATTTGATGGGTAGGAGAAACCAGAGCAACATAATCGCTTTAAGACTTACAATGTTTTCTTTTGTTGTGTTGTCTTCTTCAGTAGATTTTTTTAAAAATGCAAGTAAAAAAGGAGTGAAGGAAACCAAACAAAACTATACCGATTTGAACAATGGAGGAGACATTTCAGTAACCTCGTCCGACAATACCGAAACAAATGCAGCTTAGTAATGTTGAGCATTGATGAGAAAGGATTCACCAAATAATTGATATTTATGAGCAAAAATAGAATTTGGTATCCAACTTTTTTTTCCAATTTTGGCTTTTACATTAGGGAACCAAATGACCCAACCAAATCAGACACAAATGAAAAAGTTCTTTAGGAACTGGAATAGATTTTAGGGTTTTTACCTTCTTGAAAAGCCAAGCAATGCAAGTCAACGATATCAAATGCATTTCCTCTCCACTTTACTCACCTATAGCAAATTGGAAATGCTCTGTTTAAAGTTAGCTTGCATTGCTTGCTTCTTTGGAAGGCCAAAACTCTAAAAGCCAACTTAATCTCGAAAAAATCTTTCATCATATTCAATTTGTATCATTCTGGTCTCTAACATAAAAAAATAAAAGTGGGAAAAAATCTCCAAGTTCGTGTTTTGATCATTAATTCAAATTTTATGATGAGTTCTTTCTCATCAATAATGGTCCCTGTTACTAAACTGTATTTGTTTTCATGATTTTGGCGAACAAAATGGCTGAAATGGCACCTCCACCAACCGATATCATTTTGTTTTAGCATTCCTTTGCTCGTTTCATATTTCAATTTTTAGTGTTCCAAATACCAGTTTGTTTTTGGTTTATGGGTTCACCCTGAGTTGAGATAAACAAATACCAATTTTTAACTATTTGATGATTTTTGTAGTCACCAGAATTGTATTTAACATGATTGTGATCCGCAATAGCCCATATTTGACCACATTTGAGTATGGCCATAGTGAGACTGCAATTTGAAACCTTTAAATCAAGTTATATGCTATTAGCTTTAAGAAAGATAATAGATTCATACCTAAGTGATGGACTAATAAGAGTTTAAGACATTGGACATGATAACTGTGTCAACATCCTTTGCAAAAAATCAATCTTCCTTCATCATCACCCTACACACACCCACATTTAAAACATATATGAAAAAGACCCCGATTTTCAGACTCAATCTGCCCTCACTCATTCTCACTCATTGAATATAATAATATTATTTGTATTTTATGAATTAAAAATTGGAAATAGATATTTCAGCAAACGTTAACGGAACAGAGACGGAGGGTTTAGGAAATTTGAAAATTAAAAAGAAAATCAAAAAGCCTTCCCTCTCTCTCTCTTCGACGTGACTCCCTCTCTCCTGCTCTCGCTCTTCGTCTTCTCACTATTGCCTTGGCTTCCCTCTCTCTCCCTGTACATCTTCAACTGTTATCAACTTCATCTTGAAGCAAAAATCTCTTCGTTGCTTCGTTGTTGTGATGCTGTTCGTTCCTCGGTGCTCTCTTTTGATTTTTTTCCTAAGTCTTGCGTATCCTCCTCATCTAATTAGGTATGTTTCTGGATGGCTCGGTTGATATTTTCCCTTATTTTTGTAAACCATCGTTAAACGTTGAAGCGTTGTTGTTGGTTTAGTAGGGTTTATTGGCGATTCAGATGTATTATGTCTTCCTCATAGCGTAGAAAGCGTGTAATGGGTAACTGCTGTATATGGGTAGTGATATATAGGAACTAGTTAATCGCTACCCAGGATGTGGTTACAGGGGTCATTATGTGTGTAGAAAGTATTATGTGGTAACTGTGTATTTCTGAAAATCTTTATAATTTTGGTGATTGGTGATTGGCTAGTAGAAATAATGACAACATTATTTTTATAAATTTTAGAGATCCCTATAAAAAATGGTTCGTATAAGGAACAACTGTACATGTGATGGTTTGTAACGTATCAACCAAAGTTTGAGTGATGCGCATAGGCAAAGGATTAAGATGACCCCTTCCAGATTTCTCGTAGACATTGCTGAAAAGATGCAGATTTGCACTCCATTAATGGAGGAAATGCTTAGGAGGTGGGACGTCCATAGTGGGGGGTTTAGAGTTCGAAGCAGTGTTGTTAGCTTCAGCCCACTTGATGTTTGCTTTCGACTTGGACTGCGTATTATGGGTCAAAGGCTTACATTCGGTGAAGTTGAATAAGCAAAGAATCACGCACTAGAGAAATGTTTAAAGAGCTTAAGTTGTCTAAAGGAGAAGGTTATAACATTATAGAAGTGGAGAAACTCATGAACAAATATCAGGACGATGATGTAGTTGATGATTTTTGCCAACTGTATATACTGATAGACCTTGGTGAGTTTTTGATGCCGAAAGAAAGGCAGTGCGTTGATCCATCATGGCTCTCATATTTTGATGATTTGGATGCGCTTGAGTACTATGATTGGGGCAACGCAATATATTGAAATCGTCCATTACTCGTGCCGCAAGCAAGATGAGGGATGACAAGAATGCTTCCTAGATCCATATTACGGGATGTGATGCCTTGTTAAATGTAAAAAAATTAATAACCAATATTTTATTTACACATCATAATTGCGATATATGTTGTTGTATGATGAATTTGATTCTGATTCCTTAACATGCTTTAATATCGTTTCATATCTTTTAAATTGCACCATGGTAATGATTGTTTGTGTTTTCTAACCAACAAAACCAAATAAAGTAAAAATGGTTCAAGTTAACTTAGCAAATAGACTTATGGTTACAAGCGCTTCCAATACTGGTTACGGAGCTCCATATATGACGAAATTGATTATGATTACTCAGTTTACTATAATAACTAGTAATCATTTGATATGCTACACATTGAACCCTGGTTAATTGAAAATCATGTTTTCCTGAGCTCTTTAAACAAATAAAAATGATAATAAACTCAAGTCAAACATATGGGTGACAAGAGTTTCCAAACGTGGTTACGGGGCACATTATATGGCGAATTTGAGTTTGATTCCTTAACATGCTTTAATATCATTTCATATCCTTTAAATTGCACCATGGTAATGATTGTTTGTGTTTTCTGACCAATAAAACCAAATAAAATACAAATGGTTCAAAATGGTTCAAGTTAACTGAGCAAATAGACATGTGGTTACAAGCGCTTCCAATACTGGTTACGGAGCTCCGTATATGATGAAATTGATTATGATTACTCAGTTTACTATAATAACTAGTAATCATTTGATATGCTACACATTGAACATATGCTATTTGGATCATCTGTGATGTTTACGAAGCTTCTTACGTTTTGCAATCGCACGTTCCAAAATAGTAGTCCGCACACTGTTTGATGGATGAAGTACCCAATCACAAACATATTGGCGTCTAAATACATTAATTTTCCCCTGCAAACAAAAAAAACCATTAGGGTGTTAATTAAATATTGAGTCCTTTACTTTAAAAAAAACCATTATAACAGTTAATTAAATGTTAACCATACCGTTGTATAGGTTGGCATGGTCCACTCTCCTCCCTTAGGTTGTCCATCCCAAATTTCTATGTACTTCAGAACAAATATTCCACAATCATGACTATGACAAAATACAAATATTGCATAATGATTATTAGTGAATACGCATACTCATCTCGAATTTGCAAATTAATAACAGAGTAAACCAAATTTTTATATTATGCTTTTTGCTCACCTATTAGACTGACGGGGGATCGTCGGACAACTATACTCCAAATCAAAATCTTGTCCGGGTAAACCAGGCCTCAACACAGACATGAGTTGTTGCATCCAATTTTTCTACACAAATTTAATTTCATTAAACTGAATTTCATATTTATGCACTATAGCTAAAACTTTGTCTCAAACTGAATTGCAATTTCTAAAACTCACCACTGTTAGGTCAACCACTTGGCGTTCATCATCTATGGCCTCCGTCATTGAATCTAACACATGAAACTTTCGCTCCTTTATGTCTATCACGTCACAGTACCAATGTGATTTAAATAAAACAGGAGCAAATATCTGTTTATCATATGAAACGTTTTACGGGCCATGATAAATACTTAGCATTAGGGTAGTTAGTTTCATCATGGAAATATTTTTTTTTAAAATATAAAACTTACAAAATTGGCATGTCTTAGGATTTGTAGTTCCTGCCCACCATGCACAATACCATGGAGCGTCTCATCCGACCAATTAATACTAGCCTTTGCGCTTTGCATTTCACCTAAAATCTTGTCCTAGATCACACAGACAGAAACAAGGGTTAGACAACAATGTATATGTGTACAGAGTTATAATGTACACAATTAATTTATACTTACGACAAACATGGGAGTAACATATATCGAGTAACAGCACCCTTCAAACGTCTCTCGTCATCCATAAAAACCTTTGCTGCAAGCATGAATGTCTACCACAAAAAAGGGGCCAATCAATTACAATCCTAACAGTTAAAATGCATCAAGTAAGGTAATACTACTACATCACTCACCATATTGCATACCCAGGCCCTCGGTTTCATTATTTGCATGTCATAAAAGTTGAGTAGTTGGCGAAACATACATACAATAGTTCTACAAAAAAAAATAATTCATGAATGCTACAAACATATATTTGAAACCTGTTATGTCAACCATAGATACTTTTTCACTTACTCATATTTTCCAATCTTTGACCAGTGACCTCTTTCGGTTACAGCCTTATAAAGTTCTTTCATCTCACTCTCAGATAGAGTGATGTTCACAACTAATGTCTCATCTACAGAGAATAAACAATCATTGTTAATTATCAATCACTATAATGTTGTATATCAAATTATAAAAATGCATTTCTCCAAAATTTTGACTATGTTAACAACTTGTTAAAGCACATGTAACCACTTCCAACAGAATCTACAGACGCAATAATTCAATGACTTACTTATGGAAATACACAATCAAAACAAAAGCATATATTGTTCGCGAAATAAAAAGTTTCTAACGGTTCCTATACAAATACCTAGGCAAATAATTCATCCGGAACTATAAAAATAACAAGCACCTATAAAATCTGATAATATACCACCTTCAATTGAATTACCAGTGCACTCCATATTACCTGGTTCATCCGGAACTTTTGCTTCATCCGGAACTTCTGCTTCGTTAGGAACTTCTGCCATTGGGGAAACTGTACTTAGAGGCTCAACATAATTAATACATGGAATCATTGACAATGAGCTTCCCTCATGGTCACCATAATTAATACATTGAACCATTGCCAATGAGCTTTCCTTATGGTCACCCTCATCTAGCTCCACTGATTCATCCTCTGCATTTGACAAACAATAGATTTTTACTTCCAATTTTTCTAAACACAAAAAGGAATATGCATTTAATATAACAATATGAAACTACCTGATTCTGGATGATGGTGCAAGTCCGCATCGGGATGTGAGCGTGATGCTAGTGCTCCACAAGTTGTGAGCCCAATTTGTTGCTTTATGTAAGACATATCATCCTCGAGGAACAATACCTTTTGCTGCAGGTCCGACACCTTTGCTCGCGTAACCGCATGGTCATTCCTCAGCAATTTTTTGTCAGCAATTATTCCATCTATCTGACTATTGCGACGGGACCAATGCGGAAATCCAGAACTTGCCTTTTGCAAGGCTTCTATCACTACATCTATGGGAAATTCAGTCGAATTTGCAGTAAGTTCTTGAATTATCTACAAAACAAGCATTATGTATACTTATTGGATAGTAACTCATATAAATACAATCCCTATAATTAATTAGATTGTTGTTATTCAAAACTAACCACATTGTTGTTGAATGCTTGGACAATTTTTTTCCCTCGTGACACCAGATACACATGATTTAAAACTCTGGGAAATTTATTCTGCACTGCACGTTCTTGCCTACAATGTAATGCGAGCCGCTGACAAGCCCATACCTGAAAACACACATACAAAAATCAATCCAAATTATCGAGAAACATAAACCTTCTAATGTAATATAACCTACTTGAAAAATTACACTGGGTTAGTTATACCTGCAACACGGCCACACATCCCGTGATGTTGATTTCCCTTCTATTCATTTTGTCGTGAAGACGACTCGATGCACGATTCAACCCCATGACAATATAGTCATATACAACATTACCCCATGCATATTCATCAAGCGATTCCAAATTGTCAACAAATGTAAACACTCCTTCGTTTATTGACTCTGTTGTTTTTGGCATTAGAAATGTAGCAAAGGCAAGCAACAAGTAGAGTCTGCAAAAATCATCAACGGCCTGACTCTGGGAACCGTACAACAAAAGATCTACAAGTGACTCAACCTTTGTTTCCATCTGAATAAACAATGCTCGTGTGTGGGATTGTTCTGGAAAAGGATGATCATTCAGGTTGACCACTTTACCAACAACACGTAGGCCTAGAGCAAAACAAACGTCCAGAGGAGTAAAAGGCAAAACCATGTTGCCGACTCTAAATCCATGGCTACGGTTGTCCCACCTACCAATCATCTCAGCCAATAAGGGACATGACACCTCCAAATTATCTAGCAACTCTACTAGATATTTAAATGGAGTAGATACTATGCGTTGCCGTTGTGCAACGCTTAGGTTTGCATTCACTTGTCCCAACCAGTGGGTCTTGCACATATGCTTCACACGCATTTTCTATATTTAACTTGGTTGGAAACTCTGCATTTTCATCATAATAACAGCCTCATCATATAGAATAAAGGTTATATCCATAAAATCTACCTACAAAATGGACTGTCAATAAATTTCAACACATATGCAGTACCTGTAACCACATTTTGTTTAGTCATTACCCACATTGTACACGTTACTTGACAATATAATTTGAATCAAACAAATTCTATAACTAGACACTATTTCCTTTGGAGAATCAGGGTTTAGTAAAATTATCTGTCACTTCAATATTAGGATTTCATCAATGTGCATACGATTTAGTCAAAAGTATTGATTTTTTTTACTTTCCAATCACCAAGATTTCGTTCTTTAATCGCTAATCATTCAATATTTCAGGGTTTCTTTTAGAGAAACTTACCTGTAGTGAATACGGGGAACGTTGAAGACAAAGCTGCTCAGGTAAGGCACAGACCAATTCACGAACACAGCAGAAGGAAGATGAACAATGATTTCATGGGTTCTTTGCCTGAACAGTAGGGAAGAAGGAATATGAACCGCGCGAAGGAGTTTGTGATGACGAACTCGAATCGAAAAGGTCACAGACGGTTCAACGATGGAGGAGAAGGAAAGATAAACAATGATTTCCTGGGTTCTTTGCCTGAACAGCAGGGAAGATGGAAGATGAAGCGTGCAAATGAGGAAGGAGTTTCTGGATTTGTTTTATTTTGTTTTAAATTTCTGAAACCTCCGTTTCCATTAACGCTTGCCCCCGTCCCCTCCGTTTTCAATTTTCAATTCATAAAATACAAATAATATTATTATATTCTATGAGTGAGAATGAGTGAGGGCAGAATGAGTCCGAAAAACATTTTCCATATGAAAAATAGGAAGACACATAAATAGACAAATAAAGTTCACTCATCTAATATAAATATGAAGCACAATAATTATAAAGAGAATGTTACCTGTAATGAGTTCAAGTGACAAAAAGTGTTATTAAAAACTAATATAATCCTCCAAAAGGGAAAGATGTTAATTATGATTAGTTCAAAGACTTCAAACCATAACACGAACAATTATTTCTCAAATAAATTTGGTTGTCTCAATTAAATTCTTGGTTGATGTAGCACTTACACATAAAACATTTTGGAAACATATATCCTCCTTAAGTTATGCTCTGTGCAAATATAAAATCATAGATGTCACAATTCACCAATACAAAGTTCAATTAATTTAACTAGAAAACTTGAGGTGAATAAAAGTTTTCATAGTAGTATACTTTCTTTTAGGGTTTCAGCAAATTTTCACATTAACTTAGAGTATGGTCCTCCCTTAGCAATCTTAAAGGCATGATCCCAACATCAACATAGTGCATTGAGGAGAACAAAAGAGTCAAGGTAACATGTTTGATTTAATACCTAATTTAAGGGTCTTGCTAAATTATTGAACCAAGAGGCTATCTCTGTCTTGAATTGCGGTGTATTATCTCCTCACATTAAAATTCAGACATAAGAAAACATTAAACCCACAAAACAGAAAAACTCAAATCAAAATCTATAACCTAATCGTCCCAAGTAGAGTGAATAATTGGTTTAATAGAGACAAAGGAGCTATGAATTAAATCTAACATTCAATATCCTAAAGTTTCAAACTTTAGCAAATAATTTTAACCAAACAACCAGTGCAACATGAAATTCATCTTCCAATAGGATAAAAGGGCATACCATAGTTCTAGAAGGCACCTCACTTTGTGAAGATATGGTGAATGGTCATTTTAAGCCGTCTTACCCTAACTTATGCAAAGAGGCTATTTTTAGATTTAGAACCATGACCAACACGTAAAATTATCATTTTTTTAAAATCCCTAGATAAGAAAATGCCAGAAACTAATCACCATGATCAAGTGAAAAATTGGGCCCCAAGAACCAATTGAATTGTGAAAACTCTTGAGCTTACAACAAGGAGGAAAAGATCAAATTAAAAGAGAGAATAGCAAAAAGGATTGGAGGGGCATGCACACTACAAGAGAGAAAAAAAAAAGATTATATTGATGCTTTGCAGAACAATAAAACTAAATCATGATCAATCAAGAGAAAAGAGAAAATCTAAGAACTAACCTGAGAAAAACCAACTAGCTATGTGCTAGTGTATGTGCTACAAAAGAGAAAAAGAGTAAAGAGAGAGAATATGAGGCACAGAATGAGAAGGGCACTAGAAATTATGATATATAAAGAGATAGAGATTGAGAAATGGTTCACAGCCGTTTCGGGTCTTGCTTTGGATTTTCTTCCCTTCTTTACAATTTTTTTTTTTTCAATGGTAATTCTTTCAACAGATACAAATTTGGCATGTATGTGGAGGGAACGTTTAAATGCATTATGTAATCAATGGAAATTCTTTCAAGAGATACAGATTTGGCATGTATCTGGAGGGAACGTTTAAATGCATTATATAATTAATGTTAATTCTTTCAAGAGATACAGATTTCGCATGTATCTGGAGGAAACGTTTAAATGCATTATATAATGAAACTTTCAATTCAATGCATGCTTCTTTTCACATATGTATTAATTAGTATAATATTACTCCTTTCGGTCATTTTTATAAGAAATAAAAAATAATTTTTTTGTTGATCCTAATTATAAGAAATTTAGTATTTTTTCTATGCGTATTGATTTTTAAGAAGGAGTAAAAATACTTTGTTACGCTCAATTTATTATAAAAATACTCATTTCCTAGGTAAGTGAATGCATTAATTACATGGACAATTTAGGAATAAAATTAAAATTCACTATTTTATTAATTAATAAAAATATCATTAAAGATGTTTTATTGATCAGTATAAAATTAGTCTTATGTTTTTTATAAAAAATATCGAAAAAAGTATTATTTTGAGATGTTTTTGGTAGATCAGGGAAAATTATTATTTTAAGATTATATATGGAGGAGGAGTTGATTTTTTAATTTGTTATTCATTTATGACTACGTGTCTTTTTTTAGTGAACCAAAGGTATTCCCCGGCCGATAGCCGAAGACTAATCCCCTCGAGGCGTAAAAATCACTGAAGTGAGCATTGCCTCTCCCAACAAAGCCTCCTCTATACCGACTACATGCCTTTTGAATACAAGGAATTAAATGATCTTTTTTAACTTTGTATTCATATATGACTATGAGTGTGTTTGAGTACAGAGCTTAATTAATTATTTATGCAATAAGCTATTTTTAAATTATAAGTTTTTTTAAGAAAAAATTGTAAAACTTACTTGAATAAGCTAAAAACAGCTTATTCTAATAAGCTATTTCAAGAAGCTTATGAAAATAAGCTGAACACTTATAGGAACTCATAAGCTGAGCATAAACCTTTCCAAACAGGACCTATGTGTCTTTTTTTTCATAGAAAAGTATATTAGTTGGAGATTGAACCCGAATACTCACACACGTATATGCCTATAGTTCACCAACTGAATTACATAACAAGGACATGACTACATGCCTTTTGAATATAAGGAATAAATTTTTTAATTTGTTATTCATATGATTAAGTGTCTTTTTTTTCATAAGAAAGTAGTACAACCGGAATTGAACCTCATACCTATACACGCATGTGCCTATGTACTCATCAACTGAGCTATACGAATGAGACTAATTACTTGCCTTTTGAACATAAACAATTGTTTTTCAAGAAAATTGCAATGACCTTTTGTGAAATTTGCACATATTACAACAAGATCCAGCATGTTTTCGGTTACACTACTGGACTCCCTTTAGGTTTAGTTTTTATTTCACTGACCTCCCCCAATTTTTTATTTATTTATGACTATGTTGCCTTTCGAATAGATAGTACATATTTAGGACTCGTTTGTCATTGTTTAAAAATAATTTATTTTAAAGGTCGATTGAGAATTGATTTTTTTTTAGTAATATATTATAATGAGAACCATAAGCTATTTATGTTTAGTAACAATGACAAGAATTAATTTTTTAATCTCCTCTCTCTTTTACTATATTTGATTTTTGAGAAATATCTCAAAGTGCTTCTAAGAAAAATAAAAATATAATTATTTTTTACTTCTGAATTTTTTTTAAGTACAAACATACATCTTAACTTTTTAAATGATACATACTTATTTTCCTTAATCAAGTTATCTCGAAGCCCTACAGATGAAAAAACTTACCATTAAAATGTAGTAACTGGTTTATTTGTGAACAAATCATAGCTAATAATTAGCTACTAAAATAAATTTACATTTATAAAACTCTAAAATTTTAGCTATTAAATTCACTATGAATTAGTTAAGATTACGTAATAGTTAATTCGTAACTAATTTAGTTTGCTACTAATTAATTTAAGATTAATAAAGAAAATTTTTTGAACAAATCTGTAAAATTATTGTAGTGTTCTTTTAGTCTGATCTCTTTCATTTTTGTTGGCTGTTTTGAGTTTATTTTGTTTTGTTTTCCTTTATTTATGACTTTATCTTTCTATTTATTGTACTCTATTGCACCACTTGTGCTACTTTACTATTCATAATATATATATATATAGTTGGGTTGAAATGACATCGATGTGTCAAAGTTCTTAAATGACACCACGCATAACTTTTTATAAAAACCGAATTTTGTCGATCCAACTCATCAATTGAAAGTTTGTATGACGTAGATCAACTATGCCAAAATTCGTCCCGTTTGAAAATTTGTAGGTAGGTAATCTAACAAATGAAATTTACTTATTTTAAATAATGTATTAGACGTTCAAGCAAAACATTCTGATAACGTATCAAATAGTTTTCAAATTGTATGAATTTTTGCATAGTTGATTTACATTATATAAACTTTCAATTGATTGGTTGGATCGGAAAAATTCATTATTTATAAAAAGTTATGCGCGGTGTCATTTAAGAACTTTGACACATTGGTATCATTTGAACCCAACTCATATATATATATATATATCCTTTTGCAGATAAAAAATGTTTTGATAGAAAAAAATAATTTTGAGTCATGCATTTTAATTAATAATAAATATTTTTTTAAGTCAATTACCATATTAAAATATAGAAAAGCGTGATAAATGTTATTGTGGGACGTTATTAATATATAAAATAATATAATATTCTTTATATGTGTATAAACATTTTTAAATAGCAAAAGAAAAAATATATTTAGTAGAATAAAAAGTGAGAAACAATAGTAAAAGAACTTAAAAATGAGAAAAAAATAATATAAAAATAAAACAGAAAAATAATAATAGGAAAAGAAGAAGAAAGGAAAAATATTAGGAAAAGAAAATAAAAATCTAAAATTTTAGCTATTAAATTCACTATGAATTAGCTAAGATTACAAAATAGTTAATTCGTAACTAATTTAGTTTGCTACTATTTAACTTAAGATTAATTACGAAAATTTTCTAAACAAATCTGCAAAATTATTGTAGTTTTTCTTTGGTCTTATCTCTTTCATTTTTGTTGGCTGTTTTGAGTTTATTTTGTTTTGTTTTGTTTTTCTTTATTTATGATTTTATCTTTCTATTCATTATACTCTATTGCACAGCTTGTGCTACTTTACTATTCATAATTAATATATATATATATATATATATATATATATATATCCTTTTGAAGATAAAAAATGTTTTGATAGAAAAAAATAATTTTGAGTCATGCAAATTAATTAATAATAAATATTTTTGAAGTCAATTATCATATTAAAATATAAAAAAGCATGATAAATGTTATTGTGGGGTGCACCAATAAGTGTTTATTGTAGAAATTAAATATTAATTCTTTAAAACAACATATTTAAATATTTTTATTTATTATATAAAATAATATAATATTCTTTATATGTGTATAAACATTTTTAAATAGCAAAATAAAAAATATATTTACTAGAATAAAAAAAGAGAAACAATAGTAAAAGAACTTAAAAATGAGAAAAAAATAATATAAAAATAAAACAGAAAAATAATAATAGGAAAAGAAGAAGAAAGGAAAAATATTAGGAAAAGAAAAAAAAAATCTAAAATTTTAGCTATTAAATTCACTATGAATTAGCTAAGATTACATAATAGTTAATTCATAACTAATTTAGTTTACTACTAATTAACTTAAGATTAATCACGGAAATTTTCTGAACAAATCTGCAAAATTATTGTAGTGTTCCTTTAGTCTTATCTCTTTTGTTTTTGTTAGCTGTTTTGAGTTTATTTTGTTTTGTTTTCCTTTATTTATGATTTTATCTTTCTATTTATTGTACTCTATTGCACCGCTTGTGCTACTTTACTATTCATAATTAATATATATATATAGGGTTAGGATCAAATGACACCAATTGTTTGACACCAATTTTTACATCAATTAATAACGATATATCGAAAAAAAATTTCATGAAACCTACCGATGGATTGAAACTACTTATTGTGTACAAAAATTCACATCAATCAAAGATCTTTCAATACTCCATCAACACACTTTTTATTTTCACGATTTTTAAAATTATATTTTACGTTAATTTTTTAGTACATTGATGTAGTAGTAAACGATGTCGGATTGATGTCAAATTTTATACACATGATCTATATGATAAGTAGGTAGGCTTCGTGAAAAAAATCTTCGATCTATCGTTATTGATTGGTGTAAGAATTAGTGTCAAACTAATTGGTGTGATTTGATCCTAACCCATATATATATCCTTTTGCAGATGAAAAATGTTTCGATAGAAAAAAATAATTTTGAGTCATGCAGATTAATTAATAATAAATATTTTTTTAAGTCAATTACCATATTAAAATATAGAAAAGCGTGATAAATATTATTGTGGGACGCACCAATAACAGTTTATTGTAGAAATTAAATATTAATTTTTTAAAACAAAGTATTTAAATATTGATATTTATTAATATATAAAATAAAATAATATTCTTTATATGTGTATAAACATTTTTAAACATCAAAAGAAAAAATATATTTCATAGAATCTATATCTATATAAGATAAAAGCAGAATAGTCTTGGAGTCATTTTGACGGGAAATTTTTAGCACAAATTCATTTTAATTTTATTTTTTAAAATTCATAATATATATTAAGCAGCTTTGTTTATGGTCCCTAGGTATTTTAAATTATATCAACACATTTCATATATACCTCTTCATGTTTCCTATGCATTTTATATTTTTCACAACCTTTCTTGAGCCTTTTAATTATTCCAATGGCTTAGTCTACTATCATTAATTCATGATACTCATTCATTTCTCTTCCCCATTTTCGTTTTTCCAATAACACTATTAATTCTACAATGTTCAATATATATTTCGTACTATAAATTTCCCTCAATATCCCATTTGTTCTTTTAATTTTTCTCCTCTTCTGATTACTATTTTACTTTGTGTTTGTAACACACTCTTCCTCTCTTTCATTTTTTGAATTCTTCATAGTTTTGCATTTCATTTTTTATCATCAATTATCATCACGTCTTCTTTCTTGGCCATTTGTGTTGTTTCTTATATTCCAACTCAGGTTGAGATTTTATTAGGTGTCTGTTGATATTATTGTTGTGTTGAATAATTTTTTTGTGTTTCTACGCTTTTTTCTTATTGATTTAGTTGTTTATATTTTTTAATAGAAAACACAGAGAATCTCATCCTTTATGATTGAGAAGTAATTAGTGTTGAATAAGTAATTTTAAGAGTGGTTAATTTTTGAGTGATTAATTTGATATTAAGTTAAATTCATATAATTAAACTAATTTTAGGCTTTTTAATTTTTTAAGGATTAATTTGATATCGTAACTATAACAGAGATAAAATTGGTTATTTGTCAATTTTTATAACTTAATAATTAAATAATTAGATGACTAATTTTTAATGTGGTTAATTTTCGAGTGACTAATTTGATATTATTTTAAATATTTAAATACTAATTTTTTAGTGCTATGAATATTTTAGGGATTAATTCGATGTCAAAACTAATGCAAGACTAAGTTAATGGCAAAAATCTATCAATGACTAAATTAATGATGAATGAGTAATTTACTAATGTTTAAGTTTTTAAGGGACAAATTTGGTATCAAAAATATAATAATGAATGACTAATATGATTATTGGTGAATATTTATAAGGACTAATTTGATATTAGTTTAAGATTTTTTAAGAACCAATTTAATAAATTTATTAACATTTTGTGGACTAATTTAATGTCAAAACAAATACAGCTACTAAATTGGTTAGGTTGAATTTATAAAATAATTTATTGATGTTATATATAATTATAAGGGAACTAATTTGATGACAAAAATATGTCAGGAACTAAATTAATAATAAATGAATTTTAACAACATAATAATTAAATAATTGAATGAGTAATTTTTAATGTGGTTAATTTTCGGGCGACTAATTTGATTATAGTTTAAATTAGTTTAACACAGACTAAATTTTACAATATCACATAGATAAATTTTTAATATTGTGTGAATTTTTCTTTAGTCTTCTCTTTTTTTTTTTACTTAATTTTAAATTTAAATTAAAATGCTTCAAATATGCTTACATTGTAAACATTTAATTTTTTTTAATTAAAAGTCTTAAAGTGTTAATGTTATATTCTGATTAGATGCTTTACTCTTCTAATTATTATATATTATAGTTCAATATATGTATTCTTATCTAAATTTTATTAATTTCATCTTCTAATCATTTTAGAAGAATTTTATTTAAATTTAATAATCTTTATCGCTTTTACTTCCGTGCATAGCACGAGCACTACTCTAGTAAAAAAAGAGAAACAATAGTAAAAGAACTTAAAAGTGAGAAAAAAATAATATAAAAATAAAATAGAAAAATAATAATAGGAAAAGAATAAGAAAGGAAAAATATTAGGAAAAGAAAATAAAAATCTAAAATTTTAGATATAAAATTAACTATGAATTAACTAAGATTACATTATAGTTAATTCGTAACGAATTTAGTTTGTTACTAATTAACTTAAGATTAATTACGAAAATTTTCTGAACAAATCTGCAAAATTATTGTAGTGTTCCTTTGGTCTTATCTTTTTGGTTTTTGTTGGCTGTTTTGAATTTATATTGTTTTGTTTTGTTTTCCTTTATTTATGATTTTATCTTTTTATTTATTGTACTCTATTGCACCGCTTGTACTACTTTACTATTCATAATATATATATATATATATATCCTTTTGCAGATAAAAAATCTTTTGATAGAAAAGAATAATTTTGAGTCATGCAGTTTAATTAATAATAAATATTTTTTAAAGTCAATTATCATATTAAAATATAGAAAGCGTAATAAATGTTATTGTGGGGCACACCAATAACAGTTTATTATTGAAATTAAATATTAATTCTTTAAAAGAAAATATTTAAATATCGCTATTTATTAATATATAAAATAATATAATATTCTTTATATGTGTATAAACATTTTTAAACAGCAAAAAAAAATTTCGATGTACCAAAAAAAACAGAAAAAAAATATATCTAGTAGAATAAAAAAAGAGAAACAATAGTAAAAGAACTTAAAAATGAGAAAAAATACTAGAAAAATAAAACAGAAAAATAATAATAGGAAAAGAAGAAGAAAGGAAAAATATTAGGAGAAGAAAATAAAAATCTAAAATTTTAGCTATTAAATTCACTATGAATTAGCTAAGATTACATAATAGTTAATTCGTAACTAATTTAGTTTGCTACTAATTAACTTAAGATTAATTATGAAATTTTTTTGAATAAATCTGCAAAATTATTGTAGTGTTCCTTTGGATTTATCTCTATCGTTTTTGTTGGCTGTTTTGAGTTTATTTTGTTTTGTTTTTTTTCCCCTCTATTTATTTCGAATCATGTAAGTTAATTAATAATAAATATTTTTTTTAAGTCAATTACCATATTAAAATATAGAAAAGCGTGATAAATGTTATTGTGAGGTGCATCAATAACAGTTTATTGTAGAAATTAAATAGTAATTCTTTAAAATAAAATTTTTAAATATTGCTATTTATTAATATATAAAATAATATAATATTCTTTATATATGTATAAACATTTTTAAATAGCTAAAGAAAAAATATATTTAGTAGTATAAAAAAAGAGAAACAATAGTAAAAGAACTTAAAAATGAGAAAAAATAATAGAAAATAAAACAGAAAAATAATAATAGGAAAAGAAGAAGAAAGGAAAAATATTAAGAAAAGTAAATAAAAATCTAAAATTTTAGCTATTAAGTTCACTATGAATTAGCTAAGATTACATAGTAGTTAATTCGTAACTAATTTTGTTTGTTACTAATTAACTTCAGATTAATTACTAAAATTTTTTGAACAAATCTGTAAAATTATTGTAGTGTTCCTTTGGTTTTATCTCTTTCGTTTTTGTTGGCTGTTTTGAGCTTATTTTATTTTGTTTTCCTTTATTTATGACTTTATCTTTCTATTTATTGTACTCTATTGCAACGCTTGTGCTACTTCACTATTCATAATATATATATAATCTTTTGCAGATAAAAAAAAAGTTTTGATAGTAAAAAATAATTTTGAGTCATGGAGGTTAATTAATAATAAATATTTTTTTAAGTCAATTACCATATTAAAATATAGAAAAGCGTGATAAATGTTATTGTGGGGACTAGGGCGCACCAATAATAGTTTATTGTAGAAATTAAATATTAATTCTTTAAAAAAAATATTTAAATATTGTTATTTATTAATATATAAAATAATATAATATTCTTTATATGTATATAAAAATAAAACAGAAAAATAATAATAGGAAAAGAAGAAGAAAGGAAAAATATTAGGAAAAGAAAAAAAACACCCATGAGAAGTTTGACACCGCAACTTGAAGGTGGAATTGTAGCCACACAACCGCCAGGCTATGAATTATATACTTCATTCTAGCAAACTTTATAATATATAATAATCATTATATGGGGAGAGGGGCCTGCGGCCAAAAGCCATTACGTTCTTGAAGTCACTGTGTCAATATTTTAATGAATGGTTACATTGCAACTACCGCTCCTAAAGCTAACCCAACTCTTCAAAAAATTGAAAGTTTACTCTAGTTAGTATGGTGACGAAAGTTTTTCAAGAAATTATTATGTTGCTGTCATTCCCCAAAATAACGCCATTACATTATTTACAAGAGGTTTATATGGGTGAATGCTCAGCCTCTAAGCCATTAAGTTGTATAGAAATCAAAACAGATAGGAATGAAAAGATCAAATCTTATTCATCATCCAAACAATATACAGAGGGATGTTTTTATATATACAGAGGAAAGGTAAAAAAAAGGGAAAAGGGCTAACTAACTGACTAAACAAAGTTAAGCTAAGATAAAACTAATTAACAGAATTATCTATAACTTAGTGAGTTTCTCTATACGCCCCTCTCAAGATGGAAGATGCTGTAGATTCCCATCTTGGAAAGCATTTGTTGAAAAGAATTTCTGGGCGTGGCTTTAGTTAAAACATCAACAAGTTGGTGATGTTTGCGAACATGGATTAAGCGAAGAATTCCTAGATCCACCTTCTCCCGAACGAAGTGAAGATCAACCTCAATGTGTTTTGTTGTCTCGTGGAATGTTGGATTGGTGGCAATGTGAATGGCTGCTTGATTGTCACAGTAAAGTAAGAGGGGTTTCTTTGGCACTTGGAGGTTGAACAGCAGATTCTGAAGCCATATCAGTTCGCTGGTTGTAGAGGAGAGTGCTCTGTATTCTGCTTCTGCACTTGATTTGCTGACACTGTCTTGTTTCTTAGTCTTCCAACTGATCATTGAATCACCAAGGAATGTACAGTAGCCAGTAATGGATTTTCTATCTTCCTTTGTTGATCCCCATGATGCATCAGCATATGTGTGGATATGCAGGTCAGATTTGGAATTGAAGATGATGCCTTGGCCAGGAGTGTTTTTGATGTAACGAAGGACCATATGAGCTGATCAAGGTGTTGGGTGTGAGGGTCGGATAGAAACTAACTGAGCTTGTGGACAACAAAGGAAAGATCAAGTCTTGATATGGTTAGATACAACAACCTTCCAACTAATCTGTGGTAGTGTTTTGGATTGTCTAAAGGTTCTCCAGCAACAACAATAAGCTTTAGATTGGGGTCCATGGGAATAGATGAAGGTTTGCACCCGAGGTATCCATAATCTTCAAGGATGGACAAGGCATACTTCCGCTGAGAGAAAAAATGCCTTGCCGTGATCTTGCTATCTCTAGACCAAGGAAGAATATGAGTGGTCCAAGGTCTTTGAGTTTGAAGTGATTGCTGAGAAGCTGTTTTGCTGTAGTAACGAGGTTGTTGGGACCTGCAACAATAATATCATCTACATAAGCAAGGATAACAACTAAAGAACCGTGCTTACCTTTAGTGAACAAAGAATATTCATTCTTTGATTGAGTGAACCCGTGGTTAGTGAGCACAGCTTTGAAGATGGTGAACCAGCTACACGAAGCTTGCTTTAAACCATATAATGATCTATGGAGTTTGCAGACCAAAGGAACAAGGGAGGGCTTGACAACATGAGTTGAGCAACCTTTCGGGATGGACATGTAAATCTCTTCCTTGAGGTAACCATTGAGGAAGGCATTGTTGACGTCTAGTTGGGCTAGATGCCAATTCCGAATTGCAGCAACAGAGAGTATAGCACAAGCTGTAGTTAGTTTGGCTACAGGTGAGTAAGTTTCCATGAAGTCTAGCCCATACTGTTCAGTGAAACCTTTGGCTACAAGTCTGGCTTTGTACTTTTCAATAGATCCATCAGCCTTGTGCTTAATTTTGAAAAGCCATTTAGACCCAATACAATGTTTGCCTTTAGGTAGAGGAACAATGCTCCAAGTCTTGTTTCTTTCAAGGGCCTATAATTCTGCTTTGATGGCCTCCTGCCAGTGAGGGATCTTAGCAGCCTGACCAAAGGTTTGGGGTTCAAACTCGGTGGAGACTTGGCAGATGAAGGTCGTATATGAATGAGAAAGGTGGCTGTAATCAAGGTAGTGTTCAATAGGGTGTTGGGTAGGGGGTTTTGTTCAAAAGGTAGCAGTGGAAGTCTTTTAGGTGCTCGGGAGGTTTGCTGACCCGAGAAGATTTTCTGGTAGATGTAGTTGGTTGTTGAAGGATAGGTTCAGCTGGTATGGTGGAGGAAGTAGGATGAGTTTCAACAGTTTGAGGGACATGGAGCTGAGAATTGTCAGCAGGTTCAGGATTGTTAAGGGAAGTAACCGTAGGAGAAGAAGGTTGGGCAGCATCTATAGGGTGTTCTGTAGGTGTAGGATCAGAGACAATGGGAACATGGATGTTGTGAAAGATATCTTCTGCAGTGGCATTTTCTATAGATCCTTTGAAAGGAAAAATCGTCTCATAAAACTGGATATCCCGCGATATAAAGATCTTATGAGTAGTCAAGTCCAAGAGCTTGTATCCCTTGTAACTTGCAGGATAACCAATGAAAGCAGCTGCAACAGCACGAGGGGTAAACTTATCCCTTGTTGAGGGTAAAGTAGAAGCATAAGTTAAGCATCCAAAAAACCTGAAATCAATCAAGTTAGGTTCTTTGGAAAACAAGATAGAGTAGGGTGAACAGTTCTGCAGATTAGGAGTAGGAAATCTGTTGATGAAGAAAACAACAGTTTTAACAAATTCACCCCAATAGGAAATAGGAATATGAGATTGAAAATAGAGAGAACGAGCTACATTTAGAATGTGTTGGTGTTTTCTTTCCACCACATTGTTCTGTTGTGGGCGTTCAACACAAGAGAATTGATGCAAAATACCTTTGTTAGAAAAGAAGTCATGCATGGGCAGCACTTTAGCATTGTTAGAGCGAAAGCATTTAATATGAGACTTAAATTGAGTTTCAACATATGCACAGAATTGAGGGATAACAGTGGTAGCATCAGATTTGTTTTTCATAAGATAAATCCATGTAAACCTACTCTTATCATCAACAAGAGTCAAAAAGAATCTATATCCATCATGTGTGGGAATTTTATATGGTCCCCAAGTATCAATATGAACAAGGTCAAAATAGGTAGCAGAGAAATTATGATTATAAGGAAAAGAGAGACGATGTTTTTTTGAAAGATGACAGATAGAACAATGTATATTATTATTAACATGTGAAACAAGGTGGTGTTTGTCATTTATCAGATTCATTACATTGGTGGAGACATGTCCTAGCCTATGATGCCAAGTTTCTAAAGATGGGCTATCAGAAACAAAAGTGCATTGATTAACAGAAACAGAAACATCTTGAGGATGAAGCTTGTATAATCCTTCGTTAATGCTACCGGCTCCAATCCTCTTCAAAGTTCGTATTTCCTGTATAAAAAAATGGTTAGAGCGAAAAACGAATTCAAAATTGTAATGTTGAAGAAGAGACCGAATAGTGAGAAGATTGTATTGAAATGAAGGGATATAGAGAACATTATGCAGGAACATGTCATCTGAGAAAGGAATGCTGCCTATCCCTTTAACAGAAACAGTAGATTTATTAGGAAGAACAACAGTAGAATTAGATAGATAATGCATAGTTTTAAATAAGGATTCATTTGAACAAATGTGAGATGTAGCTCCTGAGTCTACAACCCAAGATATCTGGTTAGAGGAATCAAAGTAAGTAGCAGTCATACAGATACCTGCAGATTCTGTTTGTTCATTTTCATTGATAGAATCATGCTGTAATTGACTAGTGAGAAGGCATATCAATTGCTGGCATTGAGCAGGAGTCAGGGAAGCAGGAGAGTTGGGAGAAGTTGCCACGACAGGTTCAAAAACTTGATTCACAACAACAAGTTGTTTTGGCTTGAAAGGATAATTTGGAGGGTAGCCATGAATCTTGAAACATGTGTCCTGAGTGTGACCTTGAATGTGACAATGAGA
Organism: Cyamopsis tetragonoloba; assembly: GCA_037177725.1. Lineage (NCBI taxonomy): Eukaryota > Viridiplantae > Streptophyta > Magnoliopsida > Fabales > Fabaceae > Cyamopsis > Cyamopsis tetragonoloba. The sequence continues at coordinate 20,544,714 of CM074122.1, forward strand.
ACAAGATGGGCATTCCTTCTTGGAGAATTTTGATTTTGGAGTGTCTGAAGGTAGTTTCCCATCGCCCCTCACAGCAAATGCCAATTGATCAACAGAAGAAGAAGTATCTTGACCAACCTCCTTCTGCTTTTCATCTTGAACCACCAAGGGAAACACTTTGCTGATTGGGGGTAGGGGATCAGATAAGAGGATTTGACCCCGGACCTGAGAAAATGAGTCATTCAAACCCATCAAGAATGTCATAACATATTCATGCTCAATATATTGGAAATAGGGATTTAATCCACCACAATTGCAGGGAAGGTGAGGACGATAAGCAAGAAGTTCCTCCCAAATCGCCTTCAATTTTGTGTAATAGATGGTAACATCATCAGAACCCTGATGAAGAGACATAAGTTGTCTGCGAAGTTGATAAATTCTGGGACTATTCTTCCGTGAGAATCGATTCTTGATATCATCCCAGATATCTTTCGCTAACGTGCAATACATGATACTAGGAAGAATTTCCTTCGAGACAGAGTTATAGAGCCAAGAAATTACAACATTATTACCGCGAATCTAAGCATTGAACCTGGGATCGCCATCAAGAGGTTGGGGGAGGGATCCATCGACAAAACCAAGTTTGTTCTTGACAGAAAGGGCCACAAGCATCGCCCCATACCAAGTATTGTAGTTCGAACCTATTAAAGGCTGGGAAACCAAGACGAGACCGGGACCGTCAGAGTGGTGGAGGAAAAGGGGGTTAGAGTCGTCCTTGGGTGGGTGTGCATCTTTCAGAGCATCGTGCGATGAGGCAGCCATAGCGAAACAGCACGGAGGACAGAGAGGAGCGCGGAAGGAAAACCAGATTCAGAGTCGCAGGGAAGAAGAAAGTTCAACTGATACCATATAGAAATCAAAACAGATAGGAATGAAAAGATCAAATTTTATTCATCATCGAAACAGTATACAGAGGGATGTTTTTATATATACAGAGGAAAGGTAAAAAAAAGGGAAAAAGGGCTAACTAACTGACTAAACAAAGTTAAGCTAAGATAAAACTAATTAACAGAATTATCTATAACTTAGTGAGTTTCTCTATAAGTTGTGGTCCTGGTTAATTTCAAATACTACCCAATGCACTTTTTATTATTAATATTATATTATTATAATAACTCTATAATTATAATGGTAAAAAATGTATTGATTTGGTGTTGAAATTTTAATGAATGTAATTTTACTTCGAACTTTGTGCATATGATATTTAATACATCAATAAATCAATATATTTGAAATAAAATTATGTTTTAATTCTAATTTCACCAGTTTTAATGGGAAATAAACATTCACTACACCATAATTGATTATTTAGAGAAGGAGTAACCATAATATTGAATATTGGGTTTTATTATTTGTAACCACTAGAATTAGTTATCTGATTTTTTTAACAGTAACAGAAGAATATAATAAAACGAAGCCCAAGCTGTGCCAAAAGTTCAAACAATGGGACCAAAAAAAATTAGCTCACACACAACCATAAGCTGATGAAACATAAACATAACCAAAAAACAGCAACATAATTACAATTGGGAAGCCCCAATGCAAGAACAAGGGTCACCCTCCCAGCATGCAAAAGAATAAAGAAAACCCTTCCAATTCGCCTTAAGCCAGAACCACGCAGATAACTTAATTGCATGGCACACAGATTGAAGACATGGTTGATTTTGATTAAAAACCATATTATTCCTAGAAAGTTCGTTACACTTGTTAGTTGTGTATATGATAGATTAAGTTTCCTAAAGCTTTGTACTCATTTTGTATCATTCAGAATTTCCATTCATTTCAATGAATCTCATTTAGCTCTATGCTAGCCAATATGCTTATGCGCCTTTGATCTTTTGTACCATTCCCTTGTTCTGTATTGTTTTATTTTTAATATTCATCTTCTTTTTGGATATCTTCTTAGATTTCTTGCTTTTTACATGGATTTTTTTCCTTTATTCTTCATTTATGCGTTATTGTTCTTCCTTACGCATTTTTCCTTGTTTCCTTTCTCAAGGCTAAACCAAATCCAATCATGAAAGATCCTTCTTCTGATCCCATCTACCTTCATCACTCTGATGGACCCAAAATCATTCTTGTTTCTTAGCAACTAACTAGATCAAATTATAACACATAGAGTAGAGCCATGCTTGTGGCGCTTTTGGTCAAGAATAAGATTGGATTCGTCGATGGCTCCACACCAACACCTTCAGAAACAAAAACAACATATGAAGCATGGCTCAAAAAGAACAATATTGTCATTTCTTAGATTTATGGTTTTGTCTCCAAAGAAATTATTGTTAGTATCATGTACTCCACTACTACCAAGAAGATGGTCGTTGGGTTTTCTAGTTGTGCAAAGATCTAATGGCTTTAACACAAGGCACAGATTCTGTGGCTACATATTTTACAATGTTGAAGACCATTTGAGAAGAAATTTTTGCCTATAGGCCGACCTATGCTCGCACATGTGGTGGCCGCCACTTTCATCAAGACCATGTTCAATCTGAGTATGTCATGTTCTCCCTCAATGGGCTCAATGAATCTTTTTCTCAAGTTTGTGGCCAGATACTGTTGTTTCATCTTCTTACTCCCATTAACCAAGTTTTTACCTTAATTGTGCAAGAAGTGACTCAACGAAAAGTTAGCAACACCACCACCAATCAAGTTGCTTCTGATTCCTTGGCTTTTGCAGTTAAATTCAATTTTCATAAACCTGCTGACAGCAAAAAATCCAAGCAGAATATAAAGAAGAAACAGACCTATATGCCTACACTATATTATTCAAGGGCATACCATGGAAAAATGTTTCAAGATCCATGGTTACCCTCCTAATTTTCCTTTTAAAGGAAAATCTCAAGTAATTGTAAACCAAGTCTCAGAAGATTCGTCATACTTTCCTTCCAATCCCATTGCTACTCGATGCGAACGATTAGTTACTTTTCTTTCTAACCAACTCAAGACTGTATCAGCCACAAATCCTCCAAAAAATTCCACAATAGGTATCTATATAATTACTTAACACCATACTACATCAGATATGCAAGACTAGATTGTAGATTGAGGTGCTACATCCCATATCTACAATACCCTTTCTCATTTGATCTTTTATCATGCATTACATGATTCTATTGTTATTTTGCCAAATGGACAAAAAATGATAATTTATGGAATTAGGAGCATAAAACTCACTTCCGATACTCTTTTACATAATATGTTATCCATACCAAGTTTCAAACTCAAATTGTTATCTCTGTCATCTTTATTAAAGGCTTATGATTATTCCATCACTTTCAAGGCTAACGATTTTCTTATATAGGAGAACAAGATTTTGACGACAATTGGCAATGGTGAATTGAAGAATGGCCTCTTCATCTTCAATAATAGCCTAGAATTTTTACATTCTAATTCAAACACTTGTAATTTTAAATGTTGTACATGTGAAACAATTTGAGCATTCTAACAAAACTCATGCAATAAAAGTTTAACAACAAAACTGAGCACTACTTCAAGTCTTTAACCTGGATATTTTCTTAAAAGAGAGATGTTAGATGAATACTATGAGCATGAATCTCCCTAATATTTTATATAAAAATTGATAATAAATTAATATGCAAAATTAAGATTCATATTCATACATCATATTGAGACTATGATTCAATTATCAGATTCACATTCAGATTTGGAGAACATACTCCAGATTCAGATTTAGCTGACATAGTTAGAATTTAGATTTAGCATACATACTTTAGATTTGGATTTAACATATATAGTTCATATTTAGATGTAGCGCACATAGTTCATATTGAAATTCAATAAACATGATTCAGGTTCAGACAAAGATTCAGATTTAGTAAGCATGTAGTTGCTGCCATGTAGAACTCAGATTCAAACTTAAGCAAGTTATATTCTCAGATAACATATGATGAAAATAAATATGCAGTAATTATAGTTCTAATACGAAAATGAGAGATAGGGAGAGAGAGAGAATAGCACACTACAATATATCTATGTTCACCCTTTAAAGATGTGCGAGCGCTGCCTCCAGTCCCCACTTTCCAAGTGATATTTTTCACCATCTTCACAAAAATACAAGTATTCTTCAATGCTTCATAAGGCATTTTAACCAAGTATTCTTCACTCTTCCTTTCAAGGCTTCTTTACGCCAAGTATTCTTCACTTCGCTTCTCCAGAGTTCTTTAAGTAGTCTTGACATATCTTCTTTCAGCTAAAATGCACTCGCACCAACACTCAGGCTTCTACCTAGCTTGGTTGAGTGACTTACAAACATTAAAGTATAGGAAATTTGGTTTGGACTTGAAAAGTACACCGAAAATGTGGGTAAACAATGAAGTACAAGCCTATTTTAGGTTATATAACTAGAGTGTGGATAAACAATGAGATACAATCTTTGTAGGGTCACACTATTTCAAAGAGAATGATAGGCAGCAATAGTAGTGACACGGGTAGAGATATGACTGATATTTCATCTTCAGATAGATTATGATATATTTAAGAATTGATGAAACGATGCACCTCAAATTGCACCTTTTGGGCTTGTGTATGGAGCTCAGCCACATTTTGAATCATCCTCAATCCACTTTATATTGTCTTCCATTAAAACATAGTTGTTTATAGTCGTTGGACAACTATTTTTGCTTGCTTTATATGTTGTTTGCTTTCCACGCAACTGACAATTATTTTTGTATTCTACTTTAGATTGAGTTTGAGGTCTCATCAGATTAGTTTGAGTTCTAAACTGTAGTTTGAGTTGCTCATGATGATTGTTTTGACTTGTTTTTCTCTTGTTGAATTCTTTTATTTTAAAATATTAATGTATGAACTCTGTTATGCACTTTAGATTTTGTTGAGTCTGAGTTGTGGTACTTGGATTTAATCTGAGTTTGAACTTCTCAAATATCAATATGTCTAAGATGTTTTATTTCAATGATATGACTTGGACTCTTGAACCTGAGTTCCTTGAGCAACTCATATAAACTTATCCTTTGAGATGGCTCTATCAAAGATACTTTCTTAGCTTTCCCTTTGAGGTAGCTTTCTAAAGTAGTCTTCTTTGAAAAACACTGAGCACCTTCTTGAACTTGCTTAAGTGAGTCATATCCTTCGTTCTTGATATGATAACTTGAAATATTTAAATACTTGTATCTTTGAAGTCTCATATCTTTAATATTCATATTATCAAGTCTGGATTTGATCTCTAAGTTGTCCATATTTTATTTGTTGTATGAGTTTGACAATCTGAGCTTTTTCCTTCGTGATCTTGACTTGTTTCTTTCAATCTAAGTTCCCTCATGACTTTTATAAGCTCGGTTTAGAGAGAATGTGCAGTTAGAATCATTTGAGCTTCGATGGTTGACATTTTAAGAATAAATCTAAAGTCTCTTCCTTCAACTCCCTGATCAATCTATCAGTCAATATAAAATCAAGTAGCTTGGTTTTTTGTTGAAATGTTATCAATATGAGTTGACTTTCTCCTTTTGACATTGTTAGATTCTTCCTTGGATACTTAGAATCATATTTACAAGTTTTAATAGATGCATTGAATGCTTTCTTGTACTTGGTCACCTTTTTTGTAGCTTATAAATGACATATCTGATGTAGAGAATAGTGTACCTACATTTCTTTCTTTCTTTCTTTCTTTATAAGATAAACACGACTTATGATAAACTCAGAATGAATCTGTTACATTCATAACTTATATTGCGCACTTAAGCAAAATATTAGCAATAACAATACATCTCAGAAAGTCAATAAATTTTATGGTCTCTTTATAAGTTTTCTATCATTAAAACCAATCAGCTCATAGGATTTGTCTCAATATCCAGTTGGGAGAAAGTTAGTTTATTACCATTCCAAGTCAAAGAAAGATAATAGGAAGTGAGATAATTCGTGATATGGTTAGTCATCCCATTCCCAATTGGTTGTTGTCGTCAAGTTCCTCATGCAAAGTCCCAAATTTTCTGTACACGTGTAAGAATAGTTTATTAAACTCTAGTCTCGGGAGTGTCACCGTGTTGTACTATCGAACAAGGGGTGCGTGAAATTTGGAGACATGAGTATATGGACTTTTTCAAGCTCTCTTACTCCTGTTGGGTTCAGTTATTGGAAAAACAGGAAAGCGAGTCATTGGCGTTTTAGTGCCCGATGGGCCCACACCATTTATTCCCTTGTATGACAATTTTATGTAATTGTCTCCATTAATGATACCCGAAATAACATTAATATCATTTCCTTTATCCTTACTAGAATCAGAATCTTTCACTTTGCTTTTTGTTTTTTTGTTTATTTTGTCGTTTTTTCCTAGAGACCATCATTCTCCTCGTGTAATGCCTCATCATTAGAAATTGATTAGGATCTTGTATTATTCGCCGCAAACGTCATAACTAACACCATTGGCCCGATGCACAATCCTTCACTTGACTGGCATTAGGGTGGCAATGGCGCTTCTTGGAAGTTCAACGTAAATGTTGTCCTTGGGCAATGCCTTGTCACAATCCTGGAAGAATTACAGTTTGCACATGTAAACATGAAGCCCCTCGTATTCAACCTTATACTAGTGTCCTTTCAACCATACTTTACCAACAATGAGCACAATTAAATGTAATGTATGGAGTACAACTCTAAACTTGTACAATCTAGTTATTTTATTATTTTCCTTAAGAAATAAAAAATAAAAAATTGAAAAAAAGCCACATGAGGTAACTAGAAAACTTTGAGTTGTACAAGTTGTACAAACTCAATGTTGTACACTAAGATTTTACCTTGAATCAATCTTCTCATACTTTGTTCAATTTCAAATATAAGCAAAAACTACCTTTTTATTTTGTTCTAAATATAAGCAAAAACCACTTATTTTTGCTCTATTTAATGTTCAAATTTCCAAATTACCCTTACCTTAATTACTTGTTTATATCTCATAACTCATTTAATTTTAGTGGTTAGAAAATGCAAGAAATATAACAAAGGGACAGTTTAGGAAAGACAATATTTTATTTTTGTGAAATCAAAAAAATTAAATAAGATTAACTACTTTTCTTAATAAGTATATTTTAGTTATTTTTGTTTATATTTAAAACCATAAGAAAGTACGTCCTAGCAACTTACATCTAGTTACCTTTACAATGTTGCTGCCTAATTTCATTGTCCTTCCTATAGTTGCTACATGGTCAGCAAATAGCAATGCACTCTCGTTGCAAAACACAAAGTTCAAACCAATGAAGCGATTCAAGATGAGTGTATTTTCGTCAATTTGTTTTAACTTTAGCTTTGATTAAAATTATTTTTTTGATTAAAATTAAAACATTTATTTTTATTAGATCATTTTATTTTTATGCATCAATAATTTTAACAATTATTTTATATTTCAGATTGTGTATTTATTTTCTTTTTATTCTACTCAAATTTAAAATAAACAAACTCTATCTTTGCTGACAGGAAAGAGAACTCTAGTTTTCATATCTAAACGGATAAAGCATCATCCGGTTTCCAACGTCCAACACTTTGGTTATCCAATCTTTTTATTTTTTTCATTTTTACAATTTATTTTATTTCCTAAATAAATATCATTCAAACTCAATAAACAATGTGAGATAAAGTATACATCAATAAATTTCCTAAGAACATTATTAGATTTTATTAACTTATAATTTAATCTTACAATAATAGGTTTTGATTAGTATATATAGTAATACTAGTAGTATTTCACATGATCCTTTGACACGCGCCAATCAACTCAGATTAAAGCGCGTAAATATGAAGTGATGTTTCACATTTGTGTCATTTAATATTATTTTCATGATTTATTAATATTCGTTCCATACATAATACATTGATTCTAATTTAGCAGATAATTAGACATTGAATTTTCGTTCTCTCCTCTACATTTCCTTTTGTTTCTTGGTATATCTCAGTTTTGAGACCTCTCGAAAAAAAAAAAAAAAAAGAAAATAATTTTACCTACTCGAACACGTAAACATAAATACAAGTGATGCATTCTTTTTTAAAGTACACTGAGCATTATTCCTCAATTTATTCCTACGATTCATTTGGTTGTTGTGAGGTTGCAGAACATGACACGCCGATCCGCTCAATACCTCATCAAAACAAGCAACCATTTCATCATCACTTTTAACTTTTATCACACGGCCACAAACTCACCTCACCTTTCGTCTTTCAACCTCAAACTCAAAAATAAATCAAAATCAAACATGAAATCGCAGGATGCAGCATTGCAGCTATTTCCACCCCAAACGCTTTTCGTTCATGTCCTAAATTCGATGCGTCAATAAAATTATATCACTAATTGATAATTGACTTCCTAAAAACCAAAGATGAGACCCAGAAAAGCAAAAAGTAAATATAAATAGATACATTAAAGAAAATAGTCATAATTTGTCAATTTTATAAACAAAATAAAAAGAAAACGAGCTAGAAAGTCTACATCGGCATCACATTGTTTATCTTACAAACCGATTAACTAATATAAAAAACCACCAATATAATGCTGTGACCAAACGGCACAAATATCTGCTGCTACGACGTCGCCGATTCACAACATAAAACGACGTCGTATTCTTGACCGCACGACCTCAGCCACTCTTCGACGGTGCTTCTCCGCTGCACGCCACCTCCTCTCTCTTCTGTTGAGATGTCGAACCGTTCGGGCCCTCCTTCTTTTACGCAAGTACAAAAAAAAAATCATGATGTTCCCCAAAATCGATAACGGCCATTATTAAAAAAATGGAAAATAATTATTCCTCGTTCGAAACAAAAATAAAATAATAATAATAATAACAAAATAAAATAAACCTGAAGATCATCATCTGGACGGTGGCGTTTCAACGAGTTGGATTCAGAGCGAGAAACGGAAACAGAAGCACCGACATTGCCGTTGTTGCACCTGATAGCCGACGACCTGTCGCTGCTGGAGGAACTCGCCGGCGGCGGAGGCGGCGTGGAGGACAAAGGCACGACCTGATTGTCTCCGCCATCGTCGCCGTCGTCAGAATCGGTCTCCTCGGTGTCAGTCTCGTGGTCATTGTCTGTTTCGCTGTCTTCTCCTCTGATAGTTTGGGCGGCGCAGCGGTCGCAGAGGGAGACGGTGTTGCCGAGCCTAATACCGGAGGCTTTCCACGGCGTCGGAGAGCGGCAAGCATGGCAGAGAAGAGTCCTGCAGTGCCTGGAGACCAAGAAGTTGGCGCCGTGAACCTTGGCGTCGCAATCCCAGCACAAATTAGCTTGGTCCGATTCACAGAATGTCCTAGCGAGAAAGTTGCAGAGTTCACACTTCTTCATCATTTTTTTTTTTTTTCTGTTGAATGAAAATTGCTGCGTTCGGTGTTCTTCTAATTCATCTCAGCTTTATTCTCTCTCCACTGGATGGGCTTACACTGAAGAAAGAGAAAAGAGAAAGAAAAGACAGCGTTTAATTGTCAGCAAATTTAAAATCCAAAATTAATTCCGGGTTTTCCGTCGGGTCCGAAACTGCCCCTCTGCTCTATACTCCAATTTGTCACTTCAAAATCAAGAATAACACTTCTGCCCCAAATTTTTTTAGGTTTAATTGTATTTTTTGTCTATAATATTTTTAATTTTTGTGAATTTAGTCCCTTAAATTTTAATTTTACGAATTTGATTCTCAATCTTATTAAAAATTATAAATGTTACTCTTTTATTCATTTCTCTTAAATATTTAACCGTCAAAGCAGTAAATTTATTTAAAAAAATTATTGAAGTTATTTTTTATAAAAAAATAAAATGAAAATTAAAAAGAAAAATAATTTCTATATCAGGTTAAGATAAAAACTTAAAAGTAAATAATACATTTTTTTTAAAAAAAACTTCAAATAATTTAAGTAATTTAAAAAATACATTTTTATTTTTTAAAAATAACTTAAATGATTTTTTTAAATAAGTTGACTGCTTTGACGGTTAAATAATTAACAGAGATGAATAAAATGATAACATTTGCAACTTTTGATAATATTGAGAACCAAATTCGCGAAATTAAAACTTGGAGGACTAAATTCGCAAAAATTGAATACATGAGGGACCAAAAGTATAATTAAGCCATTTTTTTAAGCTTCAAAACAATTTTTAATTAAAGTTGTAAAAAAAATTGTGTTTCAATTAGCTACGGTAACATCCCACAAATTCCCAAATAGGAAATTAGTAGTTCTTTAGAAGAAATTGGGAATTCAAGGGATTGATGGCAATTCTACAAATGAAAAGAGAAGGACTAAAGAGAAAATTTTTTAAAAAGTTAAAAGAAGGGCTCATTTGCAAACTTAGGAGATACCAAAAATTGACAAAACCTCTCCCTTCTTCCTCCTCTAGCCCACGCCACTTTCTCACTCTCATTCCACTTCCATTTCTCATTTTCTTCTTCCATTCTCAAGCTCTCCTAGGGGTTGGTCTTTAAGCCCCCAAATCAAGAGAGTTTCTTCATCAATCTTGTTCCTTGGAGCTTAGAGAAGTCATTGAAGTGCTTAGGTAAGCCATGCACCTCCTCTCACTCTCATTCTTAGCCAAGCCCCATTTTGGGGTAAATGATTCCCCAACTCAAATTTCTAACATGCAAGCTTGAAATTGAGTCTTAATGGGTGCTAATAGCTTGTATTTGTGAATATTAGGGATTTTCAAGTCACTTGGGTGAAGCTAGGGTCTTGGGTCATTTGGAGAAGATAAGAATTTTGGAAACTCAAGTTGGAAAGGTAACCCCACTAAACCCCAAACTTAAAACTCCAATTAAGGAAATTATGAATTTGAGGTTTTATGATGTTAGGTTTTGAAGTTGATCTTGGTTGAATTGGTTCTATATGTGTGGAGTTGATGCATTTATGTTGATTCTTTGTTTAGATATTGGATTGTGAATGTGAATGTATGAGAATGATCTTGATGATAATGTGAATTGATCTTTGAGTGATTTATATTGAATTAGATTAAGTTAATATGATTTTGAGGAATTGAGTTGGAAGGGAAGATTGAAATTTGTGAAAAGTTGATCAATACCATTTTCCCCTGTTTTGGAACAATTTGAACTGGATTTTTGAATTGGGTTTAATTGGAATTTGACTTCATGGTCTTCATAAGAGTTGTAGAGCATCCTCTTAGCTTTCAAATTTTGTTGGTTTCGCTCAATTTGGAGGTCTACAACTCAAGTTATGACCACATTACTGAGACAGGGTCTATATAAAAGTATCTGTTTTGTTGATTGCACATCTCTGTCAAAGATGACTGTTTTTGACAATTAAAAGTTTAGAACTAGGTTTTGTAGTCTTTATAAGAGTTGTAGAGAATCCTCTTAGCTTTCAAATGCTTTTAGTTTCACTCAATTTGGAGGTCTACAACTCAAGTTATGGCCAAAATAAAAATAGGGGTGCACACGCGTTCCTAGGCTGTGCGCACAAGATTGGGCAGCAGCTCCAGGGGGAATTAAGGTGCGCACATGTTGAAGGGTTGTGCGCACAACTGGAGGCAGCAAGCAAAAACACAATTAAGGTGTGCACAATTGAGCAAAGTGTGTGCACAGCTGGGGGAGAAATTCAATCCCACACCCTTCTAGCCTTCATTCTTCAACTCCTTTCATCTCTAGCTTCATTCTTTAAGTCTAATCTTCAAATATCAACACTTCTCCATGTTTATTCCTACATGAACATAATCAAACGAATTGCAATGTAAACATCATGAATCCATTTCTAGGATAGGAATGAATGAAGTTAGGTTCATGTGACTTATAACATGCAATATGATCATGGAGATGTTGTGGTGTGTGTTATGACATGTATGATGAATGATGAATGATGAATGTGGAATGCAAATGATATGAGTTGAATGTGAAATGCTTGATAATATTTGATGTGAAATGAAAATGAAATTTAAAGACAAGTTTAAGCTTTCCCCTTCAACGAATGTTGAGTAAGTGGGTTGATTCCCACCGGTCAAACACTAGGTAAGTGGACAAGCATGAAAAGATTGAGAATGTAGGGTCTCCCAATGAACGAAGTAAGATGACCTGAACTAGTAGGGTTGCCTAGTGATCAGGAAGATGGCCCGAAAGAAAGGACTATCCCATTGATGTGGGGTTAAGATAGTCCTGGGCTATCCCATTGATATGGGGTAAGATAGCCCGGCAGCTAGTTTGATCACGGTAGGGACGCTTGTCGTGGTCCTAGTTTTGAGCTCAACCTCGTGTTTCTGCCACGCGCTAGGGGAAGTCCAGTGCACGAGGCTTCCATAAAAGACTCAAGAAAAGAAAAAAACTAAGTATGTTAATGAAAGATCATGGCATGCATACATCCATAATTGTCATAGCATGCATTATATATGAGTTGTTGCATTGATTGTTGATTCAATTGTGTGTTAGGGATTAAATGAGGTGTTTTACAGTTAGACTGGCTGCGTTATGGTATAAAAATATTTTCAAAATACCGAGGGTTACTCAGTTATATGGCGGTTACCATATCGCAGGTATCAGAAGATTATGAAGCGAAAGCCACAGATAGGACGAGTTGTGGGCTTTTCTTAGGTATAGCCACACATGGTGGACTTAAGTCTCAAGTTCATATATTAATTTGTTCAGCTGTATAGGAATCCGTATAAATTGAAAGGGTTATAATTATTATTATTATTAATTGTTGTAAATTAGAATTTAGCTTCTGTTAGTATGTTGAAAAAAAAAACAGACTCATAAATTAAAATGTTACAGCTACTATAAAAAATATATTTTTAAGATTTTAGTAAAATAAAAAGTGAAAACACACAAATAGAAACAAAATCTAATGGTTGAGAACTTGAGGTTATTGAGGCACAAAAACTAAAATAATTTAATGGAAGGAAATCTAACTTTAGTCAAAAGTGACCAAAACAAAAGTTAAAAGAAATCAGCCATAATTGTATAATTGATTATTTTTAAAATTATTTATATTATAGTTAATTTTTTTAGTATATTATTAAAAAAATATTTTTGAATATGATTTTTTATATTTGAATGATATAAAAATTATTTTTATAGTAAAAATGTGAATTGTAGAAGAATAAAGTAGATTATAAAGTAAAAAAAAAAAATCAAATTCTTATTTATTTAATAAAACATTTTTGTAGTTGTAAAAAAAATACTTTATGAAACATCAGGTATGTTTGGCAACCTAGAATTATGGCTTTCTTTATCCGATTACAACTTTTATAAAATTTGTAAAGTTGGTTAGTAATTACAAAATTAAATTTTTTTATCATGAGATTTAACTTGTATAACTAATTTAAAGCTATTTGAAATAGCTTTTGATTTTTAAAAATTGACTATTAATAATTTACTTCTAAAATTATTCTTATTAAATTTTAAAAATCAAAAATTATCTCACCACTACCCTACTTATAATATATATATATATATATATATATATATATATATATCTATTTCAATCATTTAATATAATTCAATTTGTTATACAACTTATTTTATCAAACCATTCTTATTTATAATTTAATTACAAAAATACAATCAGATAGTCATAATCTTAAATGCTTCATCTTACTTCATAGTCAATAACTAAAAGTTAAAAACTAGCTTGTTTTTCAAATATACTCATCGTCTAAATTTATTTAAATCTTTTTTTTGAAGAGAAAAAACTTTTTTTGCATGTTTTCAAATGTATTCCAAGAGCTTTAAGAAAAATTTAAAAATTGTTCAACAATATTTTAATTTATAAGTTGCTTATAAATAAAACATTATTTGGGATACGTAAACAAGTGTTTGGTTGGGTATAAAATGGGTTGAAGAAAAATAAGATAGAACAAAATTATGCTAGATGAGAAATAAAGAGGAAGAACAAGTTTTTATTTTTTCTATATAGAAATCAATATTTTCCTTCACATTTATCTCAAACAAAACAAAAGAAATTGTGTCATTATTTGTTTAGTTTTTTTTTTTTTTTTATTTCTTTCCTTTCAACCAAATATACTGCTGAAAGAGAGAAATGACAATATCTTCTCCCAAAAAGCTTATCTTCAAACTGATTTTTCCTAAGAGAATTGAAATTTAAAAAAAAAGAAAAAGAAAAAAAAGGAAAGAAGCTTAGTCTAACATAATTTAAATACATGTTACAGAGTACAGACATATTACGAATTACAATGCTTAAATAATGGTACTTCCGTTTCAATTTATGTGTATAAGTAAAATATGAAAATTAAAAGATATAACTATTAATATTTTTATCAAAAAAAAAAAATTAAACATTTTATAATACTTTCATCTCATTTTCTCTCATTAGTTTAATAGTAGAATATTAATTAATATTTCAGTTAATAATACGGATAAAATTAATAAAGTATAATTAATTTTTTTAAAAAGTATAAACATTCTCAGTCATGTAGTTCAGTACATGGACATGTGTGTTAGTATCCGGTTTCAATTCTCGATTATTTTACTTTCTAAAAAAATATAAATAATTAAAAATAAATTTTTTCTCTCTAAATAAATACTCTAAATAGAAAGGAATTGAGCGAGTATAGAGTTTGGTCATTATATACAAACTTACAAAGTATGTATAGGTTAATAAATTAAACATTAAAAACTTTTTAAGTAAGAAATACTTTAATAAATGAGTTTTATTGTTTCTAGTACAATAAATATTAATTTATTTAAAAAAACACTCATTTCTTATTATTTTAACCTACCTATCAGATCCATAAGATAGTGAGGGCTTTTCCCTCGTGTGTATAAAAAAGATCAATAAGATAGTTTTTTAATATAATTATATAAAAACAACCCATTTTGTGCCTATGTCAATTTTCATTGTGGTAGCCTATAAAAAAAAAAAAATCATTGTGGTAATGAGAAAACGCTCCAACTTTAATAAGACTATTCCTAATGGGAGAGCTTAATTGAGATTTTATCTTTTAAGCACCCTAATTAAACACTCATGTCCTATTAAAGTATATTGAGCTCACAAAAGTGTTTAAGAAATGTGTTTATCTCTTCATTAATATTTATAAAGACTACATAATTAATATATATTTAATACCTATAAAAAAATAAACATTAAAAAAAACTAATATTAATATAATATATCATATTATTTTTTAACATGGAAAAATCCTTTTCTCCACAAACACACCCAAATCTTAAATTAAAGATGTTAGTTCCAGTAGTTAATCAAACTAATATATTTAACTACATGAGATCCGTGCATGAGTACTTGTGATTCTGAATTCTTAGAATTAGTAGTGTACAAGATGTGCTTAAATTGAAAGTATAATATAGTTTGTATACATCGAACCCAAATAAAAATATTAAATATTGCTAAATACTCTAATTAATAAGCACTCCGTGATGTTTTTTTCTTAAAAAAATAATAAAATTGGGATTGAACCACGTATCTCTCTATATATATATATATCCCCACATACTTACTAATTGAGCTATATGACTAGATAATATTAGCTCTCAAAATATAAAATAATGCAAAGTACATGTGATTGTTGATAAGGAAAAATATAAATATACGATTTAAAACTTACAACTAATTTAACTATTTTTTTTTTTATTGAACTAGTTGTAGTTGTAAGTAAGAAACCGTAGTTATACCTAAATTATTTTTCTATTATTAAGGGTGTTTTGGAAATACCACTTATTTAAGTATATAATAATTTTTAATATAAGATAAGTTTATTTATAGATATAATTATGAAAATTGTTTGAATAAGCTAAAACCAAAACAATCTATTCAAATAAGCTATTTTAAGGAGTTTATGAAAATAAAAATAAGGTAAAAGTGAGTTATGAAGATCACAACTATTCTTTACAAGAGATAATTCTATTCGAGTTAGATAAGATCATTATAGGCGAAAAGTTCTCCCTCCAAATATTTAACGCAACTGCAAACCCATGACTTGAACCCATGATCACTTCTTTTTTTTTATCATTTTTCAAAAAATTTGTTCCAATAACAACTTTCTACCTTTAATTTCTTAACCTAAACCCTAGTTATATATATGAATTTTGTTATCCATTGTCCTAAGGACAACGGTTAAGAAACTCATAAATAGAAACTTTGTGTTGGAAAGTGTAGACTATTTAATATTATAAAATTATTTTTAATTTATTTTAAATACAAAATTTTTATTCATAGGTTGCTTAACCATTATATTTGGGGCAATGGTTAGCAAAATCCTTACTATATAAAGCAAATCAATATGTGCCAATTTTAAAATATAATTCCTAGACATACTTGAGGTGTTCTTAACACATTTATAAAGTCTACAATTTGTCTTCTATTTCTAACAAAATTTAAATATTAATAATATCAGAGCTCTTAAAGTAATTTTGAGGGGTTTTGAATTGGTTTATGGTTTAAGAGTTAATTTTTTTAAGAGCAATTTAATTGTATTAATATCGAATAGCAGTTTGTGGAGACAACGTGTAGTCTATTGAGATGCAGGTCTGCAAAGCTACCATTTAAATACCTCGATATACCTATTGGCGTGTGTCCTAAGAGTATAAGCACTTGGAATTCAGTAATTGAAAGATTCAAAAACAAGCTCAGCAAGTGGAAAAGAAAATTATTGACTACTGGTGAAAAGGTAGTTCTAATAAATTCAGTTATGTCTAGTCTTTCTATGTATTTCTTCTCAATTTTCAAGGTTCCAAAGGCGGTGCTTAAGTCATTGAAGAGATTACAAAGATAATTCTTGTGGGGAGGAAATTTAGATAAAAGGAAAGCAGCCAGTGTCTCATGGAACTCAATATGTAAACCAAAGAAATTAGGAGGGCTTGAAATTAAAGATTTGGAGTTATTCAATCTTGGTCTATTAGGAAAGTGGCGCTGAAAATTGTTAAATGACTACAAGGATTTGTGGGCTAAAGTGGTTAAGTCCATATATGGTGGTGAAGGAATACAAGATTGTTAAACATAGTCACACAAGTGAACTAATGATGGAGTTAGAGTTAAATTTAACAAAATAATTTAGGGGGAAAGTGTGAATAAGAAAGTTAAATATAATTTTATTTAATTTAAAAAACTGATGTGTCAACTTCTTATTAGTTTAAAAAAAGGGATGTACCCTACTTACCAAAAAAAGGGTGGGTGCGGGAATAATGAGAAGGTGACACCACTCTTTTTTTGGTGGGTAGGGTACATCCTTTTTTAAACTAATAAGAAGTTGACACCTCACTTTTCACTGTCTCTATTTTTTAAATTAAATAAAATTATATTTAACTTTCTTATTTACACTTTCACCCCAAATTATTTTGTCAAATTTAACTTTAACCCCATCATTAGTTCACTCGTTTGACTATGTTTCATCTTCCCTCAAAAAAATTAGACAACTCTCAAACCTCCATTTTTTATCTTATAAATTGAAAAATAAAAACATAAATAGCTAAGTTAATCTTAAATAAATATAACGAAAATTAATATGCATTTATTTGATTCAAATAAAATTAATATGCATATGCATAAGAATAAGTAAATAGTCATTTAATTATTAAATTAATATGCATTATTTTGATTCAAACAAAATTAATATGCATATATATAAGTATAAGTAAACGGTCATTTATTAATAATTTTGTTTCTAAATATATAAAATGATATGTGTTTTCATTCCTCCAGTGTTAACTAAACTCACTCATGTTTTATTTGTTAGTAAAATCTTCAAATAAATAAAAGTGTTAATTATTAATTTAATTAAATTATTTATTCACATTTTTATATTAAAAGTTATGTTATGTGTAAAAAGGTTATTTTATTGTATTTTTGTGAGGAGGGATTATGGGACGTGATTTTCGCAGTGGTGAGAGTGGAATGGAAATGGGATGACGAAGAAGGTGAAAAATAGATGTTTGAGACTTGTTGAGTATTTTTATGGAAGATGAAAGAGGGTCACATGAGAAAATTAATGAGGGGTTAGAGTTAAATTTGACAAAATAATTTGGGCCAATAGTGTGAATAAGAAAGTTAAATATAATTTTATTTAATTTAAAGAATAAAGGTAGTGGAAAGTGAGGTGTTAACTTCTTATTAGTTTAGAAAATGGATGTACCATGCCCATAAAAAAAAGGTGGGTGCTGGAGTAATGACCAATCTGTATCTGTATATATATTAAAACAAAGTCTAAAACTAGGAAACTGATACATAAAATACATTCTTTCATACTATTTTACCACATAAGCTTTTTTACTTACATGGCACAACCTACTTACAACACTAACCAACTCTTCTTTTCTCCTACCACCTCCATTCCTCTCTTTAATTTTTGTTGGATTGTATCATCTTTTTAACTTGCTATAACTTCTCTTTAAAAAAATTGTCATAACTTAAACATGCATTATCAATAAATATTTGTTCCATATTATTAAGAATTACAAATGAAATCACTAATTAATAATAATAATAATGTTATAATTTAACTATATTTATTAATATATATATATATATTCAATTAATATATATTTCAATTAACGTTAGCTAGCATTTTAAAATTTCTAAAACTAATATTTTTAAAATTCGTTTAGTAAGATTATAAGAATTTTGTTATGCAAAAGTTAAAAAATTATTAAATCATTTCATGATCATAATAAGAAATTTTATATCTTAATATACTAATTTTTAAATCCCTCAAAATTTAATATTTTTAATAAATTTGACTAACAATATAAACATTTACATTATTTACTATAAATTATAATCTACTTAAAATATAACTAAAAAAATTTACAAAGTAAAATTTCAATTATACTTTAGCCAAAAAAAAACCAATAATATGTATATAAATAGACAAATTCTTCATCAAAATTATACATCTTAAAACATAAATTATTATCTCTACATTCTATATTCTCTTTAAAACTATCAACTATAAGTCAAAGTGACGTATAATGCATAAGAACTCAATACATAATATGAGGTTTTTTAGTCATAAAAGTATGTGTTTTTAAGTTGTAGAGTATCTTCATTCCAAAAGATAATCATCAATCTATCTATCTCTTCAGAAATATTTTTACCAAAGTTAATTTTATTTTAAAAATTTTAAAAAAGATAAACAATTCACTCATATATGTCTTTTCATATTTCATTATTTATCTAATTTTAATGTCATACAATTTTTAAAATAATATCTAAAAATAAAAAACTTTTGATGTTTACCTAAAATTATTTAGTCATGAAAGTCTAAGTTTTTAGGCTATAAAATATCTTCATTGAAAAAAAAATCAACAACCTATTTTTTCATAAATAATTTTATCAAAGTTAATTTTATTTTTAATTTTTTTATTGAGATAAGAAACTCATTCATATATGTTTTTAATATTTCTTTATTTATCTGATTTTAATTTCATATAACTTTTTTATACATATTTCATATAATTGTTTAAATAATATTTAAAAATCATAACACTTGTTTATATTTACCTTAAAATATTTTCTTCTTCAATCAAATTCATGAAATTTAATTATAATAAGTTTTGTTTTAAGAAAATTATTCCATAAAATAAATGAAGTGTTTTTTTCACTCACGAGGTTTTCGTTACAATTCTGTTTAAAATATCTATTTAACAATTCTATTTAATATGAATTCATGTTTATTTAGGTAAATTATTCATATTATAAATTATATGTTATTATAAAAATACATAAACAACATTATATATTAGTATAACTTTTTCCTTATATCCGCGCATAGCGCGAGTCACCCTCTAGTTATACCAAATTCTCAAAGATGTACTTGTGCGCTGTATGAATGTAATGCTGAAACGACAAATCATTTATTTTTTTAATGTAAATTCTCTTACAATGTCTGGATGAGAATTATAAAATGGTTGGATACTCTACTGCTTTACTTGGTCAATGTCAAAATCATTTGGTAGCCTTTAAATACGTCTTACCATAAAAGAAGAAAGGAATTCTTTTGGGATGCAGTATATGGATGACTGCTGTTTGGGAAATCTAGCTTCTAAGAAACATGATTATTTTTAGAGAATACATTGTAGATGTTGAGCAGCTTTTGGAAAGAATCAAAAGAAGATCTTGAAAATGATTTAGAAATTATGCAAATAATAGCAGGATGGGGTTAGTCTACTCGCCTTTGACATCAAAATCCTACTTCTGTATTTTATCTTACTATTAAATTAGTGTTGAAGGTGGGAAAGTAACGAAGTGTTTGTATGGAGTAGGCATAGGAGGTTCTTATGAAATGCTAAGTTGCATTTATGGATTGTAATATTGTAACATCATATATTTTGTACATAGCAGAGTACATCTTGTACTTTGTGGTTATATTATTCATGTATATATTTTACTTTTCAAAAAAAAAGAATTTGAAATGAGTCTTATTACACTTAAAATCAATTCTTTTTACCAACAAAATGTTAGATACTCCTCCGTTCCTATTTAATTGTCCGGAGAGAGAAAATCACATATATTAAGAAATGTAATAATTATTATAGTTTTTTTCAAAATAAATTTTGAACTTTTCATAATACCCTTTATCTCTCATTGTTTGATTGGTTGGATAATGGAGCATTTATTAGCCTCCAATTAAACATAAGGTTAAAATTGGTAAAAGTACAATTAATGTTACTTGAGTGGACAGATAAATAGAAACAAGATTTTCTCTCTCTCCAAACAGTTAAATAGGAACGAAGGGAGTAAGTCATAAGCAGTTTGATCTCCCATAAAGATAATGACATAAGTTAGAATCTCGAAAAGTTTTATTTGGAGGAATAACCATAAATACTCTATCTTCCAAAATTGCAACAACAATACCTCCCACAATTTTAATAGAAAAAAAAAATCAATTCTTTTGAAGAGAATTATGTTATTATTGGTGGACAAAACAAAATGCAGCCCTTCCAACTCAAAGTGTGTTCGTAAGACCATCTTCAATGGAAGTGCTTAAATGAGTTCTTATTATTTAAGCACCCTAGCTGAGCATCACATCTCCTTTGCAGCATGCTGACGAGGAATGGGGTGCTTAGCAAAATTGCTTAAATTAGCATCCAGATATGAGATAGTTAATTTGTAGGTACATGTGAACCCCATCCGAAGTGCTTATTTAAGAACTTGCATTGGAGTGCTTCAGTGCTTAAATTGATAAAGTGATGTATACACATGAAACCCAACAAAATATAATAAATTAATTCATAAGAACTTAGTTAAGCACCTCTCCACTGGAGAGGGCCTAAGTGTAGATTATAGTTTACCTAGAATCATGTAAAAGTGTTTGGTAACTACGAACTTATGATATGAGCTGCTAGCTTATAAAAAGCTAATTGAAATAGTTTACCGCTTATGAAAAACTAGCTTCCAATAATTTATTTTTATTTTACAAAAAAAAATTATATATCACATATTTACTCTACCAATTCATGTATTGCATATAATTATTACATATCATTTTAAGTTATTTAACAAATATAAACTATCTTGTAAGCTAATTTTGTCAAATACCTTTACACAAATATAAACTATGAGCCCTAAACTAAATCAATGTCCAACATGGTTGCTTGTCCTCCTTCAACCAAAATTAAATCTTCTTCTTTTGTGTTATAGCTTCATTCATGACATGCGCGGTCATCAGATATCAATATCCTTCCTTTGCAAGAGACACCATTGGATTCGAGGTTGTCAATTTCTTCAAAACAACCCCATTTCCAATAACAAAGAGAGTATCTTAGCTTCATTGAGGATACCAGAGTGAACAAGATGAAGGCCAAACTTTTTCCCTTCAACCGCCGGCATATATTGATATTCATCAAACTTTAATATAGAGATAAGTTTTACTTATGTAACTAAATTAAAGGGAAAAAAAGGATACCTGCTTTTTGAATGTATATGTGGATCTGTGGATATTGATAAGAGATTTTGTTTACAGAAATAAAATTTACTGGGATAAGTTTTACTCCTTAAAGGCTATTTTTTTTATGGTCGATTAAAGAATATTTTTGGGATTTACTATGAAAAAAATAGTTTCTTTTAAAATATACTAGTATACTTGATAGGAATTATTATTTTAGAATATAAAAAATAGCTAGAATAAACATAATTGTTTGGAATAGAGTATCATACAGATATTACTTGCCCATATATACAAATATTTCCTATTTTATACGTTTCTAGTTGAATTTTCCTCCCTAATGTTAATGGCCTATTCAAAATAATGATAGCTAATTTTTTTTTTTTTTTTGCAGTATCTTACGGGAGAGTATGAAAGGAGAGAAAGCATGGAAGGAGACTAATTGGCTCAATAAAATTTTGCTATAGAGAGAAAATATCTCACCAATAAAAAAAGAGATTAATTATTTCGTGTGAAAAAAATTGTGAATAGGAAGAATTTCACCTTTATAATAAGAAAGAATAACCAACACAATAAAGAAAAGTTAAAGCCAGAGAAAAGATAAATTAAATGATTTTTTTTTATAAATACGAGTTTTTTCACCTTTAGGACGATAATAATTTTGTTCGCACAGCGTGGCTGGCGTTGGCCCCAAGAATTTAATATAGGTGGGATTCAAGTACGGATTCTCCCACTATGAAAACGAAATTTGATTTAAAACAATATTAAAATTATATTTTATTAAAATTAAAAAAAAGGGTAAATGACAACAAATACCCTCTAGGTTTGATGAAATAACATTAACCCTATTCTTCTCCATCAATTTCACTCCGCTCCAATACCTAAACGGTACTAACGGATACATTGTTCCTCTGTTAGCTCTTTTCTGTGTCGTTTTATTTTAAAATATCAAAACTACAAAAGAAATCTAGAAAAATAAATGATAAAAAAGAAGGTAAACTTATTGTCAATTGTGGCCTCATCAAATCAACGACAAGAATGACAGGGAAAAAACAATACAGCGTGCATCTATATGGGCAAAAGGGCATCATAGTTGGAATGAGCTGATGTATCAGTGGAGACAGTAACTGGGTTGAAGAACCGCTTGATAAATGACGAAGAGATAGATGGCAAGCATCTATTCAAACAAATTCAGCACAGATTTGAAGCCATACCGGAAACCTATTTAAAATACAAAGCCAGCGGAGACCAATTGCATGAGTTTTTGCTGGGTCTGGTGGTGCTGGCGTCGGAGGAGTACACCTGTGTGGCCGTGTTGTCCTGGTTGATTTTGTCCCTCCATTGATTCGCTGCTGTTTCCTTCTTCACAATCTCATCCAGCGTGGTTGATGTTGATGTTGTCATTGCCCCTGCTCCCGAATCGGTGTCGATGAGAACGATTGGCAAGGTGGATGAAATGGTGGTGATTTTGGGAAGTAGAGGAGGGATAGTGAGGACGAGCTTGGAAATGTGGTGATCTGCTTGGCAATTCCACGTGTGCTGTTGAGAGGATCGGTGGCGGTTAATGGCACCAGAGGATTTGACGGCTAGGCACACGACGGGAGAGTAGATGAAGTCAGGGAGAAGAGGAGCTTCTAGTTTCCTCACTGCTATTTTATTTATTTATTTATTTATTTTATTACTATTTTATTTAATTTTTCTCAAATAACATATTGCATACAAAAACTAACAGAGTCATAAGTTCATCCGTCAGCATCGTTTATTTATTGGGGTGGAGTTATTGAGAAAAAATTGGGTTAAGTGCTATTTCATCAAATTTTGAGGGTACTTATTGCTATTTATCTTTAAAAAAATTAAAACTTTAGAAGACTTAAAAACAATATTTTAATATATTAAATAACTCCAGGAATTGACATGTGTCAAAATTGGAGACACAATAGGAAAGATAAAGGTTGAGAAAAGATAAATTAAATAAAATTTGATTTCAAATAATATAAAAATTATATCTTATTAAAATTCAAAAATTAAAAAAAAATATTGAATTTTCTTTATAACTACGTGTTTTCTCACCCTTAAGTTGGAATTCGAACACGGAACTTCTCGCTGTAGATCATTCTTCCTATGAACTGCTTACACCACAAAGCCAACCCTTGAGTTAAACAAAATTTGACTTAAAACAATATTAAATTTATATCTTATTAAAATTCAAAAATTAAAATTTTAGAAAATTTCAAATTTTGAGAAAACTTAAAAACAATAATTTAATATATTCAATAGCTACAAGAATTGGCATGTATCAAAATTGGAGACTCAATTGTATATATTATAGAAAGATATGTGGATGTGGATTTTTATTTTTGTTTTTGTTTTTGTTTTTTTAAATTTTATTAGTTCTTCTCTTTTTTTCTTAATTTTCATTTTAATCTTTTTGTTCAATTACTTTAGGAGAAAAGAACAATTAGAAAAATTAATGAGGAACGCAAGAAAGAAAAAATTAAAAGAAAATCAACAATGAAAACACAAATTTAGAAAAATTATGAAAATGACTAAAATTAAAATTTAACAGAAAAAGTAGGCATAATCAACTATATATTTTTAAACAAAAATAAAACACATATAAGTACCACAAATATATTACTAAGAGTGTCATTGTTTTTGCTTATTTTGTAAAATGATTACTTTTTAATAAATAAAAAAGAAGAAGCAATATTTAATAAAAGATCCTAAGCTAAGTGAAACTACTTCTTTTATTAAAACACTAGTTACAAACTTGTGCGTTCGCATGGGGGATATTTTATCGACATCATAATCAAATGATATGTAATAAATAATTTGTGATAAAAAAGCATGATTATAAATTCTTAATAGATATCCAATATCAATTGAAAACAACGTATCAAGAAAAAAATACATAAGGGATAGTATGAGTAATATAATGGTTTTTAAATAGTGTTAGAAATAAGCATGTCGTCAGCATGATAGTAACGTCGCATAATATATAATATATCTACATTGTAGCATTTCGTAGCAAACTCCTCAATCTTGATTTGGTACATAAGTACCATTATCTCAAAGATATCTAATAGTTAACATAATCAAAATAATTTAATTTAAAATTATAAATTTTGAAAAACCAATTAAAAATAATCCAATTAAATTACTTTTGCCAAAACCCGTACTAAATTTGAGTAGTGCTCATCAAACATTATCTCTTTTGTCAAAATCCGTACTAAATTACGACAACAATAGGCACATAAACACCATTATCACAAATGAGTGTGAGATATTTAACCGTTAACATATTATTATCATGATAGTAATGACACATCATCCATCTACACAAAAAAAATGTCGTTTTTTTGCTGAAATCATGCATCAAGCGCTTGGGCATAATAAGAATTTGTCTCCGACAAAATGAAGAAAATCTTGTAATAAAGCTATAATGAATTAATGTTTTTAAGAAAATAATTCTTATTAACTAAATCAATCATCATCTTTTGCAAATTATATTGAAACTTAACAATTAAAAAAATTTTAAAACTTTAATTGATCTTGAAAAGTATTCATCTCAAGTAATTTAGTTTTAAATTTTAAATTTGAAAGAGTAAGAAAATAATCTAATTAAATCATTTTTGTTAAAATTTGTACTATTACTCATCCTTAAACATTATCTTTTTTGCTAAAACCCATTCAGAATTATGGCAGTAATACTAATTCATTGTATTGGCACATAAGCATCCCTCACAAATGTGTTAGAGACATCTAACAATGAACCCTGTCTTAGGTTCGTTCTCTTTTGCGGTTTACCAAAACTCAAATTGTTCTTACCAAAACTCATACTTAATTTGACCGATGTTCATTCTTAAACATTCGTATCTCCCGCCAAAATCCGTACTGAATCATGACAATAATACTAATTTATTACTCACTTCATTTCAAAATATTAATCATAGTAAAAAATACGAAAATTAAGGAGAGTAATTAATTCATCTTGAATCTAACAAATAAAGGATGAATGGACTAATTAACTTAAAAAGATTACTTGATATTTATTGGATAGGAGAATGACAAAAATAGAAAAAGATAGTAAATGCAATATTTGTAAAAGTGACAAATAATTTGAATTTTAATTTTTTTTGGTTGCTAAAGTAACTGATATTTTGGAATTGAAAAAGTATATTAAAATATTTTACCATACTAAATGAAGGACATCGATCTAACTGTTAATATAATCAAAGTAATTTAGTTTAAAATTATAATTTTTAAAAATTAATTAAGGACAATATAAGCAAATTACTTTGGCCAAAACTCTGAATTTGAGAAAACTACTCATTCTAGTCATATCATATAGATAATATAAATGAGTATGGTCAAAGTAATTTAGATTTAAATTATAATTTAAAAAAATAGATGACAATATAATCAAATTACTTTGGTTAAAACGCATTTTGAATTTGAGAAGTATTTATTTCATACACCCTAGTTATATCACATTGATAATATAATTAGATTACTTTGGCTAAAACTCGTTCTCAATTTAAAAAGTACTCATTTTATACACCTTAACCATATCACATTAAAAATAATCTAATTAAATCATTATATTTTTATCAAAACTCAAATTATTTTCTAATCATATTTTATCCGTATACATAATCACCATAGTAATGTTACCAAAAAAAAAATCACCATAGTAAGTGTATAGTTAAATATGTGAATATTACACATCAAAAAATGAAACGTGACTCTGCTAATAAATTTGCGAGTGATAGAGAAGCGAAGTGACATAAAGATAGAGATAAAATTATTAGTGTCAATAAAATTAGTTTCAATAAATCTATATATGATAATATATCCATAAATATTATAACACTTCCTTGAAATTCTTATATCTACGTACACATTATTTGATGATAATTTATATTTTTATTGAACTAATTTTTCCTTCAATATGATAGCATAGTCCATAATAAAGTTTATCTTTTTTTTTTGTTACGGATTCTATGATATATAATATAATAATCATAGATTAAATTGACGAATTGAAGCTACTTAGCAATAAGGCATATTGAAAAGGTGGTCCAATATTGTTGATGCACAAACAATGATGTTTGATGACCTCAAACAATAAAATTCCAATAATATATTCTAAAATAAATATTTAGTGTTAAAATAATTAAAATGTGAGAAAGATATATATCGGTATTCATGCCATATAAATATAATAAATAATATAACTTATTTCACAAAAACGTTTTATCCCGTATTCAGTCTTAGTAATTTTATTTTAATTTAACATAGTTATAAAAAAACAAAATAATAATGAAATATAATTATATTATTTAAAGACTCTTATTCTGCAATATAATAGCATAGTTTCGTGGATAGTCTATCTTTTTATTATTATTTTTTCATCATACTTTTTGCAAAATATAAGTCTTAATTGGATGATATTTGATTGCTCGAAATAATGTGATAAAATTTCATCAATATTTTCTAAAATAGATATTCAATGTTAAAATCACATTTAAGAAAGACATTTATCGATAACCATGTCAAATGAATATAATTAATAATATAATTAATTCCACAAAAAAATTGATTGACATCGTAGGTAAACTTAGTAATTTTATTTTAATTTAATATAATTATAAATATTTAAATTATAAAAAAATATAGTTATATATTTTAAAGATCTTTTTATGCAACATGATAACATAGTCCTCTGGAGAGCTATCTTTTTATTATTATTATTTTTTTTTATATTCTTGCATAATGTAAGTCTTAATTGAATGATATTTATTGACTGAAATAATGTAGTAAAATTTCAGCACTATATTCTAAAATACTTATTTAACGTTAAAATTACATGTGAAAATTTTTCTGATGTAAAAAGACATGTATCCGTAACCATGTCAAATGAATATAGTAAATAAAGTAATTTTATTTCAAAAAAAAAATGATTTGTCCCATACTCAATCCTAGTAATTTTCTTTTAATTTCACGTATATTTTTCTTTTTTTTAGAAAAAAGGAAATTATAATGAAATATAGTTATATATTTTTAAAAAAAAATTATTCTGAAACATGATAGCATAATCCTATTGAGAATCAATCTTTTTATTATTATTGTTTCGTTTTACTTTTTACAAAATCTTTATCTTATATGAATGATTTTGTAAGCTAATATTATCATATTCAAATATTCATGAAATCAGTTTACATTACTAAAGATTCAACTTACTATTCTCATATAATGCTATTTTGAAATGGGATGAAATTAGTTTGCCTGATTTATATTTAGATTGTTTGATTGACAGAACTGGGAAGATTTTCCATCCTTAATGCTATTTTGAAATGGGATGAGGAAACCAAATGAAATTAATTTTCGTGATTTATATTAGGTTGTTCGCTGGACAGATTTGATCAGATCTTCCATGCTTGCCTAGGACTATGAAGTAACACATTTAGTCATTGCCCAGAATAGTTTTTTTTTTTTTTTTATATATATATATAAGCGATTTTTTTCTATTTTTCGGGGGAGGGAGTTTTTGCACATATATTATGCCAAATCAATCTCATCACACACATCCATGGAGTGAAAAATAAGTTCAATAGAAGTAACACCAGTCAAAGATCAGGATTTAGATAATAAGGATCGTACCTTCAATAAGCAATCAAGCAGAGAGAGTTATAAGCAATCAACCAGAGAGAGTTTAATCTTTTTGTATTCTCATAAACAAAGGTAAATGATGACAACAACACAAAAACCTTTATCTTCACGCAAAAACAAAATCAAACATACATGAGTGTAGAATCTGACAAATCTTTGAATGATCTGCATAATATTGGCCACTTAAAAAATCGATTTTCAGCATCTTATTCATACAATAGCAAGAGTGCAGCAAGGTCTCTCTGCAAAACACCTGAGTAAACCTGAATTTGTCATAGTGTACATGTCAGTTCAACCAATATACAGACATTAAACTTGATCTAAGACACATGGTAAATTGCATGGTAAATTGCAGAAGAGTAAAATTACCTTTCATTTGGGATAATAAATTCAATATACATAAAATTATGCATCCATTCCAATTCCCAACCAAAAAATATATATATGTATAGTTTCATACACAGGCATTAGTATATAATAATTTGCATCCTTGTATCCAGACCCATCAAAATTATGATAAAAGTACATGCTATCCTTTTTTTAAGGCATTTCATTGTGATGCAAAATAGTCAAAGGCAGATTTAAGTGCTAAAAACCCACGACGGTTTCCTTGCCAATTGCAGACAACATTTTCAGGTTCCCTAGACGAAAAAACACAAAAATCAGTGATCAGGGTACATAATTGATAGACTCAGCTTAACAAATCAAAAATTCAAAACCATTGAAGGGGAAAACCCCCTCACCTGTTCTTTATTCACAGCATCTTCATTCTACAGCTTTAAAATCTGAAATCAAAATTTGTAACTTTTGGAATCAAATCTTCTCTGCTCTTCTCACTCGATTTTTTCTCATTTTCAATAGTACTGCCAAAGATGATAATGCAAAAACATTACGCCATCCAGCTATTAAAAATGGCGACTGATAATATTGAGGACAAATAATGAAGTAGAAGGTAGAATACCTGTACAACATGCATCAAGAAAATGGAACCAAAAACAGAAATGCAGATTGAGCAAAAAGGAACTAAAATGTCATAAAGCCAAGATCTAAGAATAGCTCATGAAAAGAAATTGATAAACTCAACATAAGC
Source organism: Cyamopsis tetragonoloba (assembly GCA_037177725.1). Lineage (NCBI taxonomy): Eukaryota > Viridiplantae > Streptophyta > Magnoliopsida > Fabales > Fabaceae > Cyamopsis > Cyamopsis tetragonoloba. The sequence goes on from CM074122.1 coordinate 20,574,307, forward strand.
ATTTCATCAAATACCTTTTCTGCAAACATGATATCTGACATGATCAGGGTTAGAACAAATAAATACTTGATTTCCACTCTGAAATAAATACAAAATATCACCCAAAAATGTACAACAGATATCCGAAGGATTTAAGGTTTTCAAGGTTTCATCTCTCTTCACTTCAATATTGAGCGTAGAAGTTTCAGGGGTTTTCCATTTGATAGATATTAGATAGATAGATTTTTAGATATTAGAGAAGGTAGGTGAAAGGAGAGATGGGATTCTTTACTTTGCTATTGATGGGATCAGAGCATAGAACTAATGGGCATTTCCAAAAACATCACATACCACGTTAAGATAGATAAATCAATGGTTGAGATAAATTTGGCACATAAGCCGAGGCGGATCCAATGAACGCAACAAAAAGTAGCGTTGAAGTGGATCCACGTTAACGTGAATTCACTTCTATCCAAACAGGCACTCTATTGAACTACTTATTGACCATCATACAAAACGGATTTTTAAATTTTGAAAAAGTTTAGGAACCGGGTGCAGCAAGTTTTTTTGCAGGTTGGGGAGAAAAAAAAAACACGTGTCAACATTGGAGAGCATGACTCAGGCAGGGGTACATGTTTTTCCAAGTATAGGAGATAGGAGATATGACCACTGGTTTGCTAGGGGTGCCGTACATTCTCTTGACAAAATATGATGCAAGGGTTTAAACTAGGTTTTAAATAAACTTAAGAATATATATCTAAACAAAATTTAAAAAATAAAAAATAAAGAATGCTCAAACAGCTCTTATAAATTAAACGGTTGATCGAGTCATAACACAACAAAACAATTTGCAAGTTGTACTAACTACTAAGCCCTTGCATTCAATCCAAAAATATATCCTAAGAAATACGGTCGAGCATTGTGATCTTGTGTGAGTTTAACCTAGGCAAAAAATTAGATCATGAAAAACTAATCATGAGAAAGCAGAGTAAATCTTTGAAAACTAAGTAGAGCCAAAAACTCCAGTCCAGAGACAAACAACTAGTGGCTACAGCTTCAGAGCATCATCTGTAAGATTGATGCATTGCAGCTTTAAAACTTTCAAATATGGATATCCTTCAGCCACAAGAAGCACCCCAACAGCTTCAATTCGTGTGTCAGTTATTCTCACCCAATCTACTGTGCGAAGAGATTTTAATGATTTTTCCATGCCTAAGGCTAATTCAACAAAAACCATAACCATTAACCTGTCAATCCTACACAGAAACGCAGATTCAAATCTTTCAAGTTGCTTGAAAAGTTGCAACATTGTCTAACAGCAACCAGGCCTTGATCTCCAACACAAGAAGCATAAAAGAAAATCATTAATCGTAACAATTACTATGCATTATTTATGCCATCTAACTTGTAGAATGTTACGTATTGATAAAGCAGCAAGGCAAAGTATGCACTGATAGATGAAAAGGGTGATAGTGTCTTGAGTTCTAATCTTATAAAGACATAATCATGGACTCTGATCAACTAGTTGTTCAACAGAAAAGAAAACAGCAAAACTGATTAAGTCCCTTTTGAGCTTAAGATATCACAGAAGCTAAACTTCTATTTTGAAAGCTCTTACATTCATGCTACAGCCACACCATGAAACTTGTTCCTTCAAAGAAGAAATTTTATTTTTAATTATTAACGCTATTTCACAAGGCTAAACAGGCTTACGTTCTGAGGAAATGAAATTTCTTAAAGTAGCAAAACAAGGACACCATCAACAACTTCAAAATGAGTAGACACACAGTAGAAAATGATTGCAACCATAAATGGACATCAAAATAGTTGGGGAAAAAAGGAGTAAACTACCTGCAAGTCCCAGGCTTTCAATGAAGTGCATTTGAAAGCGAGTGATGTTCACCCCTCACTCATGATGTTACAACACCAGATTAACCTCAGCAGTCAGCACCCAATTGTGGGAAGTGAGAGCAGCAAAACCTGCATCAGACAAACAGAGTGACCCGAAATCCCTCTCTTCAGAGAGGCAGCACGTGATGCAGCTTCAGCATGGAATCATCACAGGCCATCTCCCCTGCACAAAATCAAGCAAAAACGAAAATTGAAAACAACAGCAGCAAAGGAGGAATCTAGTTTTCAATGAATTGTGGGTAATGGAAATTGGACAGGCAAGTTGATGGGGAAGGTGAAAAGACAGGTGCTTGTTGATGCGCAGATGTGGACATTGGACAAACGGCGAGGAGGTGAACAAAGAGGTTGGCTGAGCCAGCTGGAGAAAAAGCTTTGAAATATCTTCACTAGGCTATATCCCAGTCAGCCCTGGGAAAAACATTCAAACTGAGCTCAATACACATAAGCTCATAGTTTGTTTGTAAGTAAAAGCCACTCATTCTTGAATTCTGACTTCTCCTATCAGTCGAACAAATCAACTCTTGGAGATTCTGCAACCAAACTTTACACATATTTTATAGTCACACTGAATTCAGAGTTGAGCTCATTACTTCATTCATTTAAAATGCTTGGTTCAATTTGTTATCACATTCGTAACATTGGGGGTATAACCCACGTTGTGAATTTGCCATAAAAGGGCACAGTTTCTGTATTTAAGAAGGCATCTTTCAACGCTCGTAGTGCATGTGTGGAAGTTTCGTTGAAATTAATGCTTAGATAGGTTTATAAATGGAAAATAGCACCTTGAATTTAAAAAGAAAATCACAGATTTAGAAATTCAGGCTGAAAATGCATTTTACCATAATCATGAAATTGACATGTATTTTACCTTGGAAGAGACATGTTAACGTTGAAGACTTACAGTGGAAAGATTCATGATGATTATAGCTTAAGCTTCACAAGAAACTCAAAAAAAATCTTCATTTTATTGGCCATAAATAGTAGTACATGGAAGATACAAACAACGCAATTGGTAATATCAATTTCTTTCTAATATCTCCAAACATAAGTCAGGAAAATGAAGATCATCCTTGATAAATTTATTAACCAAAGAATGGATTCTACTTTCTTCCGGTCTATATCCTATTCTTAACATTGAATCTAAAACAACCAAAACATCATCTAACCTATCTTCTTGTGATAGACCATTAACTAGGTACTCAAAAGTCTGCCACTGGGGTTTCAGCTTCCGACTCAACATGTTTCGCAACCACTCCAATCCTTTCATATAATTTCCTTCTTTACATAACCCTATTATAATAGCATCATGTGTACTGGCCACTGGTTCTAAATGCCTATCATACATGTCTTTCCACAACCTCATTGCACTCTCTGTGTCTCCAATTTCACAAAGTCTCTTAATAAGAGGAGTAAAAGACCAAACAGATGGCTCTAATCCCTGAGCCAAAAGTTCGTTTAATAGCTCTGTAGCTTTAACTAGCTCCCCATTTTGGCAAAGGTATTTAATTAGAGAATTGTATGTGATCAAATCACGAGTAACACCCTTTCTAGGCATTTCTTCAAACAAGCTCAGAGCTTCATCTACCCTTCCATGCAAACACAAACCTGAAATCATTGTGGTGTAGCTAACTGTGGTTTCTGCATAACCTCTAGCACGCATATCCTCATAGACCTTCTTCGCTTCAAGAAGATCACCAATTTTACAATACCCATGTAACAATACATTATAGGTGTATTCGTTTGGCTGTAATCCTTTGTGAATCATCTCAAACCACAGCTTCCTGGCCTCGTCAAGCAATCCCATCTCGCAAAGACCTTTCATCACTGTTGTGTAAATGATCCTGTCTGGGAAATACCCTCTGTCCTTGAGATCATTAAAAACCCGGAAACCCTCAGGATGTTTTCTCTTCAACAATCCATTTATTACCTCCTGGTAAGTAAAGATATCAGGCTTACAGTTTTTGGAAATCATAATATGAAGGAGCTGTGAAACTCTAGCATATTGTCCCTCCTTACCAAACTTAGATATAAGTGTTTTGAAAACATCATTGCTAGGACACAAGCCACTTTCCAGAACCTGTCTAAGAAGTTCATACCCTTGGAAAACTTTGTTTTCTGCACAGAATGCCTTTATCACATATCCAATAGTTTCAACATCAATGTCAGCTGCAACACCAGATTCAATGATTTGGTCATACAAAGTCCAAACCAGATCAGTCCTCCCAAACTTCAAACATCCTAACAGACATGCATTCCAAGTTTTAACCGAGGGGCAAAACCCGACCTTTTTCAATTTAACAAACACATCAAGTGAATCCTCAACCATTCCACACCTGCTGACACACCGAATGTAAGACTCTAAAGCAGCAGGCTCGGGAGTAAAACCTGGGAATTCCAACAAGGATTTTGCTGCTCTGCCAGCCCTGGCATCCACAAGCGCATTGAAGAGAGCAGAACAGGAAGATTGATTCGGTAAGAAACCACAACGAGAGCACAGCCAGTGAAAGAAACGAAGGGAGAGGAAGGCATTGTTCTGATGGTTCAGATAAAGAAGAAAGAAAGAGGGATCAGAGAAATTGAAAGATGGGTATTGAGAAAGAAGGGTGTCCTCCCAACGGAGCTTTGTTCGAGTGGTCCTGCAAATTTCATTTACAACATGACTAACGTTGTAATCTTTAGCATCTGGGTTTTCGTTGTCATGATTGCCTTGTATGGTCTGTGAGGTGAGGTTTCGAAATTGGGAACTGCCACTGCAGCTTTGACTACCATGAGCAGAGTTTCGGCGGAGTAAGGTTCCAAGAGTAAAGGAAGGAGTTCCTCTCACCATTCCATAAGTTGAGGACAAGGCGCCTATTCCTGCAATAGGTGAAGTAAAAAAATGCTGCTATAAGATACACACATTAACACATCTATGAACTTAGTTAAAATAGAATTATCGCTATCTTAATTCTTAAACACGTTTCTCCATTTCCTCACTGACCAAACAATTTAATCACAAAACATCCAAATGCAAATAACTACCAAATAATCTATCAAATCATATAATGCTAGAGTGTTTATGCCTGCAGTTCTTAGCCATGCAACTACTGTCCAAAACGTGAATTTACTTATTTAACCTTATCAGTTTACTTTTTTACTCACATTTTGTGGCTTGGTGTTCACACTAGAAATTCAATTTTCACCCTCACCCACCCACTCAAATTTCTTTCTTCCCTATGTTCTTTTTCTCAGGCTATGAATAGCTTTATGTTCATCATCTCCTTTTTAATTTTGCCTCATCAATTATCAACTTCAATCTCACTCTGTCCTGTCCTAAAAGTCTAAGACCATCTTAAAAACAAGAGAACTGAATTTGAGTGGGAATGAAGAGGAAAAGAAGAGGAGAAAGCAGTACCGAAAACAATAAAATCTTCTTCGATGTGGGTTCTGCTAGGTAGCCGACGATTCTGTGAGCGGCGGTGGGAGGAGCCTGCTTCGGGTGCGATATCCGGTTAGAGGGATTCGTCGCAGATCCGTAGCTTCGACATCGTTTTGTTATGAGGGGCGCAGGAAAGAAGGAAGGAAGCATGAGGTGGGTTTGGGAGATGAGAAAGGGTTAATTTTTTTAATTTTTAATTTTAATTTTAATTTAACTATAGCATTATTTTATTTTATTTTTACTTTTGGGTTTAGTCATTTAGATCGTGTATCTTTGTTTTTATTCATTTTCATCCATTACCTTTTTGTATTTGGTTTAAGTTAATCATTTCCATCAATAACCCGTTAAAAACTATCAAAATTGTCTTACATGGCATCTAATAGGGTGTTACTTTGTCTATCACATCGATTTCTTGATTCACCACACGTTATTTTTTTTCAATTTTGCCCTTTGCTCGGAGATTAATCCCCGTTTTTCAACTTAAAAAGAGGCCTTTGCGCACCACATTTGAAACAGAGAGTAATTCCCGTTTTAAAATTCGCTCGGAAATTAATCTATGTATTGCAACTTAAAAACTTTTGCTTAGAGATTAATCTTCATTTTTCAACTTATTTCCAATACTGTATTTTCATACAAGGATTAATATCCGTTTACATACATATATTAATATCTGTTTCCATACAAATATTAATATCCGTTTTGGTACAGATATTAATATCTGTTTTTATACAGAAATTAATATCTATTTTTCTGCAATTCATCATTTTCAAACTGTGTGAATGACGAAGAAAAAAAAATCTTGATTCCAACCGTATTAATGATAGAAAACAATGTTGGTGTTTTTGGGTTTAGTTACATATAGAGTATTGAGTGTGTCAAAATTTTGAGTTTTTCAACTTAATTCCATCATTGTATTTTCATACGGGGATTAATATCCGAGCGAGAATCAGAAAAACAGGGATTAATATCTGTTTGACTCAAATCTGGATTTAAAAACATAACTTTACTAAATTTCCAAAATCACTAACATTGTTTTCTATCATTAATACAATTGGAATCAAGGGTTTTTTTCTTTCGTCATTCATGCTATTTGAAAATGATGAATTGTAAAAAAACAGATATTAATATTTGTATGGAAACAGATATTAATATCTGTATGGAAACAGATATTAATATCTGTATGGAAACAGATATTAATATCTGTATGGAAACGGATATTAATACCCGTATGAAAATATAGTGTTGGAATTAAGTAGTTTCGATCCCACGGTGGGTTTCGTTAAAGACATCTTCAACAAATAGTTATTAATCGATGTAAGAGTTTGTGTAAGTTACACTGGTGTCATTTGATCTCTCACACCGGTGTGAGTTGACGCCAACTCTTACACCGCAAATAACTCTTTAATCAATAATTTTCTCACAAAACCGATCGATAGATTAAAAGTTTTTAGTATATAGATCATATCTATAAAGTTTCATGTCGATCCAAAATTGTTTACTACTTATTGATATTTTCTTATGTTTTATGAAACTAGAGTGTTAATAGAGTATTAAACTATAAGTTACACGGTTTTGTGAGAAAATTATTGATTAAATAGTTATTTGCGGTGTAAGAGTTGGCGTCAACTTACAATGGTGAGTTACTCTCTCCTGTATATATATTGCGTCTAATAACTATCATGTTAAAAATCACTTTTAAATTAAATTCAGCTCACTCAAATTTAATTTTAATCAATATCAAATTTAGAAAATTAGTCTATGTTATATAACTTAGTTGATAAGTACAAGAGAATATACATAGATATCTCGGTTCAATTCTTAATTAATATATTTTCTTATAAAAAAATTTAGAAAATCAAATTCATCTTAAAATGAACAAACTCAAATCCCAGACACACTCACTAATAATGCATCATTGTTTTAAATATTTTTTTAGAAGTAAACTAGGCTGAAACCCAAAATAAACACAAACTTCAATAGTAATAAATTGCCAAAAATTCCTGAGTGCGACCCAATAACAGTAATCCAATAACATTTGCGGGAGAGCTTTACCCAAAAACTAGAACGTGACCCGTACGTCACGGGCCAACGTTTTGTTAGTATGATCAACAACTATTTATGTTCCGCAAATCTGTGAATGTATGCAATGTCAACTATTATAATACAGGTAGTATGCACTGCATCGTATTTCAATGATTCAAAAAAAAAAAAATAAACGATAATATTCTCCCTATTGGCGTGCAAACCTCCGGGGAATTTTTGTCTCATCCTTCAACATTATAATACAAGTATTGGTTAACAAATACATACATAATGTTATAGAAATTTATAATTAAATAATTTATGAATATGAGTATAAAAACGATATTAAGGTCCAAAATTGAAAGTTTATGTCAGTGGCATGTGGGAGGGTTTCTGTACTAAATTTAAGATACAATAACAATTTTTTGTGTCTTAATTCATTAATTTAAGCAATATAGTGAGATAAACAAACTTTTAATCTATTCAGAAAGTGGGATATGAAACAATTTTCATATTTAAATAATCAAACAAATCAAATAAAGATCAAATAAAGATATGTAAAAGTGAGTCTCTTTCCGTATTAGGCTATTAGTAATATTTGAAAAGGTAAAAAAATTAGAGTGATTTGAGAAGTGAAAAATCAGAAATAGTACACTATTCTGAGAAGGAACATAATGAAAAGGCAAAAATTATAAAAACAGATAAATTAGACCAAGCAAAGCAGAGTTAACGGAAGGAAAAATCTCGGAAGGCTTTCGGATTGAAGATGAAAGAGGTTGTCTTGAGAGTGTAAATAAGAAAAGAAACAGATGGTATTGTTATTATCCTAAGTTGAACACTGTTTTGTGCAAATCCCTAGTAGGCCTCTAAACAGCAAAAATTTCACTAAAAAAGTGCAGATGCATAGGATGGTTTGTGACTCGTGAAGTAGTATATCATGAAGTGTCTGCTTGAATCCACATTTTTTAATGTGAATTCACTTCAATGCTATTTTTTATTGCATTCATTGGATTCATCTCGTTTTACATGCTAAATTTATCTCAACTATTAATTTATCTATCTTAACGTAATTTGACGTGATCCGACGTCAATCCAAACACGCACCAAATTTATTTGGTGAAGGGGTTTTTGAAGAAAGAGTGTATCGAGACACTCAACTTGATAGGTACTACACCATATTCTCACCTTTCAGTCAGGATTATACCATTTCATATAGATATCATGATGAGTTATTTACACTTCCAATAAAGTTTCTATTCCACAGATACCCATACGCATAAAATAAAATTTATTAAGTCTTTAAATAATTATCTTTATTTTTTTTTATTGATAATTCATAATGCATATCTATATCGAATATATATTCTAAATGAATAAAATGTCTACCATATTTTCCATCTTCCATAAAATTCCTACATCTAAAATATATATAATATAATATATGATATATGTATATCATAAATTAAATTTATTAAATAAGTTATAAGTTATCTATGTTAAAATTAGTCAATAAATAACTATTCTCTTTGTCTCATAATATAAGTCCCAACTACTAAAAAGTCTTGTCCCATAATATAAATTTCTACACACAAAATTAGAAGCATTTTTTATGATTTTTTAACTTCCAAAATCATCTACCAATGAGAGTAATTGAGTTTAAATTTAATGAATAATGATTTATCCTCCTAAATATCCTCATAAATATCTTCCTAATTCCTTTTAAAATATGTATTGAAGGAGAAAATTAAATGCATTTATCTTGAAACTATAAAATATATTCCCCACTTAGTAATTAGGAGGATATTTAGGAGGATGTTTTAGGAGAATATAGCATTGCTCAAATTTAATTGGTATAACATCTCAATAGTCTAATTAATACTTTTAATTCTAATAATTTAACCATTTTTCTTAAACTTTGTGAAATGTTAGTTAGAACTTATATTATGGGACAGAAGGAGTATTACTTATTTAGTTAATATTGTATTATAATTTAACATTTAATATATATCATTTTGTGTGAGGGATTGCTAACTATCATTAGCATTATAGATATATGGATTTTTTTTTAACCTGTGTTGTACATGCTAAGAAACCAAAGAAAAAAGGTTTTTATGGAGAAAAATCAAATTATTTTTTCCCAAAGTGTATTAACATATTCGTTCAATCATTTTTCGAAAAAATTGATTATAAATTGAAAAGAAAAATTTATAATGATGAATTTAATTGGAGAATGTGCATATGCTCACAGATTAATGGTTCAAAGAATTAGAACTTCAAAACCATCTAAATCTAAATAATAAATACTTCCACAATGATATCCGTTTAGAAATTTGAGTTAGTAAGAATTTACTCAGAATTAAACCTCTTATGAAATTTTATCCCATAGCTAATAAAATGTCTATTATGAAATTAAAAAAAATGAAATTAAAATTATAAAACAAATTTAATTTATACCTATACGTTACTGAGTGTTTATTTATAAAATTTCATTTATTCAATTATCAAAATACAAATTAGAAGTGATTAACAAATATATATCTAAATTTGATTAATAATTGATAAATTGATAAAAGTGTAACCCATTAGTGATGCATGTTCTACACCAAAATTTCAGATGTTCATTAAAATTGGGCAAGGAAATCAGCTAAACAGAAATTCAAGAGGGTGTCATCAACTTCAACAATTACAAATGAAGAGCATAGGCATAATTCAAATTTTTGGTATCTCATGTTAAATGAATAAAAACTAATCACATTAACAATGAAACTACATGACTATATAGAAGCAAACAGTAGATGCAACAATCTTTAATAATGTTTGGCCGGTTGTTCTTCTTCGTTTTCATACCAATCTGAGAGGTATATCATCAGTGTTTTCAGGTAATAGCACTTGATGGTTTTTTTAGGTTCACTAGGCCTCGGTTTTTTAGGTTTAATAATTTACTACAATAGATTTTATGTCTCCAAATCCACTTGATGCTTTAATTACACTATATACACTTCGGAAAACTCGCTAGAGTCGGAGTAAATTTTTAGTACTATAGTAAAACATACTTCCTTCTATAAATCAGTGATGGAGATAAAGAGTAGTGTGTTTGTAATACATAGTGAATGATGGTGATTAAAATAAATTTTATATTTTTAAAAAAATTAGACACTTGTCATATTTTAAGGAGTGTTGTACATACTACATGTTCATAGAAAAGTAATACAATCGGGAATCGAATCCTGTACCCACATATTTATGTCTCTATGTGCTCACATGTACTACATAACTTGACAATAACAAAGAGTTCAAGTATTTTTATAAAATTTAAATTTTATTACTCTTTTTGTAAGTAAAAATTAATAATTTAATCCTTATACATGTGGCTCATTTTCTGTTTTGATCCTTACATAAAAAGCACTTCTTTTTGGTACCTATAATGTACTAATATATTTATGTTGTAATGCCTATCATTTGAATTTGGTTTATATATTTATAACATTTTTTCATATCAAGAATAAATGTTTAACCACTTTTCCTTAAACTGAACAAAGACTAAAATGAAAAAACAGGATTATGTTTAGGGATTAGAACAAAAAGTAATGTATAATATTAGAACTGAAAAATCGTAAGATAACTAAAACGTGAATGTTGATCCTTGTAAAGAATAAATCAGTGTGTTTGGATTAGTGTTGAATCACGTCAAATCACATTAAGATAGATAAATCAATGGTTGAGATAAATTTGGCACATAACTCGAGGTGGATCCAATGAACGCAACAAAAAGTAGCGTTGAAGTGGATCCACGTTAACGTGAATCTACTTCTATCCAAACAGGCACTCAAAATCTTTTTGATAGTAAGTTACCAAAGCAAAAATAAATGTGTTAAAGATAAAATGAGGGTCATTATAGAATATATATATATAAGTGGTGTGATAATCAGCTAACTTTTGAGAGTGAGTTAAGTCTAAACCCTAATTTTAATATGGTATAAGAGGCATGTTAGTCATGAGCCACCAGTAGATGTCTAGTCCTCCAAACTTTATCTAGTCCTGCAAACTTCACGCACCAGATGTTCAGTTCTGGACGTGAAAGGGATGTGTTAAGATATCGAGCTAACTTTTGAAAGTTATTCCTAAACCTAAATTCTAATAAAATGAAATGTATAGAAACTAAAATGTCACTTTTTTTTTTTTTAAAAAAAAAAAGAAAACAGAGACTTTGGGTCACAGGACTCGACGTTTGCCTTTTGTTGTTAAAATAAAATAGCATGTCATGTACCATTTGTCAAAAGTAACTCACTATAGAGTCTTTGCTCGAGACTTGAGCTAAGCTGGTTGGCTGGGTTTAATGGGATTATTCATCTCATGAAAATTGGACCATAACTAAAAAATATGAAAAAATTCTAGGCATCTGTCATTGCTTAAGAAACCTGCATAACATCTTGTTTGGTTAAGTAAAAAGAAATTATGAAAAAATGGAAATAAAGAGAATTTTTTTTTCTTTGAATTTTCATTATTTTTCTTAGTAGGTACTTTTTGGAATGGTACACACCAGTAGAGGCTATTTGGTTTTTTTTTGACCTAACGTGATTCTGTGTATGATTTGTTTGAACACATTTTTAATCACATAGAAGCAATAATTTAAGTAAAAATACTTTTGTGTTGCGATATATTGAAAAATGCAAAGGAATTACCTTTGTGGTTGATTATTTCAAGCCTATTTGTTTAGAATTTTTATTTGCATGGCTCAATCTTAAATACATGGATGATAATCACAATAATTTTATGAATTTTACTTATCACGTGAGATCCAAAAAATTAAGATGATCCCAATAAATATTATAATCTTAATTCCATTTGAGGTCAATTAATTTCGCATTCTCTTTTCTTTTCTTTTGTGAATGTTGCTTGACTCAAAAATTAATTTAGTTTATATTATTTCAACATTAGCTTTGTACAGCAGAACTTTCAGATCCATAGGAAATTAGGAACACAAAACAAGAGGATCAATGCTTGACAGAAACATTATATTTTAATTATATTATTATATTATAAACTATAAATAAATGTCACTTGTAACAGGAAGTGGAAAAAAGTAAGCAAAGGGGACCCAGTTGATAAAAAGTTAAAATTGACAAAATCCATTAAACGAATTTGACCTCACTGTCCGTTTGTCTCTTCTGCCTTTCTTCAATCATTTATTTCAAATTTGGCAGTAATGTATCAATCATATTGCAAATAATTATTATAGTGTTACATTAACATAACATTTACAACAGGCAGATATACCAGTATCTGTTCCTGCACCCAATAATGCATAAAATTCTTGGCCTAAATCTGATGATAAAATCTAGTAGAAGACAACATAGAACCAAAAACAGATCCAAGAAGCCAAAACATATTGGTTGATTACAGGCAGTTCCATATGACATTCTTTTGAAAATTTGATTCCATCTGGCTCTAACTAGGACAGTTTGTTGAACTACCAACAAATAATATGTATATTTATTATGAGATGTATCATTTCACACAATTTTAAAAGAGATTTCGAATCCATAAGTGGTTGGTTCAAGTGGTATATGTATTAGAAAGAAAATCGGTTAAGTGACCAACAAAATTAATGACTAAACTTGTTTATTTGGTCGTTAAATAAGTTAGCAATTGAGTTCATAACTGAAATGATTAGTGAAACCATGTTTAATTACAGACAGATTTATTTATTCGGTCACTAAGTCATTTTTCATTTTGTAGTCACCTAGATTCTCTTTAACCAACTATTTGAATTTAAATTTTATGAATGAAAAACTATATTAAGAGAGTTAACCTACTATGATGCTACGTTCTAAACTCGAACAAAATCTATAGAGAGTACCCATTGCTAGAAAAAAAAAAAAAAAAGTAATTTTCATTGTCACAATGAATGAACCATTATTAAATAATACCTAAATATGCGTTAATTACTCCACCAATGAACACCAAAAGCAAACTACTGTCTTCTATGCTAAAGTTCCAATAAACTTTCCTTAAGGTAGCCTTTGAATAATTCAACTAGTGGGATAAATCACTCTACTTAACATAAACTCTAACCATTTGCATTCTATCATATGATAAACATCAAAGGAAAAACCAGAGGGGAAATTATCCTTAACTGGTTTTCTAGTCACATGCAGTTTATTTTCCTTTTCTGCTTATTCCTTTTCAATTTTAACCATTGCTCAGCAAGAGACAGCATAACAGTTAACAACTTCTTGACAGATGTGGAAGGAGAAACACTTATTTCAGAAGGAGAAACCTTTGAGCTTGGATTTTTCTCTCCAAATGGAAGCTTTAATGGAAGAAGATACATTGGAATATGGTACTACAACGTAACTCCAAAAACAGTTGTTTGGGTTGCTAACAGAGACAATCCACTTCAAGATTCTGGTGGTTCTTTTGGAATTTCAAGTGATGGGAATCTCAAGGTTATGGACAGAAATGGAAAATCTTATTGGGAAACAAATCTTGAAAAATCACCCTCACATCATAGTAGAGTACTTAAGTTAATGGACAATGGAAACCTTATAGTGAGTGATGAAGAAAACCAAGGAAAAGGAAGAAATCATATTTTGTTTGAGAGTTTTGCTAATCCAACAGACACATTTCTTCCAGGAATGAAAATGGAAGGAAGTGTATCATTAACTTCATGGAAAAGCAATGAAGATCCATCACCAGGGAACTTCTCATTTCAACAAGGAGAGAATCAATATATCATATGGAAGAGATCAATCAGGTATTGGAAAAGCAGTTTCTCAGGTAAATTCATAGGAACAGGTGAAATGTCTTCAGCAATATCTTACCTTCTGTCAAATTTCACCATGAAAATTTCCCCAAACAACACAGTTCCTTTTCTCACTTCTTCACTATACACTAACACAAGGTTGATCATGACTTTCTGGGGTCAACTTCAGTATTTCAAGATGGATTCAGAGAAAAAGTGGTTGTTGGTTTGGGTTGAGCCTAGAGATAGATGCAGTGTGTTCAATGCTTGTGGAAATTTTGGGAGCTGTAATAGAAAATATGACTCTATGTGCAAGTGTTTGCCTGGTTTCAAACCTAACTCTGTTGAGAGTTGGAATGGTGGAGATTTTTCAGGTGGATGCAGCAGGAAAAGTAATGTGTGTGGTGGGGATGTTAAGGGTGATACTTTTCTGAGCTTGAAGATGATGAAGGTTGGGAATCCGGATGCGCAGTTTAATGCGAAGGATGAAGAGGAATGCAAGATGGAGTGCCTCAACAATTGCCAGTGCTATGCATATTCTTATGAGAAGGCAAGGCAGGGTGATAGTGATGGTGGTGATGTAGTTTGTTGGATTTGGTCTGAGGACTTGAATAATCTTGAAGAAGAGTATGAGGATGGCTGTGATCTCAACGTCCGCGTCGCGTTATCTGATATTGGTACTCTTCTTTTCTTTATCCTCTAAATTCTTGTGATGTTTTAGCTGAAGTTGTTAACTTAGAGTCTGTTTAGATAAACTTATCTAGAAATACTTATAGAAGTATATTTAAGATAGGAATACTAATATCATAAGCTACCAGCTTCTTAAATAAGTCTTCTACTTCAGTTTTTCATAAAGCTGACTGAGTTAGTTTGAATTACCTCTTAAGAAGTGCATTTAAGAGGAGAATTTATCATATAAATACTAATATCATAAGTAATTTCAACATAAATAGGATCCTTTATCTCAACTTTTCTAAAAGTTACTTCAAATAGATATTTTTAAAAGTTCAGTTAACACTTAAAATTTATGAGAAAACAACTTATTAGTTTTTTTTATAACAAATTCTACTTTTATAAACCCTCATTGAGATTTGAGAAGGTAATCTGAATAGGCTCATAGTTGAATTTGATTAGGAAACAGGATATTTAGTTGAGATTAGGCCACTGAATGTGTTGAACCTACTCAACTCTAGCAGTCTTCATAGAAAAAAAGATCATGGAATAATTATCAAACTTAGATAGAGATTATAGTCCGTTTGGTTATCATTTTCCTTTTGCCAAACTTCAATTTGGAAAAAGTAAGAATTTTTTACTTCCGTCAGATTGTATTAAGATCAGAAATCTCGTTGGAAAATAAAATTTGAAACTACTAACCAGACGGGCACAATATTGCCAGTTATTGTTTCTAAAGTGTTATTTTTCTTTTGCAGAATCCACTGGGAGAAATTGTGGGACATGTGGAACAAACTTCATTCCATATCCCCTTAGCACAGGACCAAATTGTGGTGACCCTGAGTACTTCAATTTTCACTGCAACACTTCCACTGGCCAACTTTTCTTTGAGACTCCTGATGGAACATATCAAGTGATAAGCATAAACCCAGAATCACAGAAATTCTTGATCCACAGAGAAAATGTACTTAACTGTGAGGGTCATCAAAGTTTAAGAGAGAAGATTCTGCTTCTCAACCATTCATCTCCATTTCATCTTACAGGAAATTGCTATGCTGATCCAAGCACATTTAGTTCTAATGCTCCTTTAAAACATGGTGTGGAAATAGAGTTAAGTTGGGATCCTCCATTAGAGCCTATTTGCTCTTCATTGTTGGATTGCAAGTATTGGCCAAATTCAGCTTGCAATAGTACTAGTGATGGGAACAAGAGATGCCTTTGCAATACAAACTTTGTTTGGGATGGCTTGAAATTAAATTGTACTTTAGGTAATCACATTTTAATTTTCTATCCTTAATTAGGAAGATTGATAGGAACCTGGCTTAATGGGTCCAATTAAGCCCAAATATGCGGAATTTGCCCAATACCCTCCTAATTCCACATATTTGGGCTTGAGCCTTGCAGTTCAAACAAGTTATGTTTGTTGAGTAAATATATTAACACAATTCACAACATAATTCCAAAAGTCTGGTTTTTTAATCCAGCAAATTTTTGTAGCTTGACCAGAAGTCCAGAACTCATACCTTGCTGTTGATTTTTCCAATTTAACTAAAAATTCATCATTGAATAATACTTCCATAATATGTTGTGAGATTTTATGCATTGATATTTTTTTGAATTTCTTGCAGAAGATAATCTTAACTATGAAACACAAAGGCGCATGTCCTTACTTAAGATCATTTTAGTCATCTTTACAGCTGTGATTGCTTTAATTCTTCTCTCAAGTACTGTCACATGTATCTACCTAAGGAAAAGGAGACAAGCCAAGACACAAGGTAACCTAATTTTCTTTATCTTATATATGGATGAGGAATTTTAAGATGGAAGTTCATTTTGTAAGAGGATTCAAAAGTACTTTAGAGTGAAATGTAAAGTTTGGATATATGATTTTAGAATCCTTAGAATTTCATTAGGCAATAGAAATTGACTAATTGTAATGAAAAAGTAAGATTTTACATTTTTACCTAAATAGAAGGTACTTCTAAAATTCTGAGAAATTTCAAATTCTTTGAAAATTTTCAATTGCTCCATCCAAAAAAAAATAAAAATAAATCCCAATATTAGCAGTAGATTGTAACTCTGATCCACAGTTTATGTTTTGGACTTCAGAAGTCAGGGGATATGTTCAGAAAAACTCAGGGATTAACAAGCATGACAGTGAGAGATATGTCAGAGACTTGATTGAATCTGGAAGGTTCAAAGAAGATGATGCACAAGCCATAGATATTCCACATTTTCATTTGGAAAGCATTCTTGATGCTACCAATAATTTTGCCCATGGAAACAAGCTAGGACAAGGAGGGTTTGGTCCTGTCTACAAGGTAACTATGAATCTCTTGATACTCCGCATGTGTCTGGTTTCACGTCAAGACGAGCTAAACGTGGATAAATTGCAATGCAATTTGAAGAGCTTCTACGTTTTTAATTCATCTTTTCCCTATCGCAACGTGAAACTCGTGATTTTCACTTTTAATGGCATGTGCATGGTGGTAGTGATAGAAATGGATAAATTTTTTTGTGGACAATTTCAGGGAAAGTTTCCTGGAGGACAAGAAATAGCAGTGAAGAGGCTTTCAAGTTGTTCAGGACAAGGTTTGGAAGAGTTTAAAAATGAAGTTGTGTTGATTGCAAAGCTTCAGCATAGAAATCTTGTTAGACTTCTTGGTTACTGTCTAGAAGGAGATGAAAAGATGCTAGTTTATGAATATATGCCAAATAGAAGCTTGGATGCTTTCATTTTTGGTAAGATCAGACTCTCTTCTTTTTGAAATAATATGGAAAAAAATGAATGAAATGATGACAGGTTGTGCTTTTATGACAAATTCTGCAAACTTCTTCTGAACACTAATTTCTTGAAAATAGTCTCTATCTGCTATTTGGATCTAGCAAAATCTAATTATAGAATATTTGATACTCTATTTGCTACTTGAAATATGTCATATGAATACTATTTCCTTGAAACTGTCTCTTGACTATCTCTTTGTCAAGAGAAATGATGATATGTATGTCTTTTTAAAAATTTTACAACATATATTAACATAAGCTGTTGAATGTTGAAAAAAATAATTCACATATCATCATTTTGATTTGAGAACATGATGGCAATGATATAAGAACCCGAGTGTTTTCTCCTTCCAGATATTCTTTAGGATAAGTCTTTTTCTTCTACTTGAAAAAATCTGCTTTGATGAAGACTAATGTAATATGTCATGCCTCTAATGCCCTACAATATCCAAGATCGGAAGCTGTGTGTTCTATTAGATTGGGATGTGCGCTTCAGGATTATTTTAGGCATTGCTCGAGGGCTTCTTTATCTACACGAAGATTCTAGGTTAAGGATTATTCACAGAGACTTGAAAACAAGCAATATTCTTCTAGATGAAGAGAAGAATCCTAAAATCTCAGACTTTGGCATAGCCAGGATATTTGGAGGAAAAGAGACAGTAGCAAACACAGGCAGAGTGGTTGGAACTTAGTAAGTTTACTTCATCACAATGCATAAATCATGGTTTAATATGAAATATCAGTGGTTATATGTCACAATTTCCTCTGACTTTAGGAATGATGCCATCCAATGTCACAATTTTTGTAATGCAGTGGTTATATGTCTCCAGAATATGCACTTGATGGACATTTTTCAGTGAAGTCTGATGTGTTTAGCTTTGGTGTGGTGGTACTTGAGATTATTAGTGGAAAGAGGAACACTGGATTTTATCAAGTAGAACATGAATTGAGCCTTCTAGGATATGTAAGTATACTTTTCATGCTTTTAGAATATGCAACTGAATCAGTTTATAGTACTCCAAGAAATTGCGGAGAATTGGTCTTTGATGTATTCATAGTCGTTAGTAAAGCATAACATTTTGAGTCGATCAAATGTCAATGATAAATGTATACTTTATCAATATCTCTAGATATATGGAGGACTGATCTTCTATTTTACGGATCAAAACTACAATTAAGCGTAGTTACTAAAACATTTCATTGTTTGGTTCAATTTCAGGCATGGCATTTGTGGAAAGTAGGAAGGGCAATGGACTTCATGGACCAGACACTATGCCAAACATGCAATGCAGATGAATGCTTGAAATGTGTGAATGTGGGGCTCTTATGCTTACAAGAAGATCCAAATGAACGTCCAACCATGTCCAATGTGCTTTTCATGCTTGGAAGTGAATCTAATACTCTTCCAAGTCCTAAGGAACCTGCCTTTGTTGTCAGGAGATGCCCTTCAAGCAGAGCATCTACTTCAAGTAAAATGGAAACTTTCTCACGTAATGATTTGACAGTTACTTTAGAAGATGGTAGGTAGCTTATTCTGCTTCTCCATCCCAATGGTTCTCAATTTAAGGAATGTGTTTTTGGATACGTGGCGGTTGTAAAATTGATTTTGATGTCATGTGATTTTTGTTTGAAAATTGATATGGAAAGTGATTGAGATAATGTTGTTTATATATTTTTCTTATTTTATTTGTACACGAGCGCACAATAGGAAGTTTAGGGGAAGTTTGCAATCCTTGGAAGAAGTGAGTCTTTTAACTTCCTCTCCAATAGTTTTATTCTAAAAAGTCCTTAATTGGTTGTGAGTCACGCATGATTCGTGGGAGGATATCATGTTAGATAGGAGTAACACTTGGACATATGTGTTTATAAACACAACCAATCAAAAATTAGAATGGCATTAAAATAATAATAACATCAAATTTTAAACATGTGTTAGTATTATTTTAATATAAATACTTGAATCTCATTGGTTGTATTCAATGGATATATTCTATTACAAGTTCTACTCTGGTAGATAGTTACTTAAAAATCCACGGTATAAGGAGAATCATGGTCATAGTCATCCAAGCTTAAATACGAGTTTAAGGGATTATCTGAGCTTGACATCCTAGCTTGATAGTACATGGGAGGAGATCGTGGGGTGTTGGATTTAATCTCACGTCAAAAGATATACCCATAACAATAGCAGTATCTAAATGATAGAACAATATAAAGCATACACAGCAAAGGAATTACCTTGATCCATTGATCTTTTGAACAAATCAGAAGCAACGAAAGATTTGCTGGTTCACAAGTACCTTTTGAAATCACTATACAGTCCACACCGATCACAATTCGCCTTCTAAGTTGCCGCCTTTATGTTATGAGCGTAGCTAACAATGAGAAACCAAAAGCTCGAATTGTTAAAGGGGAAGTGGCGTTGTGGCTTTCCTCAACGAAATCTCGTAAGTTCTGAAATCAGAATGCCTAACTTCGAATGGGAGGAGTGTGCAACTAAGATGCGATTTAGTGTGTTGGGACCATCACCTCTCAATAAATAAATTTATAAACTGCATAATAGGATTTTTATCATGCCCCTCACAAGCTAAACTTAAGTTTCTACTCATAACCTACATCAATAATAACAATGACCCAATAGGCCTACTAAAATGTTTATCACTAGCGGGCCAAATAACTAATATAAAATATTATTACTTAATATGAAATCTACACTAAAATAATCATTAAAAATATAAATTTTCTAATACTTGGGGGTTAGTTATTTATATTAGAGATTTTTTTTTACTGCAATCAATTGTAGTTTTTGTTTTGGTAAAACAAGTTAATATTGTGATCAATTTGATGACACTCAAGCCCAATTGATATTGAACTTTGAACACTTAATTCTGATATGTGTCGGAGACCGTGTGGGCCAAAACCACTAGGCCTGTGATGGGTGGTGCCTAGGGTTTTATAAATAAGTGAGGCTAAGTCTCATTTGCCGTCACTAAAAAAGGTTCTCTAGGTTTACCCAATTGAAAACCTAGAATTGTAGAAATAGTAATTAAGCAAAGGAAGACCTTGCTCTTCAAACCTAGAATTGTCTACAATGATGTAAGTGCTTTTCTATAGCTTTTTAATTGGTATTCTAATTTCATATAAATGATCATGTGCGTATTAATTTATTGCTTTCATATGGTATCAGAGCATCCGATTTCAATTCTAAAATCCTTGCGCAATATAGCGATTTAATATAATTTAGCATATGAATTTTTGAAATCAATAACCAAATGGCTATATATTGAAATTCAAAACCAACAAGAATTTTTAAATTGGAACCTAATTTCATATAATTAAGACTCTGATACCACATAAAAATAATAAATTAATATAGGCTTAAGCAATTATCTTAAATTATCTCATTGTAAGTCTTATCAAATCACATCATCTCTTTTTATTTTAAAGACTTAAGCAATTTTCATCTCTAATATATATGGGTCTCATATTTTACCTCAAATCTTTAATTTTACTCACAATATTTATTAAATAGGTTTCACATAAATTAACAAATTTTCCTAAACATCGTTGCTTATTGTAAGAACTCAATTAGTTCCTCCCAATAAAGTTGGTCTTAAAGGAACATAGACACGATCCAAGCTTAAAGGTTACATATACATTTTAGGGTGAGCTAAGAATATATCAGGTTAGAAATAACCCAAGCTAAATTAGTCTAATACATGATCAAAGTTACTTTTGAGGTGTATGATTACTAAAATAGATTTTATCTATGTTAAACTAGGGTTGTGTTTAATAAAATTAATTTATAATTTATAATTTATTGCTGGTGGCTTATGACTCATAGTTTATAAATGAAGTATGAATATAATATGGGTATCAGATATTATACCTATCAGATAGGGGATACGTCTATTCTTGAAAAATATAAGACACGACATATTTAATATACACATGCATGTCTAATTTTTTAATTAAAAAATTATAATAAAAATATAATTATAAATTCTTAAATTCAAATAAGTAACTATAAA
The DNA here is from genome assembly GCA_037177725.1 of Cyamopsis tetragonoloba. Taxonomy (NCBI): domain Eukaryota; kingdom Viridiplantae; phylum Streptophyta; class Magnoliopsida; order Fabales; family Fabaceae; genus Cyamopsis; species Cyamopsis tetragonoloba. The sequence continues at coordinate 20,595,866 of CM074122.1, forward strand.
ATATAAACTAAAAAATATTTATTGTAGGCTAGAAACGAAAATAATATCAAAATTGTCTCCTTCTTTGCTTGTTGTACAAATTTGTCTCCTTCTTGGCCATCATTAATAAAAGAATTTTGCTATTTTTTTTTGCATTTTTGTTTTAAGAATTTTATCTATTTATATCATTTAATTTTCTTTTAATATTGGCACATAATTTTTTAATTTTGGTTTTCTTTTGATACTTTTTTATTTGAAGTATCTGAACGAATCTAGAAAGAATTCACATTTTATTTTTTATTAATGTGTTGGGTACGTACCAAAGGTATATCTAAGAGTATCGGTATTAGATACATATTCAATATCGATACATTTTCAATAATTATAAGGATATATGCTTTATAGTTTGTAGTTTATGCGTTCTAACTTAAAATTGTGTAGAAGTGTTTAATAAAATTAGCTTATGAATTAATATATATTTAATTTGTTAAACAATAACTTAAAATGATATGTAGTAATTTCATATAATAAATATTTTTATAAAGTAAACAAGTAATAAATGACTTAATAAAAATAGAATATATTATTGACATCTACCATTTCATAAGCTTTAAGCTATTTTATATATAACTTTTGATGAGTGTTAGATTTTAACTTATGAAAATTATTAATATGCAGTTATTAAACCTCTCTACTAAATAATAAGTTTAAAACTATAAATTATAAGTTTCTAATTAAATAAGTTATAAATATTACAGTAGTTAAACACAACCTAGCTATGAGGACAAAAGTGGGATAAATTAATGACACATTAATAGTAGAATTGATTCTTTACCTTTTTATAAGTAATAAGTTTGGTATTAAATGAAACATATTTTCAATGTGAATAATGTCATATATACATTTATTATTCATGTATCTAGTTGAATGTGAATAAATATGTATTAAATTATTAAAATTTAGTTAAATTATTCGGTAGCAATTTAATTATAATTACATATTCTCACATATTTAACTAAATGTACATATTTATTTTTTGTAGTTAAAGTTAAAGAAGCACGAAGTTAAATTGTTACAAAATTATTTAATTAAATTATATAATAATTTAACCATATTTTTATTCATATTAACTAGGTGTACGGATCTACTTAAATAATGTGGTATATGAGACATTTCTGTTTCAATGTTAAAAAATTGATTTCTTTTTTATTTTTCTGAAAAAAGAACAATTGAAATAAACATGCACATTTATCCTTGGTCAAAATATGCAGGATATGTGAAATTAGCCCCAAGATATTTAATTCCTTTATTCTTATTGCTACTTCATCCATATTCGATCCTCTCAGTGGGGTAATTTGAAATGGCAAGTTTAATTAGGCAACTTCTCGTGAATTTCATATTTGGATGGACTCTGTATCTATTCATCACAGTGTCATGATGGCTGATGCCTTCTTATGTTTTTATCGTGAACTTTAGTTCACTTAATCATGTATTAAATTTTTAAAGTTTAAAAAATTAAAAGTTTGCAGTTTAAATTTTATAGCAATGAAGATTTAAAAAATTTAGTTTAGAATATATGTGTCTGTGTGAGTGTATATTTACCTATAAAAAGAATTATTATTATTATTATTATTATTATGTCTCGCCTTACTTTTTTTGTTTATTTTCTTGCTTTACTTGCTTATGTATGTATACTATTAACTATTAATATATTAAAATTAAAACGAAAAGCACCAAAGGAGTATGAGATTAAATCCGTTCATACATATTTGTAGTCATCTTTATTCTTTAACAATATTCTAACGTTTTACTTTCCTCCCAATTGGAAATTCCCTATTATAGTCGGTTCATATATACTTGATGCCACAGTAATAAATTATATGAAATATTGAAAACAATACATACAAGATCTAGACATAAATCGCTTTAAAAAGAATATTTCTGTTTCAATGAATTGAAATTGTCTACTTGAGTTAAATAATAATTTACAGTTTCCACTTGAATGTGCGATGCTGCAAGTTTCAAATTGTTTTGAGTCACGATGCCATATGCAAATTGTTCAATTAAAAAATTGGAAATAGAAAAGAGAGAAAGAAGTAATATGTATCTGCAGGTTCAAAAAAAAAAAATGTAACTGGTGCCGGGAAACTTAACCGGAGTTTCCAAATTCCAGAATATAGAATCCACCGACTACGAACCAGCCAAACATGACAAATTCTTCCTATTCATTAGATTATTTGGGCTTAGCTTGTGCTTTTTGACCCAATTACTTGTTTGGTTTCTTCTCCCTTTTGAGCTTTGAGCCTTTGACTATAACATTTTTCGTCTCAATATATAGCAGCTCTAGGTGAATTGTGACAAAAAGTTGACTAAAAGAAATTGTGCCAAAAATATTGAGCTAAAAAGTTGACCAAAAAAATGGTGCCAAAAATGGTAAAAATCTAACACGACTCCGTAAATGTAAAAAAAAAATCTAACACGGCTCGGTAATTTTCTTGAGATAAATTTCCACCTAGTTTTCCTTTACCATTTGGATGGTTTTGATGAAAAGACAAAAGTATTGGATGTAAAAATAAGAGTTATTTATTTTTATGTTTGAATGTTACGGGGAAAAAAAATTACAAGACCGATTCACTTTATTGTAAAAAGAAAATAGAAGAAAAAAATCTTTGCACCCTAAAAGATAAGATAATTCATTAATCTAATTGGTCGTCCCGAAAAATTAAAAAAAATAGTTAACATTTTTTATTTGATTTTTTTTTTATATGCAAAAGTGCATTAACAAAAATTCGAATCGAAAAACTGTTATTTAAAATTTTAGTTTTTAAACCATCAAACTAATATGTTGGGTGCAAAAGTAAATAAAAAATAAAAAATATCTTATTTTATTTTTATTAATATAACAATTCATAGAAGATAAAATATATTGTTTAGGTTGAATTTTAATTCATGTAAAATATGAGAATTTGAATATGGTCCTTATAATTTTTTTAGTTCATTCTGATTCATGTTTTTCTCAGAAAATATGCTATTAGTTTTTTCCTTCTTAAGAATCAAGGATAAAAAATTCTAAAAATTGGGATGAAATAAAAAGCAGATAAGAAAACACATGATTTTAGAAAAAAAAAAATAGAAAAAAACTTTAAGAAGAGAACTAAAAACAAAATTTAAAAGACAAAAAAGAACTGAGGCGAAAACTAAACTAATGAATCTTTTCTAGAGATCAACATCTAACTTTGCATATTTTAAGTGTTAAAAAAATATCAAAAATTATTTGTGTTCCGTACACTCTATACACCTAATTAAATGCATCTAAATATGTGATTAAGTTAGTATACTATTTGATTAAATTATTTTATATTAATTTAAGCGCATGTTTGGTAAAATTATTTTGTACTGTACTAACTTAACCACATATTTATATGCATTTAACTGGGTGTACACTAATAATTGTTGAAAAAACGTAAAAACCACTTTTATTTCATTTAAATTTTATTTCAATCATGTAACTCAGTTGATGAGCACATAAAAATATATATATGTAGGTATAAAGGTTCAATCTTTCGTTAATATATTTTTCTATTAAAAATCACATTAATGGTGTGAGTTATTGGGTATTTTCTTACTTATAATTAAAAAATAGAGGGAATATTATTTTTCAGTCCAACTAGGTTCTGTTAAAAAAATTATTAAAAATTTCCAATTCCTATTGAATAATTTTCATTAAATGAGACAAAATTTTATACCTAATTATACTCGTCTGATTATATCAGCTATCTAAAACTTTCTTTTTCATGACAAAAAGAAACATTTTTGTTTTTATTTTTTAAAAAAATAAAAAATCGTTTTATATAAGAATTTCAAAAAACTTATGAAAAACTACTCACGATCAAACAAGCCTGAATGTCCCAATGTTTATTCTTCTCATTCTTTTAATCTATGCTTATTATAAGTTTAAGAAATTATTTCAACTATTTTACTTATATTTTAATCTTTAGTCAATTTTAAAATATTTTATATATCATTCATCATAAACAAAAAATAGTTAATAAGAGATTAAACAAATAAAAAACTAAAGAATATTATAAAAAATTAAAAAGTAGTTTGAATTAGGAAAAAAAACTAATTACATTCCTTAATCTACTCACTATAACTTTAAAACAAATAAGACTAGAGTTTATAGCTCAAATGACATAAGGAAAAGCTATTGGAGTTTGAAGAGAAGGGTTCAATCTCCAATAGAAAAAGTTAAGAATTAGATTTAGGAATAGTGTAGTGTGAGAGTGTGTATTTGACCAATACAAATAACTTTAAAACAATATAAGTAAAAGAACAGTCATTCTTTATTTTATTTATTTTTCTTTTCAATGTAAAAAAAAATAAAAAAAAGCAAATAGAAGTAGTATATCACTGGATATGACGTGATCCTAGCTCATCCCATTTTTTACCTTATATCTGAGGGTTTAATCTCCATTGAAGGAAATAAAACCCTATTTCTTGATTACTCTTAAAGGGAAAAATTAATTACGCTTTCTAACCGTAAATATTATGGAAAAAACCCAAAAAAGTAAAAAGGAAGTAATTATACGAAGCAAATGTTTAAAAAATTGGTCAAAGCTGATATTACTTATAAGATAAGGGATAGAAAATGACAGGAATGCCCCTTCTAAGTTTCTCGGAAACCGAGTAGCAATTGCGGTTTCTTGAGCAGAATCAAAGCCGATGAGCGAATAATTCTCTGTTTCTTGGCTGTCATCTCCGTAGGGCTCATTGCTTATGCACTTTCCCTCTCTTTCCCATTTAATTATTTAATTAATTAATTTTCCTTATTATATACTTCTATTATCACATATATAAATAGCACTACTATACTCTATAGTCTCATCAAATAAACCCTTTCCCCAAATTTAAAAAACAAATAAATCCCTCTCTTTTAATTAGAATGGCTGAAATTGGCAGAGGATTTGAATTCGAAGACCTTCTTCCTGTGATGGCGACGAAGCTAGGAGGAGAGGGTTTAATAAAGGAGCTATGCAATGGATTTCAATTGCTGATGGATAAAGAGAAAGGGGTTATCACGTTGGAGAGCTTGAGGCAAAACGCTGCCGTTTTAGGGCTTCAGGATTTCAAGGAAGATGAACTTGTGAGTATGATGAGAGAAGGGGATCTCGATGGAGATGGCAATCTCACTCAGATGGAATTCTGCGTTTTGATGTTCAGATTGAGCCCTGACTTGATGCAAGAGTCTTGGCTTTTGCTTGAAGATGCTCTGTTTCGTGATCATGATCAGATTAACAATAAGTAGTAGCTCTGAATAATTATTAATTAACAATTCATTATTATTATTATTGATTATTATACTTGTTCTCGTTAATTAATCTTAATTGTGTTTCATTCTAATGATCTGATGCTGAAAAGAAGAATAGACAATTTTTTTGGATGCTTTGGTTTCTTTCTTCTTTTGCTAGAAGCACACGAGAAATTAGATTATAAAATTATTTCGACTTATCATTGCGTTTATTTATTTATTTATTTTTTTATTCATAATGGCATTTGCTAAGTATAAAGCGATGTTTTATTTTCGTTAACAAGATGATTAGTGAAAAAATTGGACCAGCAAGCTTCCACCACTCAAAAAAAAAAACAAAACTCTAAACTAACAGTTTTTCATGGTTTTTGATAGATTAATGATCTCTTAGTATAAATTTTGTTTAATGAAATTATCTGTTAATATAATTATTACAAGTATTTATTAACAATATATAAATAGATAGTACTATATATTAAATATTTATATTTATACTAATAGATTAATTATACAAACCAAGGTCTATATTAATAAAGTTTAATCTAACATTAAAAGTTAGTAAATGATATTTTTTTCCAGTGTTTGAGTAGAAAAAATGGAAGAGGAAAGTTCTAGAGAGCAAGGTTTTGAATATATGTTTAAGAAAAAAATATTTTCGTACTTATATTTTTTTACTCATTTTATATACGTTAAAATATTTGGTTACACACATAGAAGTTTTGTTGAATTTTTATTTTTATATTGTAACCACATATTTCTATAAGTGTAACCACCAAATTTAAAAAGACACTTTAACAAAAAAAAAAATAATATAACCACTTTTTTTAACGTACATAATCAAGGTACACTGTAATAAAAAAATAACTAATGTAATCACTTTTTTCTATCTACATAACTAATGAGCACATTGTGTACAAAAAATTTTGATTATCAAGACTCTACGTTGAATGTGTGATATAATGTTGTAGTATGATTTAGACTCTCACTAAAATTGTATAAAAAACAATTTAAGTATAAAAAAAAGACTGTCACTAAAATAGTAAAATTGCATTCAAATGGCCCTGATTGAATGTATTTATTTGCATTTATTGTAAGATGAAGGTGGCTTCTAACATAAGTAAGGTTCTGTTTGGTAAAACTAGCTTATATCTTATGATTTATAGCTTATAACTTGTAGGTTATAGTTTATAGCTTGTAACTTATAGCTTATGACTTGTGACTTATAATTGAGTAGAGGTGTTTGGTAAAATTAGCTTATAGCTTATATTTGTTAAATGACTTAAAAAGGACAAATAATAATTATTTGATAAAGTAAACATAATAAATGAATAGAAGGTAAAATAGGAAAGAATTATTGAAAACTACTTTTCATAAACTATAAGCTACTTGAAATAGCTTTTCATAAGCTAGCTTTAACTTATAGCTTATATAAGCTATAAGCTAGTTGTTACCAAACATCTCCACTTGACAATAAGCTACAAACTATAAGCTATAAGCTCCTAAATAAGTTATAAGCTCCTAAATAAGCTATAAGCTAGTGTTACCAAACACACACTAAATATCAAAATGATGTATGATACACAAGTGAATTTGAACCCTTAGATTTATTAATTTAAAATTTAAGGATTGTGATTTTTTAGTGCTACTTGTGTAGCTGGTAACCATTTTTTTTTTTTGTAAAAAAGCCTCCACCAATGATGCCGCACATCTTCGTTTTCTCTCTTCCCTTTCCATACTTCTTTTTCCACTTCCATCCTTTCTCATTCCCACTCCCTATCCCCTGTTGGTTTCATTCACTACCTATTGTGCAATAAAGACTCAAACATTCTCATTCTTATAATTAATCAAAAATCCAGAAGAAAGAAAGAAGAGTGCCCAAGCAGTCACAAATTTCAGATTTTTTAATTGGAAAATTTTAGAATCGACCATCATGCTCCCTCTGGTATTAATCATCGGCCTCTTCCTCAGGTCGCTTTTCGATGAGTTCGCGGCGAGGTTGCGGTTGTTGTTGATTTTCAAAGAGAAGACCTGATCTAAGATCTAATATTTAACTTCTTCACAAATCTTAGATTCAACATCGAAAACACCCTCTTTCCTCTTCTCCTTTTTAGATCTGAAATTCAACATCCAAAACACTCTTATTTTTTCTTAGATTTGAGAATATTCTACACCTTAACATCATTCTTATTATTCTTCATAGATTTTAACACCAAAATCCCAAACTAGTTGTAATAGATTGCTATGTGGTTAGGATTCAATAATCATCATCTTCCTCATGGAAAACAAATTAAGGTTCTAAAATTACTCTAATTCTTTATTTTGTAACATTTTCAAAATGTTGGATGAGGGAAGAGGCAGAGAGAAGGAGGGTGGAGTCAGGGAAGAGAGGGAGAAAATTAGGAGATTGAAAGTTTTTTTTTTTTTTTTTGCCTGGACCATTTAGCAAAATTTATGTTTTTCGGAAAAATTTTTTTAAGTCTGGTGACTGGTATTTGAAGGTCAAATTTACTTACTTACCATACAACACTTTTAAAAATTACTTATGTTAAAAGCCACCGATGATTATAGTTAGAGTTGTATATAAGTTTGTTAGAGAGTGAACAGGGTCTAGAACTGTAGGTTCAAGTTCAAATTTCAACCGAGGGATTGGATTGGCATTTGTAGAATATTGACTAGATTTTTCCAAGACTTGTTTATTTAAATAAGATATTGAGTATTATAATTTATAATTCAATAAAGATTTTTAGCGAACATTTTTTAGTCAACCATTGGCAATCTCAATATTTTAATATTATTTTAGATCAACATCCTTCACAATCCTTTTCCAATTATTTTTATTCAAAACACTAAATAATATTAAAATATTAGGGTTGGCAAAAAAAATTGACTAAAAATCTTTATTATTTATAATTACGTACTGACCTATTCAAATGTACTCATTCCAAACTACCCTTATGTTATATTGAATGAGGAAAAAACACTTCAACGAATAATAATAATGCTAAAAACCCCGAAATTGAATTAAAAATAAATAAATAACGAAGATAATAAGGAAGTTAAATTTGTAATGAGGGGTACACGTTTCTTCGTTAAATTTGTAAAATTAGCTCCTTAAATAAGCTATTATAGTTTAACTTTTCTAAAATTTATCTCAAATAGCATTGAAAAAATTGACATAAGGAAATTAATTCAAGATATTGATTTTTGAAATTTAAATAAAAATAACTTATAACATATCATAAAATTTTCTCATATAGGCTTTGTTTTTTTCTCTTCTTGAAAAATTTATCCAAACTAGTTCATGAGTATCAATTGGAAACTAATGTATCTTATAAACTAGTTTCTTTAAAATAAATGTCACTTTTGTAAAAATAAAATTAGTTTGAAATTAGTTGATATAGTACTAGTACAATATTTTTCTAACTTCACCATTCGAGTGACTTTTTAAGAAATTTAAATAAAATATTTACCTAATATAATATAATTTTCAAGAAAAAACAATTTAGTTTATTGATATTTTTTCTTGTCAAATTATTCTCTTAGACGAAATGATGTCTCCTAATATATAGAATATCTCCTTAAGTGAAATAAATTTATAGTAGTATTACATTTATAATTTATCTCATGTTAAGTAGACAATTGAGGATAAAACTCCAATTCGTAACATATTAGATATGAAACTTTATCATATTCCACATCATCAATCCCTCCATACTAATCTACAATTTTTGTTTTATTCATTAATTAAGAATTTAACATTTTTCTTTTTTAGAAAAATACATTGACAATGAATGAATTTGAAAATTATGAGTGGTATTCCACGAACTGTATTATAAAAGAAGCAAATTATATGGATCAGTCCACGAGTCTTTGAATTAAGAACATAGTGAATTGATGTAATCGTGCGTGGAACCTTCGTATAATCCTATCATCAATTATTCGTTAGCTACAACTAGCCGTTGGAACATGCCAATTTGCATTCCACTTCTTTTTAATTTCTTTAAGTTGAAGTTCAGAACCCCATTCTTATCCAATTCTCCCCTATCTTAATTTAGTTGTGTCTTATGATTTGGGTGAATTTCAATAAATTATTTTATAGAAAGATTGGTGTTCCAACCAGATCTGCTATAAATATTAAACTTTTAAAGTGGTCGGCAGTATTGAAACAAATTTCAAACAAAAAAAATGTTTGCCCATTTCATGTCTTGCTGCAATCGTCCACAATTATACACAAAACTAATTAATCAAGTAAAATTAATTCATCTATATTTAGGAGTTATTCAATTTAGGAGTTCTTGATATGCTTATTCGTACTTAGGCCATGTCAAGGAGCTTTGGTTCTTTAACACCTTGAACATGGGAAGACATTGTTGAGCAAAGACAGGTAGAAAATAGGATAAGACCGCAATTCTACCCGTGAGTTGGTGTACTTATTTTATAGATTTTGGACTACTCATGTCCAAGACTATCCGACATTTATCCGGATTAGTCTTAATACCCCTACTCGTTAACATGAATCCCAAGAACTTGTCAGCCTCTATTCGAATGTGCATTTCAACGGATTAAGTCGCAAAAGACTTTTTTAAGGTCTTGTATTGGATCGTCCCCTTCTCGAGTCTTTATTATTATATCGTCAATGTACACCTCCACTGACTTGCCTCGCATGCCTTCAAAGACTTTGTCTATCATTCTTTGATATGTCGCCCCTGCATTTTTCAAACTAAACGGTTTCACATTATAACAGAAAACCTCGAGATTAGTGATAAAAGCAGTCTTATCCAAATCTTGGGGATGCATAGGAATTTGATTATACCCTAAATATGCATCTAAGAATGACAGATATCTGTAATCTGTAGAGTTATCGACCAGTTTGTTAATACAGGGGAGCGGGAACAGATCCTTTGGGCAGACTTTGTTCAAGTCAGTGTAGTCGGTACACATCCTCCACTTTCCGTTTGCCTTGTTAACCATCACCACATTTGATAGCCACTCCGAGTACTGTACTTGTCTAATGAAACCTGTGCCCGATAACTCTTTCACTTGAGTTTCTATGGTTGTGGTTTGCTCAGGTCCCATTTTTCGTTTCTTCTAGGCCACCGACTTAGTCCTTTTTCTAACTGCACGTCAGTGGCAACAAAACCCTGGATTGAATCCTAGCATATCTGCTGCCACCCAAGCAAATATATCTCTGTTATCCTGCAACAACTTTGTCATACCGTCTAGGAGTTTTTGTGGATATGCCGGCCCTACTTTCACAACTTGAGATGGATCCTTCCCAACTTGCACTTCGACGGAATCTCCTTCGGGCTCCGGTCGTTGGTGTTGGAACTCCCCCTTGAGTCGAGGTCAGCCAGCATCATTGAGGAATCACGTCTCACAAATTTCTCCTTATTATTTTCTTTCTCCTTGTCTCTTTGCTTCTCTTGCGTGGGAACTTTACCGATTTTCAAGCTCTCGAGGTAGCACTTCTTTGCATCCTGGATTTTGCCACAGATTGCGACCACCTCGCCTCTATCACCTGGAAACTTCATCGCCATGTAGATAGTCGAGACCACTGCACTCAAACTGTTCAATGTTGGTCTTCCCAAAATTGCATTATAGGCCGCACGGGCAGTCCACCACCAAAAATTTGACGGGGATAGTGCGCAACCCTCCCTCATGCTCAAAGTAATGCTCATATTCAAATATCCTTTCGGGGTTATGGTGTCCCCAATGAATCCTATCAAGTTTCCTTTGTGCTCAACTAAGTCTGTCTTCTTTAACCCCAACTTCTTGAACAGGTCCCATAACATTATGTCTGCTGAACTGCCCTGATCAACAAACAAACGCCTAACTTCGTATCCTGCCATAACTTCCGAGACAACTAACGGGGCATTGGACAACTTGTGGTAACACTTTGTCTTGGGGTAACATTTTGTCTCGTTCATTCAGTGTCTCAACGATGTCTGGGACGACAACTAAGAGGTTCACCAAAGACTCAAAGGAACTCAATTTCCCTGTTGGACAACTTGTGGATAATAAGGGAAAATAAATTTCTAATCCTCCCATATCAAATCAAAATGGGGGGGGGGGTCCTCCACTAAGGGTAGAACTTACGGAAGACCTATCCGGCGACATGGGACCATCTCCTTCATGGTGAAACCTGGTAATACCAGGACATGGAGAAAATTGCGAGGAAAGAAGAGGAACAAAAACACAATAATAAAGGGTCTTTGAGATCTAATTCCAAAGGGATAAGTAACTCTATTCAACCTTTATTTTTTACTAATTTTATTGACATTTGTAAAAAAGAAGTCTCTGAATTTAAAGCTAAAATCAAATAAGGAAAAAGCAAAAGAGATATTAAAAATGAGTTAAAACTTAGGGCAATTTGGGTTCAATAATATAGAGGAACTTTTAGGGAGATTAATTAAAAAGGATTTCAGAGATAAAGAGATGTTGATAACAAGATCACTACGCAGGGTTCATGAGGTTTCTCAATGATAATTGTCTCATACATCATTAGGGGTTTAGGGGTAGAATATAGAAGAGAGCTATCATGGATCTAGTTAGGTCAAAAAAAAAAGTTCAATTCCTCTGTATTCAGGAAACTAAAGTCTCTCAAATGAATGATAGCATCTCCTCTTTCATATGGAGAGATGGCAAGCTCGCTTAGTCTGCATCTGCAATTGAGGGAAGTATGGGGAGAATCAAGAACATATGGAACACCACTATTTTTACTTACCTCTTTAGCTTTAAGGGTGAGGATTATTTAGGCACTTATGGTCTATGGGGAGCTCCTGCCATCGCTTGCTATATAGTCAATATTTATTCTCCCTATCACTTACAAGGGAAAGGTAGACTATGGAAGGTTAAAGAGTCATATAGGCTAGGTTATTAGTGTTTCATAGGAGATTTCAACTCAATTAGAAGTATGAAGGAACACAAAGGAGTAACAAGGACAAATGATAAGAATGATATTGGCCCCTCCAACTAGTTCATTAATGAGCTAGATGTCATTGACCTTCCTTTATGTGGGGGAAGATTTACTTGGTTTCAGGTAGGGGGAACACAATGAATAGAATTGGTAAAGGTCTTCTATCAACATAATGGTTGGTGGCATGACCTCATATGGTCGTTGTTAACCTTTTAATGGTGCTGAAAATGGTTAACTCGTTTCAGTATAGTGACTATACGTGTATCGTCCACAGGGAGCACTTGGATTAAGAATTAAGTTGACGAATTGTTCAAAAACATATCAAGATTGTGAATGAAAAATAAAATAAACACTAGATAAAGAGATAAACAAATAAGATAATAAATCACCTGAGATTGAGTTTCATTACTTCACCTTGTTTCTTTCTATTTTAGTTAAATATTATAAGAAAAGATGCGTACTCAATGTCACAAGTGCAAATCTCTTTGATCACTTGATTCTAAGACACTAGCCTCTAGAGCCCAATCTCTTGGCACTCTAGCTACGAAGTCTTGCATTAAGCAGAGCACAAAAGCAATCATAAGCACTTCCATCTATCTCTAGATCCGAAGGTTTTATGAGAGTTTTTCTCCATATCCGTTTATAAACCAGTTTCTCAACTGCGCAGATAAACTCACACATGGAAAAGGTGATCAAGCTTAAACCAAGAAAAGAAGCACAGAAGAAGAACTCCAATTCATATATAATATAAACTAACAATTGAAAGAAACAAGAGACGAAGTAATTACATTCAATCCCAGTGGAAAGCTTAGCCTAGCAAGGCCATGAACTTCAAGAACTAAACCTAAGAGTATTAGAACTCTAGCTAAAGCCTAAACTTTGTGGTTTATTTCTCTACAATTCAATATGATATCTCCTAACTTCTGAAAGGCTATATTTATAGGTGTTTTGGGCAGGGGTCTGGCGCTCGAGCGTCTTCTTGGCGCTTGAGCGCTGACCTAACACGTGCTGGTTAATGAGCTTAATTGCCTGGTTAATGCGTCTGGCGCTCGAGCCCTGGTGTGGCGCTCGAGCGCCAGAGCATTTACACTGGCAAAAAGGATCCTATGTTCCTTAGCTTCCAGCGCTCGAGCGCTGGCCTCTTATATGCTCCACAACTTGATCTTCTTATTTTGCCTCCAAAAACACCTGAAAATACATTTCTAAGTTAGAAAACCTATTATTACCACTTATTTACTCTTAAACTCACAAAGTAAAGATAAAAGGGTGAAATTATGTATAAAACATGTAATTTCTAGAGAAGATAAGTGCAAATCCTTTATTGAAAAAACACACTAATTTGCACTTATCAGTCGTGTACGTCCTAGACAGAGATATCTCTCATCATAGGCCCATAGAGATTAAATCAAATATGGTAGATTGGGGAACTAGACCATTTAGGGTGCTAAACTGTTGGCTAGATGTTCCTGAGTTTGGTGCTTTAATCTAGAATAGCTGGGGAATTTATAATGTAATAGGATGAGGGGCTTTTGTGTAAAACAAAAATTGAAAATGTTGAAAGAAGTTATTAAGGGATCGAATAGGGAGTCTTTTGGGAATACAAATAGTAGAATAATGGTGGTAACAGAGGAAATTAATGCGTTAGACCAATCTAAGGAGGAATAGTTGGTACTTAAATCATATGTGACTTTAAGAAGATACTACTAAATGAAGAAATTTGGAGGCTAAGGAGAACTAATGAATCTATTCTCCTATAGAAATGTCATAATGGCTTAGAAAAGATGATGCCAACTCTAGGTTTTTCCATTTTTGTATAAACAAAAGAAGAAAGATCAATGAAATTGAGGTCTCATGGTTGATGGAGTTTGGTCTGAAAATCCGTCTCAAATTAAACATGTTGTCAACTCATTTTTTGAGGATAAATTTTTAGAGGAAGAGTGGGTTAAACCAAGGCTAAATGAGGTATGGTTCAACTAGATTATTGTGGAAGATGACTTCTTCCTTACTATGGCTTTTGATCAAGATGAAACAAAACGAGTAGTGTGCGAGTGTGAGGGTAATAAAAGTCCAGGTTCGGATGGATTTAATTTTGATTTTATTAAAAAATTCTTTGATACAATCAAGAATGATGTTTGTAGGATGATTCATGAATTTGGCGAGAGAATGAGAAAATTCCAAGGGGAGGCAATTCATCCTTCATGGTCCTCATACCAAAAATTGATAACCCTCAAGGACTTGGAGATTAGCCAATTTCCTTGATTGGGTGTAGCTACAAAACTATCTACAAAATCCTTGCAAATATAGGATTAGAAAGTAATCAATTTGATCATTCCTAAAAAATCAATCAGCATTTTTGGGAAGTAGAAACTTGTTGGATGGGATACTTATAACTAATGAAGTAGTAGATTATGTTAACAAGTTTAAAAATTTTGGACTCATTTTTAAAGTTGACTTTTAGAAAGCCTATGACTCAGTGCGTTGGGAGTTTTTAGATTATATGCTCGATATGATGGGTTTTAATGTAAAATGGAGAAAATAAATTTCAGCTTGCTTAGAACTTATTTATATTTTTATTTTTGTTAATGAAAGTCCTACGGGAGAGTTTAAAATGGATAGGGGTCTTAGACAAGGGGGCTCCCTTGCCATTTTCCCTTTCCTAATAGTGGTAGAAGGGTTAGTGTGCTAATTAATTCAATCATAACAAAAGGGTTGTAATCTAGACTTAAAAGTGTGAATGAGGAGTTAAAAATTTCTCACCTACAAGTTGCATATGATACTTTTCTGTTCTACAAAGACACATTGAAAATATCATATGCATTATGGCCATACTTAGAAGTTTTGAAATTGTTTTAGGCTTACAAATAAACTTTTCTAAAAGTAAACTAATTGTACTTAGAGTGAATAATGATCAGGTGAGTGGATAGATTGATTTTTTGAATTGCAAGATGTTTTACCTATCTTAGCCTTTTGGTAGGATCCAATCCTATGTTGGTCTCAAGTTGGGCACTTGTTTTAAAGAGGCTATCTCAAAAACTCTCTTCCTGGAAGAAGAACCTTCTCTCTTTTGGGGAGAAAATAACTCTTATACATTATGTTCTTTTTGCACTTCCTATTTATTTTCCGTCCTTTTTTAGAACACCAAGATTCATCACCATGTCTATTTTTAAAATTCAAAGAAATTTCTTTTGTGGAGGTTTACATGAGAAGGGAAAAATGACTTGGGTTAAATGGGACCAAATTTATTACCAAAAAATAAGGGGGGGGGGGGCTAGGGGTGCAGGATTTACATATATTCAATGTAGCTTTATTAGGAAAATGGAGATGGAGAAGAATCAAAGAATCTAATAGTCTTTGGAGTAGATTACTTAAAGCAAAGTTTGGAGAGCAGGGTTCAGGTAAGTCTTCTACAAATTGTATTGCTTAGAAAAAAAAAGGATCTACTTGGTGGAAGGATATATGGAAAAACGGTGAGAAAGTAAAGAACGTGAAGAAAGAATGGTTCGATGAAGGGTTACAGAGATAGTTGGAAGTGGAATTACCACAAAATTATAGACAGAGGTATTGTTTGCAAATCCTAAAATAGGGTATTTGAAAAAGAAAAGAAGGTATTGTGAATGAGATGGGGAATTGGTGTAAAGGGATTTGGGTGTGGAAATTATCATGGAGGCCAGGAGGAGTTTATTTGAATGGGAAAAGGACCCCCTTGCATCTTTGATGGGGGATTTAGAGCAAGTGTAGATTTGCCAAACCAAGGAGGATAATTGGTGGTGAAATCTAGATAAAATGGAGACTATAATGCAAAATCAACATACCAGAAACTTTTATTGGTTGATAATCATTTAGATTCTCACATTTTTAACCTTATGTGAAAAATAAAGGCACCACCAAAAGTGGTGGCTTGGGGATAGAAAGTGTTTCACAATGTGAATACTAACTGTCATGTGTTTGCATGGTGAGGAACCAATTCTATTGTCCAGTTAGTTATAACTTCTAGATAAAATTTTATAGGTGGTGCAATATGCAATGATGCCTCCTAATGACCCTAAAGTGCACTTCTTGCCGCATGGAGGGGTATGAGTATTAGTTTGGCCAAGAGTAATTTGATCCTTGTGGAAGTGGAGAAATGACAAAATATTTAATAATGCAGCCACTTCCATAGATTCTTTTTTGGAATTGTCTACCTAATGCTTGTTGGGCTGAATGGAAGGAAATAATCTATTCAAGGGAGTTATTTGCTCTACAAATAATGAGTTATTAGCTTATTGTGCTTGAATATTTGTTGCGATACCAATTATATATAACCAAAAATTAAAACCCAACCAAACAATGAATTAATGAAAAATAAATAAACAATGTGACACTATGTTATCGGAGTAAAATGAGTTACAAAACTCCTTAAAATAGTGTTACTTTCCTAGTGCCATTGTTAGTTAATTAATAATGGCACACTTGACTCCATTCAATAAGTGTCATATTGTTTAGGCACAAGTGCCACAAAACTTGTTTTGGAAACCAAGGAACTACCTTTTTCTTTTGTTAATTAAAAAATAAAATAAACCACACTGTAACCCACCCTTGGCCCAAAATAAAACTCACATCAAATAAGTTTATCTTCCTTTTCATTAAAAAAATCTTAACTACCAATTGTAACAAAAAAATATACTAACTTCCAATAATTGTCTCTAGTTGAATAAACTGGAAAAAACAAATACTAATAATGGCTAGCTACTGAAAAGTGACTTTTGCATTAGAAGAAGCCCAAGAAAATCCCATCATTTGGGACCTAATTTTTTGCCGCCTAAGAATATCTCTAGCAGTGTAATGCCCTGCGCATAAAATCATTTCTTCTAAGGCCTTCCCATGCTTAAGGAGAAACTTTGCAAGTGTTACTTCATTTTCACAATCAAAAAACTCATGGATTTTCACAACCTTCAAGTGTTGTAAAAATGAATTCAGACTTGGGAGCTGAGATTCCCAATATTGTTCTTCCTCTGTGCAAGTCAAGTCCCATAAGTCCCTATTCCATTGCTGAGTTGGATGAAAATGGAATAAAAATGGAATAATCAGAATTTGATAAAGTTTTATTTCTTAATGATGAGAGTGCACTAAGTAATATGAAATAAATTCATGGTTTGGTATATAGCTTACTTTTCTTTGAGTCTTATAATCGTTGATGATCTTGAGAGTCAGAGTGTGAAGTACAGGGGAGCTTCTGAATAGGCGTGCTAATCCCTTAACAACACTTTTGTTGAAGCCTGTATGAAGCTCTAATGATTCGAGATTTTGAAATGGATGAATAATGAAGTAATTGTTGGATAGAATCTGCGGCCAAAGAAAAGTATAAAAGAGTATCAAAAAGTTATTATAATTTATACTTAGGCTAGGCAAAGCCTACTATCATGTTTGGCCTAGACAAGACTTACTATTTATAGAAAAAACTGTTCTACCCATAAAAAAATGGATTTCACCCGCTTATACAATCATTATAGACATGATGAGAAGGAAGTTAAAGGCCTAACTTAAGATAAACAAATCTTTTAAAGAAATTGAGTAAAAAACTCTTTCTATTGTACAAAAATTCTCACAATCACGTTTATAAAAGGCAAACAAACTTGATGAGTATATGATTATTTAATATCACCATTTAAATTATGACCTGCTTTGTAGCATCACATAATAATATCATATTTTTGACAATTAATAAAATTACATCAAATTGTTATTGAAGTCCACGATAGCATCCAATCACTTCTAACATAACATGGCTATAACCACATTGCCAGCATAATAGTAATTTAAAAGGGTTGGCTCCATATTAGGGGTTTAAATTTCCTAAAATTATGTTTCTAACGCTAGAAATAAAAAAATTTCCTAAAAAAGGGCTAGAATTATCTCTCCTTTTTTTTGAAAAAAGAAATGCGAAGATGATGTCACTTCTATAAAGAAAGGTGTAACTTTTCATTCACTTCCCTATTAAACCATTTATTTGCTCACAATATATAAATAATAAAAAATAATATTGAACCATGATGAAATAATCTCTCTAAGGGGAGGTGTTCCTCTCCATATTCACTTCTCTACTACTCAATCCGTTAGCCCACATATGTCAAAACAAAAACAAAAAAAGAATTATGATAATGTCACCTAGTTAAAGAGAGAAAATATACCTATCAACTTATTTTCTTATTAACTTAATCCGTTTACTTAAAGTACATAAAAAATAATAAATAATGACCTCGTCAAAGAGAGGTGTATCTTTACTCATTTTTCTACTATTATATTCTTGAATACAGAGAAATAAATTTTCTTAAAAAGGTGACATCATTCTTGCATAAATAAAAAAAAAAAAATAAGAGAGATGATTCTAGCTGCTTTTAGAAAAATTTATGCATCCTAACCATATGCATCTCTTGATTGACTAAATGAACTTCTTAAACATAATTTCCCCAGTTCAAAACTTTTGCTTATTTAATAGTTATGAATGTAAAGAAAAAAAATAATCATGTGATCTTTAATTATGTGACCATTAATTATAAATTCATGAGTATACAAATCTCAAGTTATTGAAAAATTTGAAAAGATATAGACACAATGCTCTTATGAGATCCACTTGACTATTATGTTTATATCTCTCCTATTGAAGTTCTATAATATAAAGAATCTGCACTCACAAATATAAGTAATAAATACTGTATTCATGCTTACAAAATGATGATTTTAAATTATATGGACTCTATAATGTGATTTAGTTGCATTATCGTAATTTACACTTATATCGGTAAGATATTAACTCATGATGTGATTCACAATGAATATACTCAACTACATTTAGCACAATGCATAAATACATGTGGTGAGATCACAATTACAATTTTAAACCTGATATACTACAATATATATCCACAAGGTGACTATGAACATGAACTTTACTCTCCTAAACGTAAAACGATAACAATGTACATTAATATCTCAAGTGAACATGAACATTACCTCAATATTTTGGCTTTCAAGAGTCAAGGAACGAGCATGAGACAATCCACACAAGAAACTATTCGCACTTTGAAGCTTACCCATACCAACATCCTGATTACTCTCCACAAAGAAATTCCCTACAGAGGCCTCACGCAACACCTTCGAACCTTCGAAAACAGTCTCATCAGTAACCGAATTATATTGCCAAAACAATTCCACAAGCTTCGGCGCATCAATTCTCACCCAACTCTTCTCATTATACGCATCAAAACACCTCACCACTCTCATTCTCTCCAGTTTCCCACCACACACATCCAAACCCTGAAGCTGAAAACACTTCTCTAAACTCAAATCTTCCAGACCACGACACCCAACTCGAAGATACTTCAACCCGAAACACATATCAAGGTGCAACTTTCTCAAATTCGGAAAAGAATTCTCAGAAAACAAATCCGAAAGCGAAGGCTCGTTGTACATGATGACTAACGAAAGAGACAGAGTATGTAACGATCGAAACCCGTTTTTCATGATTGACGACGGAGGCAAACGAAACCCTGATTTCAGTTTCAAAACTCTTAACGATTCGCTGAAAATTATACATCTCGGAAGGTTGAAGAAATCGAGAGTGACAACTTCTGTGGCAACTGCTATGTCAAGTTCTTTAACATTGTGTTTAATTGCGCTACGGATCAAGCTATTCAAACTCGAAAAACTCAATCGTGCACGAACGTTCAGCACTCTGATATCTGAATGCTTGTCACGAATGGACAGAACTTGGTTTATGAAATCGGTTTTGGTCCGAGGCAGAGCGTGTCTCGGTTTATCAAACTCTGAAACTTTAGAATTTTTGGAAGGAATTACGAATGGGCCAAGGGTTGTGAAATCAAGATCAGGGAGGGTTGACCAGAGGAAATTCCATCGTTTTGAAAGAACGCTCATTTGCGCGACGCATTTTATCGGAAGAAGGAAAAGAATGTGATGGAGAACCGCGTCGGGGAGATCGCTGATTCGATCGAGATGTGTTTCTACGACGACGTCGTTTTGTAGCGTCTGAGCAGCAATCCTTTTGCGTTTCGCGGATCTTGTTTCCATTGCCTCTGTCCTCTGTTGTTCTCTGGCGCTTGCTTGTTTGTGAGAAGAGGCTCTTAACTTGGTAGTTATGTGTATTTGAGTATTTTTTATTTTATTATTATTATTATTATTATTTTTGTGTGAGTTTGTTGATAATAGTTTGAAATATTCAAAAGGGAAGAGAGGGAAGTAGGGAGAGTTTGTTTTGTTATGCAGGTATTCAGGAAGGAAAACTGTTGAAACGGTCTGAACTGAAGATTCGGACGGAAGTACTGAACTCGTTGAGTTTTTACTCACATTCGCAAACAACAATTCATTATTTCCCTTGATTAGTTCTTGTGTTTTTATTTACTTTTTTTTAATTAGTTCTTCTGTTCAATATGCTTATCTTCAATATCCAAAAAAAAAATGCTTATCTTCCTCAACTCTCGAAACGGTAAGGATAATAATTCATGTAGAATTATTATTTATCTACACAAAATTTGATAATTTATTTATCTAATTTTTTTATTTATCACATCACATTTATTATTTATTATTTTCCTTTTCTTTTTTTTTTTAATCTGTCTTCCTATAAAATTTGCCAAACTTATTTTGTAATTTACTTCTTTTCGGGCAGATAAATGATAGATTTGAGTTTAATTTTATAAAGATTTGATTCACTTTAAATAAAGTCTATTTTGTATTTGAATTTTTTCAAATCTAGAAAAATTGAAACTATTTATTTAAAGAGTTGATTGATTAGATAAGATTTAATCTTTAAAATTTGGATGACAGGTGATTAGATAAGGACACAAAAGATAAAGGAGAAGAAAAATGAAAAAATCTCCTGAAATTTTATTTTATCTTAAGCATCAAAAGATTATCTTATCTTGTAATTCGCAAATGTCACTCCCTTGTTTCTTATTTGTACCTTCATTCACATCATTAGGAAACCAAGAGAAATTGAGAGCAAAGTGAATGAGGAGATTAGTGGGAGACGGGAAGTTTCGAGTTCTAACCACCAATTCTTTACCTCTAATTGGTATTAATGGCTAGTTAAATTCTCTATTTTGGGATTGAATGTAATCTTTCAAACTCTTACAATTATTTTGAGTTCATATATATACTATTCTTTTCTATTCATCTGATTTTTTATTTCTTCTCTTAATGCTTGAATTTATCAACATGTTGGTAAGCTAGAGATAATTATCAACGGTATATAGGTAAAAGATCGGTATATAACACATTGTTATTAGAATCATTTATGCGAGAGGTCGATATTTGTGAAAATAGTGTATTGTATAAGATAATAGTTTAGTAATGTTAAATATCTCCGAAAAAAAAGAAGATACAAGAGAATAATTGACGAAATTCAATCTCAGTTTTCTCATCTGAATTCAATCTTTAGTATTCATTTAATTAAAAAAAAAAAAGAAACATCTCTAACATACTTTTGTCAATTTATTTATGGGCCAAAGTCCACAAAATCTCAAGTGGGCCAAATTGGGCAAAAAAACATGATCTTAGGTGGCTATTATTTTGTGAAAGAAAGGGGGTTTCACCCAAGAAACAAACAAACACTAGCTACCTCTCCTCTAAGAGGTAATGAGAGGGGACATGTCAAAGAAAAATCAAGAGAAATAAAATCTTGTATAAAATCAAAAAAACCCCATCCCACTTTGATAGCTATGCCCATGATTTGTTGAACCACTCGTAACAATATTAGCTTCATGAAACACATGATAAATAACCTCATAACTTGCCATGCCTTCCAACTCTAGATTAATAGCGTGCCACAAAGGGTGGGCAGGATAACTCATTCTACTACCAACTGTTGTAGATGAATCTGACTCAACAATAATATTTAGGAAACCATGTGATTGAGCAAACTTAAAGCCAAGGAGGATTGCCCATAACTTAGCATGGGAAGTGCAAGCCCTAAGATTACATGATAACCCAACAACAAAAGTACCCCATTGGTCACAAATAACACCACCATAAGCAGCTGAGAAATTATTATGAACTGAGCCATTGCAATTAAGTTTGACTCATTTGGGGGAGGAGACCATTGAACTAAGGAGGTCTACGACAAGCTATTATGATTACCAACAAATCTTTGTGATATTCTAATAGCACTCTCACTAAACTATCATCAAAGGGGTCTCAACAATTTATTAATCTCAACCATTCAATTATAACTTATATATAAGATCGGACTATTCATAACTATATCTTTAGATTACTCATCCGATTCTATAAATCCAAACAAAATAAGCTAACGTTTAAATGGCAAGACAAGTCAAATCAAGATTTACATGTAGAAAGACATGTAAAAATAAACAGAAAAATAAAAAAGAAAATCTTCGAATTGATTTCAAATATGACCGTTGAGAATTATTTATAGAAAGTTATTAATATTGCTTTCTATAAGTAGTTCTCAACGGTCTTATTTAAAATCAATTTGAAAATTTTTACTTTTATTTTGC
Organism: Cyamopsis tetragonoloba; assembly: GCA_037177725.1. Classification (NCBI taxonomy): domain Eukaryota; kingdom Viridiplantae; phylum Streptophyta; class Magnoliopsida; order Fabales; family Fabaceae; genus Cyamopsis; species Cyamopsis tetragonoloba. The sequence goes on from CM074122.1 coordinate 20,618,580, forward strand.
TATTTATTTGCACATTTTTTTCGCATGCAAATCTTTGTGAAAATAAAAGGATGGTCAAATAGCCAAAATTCTTTGCACAATACCTAGAAGAAAATGCTGAGAGATGAAGGAAGAATTTAATCCACCATGATCTCTAAATTTAGCAATTATTAGTCACAAATCTACATTGATAATACTTGTACCACCTTGATTATTAAAGGTCTGACATCTAAAAATCCCAATTAGCACACACCCGTCTCAAATGATTAGAAGCATTTTACCTCTTAGTCGCTCTAGGAATAAGATTTGAGCCACATTTATAGTTAGACTTAACCACCTTAACCCATAAATAAGGTTGATCCAACCAATTTTTAGGGCAAAAGCAATTTTTTGTGATAAGGCTTTTTTCAAATAATAAATAATAAATATTTTAAAATTATTAACATTACTCTATAAATAATATGTGGATTTTATTTAAAAGGATAAAAATTTATTATTAACTTTCTATAAGTTATTTTCAATCGTTATATTTGAAATCAATTCTGAGATTTTTACTTTTATGATTTTGTAAATTTACACGTGTTACTGTATGCAAAACTTGATTTGAGTTGTCTTGCCATTTAAACATTGGTCTATTTTGTTTGGATTTACATAAACAGATGAGTAAATTAAAAATAATAAACTCAATTAAGCTAATTAAATCCAATTTACACCAAATCAGAAATAATAGTCTAATAAAGCTCAATCCAATAAAAACATATCAAATAGAGACAATCAATCACCACCATCAATTAATATGTGTTAAAAAAAGTAAAAAATATCGGTAAAATATAACTCATCAAAATTTCCCACACTTGCTTTTGCACTCCCGAGAAAAATCAAGTAGCAAAGCTGAAGAAACTAATAAAAAATGTCTCAGGGCATTAATATGTGAATCATGAAAGTGCACCCAAAAATTACATACACCACAACAAATCTTAGGAGATGTGAAGAGGTAGGCAATCCAACATTCAAGGAATCAACGAGTCAAGAATATCATGAACATCATCCAAACATCTCAAGCAAACAAGAGGGTCAATCAAACCAAGAGGTAAATCAAAGTTATAGAATCTCACAAGATATTATCTCTAACTCCAAGTGTCTAGGCTATACATTCAAAGCACTCATGAAAACAAGCACTGCCATAATCTTGACAAGCCTCTAAAATCCACACCCAACTATACCAACAAAGGCCTCTGGTAGCGGGTTAAAAAGGCATACAATGGTAATTCATAACCTTTGGCGATGCTACCGCTGACATAAGTGCCTCTATGGTAGCAATTCTAGCTACAACTACTGACAAAGGAATTTTTTTTTCATATCAGACATCCTATGCCGACGGTAGTCCTATACCAATGGTTCTAATTAAGAACCACTAGTGTAGGCTAATTTTTTTCTCTTACCTTCTACTACATAAATAGTATTGCTAGAATCAAACTCACAACCTGTCTTATCCAAAGTGAGAATTATATCATACCACTAGACCAAATACCCAATGATAAAAATAATTAGCGAAGGAAAATGGTACAAGATAAAGAACAATTTATGGAACATGGTAACATACTTATGGTATGAACACAGAGGATAATCACTACTACATAAAGAAAAAAATATTGCTAAATTGTTAAAAGGTGTTATTAAATTATTAAAAATGTTGTCTTTGTGCATTTGTGACATTTTGACAAATGTTGTATTGGTGTTGCAAAAAGATTTTAGTTACATTTAAAAAATGTTGCTAAATTGTTAAAAAGTATTGTCCTTTAATATTTGCAATATTTTTTACAAATATTGTATTTAGCAATGTTACTAAAAGTCAATTTTGTTGTAATGAATCAGTGAGTAATTTATATTGCATGCCGTTAGAATCTTGGAACTCATCTCTGACAATAGCTTTCAATGACTCCTAACATTCTTTGAAGACTTATTTATAGTCTAATTAAACATAGTTAGCACAATAAATTGTAACAAGTGAATATATTTTAATTAATAGTATATTTTAGAAATCTTTATTTTTCTGATCAAATCATGATAATCCAGAGAATTACAAGGTTTTAATATGTTGCTATAATTCTCACAGCTTAATTGCAATACAAAGCAAGGAATTTTTTTTATTAGCAAAAGAAGAACCTTTTATTAATAAAAGATAGCACAAGAAGTGTAAAAAAGATAACTTAAAAACAAAACAAACAAGAGAAACAAAGGGATCAAACATCCGAAATAACAGCTATCATCAAGACCGCATCCCCTCATATTGTTTGAGTATCTCACCAACCATATAATCATACATAAAAATTAACTACTACCCAACCCTATCGATCATGTAAAAAGAAAGGGATAGAAATACAACCCCCTAAAGTTTAGATCAAAACCCCTTTTTCAAATCTCAGGAACCATCCCTAACAAGAATCGGTAATGAATATATACTATATATTAGTCTCACCTATACATCCATAAGGGCATAGGCACCCAAAGATGTAAGACAAGGTAAGGTTACTCACTCCTTTAGTCATTCACTGCCACGTCTCGAATTTAATCCATTCCATCGTGCTTTGTAGATCCCATGGTTGAGAAGAGAAAATTTTAGCATTTCTAGCATTCCAAATATCCCATAGAACAACCACCCACACCATTGTAATTCTTCTTTTTGCTTTGCATCCCCGAAATTTTTTTCTAAACAACTCACAAATCAACAAAAAAACAATTATCAGTATTTTTCAAGTTCTACCAACTAAAAACCGCATTCCAAACTTCCTCGGCAAAACCACAACCTATAGAGATGATGTCTTGATTCAATAGGCCAACTACAAAATGCACAACTTGCTTCCTCCAGGAAGCGAATGACACTTCTTTTAATAAGATTCTCACGTGATGGGAATTTATTTAGAACCACCTGCAAGAAAAGATCAAGCATTTTGTCGGAGCACCACATTTCCAAATACTCCTCAACAAACGAATATTTTCATTTAATAAGCCTTCACTACAGTAGAATTATCACCATATAAATGCTTGCTTGTAGGCACTCTTCACAGAATAAATTCCACCTTGAGAAAATCAGAAGACCCATAAATGCGGAATATCTTTTCCAAACAACGCCCCTGCTATGTAAATTGTTCAACCATCGATTCTTCCCTTAATGTTAGATTTCTATGCCATCCAAACTACCATAACCACCCATCCCCAACCAATTTCCCACAGTTAGCTACTTTAGCTCCTTTATCATTTGCCAGAGAATAAAGCCTCGGAAAGAGATATTTTAGAGTTTGATCTCCCCTCCATGTATCCTTCCAAAACATCGTCATTCATTCATCCAACACTCTTTTTAAAATAGATTGCAGCCAACTCTCATTCATTTATATATGAGCAGGAGAAAAAGGTCTTTCCACCAAATTGATGATTCTTTTGCAACACAGCAATTTCCTCCCGATTGAATAACCAAAAATGAATTTGATTCCCATACTTTTGTCTCAATACATGTGACACAAGCAAGAATCCATCGTAATAATCTACCCACTATTTTACCTAAACCACCAAAGATTTTTAACTCCAAGATCTCATGTTCCTTCTCTTTACCTTTATCAAATGAACTCCACCCACAGAAACCTAAGTTGGATAGAAATAATTGGTTTGCCTACCGATTTACGCATTTTAAATACCGAAAGGAAATACAATAAAAAGGTTAATTATAGTTACCCTCCCTCCAATAAATAACAACCGGTACTTCCACGCTCTTGCAGCCCTAGTGGGTAGTGGATAGAGCATCGTTTTTCTTTTTTCTTATGCAGATACTAAAAAACCATTAATATTAAGCTAATCTAATTCTAAAAAGGCATTTATGGCCATTAACAAAGTTTAAAGATAGACCTTTTTATATTCAGCCAATTTTAGAATATCTTTCATTTTATTTTACAACGACAATAAAATTAACAGTGCTAAACAAAACCTTCTTTCACTCAAAATAACATCATACCTGAATTTCCAGCAAGTTTTCGCGACTCAAGCTCAGAGTTTCTTAGTTGCAATTTAAGCCTTTCATGATCATTAACAATCTAGCAACAATTAATTTAACTCAAATACAAGAAAACAAAAACTACTATAAATACAAAAGGACACGTCTGGATTGAGTTAATTAAAGATATAAGAAAGAAGCAAAGGAATGACAGTTCTTTAATTTCATTCATAAACAACATGAAATCAAATTCTAAATGACATTATATTTGATTAAAATTGTTATACATAGCATAAGTGATCCAATAAACCCTTGTAACATCTGTGTCAGAACACCATTAAAACGAGAAAAAAATAGAAAAAGAAAATAATTACAAGAGGGAACAAAGAGAAATGTTTATGCACTCTAATTTCTACTATCAATAAAATAGTGATATTCATATTCTTGCTGATCAATGTCTTTTGCGAAGAAGTAAAGAGCAATACTATCTTCTTTAGCCATGCCTTGAACAAATACTACTACATAATTGAATTTTAACAATATTTTAAGTTGCTGAAATATATTGCCAAATTACTAAAAATGTTGCCGTTATGCATTTGTAATATTTTTGACAAATGTTATATATAGATCATGTTGCAAAAAGGTTTTAGCAACATTTCAAAAATGTTGTCAAATTGTTAAAAAAAATGTTGTAACATTTTTTACAAATGTTGTATCAAAACTATGTTACTAAAGGTCAATTATATATAGTGAACTATAAAGATCTCAATCGAGAAACTTCATTATCACAACTAAAAAAGTTGAATTTGAAAGATTATGATAGATCAAAACCTTAACTAAATATGCAAAAGCTTATTTTGCTCGAAGGAATTGTGTAACATCTAAGGTGGAACTCTACCACAATCCTCGAGAGTGTTACTGGAATTTTTGCCACCCCTTTAATGGCATATCCTCTACGAATACATATATTCCAAGATTTGGGACCTTTTGCAGTTCGATGCACGCGTGGCATATCCCTCTTGGCTTTTCTCCCTCAAACCATCGTCTTTGACGCTAAACCACCATCTCCGAGCACCAAACTGCCATCCCCACCAATTATTTTGTGCGCCACCACTCCTTCCGTCACTCTCCACCACTCGACCACCGTCGGCATTATACCTTTTATTATACATTTTATATACTCCCTCCATCCCTATATATAAGACCCTCTACAAAAAAAGGCACAAGAAGTAAGGAAATTAGTAAATCTAGAAAAATTTATTAAATTTGTGTATCAACTTGTTAATCTTTTCCTATTTACCCTTGATTATTAAAACCAATAGTATTACTCTCTTCCCACTAAATTAATATTATCCAATTATTACAAGAGAGAGAATTTCTCTCTCATCAATTTATTACATTTATTGACTTTGAACCACACAAAAATATTAATTAAATAAGAGTAATTTAATAAAAATAATTTGAATGTACACAAAGTTTCAAAAAGGTTTTTATAAAAAGGGATAAATAATTTTTTTGTAAAAGTTCTTATAAATAAGGACGGAGGAAGTATTAGCTTATTATTATTATTATAATTATACTATTATAATAATAATAATAAGCTAATATATAAAATGTATAATCTTTATTTCTTTATATATATATGGTTAATTTCTTAGCTTATTAAATTAGAACATTAATTTATTTATTAAATATAAAATTAATAAATTTAAATTAATAAAAATTATAAAAAATAATTAAATAAATATGTTTAACAAGTTAAGTTCAAGTTTTTTTTTTTTATCAAGCCAAACTCAAATTTATAGTTTAGTTCATCTAAATAAACAAGTTAAACTAAAGCCTTTTATTTTGTTATTTTGTTATGAATCAAATTTAAATTTTAAATATTCAGTTCAGCTGGAGGACGAAGATGATGGAAAGAGTTGTTGCTGTAACTAAATAGAGTTTTTTCTTATTTCCACATGTACTTTTTTTTTCCTTAACTTTTTTTCATTTCCATTTGCCGGTCAACAATCGCTCACCATTAAATTTATTTATCATTAAATCGACGGCTATGAAACAGCTTACGCACCAGTGCACAAGTTTTTCATTGTGCATCATGTTAAGTGCAACCTTGAGAGCAGAAGAATAGAATGAGATGGCGAGATCAGGAAAATATGACGCATCATCGGTTGCGGGGGGAGAAAGAAGAATGATGGACAGGGAGATAGACAAGTTTCTCAAGAGGCTATCGTGCGTGGCCATAGCAATAGCTTCCCTCACACTCCTCTTCCTGTTCCTCCGAACCCCCGACACGTGCGTTCCCTCTCACGCGCCACCCAAGCCGCACCTCCGTTTCCCCAAGTCCACCTGCGACTTCTCCACGCGCCCTCACGTCCCCGCCGAGAAGAAAACCCAACGCCTCTGGTCCTCGCGCGACTGGAACAGCAAACTCAAATCCTTCTCCCTTCTCTTCCGTGATCTCTCATTTCTCCGCAACCACTCCAAGGTTCTCTGCGTCTCCGCCGGCGCTGGCCACGAGGTCGCCGCTCTCTCCGGCCTCGGCGTCGAGGACGTCACCGGCGTTGAACTCATCGATTCGCCGCCGCTTGTAAGCCGCGCCGATCCGCACAATCTTCCGTTCTTCGACGGTGTTTTTGATCTCGCCTTCACTGCTCGCTTCGACCAGGCGCTGTTCCCATCGCGGTTTGCCGCCGAGATGGAGCGCGTTGTCAGGCCCGGCGGGGCGTGCTTTGTGTTAGTTGAGGAGTGTGGCGTTGATGAGGTGAGGGATGTTGTGAATTTGTTTAGGAATTCAACGCTTATTAGCTCCTCTAATGTTACTTTGATTGGAATGAGAATGACCACTATTCTTATGAGAACTAGAAAATCTTCGTCTTGATTGATGCTTATATGTTATATCTTAATTTTTTCTGTATATTTGTTATTTGATTCCGTGTGATTTTAAATATGTGCTTCTAATTTTATATATAAGCGTTAAACTGTTGATGGTTTATGCAGTAAATCAGGTACAATTTTAGTAGATTTTGGTTATGATAACTGCAACTTTGTCTGAATCCAATGTCTGTTTCACTTGAAAGTGTGTACAAATTTTTGCTCTATGAATTTGTTGTGAACTCATTATTGGACCACTGAGGTGAACTTCTGTTTGTTTTTTTCCTTCTCTTTAAAAAGAATCTAGGATATCTGTGAAATGTGAATCTTTGATGTTGTTTAGAAGGTGGAGTAGATAAAAGACTGTAAGATGATCTGGGTGGATATTATGCCATCAACTGAAAAGAACAACTGATTCTGATTGAGATTGTTTATGTACATTAACTTCTATTAACTTCTGTTGCAGTTATAGAAATGATTTTTGTTGTTTATTTCCTAATCGTTTTCTATTATATGAAGTTGTGGCCTATCCTGTTATTGCTGTAAATTTTTATTTCATCCTTCCATAGTTTTAGCATTCAAATGGTTGGCAGATCATACCCAATTCTATTGATTTGTACATTACTACATTTAGACAGTCAACAATCTGTCCTGGTCCCTGTTGGGTTACCGGATGCATTAGAAGTTCCTGTTCTGTAATCTTTTTTTATCAGCATTCCTTTTTTGTGATTGATTTATGAGTGTTTCTGGTGTGACCTTGTGGTTTGTGAGAGTGGTAGCTTCTTTTGTGGATGGAATATTTTGTTGTGCCAATTGCTAAGCCATGTTTTTCCGCACTAGAACACTCTAGCATAGAATGTTGATTCAAACAATATACTTTCAGCTTGTTCCAGTTGCATTCTTGAGAATTAATACGCAGTCATAGCCAAATGTCACAGATATTTGAGAATAATGTGATTACTATTTATATAGTGATTTGAGCATTCTCATGTATGATTTGAAAGCCTTGGTTTATCGACAATGCTTGAGCATTTCAACACGATTTATAATTTTATATTGTCATCCCTGATCCTTAATGGTCAGGGAAAGTACTGTCATTTGAAACATCCAAAAGTAATTGTTACTTGTTACTTATATGTAATGCCTTTTACATAAGCTTGACAGGTATGGTTTTCCTTTGATGGAACTACTCAGTTGTAAAGTGCATGTATCCACATTTTGTGGGCATATCTCTGAACTCTCAATATGTTGTTTTCTTTTGCAGAGTTTTTTTTTTTTTTGTGTGTTCTTTTATTATTATCTTCCCAGTGCTACATTTATTTTTTGGAATTCTCCTTATGTTCGAACTAGAATACGAATGTCTAGAGATGAAATTGGCCATTGATATGCTCTAGTAGAAGAAAAACTTGCTGTATTCATGTGCTTAGCCTGGTTTAGGCTATTCATTATTTGATGGTTGATTTTGGAAGTAAGCAAGTAAGCAAGGTTCTTACAACTTACAAGGCAGTCGGCACCATCCTTGTTGCGTTGCCCAATTTCTACTTTCTATCACAAAATCCTTGAGATTTTGTTTATCTATACACTATATGCATAGACTATGAACAGATGTTTTTATCAGAGGAAAAAATGTTTATTACACGTAAACACATGATTCATTTGATACTTATTTTTCTCAATAATTTTCATTTTTAGATTCTCAACATATGCTTGATGAATTGGTTAGAAATTAGAATCCCTTGTCCATACATATATGTGCACAATGTCCTAACTCCTAACTACTAAGTTCTCAAATGAAACAAATATGCATTCATGTTTGGACTTCTTCACTAACGATTCTTTGTATAGGTGTTAGAAAACATAATTCAGATGCGTGGAGAGAAATTGATAGAAAATTAAAATTTGAAATTGATTGAATTGTGGAGTGAATACATTCACTATGAGTTTCTGTCTTCCTCCTCTAAACCATGTTCACCAAAAGTAGGAAGCTCGCTAGTTCAGCCATCTTCAAAATCTCAGGAAACCTCATGGGTCTGGATTCCCTCCATTTCTTCAAATAGTGCTTATTAATCAGGTGGTGTTCTGGTAATGATCATCTGTGAACACCCTACCTTAGATCTCACTTATCTGTCAAGATGGTGGGACTAAAAGGTGAGAAAAAGGTTTCAGGTTTTTACAACAGAGGCTCCGTAGTGTTTGATTGGGGAAAAAATGCTTTGATATGATTTTATATTTTTAATGTAATGTAATAATCAGTGGAGTGATTGACTATTTTGGTCTTTTACTTTGTAATAACTGGATATTTTTGTCTCTGACTTTTTAAAATGTATAACTTTTTAAAATGTATGAATTAGTACTTGACTTTGCATTCTGTAAATCATTTTGGTCCCTAATGTTAAATGGCATTAATGAAATGCCTATGTGACACACCGATCGTGTATGTGACACACTAATCGCGTATATGACATATTATTTGTCACATATGAGTCTATGTTAACGGCCAAACTATGTCGTTTTGCTTAATCTCTAAAGTTACTCAACGTTTTGGGATTTAAAATTGAGTTATGTTGTAAGTGATTTGAGAAACTAATTGAGTTATCTATTTCGAGATTAAACAAAACGATGTCATTTTGTCGCTTGTATACTCTTAAATATCAATTAACATATCATATAAGCACGTAACGTGTTGCGTAGGTATTTTCACAGTGTCACTTAACATCAGGAAAAAAATAAAGCTACGGAGTACAAAATCAAAGACTAATTGAAACATTTTAAAAAGTCAGGGACCAAAAGATTAAATAATTCTAAATGGTGTAAGCAAATGTTTTTTACATTTTATTATTCTCAACATTTAGGGTTGCGGTTTACAAAATTCTATAGTTAATTGTAAGAATATTATAGAAATTATACAAGTTAGTGATAATGTATGTCTAGAAGTTTTCTGTTTTGGTCCCTCAGTACCAATCTTATGCTTAAATGGCTCACCTAGTCACCTGGCTGTTGTGGGCAGCATGTTTGACTGGGTTTGAAGAGGGTGGTTAAAGTTTACTTCAGCCTAGAGGCAACAATCGAGCAGCAAATATTTGTGTAACTCTTTTCAATAATTGTCAAGCCGTTGCGAGTCAAGTGGTAGAATCTTATGAGTTCACGAGTTTGATAGCCAAAACAAGTTAATGGTAAATGTATTTATAATATATAAAAGTCAAAGCGTGACTTATGAGGTCGTCATGTCGACATAATTATTTTCTATCATTAAGTCACATCATTAATTTTAGGCAATCTTTGTCTTCTCATCAGATTGTAACATCTCTATCTCACTTCAATACATTTTCTTAATAATTTTACTTTTTTTTTGTTAAGTTTTTTTTAATTTCTTTCATGACCTTAGATAATAACATTATTACTCTTCTTAATTATTTCTACATATCATTATCCAACAAATTATTAAAAAATAGATTAATGTTAGAGACACAACACATTAATTAACGAATACTAGATATAAATTCGATTATAATTAAATGTCACATAATGTTTATGCTAACTTGCAAAAATTGTCAACACTAAGTATTTTTTAACAACATTAAAATGTTGAGTTATAATTTGTCTTTGGCTAAATTGATAATTTGGTCCTATAACTTATTTTTTTTGTTTCGATTTGGTCCTATAATTATTAAGTATTTTAATTTAGTCCTGTAACTTATTTTTTTATTTCAATTTGATCCTGTAAATATTAAACGTTTTGATTTGGTCCTATAACTTATTTTTTTCTTTCGATTTGGTCCTGTAACTTTTTGTTTTTGTTTGAATTTGGTCTTGATAGAATGGATGAATTTGTTGGATGAAAAATAAGTTACAGGATCAAATGGAAACAGGAAAATATATTATAGGACTAAGTTGAAACTTTTAATAGTTATAAGAGTAAATCAAAATAGAAAAATAAGTTACAGGACCAAACTATTAATTTGACCTTTGTCTTTCAATTTCTTATAGTAATACTAATCCAAGATATCAATAAAGTTATTATTTATTTCAAGGCTTAAGGTTAACTTATTTTTAATTATGGTCTCTATCCTATATAAAAGGCTTAAAGATATAGTAGTACAAAAATATAAACATAAATATATGGATATAGAGATTCTTAAATCTCTTTCTTCCTCAATTTTGACAAAAACTTATATAAAAGGTGTGAAGATATAATAACACAAAATTTAGACATAAATATATATAAAGATTCTTAAATCTTTTTTATCTTTAACTTTGAAAAAAATATTTAAAAAATTACAATTTTTTTTTAACAATTAATTTAGTGACTATTTTATTTACAAATAGACAATTTGTTGGTTATCCACGTAACGCATGAATTTACGTCTAGTTCTGTTAACCTCTCAAACTCTTGTATAATGGTGATTTATAACTCATTCAACGATTTTAACTTTGAATTAAAAATCTATCTCTAAATCATTAAAACAACTCCATTCTAACTACCTCACATGAATATACACACCGATGTATATCAAGTAAATTATCGAGAAACCTAGAAACATTTCATATATATATCAAGCAAATTCCTGAGAAACCAGAAAACATTTAATCCTAATAACTATGCTTTCTTGTTGTCTCTTTTTGGGCTCTTGCTTTTGTGAATGAATAAATTCTTCAGTTGGCCAAAAAGAAAAATCATGAGTTCTTTGTCTGCCCAAAAAAAGGAGAAAAGGAAAAAATAAGGGTTTGAGTGATTAAGAAATTATAGCTCGACTGTGCCTAATTAAAAAAGTTCTAAATTTTGAGAAGCAATTAGTCATATTGCTATAATCTATTTTAAGCTTACAGCTGGCATAATTTTCTTTAGTCCCCAGAGGAAAAACCAATCTAGGGATGTGCTCCCACTACAAGGTCTTACAATCCAACCACCGACCTTTTGAAAGCAAACAAGGAATGGATTACTTGCCCAGTATCTTGGACAAACAAACAACCTTTTTAAGAGGACAGCATTTCTTTTTTTTTTTGGTAATTTAGACAGCACTTTCTTATTTCTTTATGTTTTTGTTTGTTTTTTTCCTTTAAGGAAGCTTCAATAGGTCAAGGGCACGGATACTACTTTACCTATAGCATGAGTATTGGATAGCATTCCCCAAAAATGAGTTTAGCATATGAACACCACTACATATACGACAACATTGAAATTATTTATAACACAACTATTAGTTTGCCTAGTTAAAAAAGTATTATGTTAGAGTCTTACATTGAGTTGGATTAGAAACTTGATGTAGTACTTAAAATTATTAGAATCTCTTACTTAATGAACTAGTTCTGTTATAAAAAGGGTAATTTATTGGTTAATATCACATTACAGCGTAATTAATTTTTAGTAACATAATATTTATATTATGTTTAAAAAAATGTTGTGAATATAAAAAGATAATATATTTAAACAATTTAATAACATTTTTTAAATGTTGCTAAATTTTTTTAGCAATATGGTATTTATCTTACATTTGTCAAAAATGTCGCAAATGTATAAAATAACATTCTTAATGATATAGTAACTTTTTTTTAACAATTTAGCGACATTTTTTAAAATATTGCTAAAAGTCAATTATGTTATAATATTGGATAATACTGAATATTGATAGTCGAGTGAAAGCCGCCAAAGAAAAAAGAGCTACACTGAGTTAGTATGTGTAAAGTGAAATGGACATTGAGCAACAATATTAAAAGTTTGACATTAAATAGAATTGGAACCTCAACATCATACTTAAGTCATAACTCATAAGGCTCTTTATTTTAATAAACTAGTCTTCTAGGTTAAGAATCTTTTTACTTGCTTAAGCCCTAACATATTAATAAACATTTTCATTAGAAAAGAAAGTATTTCCATTATTGAAAATACAAAAAGAAAATTGTTACTTATCTTCTTAAAGTAATTAATACTCCCCACAAATCTTTTTCTTTTTGTTTTAGTTTTTAAAATTTATATAAAAAATATTATTATTTTACATTGTTAACTTTCATTAATTTAATTCTCTTTTCCTACTTATAATTTTATTAAATATGAGTTAGTAGTTCAATGTTAGAAAATACTAATAAATGCTGTTAAAAGTATAAATGAAAGTATTTTAGTAAACAACATACTAATAAAAAAGATCATAATTAATTATTTTAATGTATAAAGCCTTTAAATACCAAAACAAAAGAACACGAGGGAATATCCGATTAACAAAACCTTACTATTGAAGTAAAACCGCCATTTTCTCAAGAAATTGCAACATTCTAACTTCAATCAATTTTTTATGTAAAACATACACATCAGCATCTTCTCCAGCTTAACACTAGCATTTTTTTTTGGCAAATGATGTTTAATACGAATTATATTTCGTAAATTTTGCACAAATAAATTTTATTGGTTATCATTCCATGATTTTTAATATTAACTATCCATGATTCTGGATGAATTCCAATTCAACGTTACTGATATTAATTCGTGTTCATTCGTATTATTTGGTTTCGTACCAAATAGCAGAGCTCTTTTTTTTTATAGGAAAGTACCGGAAGTTGAACTATATACTTACACATGCATGATCTCATGTGTTTATCAACTGATCTATATGATTAAGGTCACGTTACGTTGTATTTTTTTAATAAGATATAAATTTATATTTTTGTTATGTTTCACTTATTAATTATTCACAATTATACTAGCTTTATTTTTTATAATCAGATAAAAAGATATCAAATGGTCAAAAATCAAGTGTTTTTAATAAAAAAAAACTTGATCAAAGAAAAATATAAGAGCAATCAGGCGTAATCAGTAATAGTTGCCTTTGCATTTTTTTGATGAAAAAATTCATAAAAAACACTTAATCGATAAAACATCAGAGGTCACCTTATTAAAAAAGTGTAACAATGACCAATAAACCATATCAATTTCTTTTCACCCAAAAAAAGAACAAAAAATTATCAATTTCTAATAGGTTTCCAATTAAGAAAACAGCAAGAAAAATTGAACAAATACTTTGTAAAAAGGTAATCCGGGTAGGTTAACCCCTTTTCCCTTCCATAATCAGAGGGTGCTATATATCCTTTTATTATAACAAATAGATAATTTCTACCACTCTGAAAATCAAGAAGTGAAAAAAAAGAGAACAGAAAACAGAGAGAAGAAGATGAAGAAACTCATCAATCATCATACTCTTACACGAGTCATAGTCTGTTTCAATAATTTCTTATATTCACAATACATGATTCTTATACAAACAATATCACAAGACATTTAATCAATTTCTATTTTCCAATATACTCACGGTTTTCTTCCTAATCCTACAATAATTATAATTATAATCCAAGAAAAAGAAAAGTCTAGAGAACCAAAAAAAAAAAAAAAATTGAACAAGAGAGATTAATAACCAGTGTTCCTTTTCCTGGTAACACGAATGTAGCAAAAAACAGCAGCAAAAATTGCAGTAACAAGTCCTCCAATGATAACACCTCCACCTGCCACTGATTTATCCACTGAATGATGATGTTTTCCCATTTTCCGAATCTCTGGAGCCTCTGCTTCTTTAGATTCTCCATTTTCCTCTGATGGACTAGTTTCAGAAACTCCATGATTCACAACTTCACCATTTTTCTGATGTTGAAGTTGAGTTTCTGAGATTGGTGCTTGTGCCTCAGAATCATGAGCCTTGGCTTGAAACATTAAGATCTGTGCCAGAAGCAGAACAACCAAACAAATTAACATGCTCATTCTGAAATCTGAATTAAATTTTGTGTATATTTGATTTCTGGTGCAAGTAGTTTTGATTGGTTAATGAGTTAGTAGGTTTGAGAAAGTTAGATGCAGGGTTTTAGAGAAGAGAGAGTGAATAGTGAGTGTTTAGGAAAAAATTTGTGAAGTGAATCTATGGTTAGATTCTGATGAAAAACAGAGAACTTGGGCTGGAGGGGTTTAAATAGATGGGAAATTGGGTTTGTAACCCTAAATAAAAAATTTGTGCATTGCGATAGATTGGTCAAATAGTTGTGAAGTTAAAATTTAAGTAGCAGTTTTTCGGTTAAGATTTTGTAAATACGCTTTTGTCTATAAAAAAATAGAAAATTTGTATTGAAAATTATATTAAGTGTACATTTGTAACATCAATTACTAGAAAGCATCATCATTCAGTGGATAAATCAGGAAATCCTTCCTTAAAACATTCTATAGGGATCAAGAAAGAAAAAAGCCAAAAGGGATTAATGCATGGCTGTGATCTATTTTGGAAGACCGTGGGGTTGGAAACACTGGTGTGGTGACTGGTGAAGGTTCATCCTTTAGGGCATAGTATCTCATGAAAATGGGTCCCTTGCATGATAAATTATTTTTTTTAGTCACAAGTGTCTTCATACCAGGAGGTAATTTTATTCCAGATGTAATATGTTTTTTTAAAAAAAAGTGCGTTTACATATGTTTGAACCGAAAAATTGCTACCGAAAGTTTTACTTTCCAATTACTAGATCGAGCTATTAATGCAAAAATGTAAATGGGCTGTAATATTTTAGACTAACATTCTTAATAGGATTTTTTTTTACAGGAGTTTGAACTCAAGATTTCTTATCTTAAGAAAAATTAAATATATATTACTTAAACTAATGAATAGTTAGTTAATAAATTATTGTTTGTGAAAGGGGGTAGGAGTTCGGTTGGCCTTAGCATTTTAAAAAAAAATTAGCTTGCCATTTTCTAAAATTTCCAATTTATAATTTGGACTAAGAAAAAAATTTAGCAATGCATTGGGTGTTTATTTTCTTAATTTAGGAGTTCGGTTGGACATCCCCATCTGAAAGGTGACGCTATCATAGGGTGGTGTTTATCATCCCTAATATTTGGTAACTGATACTGATTGGAAGGAGGTAGTTCTGACCTAACCATTTCACCATCCTTCAGGTGCCAAATAGTAATAACATTAGTAGTTTCTTGTCCTACTAATTCTGTTTGAAAAGGATAATTTATTTGGATTTTGACTGTGTAAACATGAAACCAATCAAAAAAGGGGATATTCATGTGAACTTTTTCGAGAAAACTGTAATATTTTTCTTGAATTTCTTTTCTTTTTAGGCCCTTAAAGTTATTGAAAAACCATGTCCTCTGAGGTTCCCAATCCTCAGAATAAAAGTTTTTACGGAGGGCTTCTTTATCTATGAGGAACTTATGAGATAACATCATAATGGTCATTCATAGAAGAGTAGGTTGGGGACTGATCTTTGATCTTCATCCTCGTTTGCCTAATAAGTGGTAACTTGTCTCTATTCTATGTAGATTGACTTCAGGTATTACCGTCCTAGGATTAATAGTCCTAAAATATATTTGTTGATGCTAAGTTATTGTTTATCTCTATAAATCTGGAATTTTGTAAATTATTTTTAATTAATAATAACCATATATTATTATTCTGAACTGGAAGTACATGCAATTAAATCATATTTGTAAAGAAGCTGTAGCAGTAAGTCCTGATGGAAGGCCGTAAGACTAATTTGTCGATGCTCTCTTTAGAATATATGATTTAAGTGCCATGGTGGCTATAGTTAAGATAAATGATATGGCTGTAAAAAAAAAAAGAGTTTTTAATAAATAGATGAGTAGAAATATAGCCTAAAACCCAGATTCATTGGATATTCATTAACTTAACTTGATAAATATTTTTCTATGGAACCAAATGATGGTAATGATATCAGAAGTTGTTATCATGGCTAGTTTATTACGATCTCTTTCTCGACGTCTTTCTATTAAAACTTCAGCTACCCCATCTTCATCAAAATCTAATCAAAGTGTGCTCACTGAGCAAAATAGTAGCCAAGAGGAAATTCCTCCTAGACATAACATCTTCGAAGAAGAAGTCTGTTTCGAGGATATCAACCAAACAATAGACAACTGGGAAATACCAAAAATCCCTCAGGATGAATTATACATCCCTGAAGAGTCTAAACTGGCTCGTAGTTCTGATTACATAATCAAAACTACTGAAAACAACATCCCTCTAGGACTAGAGGCAGGAGAAGAATTTCATCTCCTCACAAAACAATCCATAGCAGAACATGCTAGAAAATACAAGTATCTCAACATCGGATGTGTCCAAGTTGTAGTGAAACCTCTTATTAGAGAAGGTCTTCACGCTTCAATCCTCATGTGCCTTAGAGACATTAGGCACCATGACTTCAAAGATTCTCTCTTAGGAACTGTTGAAACGAGCCTAGGTCACGGACCAGTCTATTTCAATTGTTTTCCTAACAAAACAGTTAGCCTGTTGGACAGAAACATTCTGGATTCGTTATTCTTAAACATTCAACTTCATGGTCTGAACATGAAGGAAGGATCCATTCCAGCAGCACTCATATATAGGATTCAATACAAGGTCATGAACACTTGTAACTCTAGAGTCCTTCTAAAATCCGATGATAGAGAAACAACTCTATTTGTCACAGATATGACAAAAGCAAATGTCACCATTCCTAGACTCATCAGATGGGATGAAGTCCAACTTCCAAAATCGTGGTCTATAGAAAGAGCCATTCGTACCATTCCAAGACAAGCGCCAAAGCTTCAAGAGATTAGACAATCTGACTCAGGAATGGTAGAAATTATCTTTGACAGAAGAAACTCGTTCTCTTCTAGGTCAGAAGCTTCCTATAGGTCAGATACCTCCCAGGTAGAATTCATGTCAGCCAGGAGATCATTCTCTGTAGCATCCCAACCAACATTTAGGACTATTAATCCTAGGACGGTAATACCTGAAGTCAATCTACATGGAATAGAGACAAGTTCTACAATTCCCAGAACCACTTATCAGGAAAACGAGGATGAAGATCAAAGATCTGTACAGTCCCCAACCTACTCTTCTATGAATGACCATTATGATGTTATCTCATAAGTTCCTCATAGATAAAGAAGCCCTCCGTAAAAACTTTTATTCTGAGGATTGGGAACCTCAAAGGACATGGTTTTTCAATAACTTTAAGGGCCTAAAAAGAAAAGAAATTCAAGAGAAATATTACAGTTTTCTCGAAAAAGTTCACATGAATATCCCCTTTTTTAATTGGTTTCATGCTTACACAGTCAAAACCCAAATAAATTATCCTTTTCAAACAGAATTAGTAGGACAAGGAACTACTAATGTTATCACTATTTGGCACCTGAAGGATGGTGAAATGGTTAGGTCAGAACTACCTCCTTCCAATCAGTATCAGTTACCAAATATTAGGGATGATAAACACCACCCTGTGATAGCGTCACCTTTCAAAACCAAAAATCTAGAGGTAGAGGTCACTTCTAGAGATATCAAAAGCCTAATGGAACAGGCAAACTATACCAACAAATATCTTCAGGTTATAGGGGAAAAGATTTCTTCCCCTAAACAACCTCCTCCCCTAGGAATTCATTCCGGGTTTTCATCATCAGAAGATGTCTCCGCATCTAGACCTCTTGAAAAACCATTATTCAAGCCTTTCAAACTTTCCCACAAGGCTAAACAAACATTACAAAAGGCCAAGCTTAGGACTGAATCCGATTCATCCAATGAGCTCTTAAGTAGGATTAATGATTTACTCAAAGTAACTATTGTCCCTGATACACCACAACAAGAAGTCACTTCAAAAACTAGGCAAACCACCAAATTATCCATTAATATGGTCAATCAAGAAGAATCCCAAGAATCTGATCTCCAATCGGACCAAGAGTCCGCTAAGGCGTGCCCCATCCTGACAAATTCCATAACGAAATGCAAAGGACTAACCAAGACTTACTCACAACCAATGGTAGCACCAGATCTAGCCCTAGACCAAGATTCTAGGTTCAATAGCTTCAATGCCAACAATGTCTATGAGTGGAACATAGATGGAAAGATTGAGTACAACATCATGACTATGCTTCAGCATATGACCATGGTTTTCACGGCATATCAAACAGCTCACGACAGCTTAGAAGAAGTCATAGCAAACATAATAGTATCTAGGTTCTCATGACAACTTAAAGGATGGTGGGATAACTATCTCACTGAAGAAGATAAAGCTAGTATTTTTACCGCTATTAAAACAGACGAACAAGGAGAACCTATCCTTGACGGCAACGGGGAAACTATTCCAGATGCTGTTAGTACCTTAGTTTTTACCATAGCCCAACACTTCATAGGGCATCCATCTTTATGGAAAGATAGGTCTGCAGAATTACTCTCAAACCTTAAGTGTAAAACCTTAGCTGATTTTAGATGGTATAAGGATACTTTCCTTACCAGGGTTTACACCAGAGAAGATAGTCAACAACCTTTCTGGAAAGAAAAATTCTTGGCAAGATTACCAAAATCTCTAGGAGATAAAGTCAGAGATAAAATTAGAAGCTTAACACCTAATGGGATCATCCCATATGACAAGCTCAGCTATGGACAATTGATTTCTTTTATCCAAAAAGTAGCCTTAAAAATTTGCCAAGATGACAAAGTTCAAAGGCAGTTAGCCCGAGAAAAGGCCCAAAACAAGAAGGATTTAGGATCTTTTTGCGAACAATTTGGTCTTCTAGGATGCTCAAAGAGAAAAACCAAAAGACCTAACAAGCAAGATCATGAGGATAAACCAAAGAGATTTCCTAGTAATAGGTATAGAAACCCAAAAAAGGCTCCTAGAACAACAACAACTACTAGAAAAACTCCTAGGCAGTCTTCGTCCAAATCCCCAATCATCTGCTGTAGTTGTAAAAAACCCGGACATGTAAGCAAATATTGTAGACTCTGAAAAAGGATTAGCAATCTTAATCTTGAACAAACTATAGAAGATCAAATTAGTAGCCTCCTTGTAGACACCTCCGATGAAGAATCAGAAAAGGAAGGGTCGGAAGATTTAAACAATATCCAACAGGATGATGAGATTTCTTCCTCAGATAATGAAGAATATCCAGAAATTAATGTTCTTACAAAAGAGCAAGACCTTTTGTTTGAAGCCATTAATTCAATCCCTGATCCTCAGGAAAAGAAGGTGTACCTAAACAGGTTAAAAGAATCCTCAGAAAAGAAAAAAGCCAAAACTTTAGTGATTACCAATAAGTATGACCTTAAACCAATCATTAAAAGATTGGAAAGAAGTTCTGTTAAACCTGTTACCATCCAAGATCTCCAAATTGAGATTAATAATCTCAAACAAGAAATAAAAGAGATCAAGGAGCAACAACAAATTCACCAAACTATTCTAAATCAATTAGAGGATTTAGAGAATGACTCGGAGGAACTAGAAACCAGGACACCTGATCCTATCTGTACTAAGGATGGAGAAGAACAAGATTTCCTTAGGTTAATTAACCAATTAACCATCCAGAAGTTTTATATTCAAGTCAAAATCAAAATAGAGGATTTTGTATTGGATACTATGGCACTCTTTGATACTGGTGCTTATTCAAATTGTATTCTCGAAGGATTAATTCCAACTAAATATTTTGAGAAAACCACAGAGAAACTAAGCACTGCTAGTGGATCTAGGCTTAAAATCAAATATAAGCTCTCCAATGCCCTTATTAAAAATGGTAATTATCAGGTAAAAACTTCCTTTTTGTTAGTGAAGGACCTCAAAAATGAAGTAATTTTGGGAACCCCCTTTATTAGAGCATTATTTCCCTTAGAAATCTCTGATGAAGGAATTAGTACCAAACATCTAGGAAGGCAAATAGTCTTTAGATTTGTCAAGAAACCTAAAGTAAAGACTCTCAATATCATTGATCATAATTCAAATCAGATCAATTTCCTCAAAGAGGAAATTTGTTCAAAACAATTCAAGCTCAACTAGAGCAATCCCACATCCGACAAAGAATAGAAACTTTGCAACGACATATTCAATCTACAATTTGTTCTGATCTCCCAAATGCTTTTTGGAACAGAAAAAAGCATATTGTTGAATTGCCTTATGAGAAGGACTTCAAAGAAAGTCAAATCCCTACCAAGGCAAGACCAATCCAGATGAATGAAGAACTCCTCCAATATTGTCAGAAAGAAATTAAGGATCTCTTAGATAAAGGGCTTATCAGGAAAAGCAAAAGTCCTTGGTCTTGTTCATCTTTTTATGTCAACAAACAAGCTGAGGTTGAAAGAGGAACTCCCAGATTAGTAATAAATTATAAGCCTCTAAACCAAGCTCTACAATGGATTAGGTATCCTATTCCTAATAAGAAAGATCTTCTAAATAGGCTACATGCTGCCAGAATCTTTTCAAAATTTGATATGAAATCTGGATATTGGCAGATTCAGATTAAAGAAACTGACAGGTATAAAACCGCATTTACTGTCCCTTTTGGCCAGTATGAATGGAATGTGATGCCTTTTGGTTTAAAGAACGCCCCCTCTGAATTTCAGAAGATCATGAATGATATTTTCAATCCGTATTCCAAATTTTCAATTGTTTATATTGATGATGTTTTAATTTTTTCCCAGTCTATAGACCAACATTTTAAACATATCAATATATTCATCAATGTTGTCCGTCAAAATGGATTGGCAGTCTCAAGCTCAAAACTGTCTTTTCCAAACTAAAATCAGATTCCTTGGTCACATGATCCACCAAGGAACAATCGTCCCGATTAGCAGATCGATAGAATTTGCTGATAAATTTCCAGATCAAATTATTGACAAAACCCAACTCCAAAGATTCTTAGGATGCCTTAATTATGTAGGAGACTTTGTCCCTCACCTCAATAACATCATTAAATCTTTGCATGATCGTCTTAAGAAAAAATCCCCCTCCCTGGACAGATCAACATACTAGTGTGGTTAAACAAATCAAAGACCTCCTTTGTTTGTATCTTCCAGTACCCCAAGCCTATAAAATAGTTGAGACTGATGCGTCAGATATAGGTTATAGTGGCATCCTCAAACAAAAATTGCATGGCAAAGAGCATATCATTGCATACACTTCAAAACATCGGAATTCTGCACAGCAAAATTACTCAACGGTTAAAAAAGAAGTTTTAGCAATTGTACTTTGTGTTTCAAAATTTCAATCTGATTTACTTAATCAGAAATTTTTAATCAGAGTTGAAGCAAAAGATATTCTTCAAAAAGATGTAAAAAATTTGGCTTCTAAACAAATTTTTGCTAGATGGCAAGCTATTTTAAGTGTTTTTGATTTTGAAATAGAATATCTCAAAGGCACTTCAAACTCTCTCCCTGATTATCTTACTCGTGAATATTTACAGGGAAAATAGGCTTATGCCTAGAAAAGCAGCAATGGCCTCTTCAAGGGGTCGAGGAGTTAGATTAGCCCTACCTGGGCTTACCAAAAAGTCAGGGTCATCGACCCCAACTGGGTCACCTACCCAAAACCAATCTGAGTCACCGACTCAAACTGGGTCATCTACCCAGAAACAAACCGAGTCATCTACCCAGGTTCAATCTTTAGTAGCTGAGTCATCAACTCAGCAACAAACTGCAAAACAAACCAAGGCAGATTATGCCTTCCCAATCCAAACCCTTCTAGCCCTCCAAGATTGTGGCTTAACCCACCTTCCAACCAAAACCTGGGCAGAAATTGCCTCAGAAGACGAAAATGAAACCCTTGACCTAGCTACTCTCATTAAAGAAATGGCTAAGTCAAAGACAATAATTTCTGGCCCTAGCCAAAAACAGATCCAAACCCAAACTCAAACCTCTAAAAAGCCAGTCAACCCTTATATTCCAAAAAACAAGTTTTCTTGGGTAATCCAAATGGAACCTGAGTTTGGGATAAATCCCCCCACAAAATTCCAATAAAATTTTTCCCAAAAGGATTTCATTTTAAACCAACTGTTTTAAACAAAACTCGACAGTTTTATGAATTCATATTAATTGATTCAGATTCTGTCACAATCAAACATTATAAAGATAAAAATGATTTTTCAGTAATTACCCATTCAACAATCCAAATTTTAAAAGTGATTACTCCAAATCAATTTGGGAAAAATCCCAACAATTTAAAAAAGTTTTCGCAAAATTTTGATCCCATTGGATATAACTACTGGGATTACATTGATGCTTGGAGTCGAGTTTTCTAGTTTCAAAACAAGATGAATCGACATTCTTGGCTTATATATTTTAAGAGAGATGTTAATTACACTTTTCCAAACTGGTTTATTCAATGGTGGGATTTCTTTGGTCCTATTCCCCAAATTTTACCTCCTCCAGTAGAGGAAGGTTTCAAACTTTTTTCAAAAATCTATAATTCAAAGGAATCATGTATTCCGGCGGATTTAAAGTTTTTCTCATTATTCTCTTTGGCCTGGATATTTTCCTGGCAATACAGATATGGGAATAGAGATCATCCTGAAAGGCTCCCTCTATTAAGAAGAGATTCTTTCGTCAAATGGTGGACCGAATTTGATGCATCTAGGGCAAATCCAGATGAGGTCAAAAGTTGGTTCTCTGCAAACTCCAGTTTCTTGAAGCCAGCTGATCCTGAAACGTCTTTGTTTCTCAACCAGAAGGCAAAAATTACAGCAGCACTTGCGGCTTCCCAAACAAAAGAAAGTTTTGCAAAAAACCTAATGCAGATTAAAAGTCATAGAAGCAAGAATGCAGACGGACTGCTAAATATATGCAACAAATATATATATATATATATATATATATATATATATATATATATGATTGATATTGTCACTCCTATATTGATATTGCTACTTCCATTTAGAAATTTTCATTCAATCTTGCTTTGCATTTTTATAAAGGAAAAGAGAAAAAAGGAGTGGCAATATCACTTCCATATATATATATATATATATAGTATTTTTAATTAATTAAGGGATTTGTTTAAGATGATACCAAATTATGATGTTTTTTATGGGGACAGTTTGATTAAGAAATAATGTAAGACGAGTAATGATCGAAGTCATATTCGGTCAAATTGAAAACAGATAAATGTAGTAATATGAAGCAAATTTAGATCGTTTCTAAAAGACTATCATTCAACCAAAGGCTCAAACATATGATGCAGGGAATTGAATTGAATTTGGATTTAGTGCTGTAACAGCATCATGCTGTAGTGATGTGTTTTAATCTTATATTTTTTTATTTTAAAGAAAAAATAATAAAATAAAAAACATGTTCTTGTTACAACCGTTAAATCGGAAACAGCATGCTGATGTAACAGCAGCAAATCTGAATTCAAATTGGGACAGGTGGGTTTCGACAAATTGAGTTAATTAAAAAAATTGAAATTAAAGGTTGAAAACAGTAAGAGAAGCATATTAACTTTCTAGTTCAATTGCAAACAATTTCATCCTTTGTTATAAAAGATCATTTTTATTCTTACGAAATTCCTAATTCAACTTCAAATCAACTAACTATGCATAAATTAATGCGCGATTCCCACTTCTATTAAGCAACAGAGATTTTCATCAAAACAGGTTCATAAATTAAGCAACTTTAAAATCTAAGATGAGAAAAATTAAATATGAAAATCATTGAACTCACACATAATTAAGCATATTGTATGCATCATTTAATCCATAATTCATAGAATTAAGCAAAGTATGAAAAGAGTTTAAGTTCAAAAACGAAACTAAATCAATTAAGCATACAAAATAAAATTCGCATTTAAATAGAAACAAGAAAAACAAGATTAGAAGATGAAGAAGACAAGAACATGATTGCAATAGAAGAAGAAACTAAACCCTAACAGAGTAATGCAAGAGAAAAACAAAAATACAATAGAGAGAGTGTAGTGCGTGTGGCTATCCTCTCCAAAGACTCACACATAATAAACCCTAGTAAGTCATTATCATAACAAAAGATAGACTCAAGTGACATTTTGGCCTATACAAGAAATAAAAACAAAAATAAATCATAAGGTAGTCCAAATAACCGCTTCAAGCCCAATCTTCAATGCCTAAAATGCTCCCAATGCTAAAATATGATATAAAACTAATAATGAACTCAACTAAACTAATCAAAATTGTTCGGGGTATCATGGATCAGTTGCTATATGCATGCTGGCTCTCCTTGCAATATTATTAAATTGGGGATGAAGAATAAAATAATAATTATGCAGAGAAGGAGTAGCCTTTAATTTCCTAATTTGTAATTTCCCTTTCATATAAGTGGGGTTTGGAATCAGAAAACGAAAGGTGGAGGCAGTTTGTTGCTAAACATGGCTGGAAATTAGCAGGTGACAGGTCAATTATATATATATATAAGGGGTCTATAATCTATATGAGCCGTTTCTAAAAACATTTGGGATTAAAATAAAACTCATTAACATCATTATAGAGTCAAAAACAAAATTGAATAAGATAGAATTTTAGAACTACAATAAAAAAAAAAAAACGAAACTAGAAAACTCTATGATATAAAAGAATAAAACAATAATAATTCACTCTTATTTTTACACTAATATTATTTGTTAGCAAAAGGTTTCAGTCATTCAAATTGTTAAATAATAAATAAATAGGAGGGAAGAACTTTTGGTGCCCAGCACCTTGAACACTTCTTATTAATCTCTATGTTTGTGTTTGATGAATTAAATTATACGGTGTTACAAGAATTTATAATAACTAGATTTTCAAATAAGAAAACTAAACTATTACTATTGGTGCTCTGTGAACAAAGGTAGCAACAATAGCAAAGTCAAAATTAAATTAAAACAAAGCAAAGCAATGATGTCGCTCCTTGAGTTACGGTGTATAAAGAGAATAATAATTGTTATTCTTAACACTCCCCCTCAATGATTATTCTCTCTCAATATAGACCTTGTTGTCATACCAAGCTGTTTTCTGAATTCTTCAAACTTTAAACCACTTAGACCTTTGGTAAATACATCTGAAACTTGACCTTAAGTGTTAACATACTTCATCTCGATTTCACCTCGTAGCACTTTTTCTCTAATAAAGTGATAATGCACCTCGACATGCTTGGTTCTGGCATGAAAGACAGGATTCTCAGCCAAACGAATTGCGGATTGATTATCAAAATATAAATTGACGGCATAATCAGTCGGCTGATGAAGATCATGTAGTAACTGCATCAACCATGCACATTCTTGAGCTGCCATAGCTGCTGCTCTTATTCTGCTCTATATGCTGCTCTATAAACAGTCGTCGAACGACGAGTGTCATGATCACCAGCATAATCTGCATCGCAATATCCTACGACTTCAACCTGTGCCCCTGTCTTATAAAATACACCATAATCAATAGTACCCTTGATATATCGCAAAATTCGGCGAGCTGTTTCTAAATGTGACTTCTTTGGGCTCTGCATATATCGACTTACCACACCCACTGCGTAAGATATGTCAGGTCGAGTTAAAGTCAGGTATATTAGACTCCCTACTAACTCTCTGTACATCGTGCCATCTTCCAAGTCCTTTCCTTCAGTTGAGCATAATCTCGCGTTCATCTCTATTGGTGTTGAGATTGGTTTACAATCTAACAAACCAAATTTTTCCAATAAGTCTTGAGCATACTTCTGTTGACACAGAAATATCCCATCATTATTTCTCTCAACCTCCAGTCCCAAAAAAATGTTTTAACTCTCCAAGCTCCTTCATTTGAAAGCGCACAGACAAATTGCCTCTTGTCTGGTGAATCTCTTCAACATCATCTCCAGTAATAATGAGATCGTCAACATACACAAGCACTATAGCTAGCTTACCACCTCGTTCTTTCACGAACAAGCTTGAATCAGCTGGTGCTACTTCATATCCACTTTGTACTAAAAATTCTGCTATTTTTCCATACCATGCTCTTGGCGCTTATTTTAGCCCATACAATGCTTTCTTCAACTTACACACATAACTCGGGTGAATGCTGCTCTCAAACCCCCTGGGCTGCTCCATATATATTTCTCGATCCAACTCACCATGCAAAAATGCATTTTTAACATCCATCTACCATAACTTCCAAGACTTGCTAGCTGCTAATGCTAACAACACACGTACCGTATTTATCTTGGCCACTGGACTGAATGTCTCATCATAATCCAGCCCATACTTTTGTGAAAAACCTCGAGCTACTAAACGAGCCTTGTACCTTTCCACTGATCCATCTGGACGAGTCTTCACCTTGTATACCCATTTGCAAGAGATAGGCTGTACTTTTAGAGGTCGTGGCACTAATTCCCAAGTTTCATTTTGTTTTAGTGCTTTCAGCTCTTCCTCCATTGCATCTAACCACTGTTTAGACACAACTGCTTCTTCATATTACTTGGCTCTTTCACACCATTATCTTCAATTAATGCCGCATTAGCATATTTTGGATTAGGCTTTCGATTTCTTGTAGACCTCCTTAGTTGTAACTGTGGTACTTCCTTTGCCATCTCTTCTATCTGGCTTGGTCTTTCCTCCTCTAGAGACCTAGTGTGCATCCTTGTTCGCCAAGGACTTTTCCCTTTACTTGGTGACTGCTCCTTCTCTTAGTCAGTATCTACTATCTCTTCTCGTGTTGGGGTAACTTCCTTCATTGTTAAATGTTCCTCCAACTGCTCTTGTACCTTCTTTTCAATCTCCTTAGAATCTGGCAACGATACTGCTTGAGAAGACCACCAAGAAGATGCTTCATCAAATACCACATTCCTGGAAACATAACAATGTCCTGTTGTTGGGTCACAACATCTCCATCTTTTTCGCTGACTATCATAGCCAACAAATATGCAACGAACTGCCTTCTTATCAAATTTGCTACGTTGTTGACTTGGTATGAACACATAGCAAACACATCCGAATACTCGAAAGTAACTCACCGATGGCTTCGTCCCCAACAATTTCTCATACGGTGAAATAAAGTCAAGCCTAGCTTGAGGTAGCCTATTAATGACATAAGCCACAGTCTTCATGCATTCTGCCCAAAACTTAGGTGGAACATTCTTTGAATGCAGCATGCTCCTGCAAGTTTCTGCCAGATGTCGATTCTTCCTTTCAGCGACTCCATTTTGCTATGGAGTATTCGGACAAGTTAATTGTCTCCTTATTCCACACCTATGGAGGTACTCTATGAACTCCTTTGAAGTGTACTCTCCACCATTGTCAGTGCGCAAGCAACGAATGTTATATCCAATTTCCTTCTCAGTCTTTTCTTTGAACTCCTTGAACTTCATGAAAGCTTCGGACTTCTCTTTCATAAAGTCCACCCACACATATCTTGAGAAATCATCGATAAATGTGATCATATATCGATTTTTGCTAATTGATGGTTGCTTCACTGGTCCAAAAACATCTGAATGCACTAGCTGCAATGGTGTCTCCGCTCTATATCTTGACTCTTCATAAGGTAGCTCATGAGCTTTGCCATACTGACATCCTGCACAAATAATGTTGTCTCGTATCTCTAAATATGGTAGGCCCCTCAGCATCTCTTTCTTCATCATTGCCATCAACTTATTATAACTCACGTGTCCAAGCCGAGTATGCCACAAATCCACTGTCTCATTCTTTCTTGTCTTGTCTACGTATGCCTCTTGAGCTGACATTACGTAGATAGACTCAAGTCGTCTTCCCTCCATCAACGGTTGACCAGAAGGCTTCAAATTCTGATACACTTTTACATCTTTAGGCCCAAACAACACGTAATTACCTGAAGATGTTAATTGAGAGACTGATAATAAGTTCTTCTTCATCCCAAGTACATGGTAGACCTGGTCCACTTGCACCTGATGCTGTCCGAAGTGAGGAACAATTGCCGATATGAGCAATAGGCAACTTAGAGTTGTTGGCTGTCACTACAACACGCTCTCCCTTGTACTCTGCCTTATTTAAGAGTTTCTCCTTGTCTCCTGTCATATGGTTAGAACAACCGGAATCAACAATCCAATCATTATCATAGTTAATTGCTTTGTCACTCATTGTAACTAATGCGATCTCCTCTGCTGGTTCATCCATGCATGAAGCTGCCATTTCCTCACCATTGTCTTGTTGGAGCTCTTCACAATCTAATTCTTTGTCAGAATTAGATTCTTCCTTAGCAAATGATGCTTGGAAATCCCATTCTTCATCACTTTCATGTAATGTAACGACATTACCTTCGACTTTCTCAGTTCGACAATCTCTAGCAAAGTGACCTTTCTTGCCACACTTGTAACATCAGTCGTCTAGGCGACGATATCTCTTTTCTTCTCTATCATCTCTGTACTGGGGTTGTCTTGCTCCCCCTTGTTGTGGACCTCCTCCACGTCGACCTCTCTGCCAACCATGCCTGCTCCCTGAGCTTTCTCCTTTATTGTTGAATCTGGTCATTGTATTAACTTCTTTATGCACTTTCTTTTTGGCAAAGAGTGCCTTATCCTCCTCATTTATAGACACCTTAGACATTTGTTTGTCTAAAGCTTCTTGGTTGGCCAATATATTTTCTAGCTCCGTCAAGGTAGGCTCATTTGCCCATCCTCTAGTAGCTGTAACAATCCCATGATATTTGGGATTCAAACCATGAATAATAATTCTTCGTTTTCTTGCATCATTAATTTTACTCTACGAATCCAACTTTGCAATTTCATTGCAAATAGACTTCACTTTGGTGAAATATTAGCTTACTGTCATGTCACCTTGCTGAGTTGACATGAGTTCGTTCTCCAACAGTTGTAGCTTTGCATCACTCTTCCTTGCAAATAAAGTCGCAAGGGTATCCCAAGCCTCTTTCGGTGTTTTCAAGTCCTTGATTCGCTGCACGAATTCATCCTCCACGGTGATGGAAAATACATACATAGCTTTTCCAGTTTTTATCTCCCATTTAGATTTTTCTCCCTCGTCAGTTGGTGCGGTTGTCTCAGCACCACCAACAACACCCCACAAGTCTTGTCCAAGCATATAGTATTTTATACGTGTGCTCCAAGTATCGTAATTGTCGTTGTTCAACTTCTCCATCAAGTTAGTTGAAGTTGCAATATCTGACATGGTCCCAGACCACCAAATATGAACACCGGAATACCTTGACTGTACGTCACCGACAATACTTCACAACGGTCCCTGACCGAAAAGGAAATGCGCACTATATGCTAGCTGGAGCAAGGCGGCCCTCAACCGTTTTGCTCTGATACCAAATGTTAAATAATAAATAAATGGGAGGGAAGAACTTTTAGTGCCCAGCACCTTGAACACTTCTTATTAATCTCTGTGTTTGTGTTTGATGAATTAAATTACAATACGGTGTTACAAGAATTTATAATAACTAGATTTTCTAAAAATAAGAAAACTAAACTATTACTATTGGTGCTCCGTGAACAAAGGTAGCAACAATAGCAAAGTCAAAATTAAATTAAAACAAAGCAAAGTAATGATGTCGCTCCTTGAGTTACGGTGTATGAAGAGAATAATAATTGCTATTCTTAACACAAATCACTTCAATTAAAACTCAATTTTAACTAAAATAAAATTTAAAATCAAGATCATTTAAAATTAAGTTTGTAAACACTTACCAAGTACAAATAATGCATCGCAAAATGACAAAGTAATCACTATTTAATAAAGGAAAATACTAAACAGTGCCCTAAGGGTACTATTTAAGGATACAAAAATAGTAATGTTTTATTGAGATTGATAAAATTTATTGTCTCGAAAGTTAAAAATTATTCAATGAACATTTTTTATAGTAAGTCAAAGCATTAAAAAATGTATAGTTATTACACCTTTAGAAATATCCTAAGGGCACCATTTAGCAAGACACTTTAATAAAATACTATTTAAAAGATTTTAATGGTATTTTATGTAAAATATTTTAGAGTTTTTATAAAGTATTTATTTTTATTTTCTTATTTTTCCTATTAAATGTTTTTATTTTTTTTTACCTTTTAATTATGACTATATAAATAGATATTTTGAGAAAATTAATGAAATTAAGTAAACTTAATTACTATTATTAATACGTTTAAATTAATAATTAAAAATGTCTTATAAAACTATATATTTGAGTCTCATCATACTCAATAAAGAACGAAAATATTTAAGCTTTGATATATTATTAAATATATTTTATGCTAAGTTTTTTAATTAAATATAGTTGTATTTTGTACTTAAAAAAATTTAAAAAACTTAAAAAAATTTTACTTATTTTTTAACAAATAAAAAAGTTTTTTTTCCTTTGACTAAAATTTTAACATTATTTTAAAAAGCTTTAAAATCACTTTTTATAGTTTAAAATTATCTTAAAAATCACTTCTGACAATAAATATATCCAAACAAAAATTGATTATATCTTAAACAATTAATTTTTTCACAATTTATTTTTAAAATTAATCAAAACTAATCAAAATACAACCTAAAATTAGATTTCAAAATAATCCCAAAGAGGATAAGTCAAAGAAGAGTCAGTGTTCAAATCAAATGAACCGAATTTAATTAGGCTTTACAGCTCATGATCTGGTAGTCTGCTTCTAGAAATGTCTTCATCCTAGGACACGGATACTTATGTTTATTTGAAAAAAAAAAGAAAAAAAAAACCCTCCTTTTCTAAATTATTTTTTATAGAAAAAGCACGTCCACAAATAAAGCAATTATTACATTGTTCCAGTTATGTAGCTCAATTGATGAGTGAATGGAGACATGCATATATAGGTATTAAATTCGATCCTCGATTATACTACTTTCTTATGTAAAAAAAATTATTACATTGATATTTTTAAAAAATAATTACTATATTACAATTTTATCCCTATATAAATATAAAACACTATTTTAAAAACTAATGATATTAATAGTGAGTTAATTAAAAAAATATGGATAAAGTTTAAAAAATAATAAATATATATTATATTTTGTATATGTACTTATTATAATATATGAAATCTAGATTTTTATATTTTAAAACAAATTAAGAGTAGTAGGAGTATTTTTCTAAGCTTTCATAGGAGACAATCTTATTACTTGTTCAAGTTGAGAATATTTATATTACAATGGAGTTAATTTTTGTAGCGGTGATTTTTTTCATCATTAAGAATAGATTTCAAGATATCTTAATTATAGAAAATAAAAAATAAATCACTTGAATCTAAACTTCCATTCAAGGCCATATCAAAATATTTTTATGACCTAGGCAAAAATAAATATTGAGCTCTATTTTAGTATGGGATACCATTTTTTTTTTCAAAATTATTTATTAAAGTTGATATAGCTAACCTACTCATTTTTTTTTTCTCAAAATTATTTATTAAAGTTGATATAGCTAACCTACTCATTTTTTTTTTCATTTAAACAGAAGAAAAGAAAACTATGACTTTCTCTCTCTTTTTTTATTTTGTCTTAAACCAAATAATATTCATAAAAATACCAAAAAAAAAATTACTCATAATCTTTTTTTTTCTCTTTATTTTTTCTTCTCACACTTTCTCTCTGGATCCAAACATAGGGTTAGTGACTTAAACCATCTCCAATGGTGGTTCTTATGAGGGTTTTAAGATTTTAAGCACATAGTTAAGAACTCATGTCCCATTGGAGCTTGCTGACCTGGACATGGATTCTAACCAAGGTTGCTAATTTAAGCACCTAGTTCTAACAGAAGAGTGGGGCCAAAAACAACAAAATCCAGTGCTAAATAAAAGGAGAGAGAAGATGGAAATGAAAAAACTACCGACCAGAAAATCAATAATAGATTCCAGCAACAAATTATATAGAACAGAAACGAAAATTTACTCATATTAAATTTCAGAAATTACAGAAAATTACAAAATCACAGATATTTCCAAAAATGAAAATGAAAAAATTACATAAACTAAATTAAAAAAACCATAAAATTACATGTTTGAACCCATAAAAGAAGAAAGGTTGAATCTTTGAAGTGGAGAGGGAGATCTGTGGTGGTGGCGGCGTGGTGGCGAAGAAGAAGTGAAGTGGAGAGGGAGATTTGTGGTGGTGGTGGCGGCGTGGAGAAGAAGGGGTCAACAGCGTGGTGGAGAAGATGAACGAGTCAGCGGCGTGTCAGAGAAGATGAGCGGGTCAGCGGCGTGGAGGAGAAGATGAACGAACCAGCGGCGTGGTGGAGTAGATGAACGAGAGAGAGGCTTGGTGGAGAAGAAGAAGAATTTTAGGGTTTTTTTGAATAGAGAGAGTGGTGAGTGAATGACATCAGAAGTGAAGAAAATGTGGGTGAATGATATGGTGTAGTGAAGAATAGGGTCTTTTTAGATCAAGTGGCTCAGATTTGTGTATGCATTTGAAAACAAATGTTGTGGACCATTGGATGCCCATGATGGATGATGATGATGATTTATTCCCTCATCATATGTTTGGACGGTTGCTACAGATGATGAATTTTTTTTTACAAATAAAATTACCATAGGCAACCGATGCTCTTGTAACCGTTCTGTGATTTTGCCTGCTTTCTTCATCCATCAGAACGGTAAAAAAAATTTAGGATGTATAAATATGTGTTGTTTGAGATTAAATGATACAACAAAAACGCATTTCTATTCCTTCTTCAATCTTGAAATTTTTTTCTTTCTCCATGGATCCCAACCAATTAAATTTTAATGATTTATTTCGATACATGCAAAATTTTCAAGCTTTCCAGGGTCAAAATAGTTCATTTCCCCAACAAAAACTCACTTCTATTCCTTCTTCAATCTACTTTTGCGAATAGCTGCTGCAAAGGAATCATCCGCAAGAGCGAAGCACGAACAAATTGCACTTGAGAAGGAACAAATCACACTAGAGAAGGAAAAGCATGACATGACAATTTTGTACAAGGACACTTCGTCAAAGCATGACTTTCAAACATACATACAAAAGAGATCCGACCTTCGTCAAAGGCATACTTATCGCTAACTGCAAGCAGATTTAGTAGAGCATATTTGGGAACGTTTTGGTCATGAAAATAATTAAAATTAAGTGTTGTTTAAATTATGTGTTCGCTATTTATTCTGTAATTTTTATTTTTTTAAATTGTGTCTTTTATTTAATATGTATGTAATGTGACATTTTTACTATTTAAGAAATATATTGTTTTTTATTTAATTTTTTTATATTTACTAATACTTTTATTTAATATGAGGTAGTTAATTTGTATTAAAATAACAATAACTAAAATGAAAATTTGTATTAAAAAAAGTAAAAAATATG
Source organism: Cyamopsis tetragonoloba (assembly GCA_037177725.1). NCBI lineage: Eukaryota > Viridiplantae > Streptophyta > Magnoliopsida > Fabales > Fabaceae > Cyamopsis > Cyamopsis tetragonoloba. The sequence goes on from CM074122.1 coordinate 20,652,424, forward strand.
AGGTAGTTAATTTGTGGGTACACGCGGGACCCACCTGAAGTGCCTATTTAAGAACCACCATTAGAGTGTCTCGAGTGCTTAAATTGATAAACTGATTTGTACACATGAAACCCAACAAAATATAATAAAATAATCAATAAGAACCAGCATAAACACCTTTCCATTAGAGAAGGTCTTAGTGTAGCCAGTAATAGTTACGGGGAGTGTAATATTCTATAACTAATGTATATAATTGAAAAGGAACATAATAATTATATTAATTTAATATTTTTAATGGTGTATTAATTTTCTTATTACTTTTAATAATTTTAATTGATATATATATTTTTTGAAATAGAAACAATATTTTTTTCATAAAAGTGATTTGTTTCAAATAAAAACCTAATCATGTTTTCCTATTCTATAAATTGTTTAAATTGGTGAAAGAAGACAAATTGTATAAACAAGATTCAATTAGTTACGACAAGAGAAAGATGACAAATTTTCTCAATACTCTTTATGAAAAAGAGTTAGGTTATGCTTGCGAAGATTTTTTCAGGGGATTTTGACTTTCAAAAAGTTTGTCATTTGATAATTATAAAAATAAAGCTTTTGGCTACGGGATTGTGGCTTTTATAACTAACTTTCACAAAACTCTTTGAAGAGATTTTTGGCTTTCAAGATGGGCTTTCAACATTTTACTTCCAAAATTATCCTTATTTATTTTTAAAAACCATCCTTATTTTTTTTTCAATATTTCAATTTTTCAATATAATATTATTTATTCTTTTTGGTCATTTAACATATTTTAACTTATTACACAGTCTATTTTACCAAATAATTCTTACCAATAAATCAACTTCACAACCATAATCTCACCGTCAATCTCACAGCTTTCAGCCTAGCTTCACAGCCAAAAGTCAAAGCCTTAAGATTTTAGCTTGTTTCCTAAATATGCCCTTAGAGAATAAGAAATTGAAAGAGTAGAAAATGAGAGCTATAATTTATTCATAATTTACAAAAAGTAAAATATAGACCTTATAAAATGTTGGACATATATAATATTAAAAATTAATGAAATATTTTCTAATAGTTTATACTAATATAATGAAAAACAAAATTGGAGTATTTTACAATATGAGGTTTTAGATAATGATTTTGTTGGCCTAATCATATGTATGACCCTGACTAAATTGACTTGACTAACCTAAAAAGTTAATTTAATTTTTAGTTTAAATTTCGACACCAACTTCATTTTAGTCCCTAAATGAAAAACGTTTTTTTTTTTTATCTGTTCACTATATATGTGGGGGACAACTCAGATCAGATAACTTTATAAAAATATAATTTGTGTTTTAATTTCAAAATTTTATGATAAAATCTAATAATCTAAATTCAGTCTTCTCATTCTTACATAAAATCACATTTCTCATGTCATTTTCTCTTATATATCCCTATGAATGTCTCAAGTTATATAGTTTGAGAATTAACATGTCTAAAATATTGTTAATATACCATCGTAATTTAGTGATGAAAAAATATTTTCGTACTCATATTTTTCGTATTCACTTTATATTCATGGTTATATACGTTAAAATATCTGGTTACACACGTAAAAGTTTAGTTGAATTTTTATTTTTATGTTGTAACTACATATTTCTACACGTATAACCACCAAACCCGAAAAAATACTGTAACAAAAAAATAACTAATGTAACCACTTTTTTCAACGTACAGAAAACTTTGAGTACCAAAATCAGGACTCTTTAGTGATAATGTCGATCGTTATTTTTACGTAGTTAAATTGCCACATTCTTATAGTAGTAAAATCTGTTTACAAATTTAATCTAGTAACAATATTTAATATGGATCATGAAAAATAGTCTCTGAATTAATTAAAATGAGGTTATATGAGGAATTAATTAATATGTATAAAAGGATACAAATTAGTGTAATAGCATTATCTTATCCTCTAGTCATGTTCTTCCTACAAATCTTTTTCATAAGTACAAGAAAGGGAGTAGAAGCACACAATATAATAAAGTCCTTTAAATGGAAATGGAATATAATAGAGACTTGTGTATTTGCCAAACTGAGGCGGCAGGGAGGCAATTTTTTATTTTTTATTTTTCGTGGTTATTGGGAGGCAACTTTCATATCAATATAAATATAATTCATGAGATATGGTCCCAAGAATGAAGATTTTGTGGACTTGGATCGTAGTTCCAATGCATGACCTTACACGGTGACCCCTTTATATATATTCTTTGGGTTTAAGCCTAAAAAAATTGGTAGTTGCAAATGCAAAAGTGGGCATTGAAAGTTGACTGGCTTTGCATTTATAGGTTGAGTAGATGAGGCAATATCATTTTCATTGTGCACCGAAAACAAGTATATCCTAGATTCAGGGAATTGCTCAAATCTTCATTTAATATATATATATGCACCGAAAATGACTAAAGAAAACAATTCTAAATCTTCCTTATTTAAAGTATTAAAAATTCTTTTATTTATCTATTAAAAAATGTTTTCAATGCTTTTAATTTTAATTTAGAGGATAAATAGGAGGATTATTAGGAGGATATAACATTGCTCCTAAAAAAAGTCTTAATAAACAATGTGGCACTTGTTAAGGATACTCGATTATGAAAATTAATCAAAAGTACACAATATTCTGTGTCTCAGAAATAGTACAAAATCCTACAACTTCCAACACTCTTATTATATTTAGTTCCTTAAAAAATGTCATAAGAACATTGTTTAGCATTTTCTTGAAAAAAATTACATCATTATTGTTTTTTATTGTTTTACTGATGTATAATTTTTTTTCTTTAAAAATGAAATGTTTTATTGAAAATTCACAAGATGAGAGCTAAGTTCAAGTAGGATGGCGAAACGGGCTAGTCCGGCCCATTTAGCCCGCAAAAAAATAGATCGGGGCGGGCCGACTCGCCATAACTATATGAACTCAGACATTAGGATTGGCACCAACCCAGTTGAAAATAGAACCATCCTTTTTCGTCAAATTTAAACTGAATGATTTGGGAGTCAAATTTAAATTTTAAAATGAGGTACTAAAGTGAATGATTTGTGTCTACCAAAACAACGTCATTTTAATCCTACGTGGGATGCTTAACTGTCACTTAAAGGCCACATAAGCACTTAACTAGCCACGTCATCACGCCGTTAGTGAGAGTTAACTGTAGGGACTAAATTGCATGACGGATTACAAAGTGAGGGACTAAATCAGTCATTTTTAAAAGTGGAGGACTAAACTGCATGGTGACTACAAAATGAGGGACTAAATCAGTCATTTTTAAAAGTGAAGGACTAAATTGCATGGTGACTACAAAGTGAGGGACTAAAATGGTACATTACTCATTTTTTTTCAAGTAAAACATCAATTTGATCTAAAAATTCATTCGTCATTAATTTGATTTCTCAAAGAATTTTGACACCGAATTAATCTTTTGAAGATTTATAATATTATCAAATTAGTTCTCAAAGTTTTAAAACATTACTAAATTAATCCCTAAAAATATTTAAATGCCGTCAAATTAGTCCCACAAAATACAAATAGAAAATCTTTGAGGAAATAATTTAGTGACAAAAATCTCTAAAACACTAAATTAATGACAAACGAATCTTTAAAGAACTAAATTAATAATTTACTCTATTTTTTTTAACAATTGGTCATTGCCTTTTTATTTTTTACTTTTTGGACAACGCCAGTCAATTTATTGACTAACGTTATCTCTGCCTCCATTAAAATTGACTAATCTCCTTGATAGTAGTGTGCTATTGAGAGTAGGATGGGATTAACATCATCTCTATTGGAAGTGACACTATCATTTTTATATATAAGAATCATAAATTTATATACTAAAAAGAATGACGCCACTCACAATAAGGATGGTACTAATTTTATCCACCCTATTGAGATATTAGGTGGAGGTACGAGTTTTTTTTTTTTTTTGGTCCAATGAAGGTACGAGGTTTAAATCTCGACAGGTGCAAAACTCCTACTCCCTCTCCGCTAAACAAAAAAAAAATGGCTTATAAAAAAATATTAAAATTGACTAACGTATTGGGCTTCTTTGTTTGTTGCAGCCAAAGGAAAGGAACTACAGAGTATTGTTTCAGCTAACGGCACCACTCTTATTATGGCTGTTAGTTAGGTACTGCAGTTAGTCTACTTTCAAAAAAATACATAATTTTCTTGTTAATTTTGTAGGGTTAATTTATATTAGTTTTTGATATTTTTTGTGGTGCAAATAGGTCATTGATGTTATATTTCGTGATGCAGTTTAATGCATATTGTTAGTTTACAATTAAAAATATTAAGATCTTATACGAAATTTAATATTTTTTTTTAAAAAAATCAGTGACTAATTGAACGGTTAATAATAAATACAATGATCTATATGAATCATTTTTTAAATTTTAGGGACATATGTTACATAAAGTTAATCGCGTCAATTGTAAGCTATCAACATGAACTAAAATGCATTACAAAGCATAAAGTCACGTACTTATTTGCACGGCCAAAAATGTCAACAATTAATATAAGGAAATCCTACAAAATTAAAGACTAATATGCCCTTTCTCAATTAATTTTTAGCTAAGCACTCTCTTATATATACCCTTAAAGCTAGGTATATGGATTTCAGTTCGTGGACCAGCCCATTTAATCCGCATTTTTGTGGCCGTGGAATTTTTAAAATGATGTCAATTTAATTTGCCAGCTTTAATGGATTTTTCCATTTGCCAGCGGTCTTAATGAATAAAATCCGCGGACCGGGGGTTATGCGAATACCCGTTTATAGTGCATTTTTTTTAGAAAAAATGGCTTAAATGTCCAAAACTCAATTGACAAAAAAAAAAATCAAGAAAGACCCAAGAAAAAAATTGCCGAAATATCCAAAACTCAATCCAAATCTTCTTTTTTTTTTCAATTTTTTTAAAGTAAAAGATTAACTATAAAACCAATAAAAAATAGTAAAACAAAAAAGAAAAGGTACTTCCGCAAACACGCGGGACAGACGCGGGCCCAATTGTGAGAGACCCATTTAAAATGTAAGCTTTGACGGATTTACCCATTTATCAATGAGACGGGGCGGCTCGTATACCCGGCCCTACCCTTATACATCTCTTTCTAATCAATCAACATTCTATTAAAAGTATTATTCAAAAAACTCATCGCTCTCTACTCTCTCTTTCCTTCTTCCTTATTCTGGATCTAGATACCTTTATGGTATCAAAGCCATAGATCTTGACAATGGCACAACCTGCTTCATCATCATCTGCAACTCTAATCCTTCAAACAATGGTTCTAGTTTCTGTAAAACTGGATGATGATAATTTTCTTATCTGAAAAATACTAGTGTCAGGCACCATCAAATCTTTCAAGCTCCAGAAGTTTATCGATCACTCAGCCAATGAAGAAATGCACAACAATTCAGGAATATGATGAAGATAAAGCTCTTGATTGTGTAACAGATGAATTTGCTACTTGGGAGAAACAAGACCTAATGGTTTACACTTGGCTCCTAGCTTCTATGTCACCAAGCCTTCACACAAGAATAACAAGCAATACAATAGGACTCAATGCCAAGTTTGTAACAAACCTGGACATATTGTTCTCAGTTGTTATTATCAATTTAGTCTCAGTTATCAAAAAACTTCTCTCAACAAAGTTCAAATTTCGAAGATTAACATAATTGTGCTATAGTGGCTAATAGTGTGTTAGCTCTCATAACTGAAACATAAACCTTTTATGATCCAACTTGGTACCTAGATACCAGAGCTACCAATCACATTACCTATGATTCCTCTAATCTCAAAGGTAAAGACTCGAGTTTCTTACAATGCAGAAAAAAGGTCAAAATGGCTAATAGTGAGACCTCATATATCAAACATATAGATAATTTATTAACATAAAAAACACAAGAGGTATGATGCAGAATGCCATGTTCATCAAACAAGTCATTAAGTTTGAATTCTACTCCATTATTAGTTCTAATGATTTTCACAGAATAATTAAACTGTGTTTTAACATACTTAAAAAAAATTTCAACCAAGGTCCTAGTTTCTGATTTTCTATCCATTAAGAGGATCCAAGTATGACGGTTGTAATCATCTACAATGGTAAGAAAATACTTGTGATTGTGTGTGTAACTGATATTCAAAAGATCCAAGTATGAGACTGTAATCATCTACAGTGATAATGTTTTGCTTATAAAAAAAATTATAATAAAAACAAAAATAGATATGATTTGTATTCTTAAAGTCATTGTCAATATCAATTGAATAGGTGCTTATTATCTCAATCATTTGATAAGATATCATCATTGGTATTATCCTAAGTATTATGCGAATTCTACAAAATAAAATGCAAAGTCTTTTTTAACTTGATTTTGGTCTCCAAATTTTTGGTTTTTAATTGGACAAATTTAGAGAGAGAAACTTGATGTGGTTATAATTCTTGTTGTTATGATGGAAAAGAAACTTAACCATGCTATTTATAATCCTTAGGCACCTTCTATTATGGGTTAAGCGATTGGATCTACATTTTTTCCCACACGAATATGTTATGAAAGAGGGAGCAATGGGTAAAGACTTGTGAGCAAATTTAAATAATTACATCAGAATCTGCATTAAGTGTCCAAAACTCATTAAAAAAATTATCGCATTATTATCCTAATATTAATCCCTTTTGATAAAATAAAAGAAAATCATAATTAATTGCATCTCACAAGAAAAAATCTAAGAAATATATATTGCTAACATGAGTAACCCTGGGCAATGATTTGAAAGCTCAAACTCGACATTGTGCAGTGCAGACAACAATATGATCACTATGCAGACCTATCGTTCAACAAATTTAATTAGTTGTGAAATAATTTGTTCATCTGGCAATGAAAACCAACAAAAAAAAAAAAATAAGAAAGCAAAAACAGTACTATAGTTGATATAATGAAACAGCTTCATAATTTTTTGGGATTTGGATCCCTACCATCGGCATTATTGCACGGTGTGATCTGTACCCAAAAATAGGAGTACGGTCAGGAAGAGAAAAAAAATTGAATAAGTAGGGTCTCTATAAATGGCACGTGCTTTTCTAATTTATACACCAAAATATCCTTAATTAACATAAAAAATGGTATTTTTTTATAAACAGAAAAAGATCTTATTACAGGCCAAACAAGAGGTACTCCAACTCATCAAAATAAGCTTGATTAACAAGCAATGTAAGACATCTCAGAAATACAAATAATAAATTTAAATAATATAAATAGAAAGTGTATTACCTCTATTTACCAAAAAAAAAAAAGTGTTTCTCACGAACCCTTTCGTAATAGTGCAGTATTAATTTTTTGATAAATAAATTAGTATCGATTAGTATCAATGATAATGAATTGTAAATTATTAAATTAGTATCAATTTTTACCAAATTATAAATTAGTCATATTTTTTATTTATAAAAATAATAAAATAATTCTATACTTTAATATCTTTTTTTTTCTTTTTTTAATATATCTTTTAATTTGTCATTGAAGAAAAATTTATCAAAAAATTTATATTTTTAAAAATATTTCTCAAATAGATATTAAGAAAATAATTAGAAATTGAGTTTATTCATTGTTTATCTCCGAATTTTTTAAATAACAAAAAAAATTAACGTGCTGCAAACGTGTCACATAGTGAAACTTGGATTTTTGTATTAAGAAATAATATAAAAGATTAAAAAAAATTAATTATTAAAAAATTATATGAAAAATAAAAAAATTCAATATTTAAAAAAAATAATATAAAATATAAAAAATGACATAAAATATTTAAGAATATTAAAATAATCAAAATATAAATAAGTTATTCAAAAACTGAAAAATAAATATATTTAAAAAATATTTTAAATTATTTAAAATATTAAAAAATAAAACTCTAACCATGTGAACTAGATATAAAAAGATGTAACATGAAAAACGAATAATAAATATCCTAAAATCATGTTATGCAACACAAAAAATTAATTAAAATAAAAAAATCAATTATGTGAACTAAACATAAAAAGATGAAAAAACAAGCCGAAAATATTATAAAAATAGAAAATTTATAGAAAATAACCTTTTTTTGGAATTCAAGAAAAGATTTACACTGCGTAGATAGCATCGAACTATATATAATAAGCTTAAATCTAAAAAGTATAGCAAAAGTTACTATACTTTTGAAGTTTTAAAACTCAACTAACACAAATTTCAAGTACAACTTTCACGTGTTTATGATATATTTGATTTATTTTTACTTTTTAATATATTTAATATTATAAAATATTTTTTAGTTTTTTCAAATATTTTTAAATATTGAATATTATTTTTAATTATCTTTATATTTTTTAATATTTTAAATTGTTATTTTAATCTCTTATATTATTTTTTATTTCAAAAATCTTGGTCCCGCTAAGTGGTGGCAGCTGATTTTTTTTTTTTAAGAAAATTGGAGATGAACAGTAAATAGACACAATTTAATAATTTTTTAAGATCAATTTGATAAATATTTTTAAAAGTATAATTTTTTTTGTTAATTTGCTTTCGAACGAGAAGTTAAAAGATATATTAAAAGGGAAAAAAGATATTAAAGAATAGAGTTATTTTTTAGTTTTATAAATAAGAAATATGACTAATTTACAATTTTTTAAAAGTTGATACTAGTTTACTAATTTATTGAAAAAAATTCTTTTACTAATTTGTAAAAGAGATATTTATTATGCATTTATCTTGTTACATCTTTTTACATCTAGTTCGCATAATTAGAGTTTGAATTTTTTAAATATTTCAAATATTTTTAGATATTATTTTATTTGTCAGTTTTTTAAATATTTTATTATTATTTTTTAATATTTATTTCATTTTTATATTTCATTTTATTTTTATTAAGTTTCTTAAATACTGAATATTATTTTTTAATATTTTAATTTTTTTAATCGTTTATATTATTTTTTAATACAAAAATCCAGGTCCCGCTATATGATAGGACTTAAATTTTTATGTTTTTTTTTATTTAAGAAAATTAGAGATGAACAATCAATAGACCTAATTTGGTAATTACCTTTCTTTAAGAGCAATATGATAAATATTTTTAAAAATATTATTTTTTTTCGTAAATTTGCCTTCAAATGATAAGTTAAAAGATATAAAAAAGAAAGATATTAAATAATAGAATTATTTTATATTTTTATAAATAACAAATAGGATTACTTTACAATTTTATAAAAATTTATAATAGTTTATTAATTTACAATTCATTATGATTGATACTAATTTAAAATCCATTAATGTTATGTGTTATATTTTAATTGGTTAAATTTAAAAAAAGACATACAAACTCTCTATTATGAGAAGACTCGTGAGAAATAAAAAAAAAAATTACCTCTTCTAATAATACATTTTCATACGTTAAGAGCTCGCAGCTCAAGTGGCATAAGGAAAAGTTATTAGAGTTCAAGAAGAGGGGTTTTTTTCCCGGTGGGATAGATTTGAGACTAATGTAGTATAAGAGTGTGTGTATTTAGCTGATAAAAAAAAATATTTTCATACACACATTTATATAAAATTTTATTCTCTATTGATATGTTTAAGAAACCCAATTATTTAAATTTGTTGCTTTTTCCTCAATAATTTCTCCAAATCGAAATCCCGGGCCCAACTGCATACCGACTAATTTGAAGCTGTTGCATTCAGTTTTTTGAACCTTACAACATAAACTATTCACGGAACGGAAAAAATTTGTAAATTTAAATTAAACGTTAATGTTATGTTCTCGTAATTATTATTTTTTATTATTATATAAAGCATATCTTAAATGAAAATTTATTATTTTTTCTCAAAAACATAAAAAACGATTAATGTATTTGTCATTAATTTTGTTTTAGAAGTTCCCTAGACTACAATTCGGATGTATTTGTCGTTAATTATTAAGTAGTGGAGGATTTTATAGGAATTTTTTTTAAGAGGATGTATGATTATATTCTGGGTTTAAAGAAACTAAAAGAAAAAAACAAAGAAATTGAACATATATAGTCAATGATTAGAGAAAAATAACATTAAAATGAAGATACTTGAATGTATACAAGAGGCATTAGTAATTCCATTATCTCAAAGTGAAAAGTTTCTATTTTCTATGAACATGCCTCGTTACATTTTTTTCCTTTTTTTTTTTAAATAAAAAATTTCTCCTTTTATGATGGAGAGAAGTCTGATCTAATAATTAAACAATGATAGTACTTAAAATACACTTTTAATTCTTTATGTTGTCAAAACAATTTAATTTGCTCTCTTATGTTTTAAAAGTTTCAATTGGTTTCTTATACTTAAAAAGTTTCACTTAGTTTTAATCCTTTATGTTGTATTTTTTGAATCACTTTAGTCTCTTATATTATATTTTTGAATCATTTTGATCCCTTATTTTAGGCTCTTACTTGATTAAAAAATATAACATAAGAGACGAAATTGATTTATAAATACAAGTAAGAGACCAAACTGAAACTTTTAAAATATAATTTTTTAAAACATAAAAGACTAAATTGAGACTTTCCAACAATGTAAGACACGAAAACTATATTTTAACCGGCTCATAGTCATTGAAATGTAGTTTGGTCGTCTAAAAAGATTTTCCATTGAAAAACAAAAGTTTCATTATTTTTGTTATTTAGTTGGGTTGAGAGAAAAATCTAATTCAAACACACTAAATCCTTATTTGCTTTTTGAAATGTGCTTTGTGATCTTTTCGTACTAATATGTTGTTATGTTGATGGCGTACTAATTATGTGTGTGATAAATAATTTGATAATTAAGAGGCATATCTAATATCTAATCAATCTAATTTCTTTTAATTATATCTTAGTACAATTATTCAACATGACACTAGTACACGTAATACCTGTATCGTCCTCTCCTTTCTTAATCAAACGTCTATTGCCAAGTTTTCATGTTAAACTGACTCCATTATTAAAGTTTTATGATAATACTATCATTGTCACAATGATTACACGTGGAACAAATGCTGAATATATTATTATTACTTGTCGTATAGCAACATGACATTATTCAAAATACTCTATCCGGACTCATTAGCTATAAGCTAAGAAGGAAAAAAAAAAATGCATATTAAAAAGGTTAAATAGTTACTGCAATTTTTTTTATAAAAAAAATAAATTTTAATTACTAAAATATCTTTGATAATATAGAATCAACACGATAATCATACTTTAGAAAAGAATTTACTCTCTAAAATTCTCACCAATACGACAAAGTTTTCACTAAGAATTATAAAGATTCCTTCTCAAAATGTATTAATATTGTTAAGTAGTCCCTATAACTAGTTTTTATTATTTTATCCTAGTCCTTGTCCTTGTTGTACATGATCGTTATTAGTGTTATTTTTTTTCCTCTAATCTTCATCTGTCTATTTTTATGGGTTTTATCACCCTTTGCTTTTGGGTTTTGGCACCTTCTTAAACCAAACTCTTGCAACCATAGCAAGAGATCAAAGATCTCATTCATTTCAGAGATCTATTATGGTATCAGTACGCCCTTGATCCTTTTTTATCTTGGCTGAGTCCTCTACCACAAGTTTTGCACCCAAGGAGGTTCAAAACCTGGTGAGTCCCTTCTTCTTTCATCCAAATGACACTACAAAAAAAATTGTTTTTGCGACCAACACAATCGGCTGCAAAATTCACTTTTTTCGTCACAAAATATTTTTGCACTGAATATGTGACCAAAACAAGTTGCGGCCCAATGTTTTGCGACCAAGAGGGTGGAAATTTCGGTCACTAAATCAATCTTTTTTTTGTAGTGTGAAAATTCATCGATGATACTAGTTACGCCGGCTCTCCAAGATGGTAGCTATCATAGTTGGTCTCCATGAAGATGTGTCTTGAAATGAAGAATAAGGATGGTTTTATTGATGGTTCTATACAACAACCTTCCCCCGGTGATCCCCTATTTCCATATTGGAAACGTTGCAACACATTGGTTCTTGGATGAATTTTTCGATCTGTTAACTCCGAGATTGCTCAGTCCTTGCTTTTTCATATCTCTAAAATTCAAGAAGACATACATCTTTAGTTTTCGCCAAGGTGATCTCTCTATTAGTAAATACTACATAAGAATGAAGTTGGATCTTCTCAACCTTGTTCCAACTTGCACTAGTGAAAACTCATGTCAATGTGGTGCATTACAGAAACTGCAAAGTCAGCACAACATTGACATGATAGTTCATTTTTTGTGTGGTCTCAATGAGCAGTTTGCAACTGTTCGCTCTCATATTATGATCATGGATCCTTTGTCTCCTTTAAGCAAAGTTCTTTCTATCATCTCTCAGCAAGAAAGGAAATTTCTAACCTCTACATCTCCTAATGAACATCTTCTTGCTATGTTATCTTGTTAAAATCAAGATATCAAGAAGTTTAATAGTTACAATTCTGTTTCTTCTTGTGCCAAGTCAGAGAAGTTTTGTACCTTCTATAAAAAGAAGGGTCACACCTTTGATGTTTGCTACCGACGTGTTGGTTTTCCTCAAAGTTTCAAGTATAAGAATCCCAAATTTTAGACTAAGGCTATCAACATGGCCATAACCGACAACAATGAAGATAATTTAGACTACAATTTTGATGACCATGAGGTTAAATTTGGCTTCACTGCTGAACAATATCAATCCTTGCTTGCTTTGCTGGCTGATACCAAAGCCGCGACTCCTCAGGCACAGCTAAATCACACTTCTGTTCAACAACCTGTTGTCTGCTAATCTTTTCTAATTTGCATTGTTGGTTAGAAACTTCGAGTTCAATGAACCTGATTGGTATAGCTGATGTTCCCTATTGGCTTTACATGCTTAATGATCCAAAAACTATGTCTTGTCCCCAACCCCTATTTCCAAACAATAAATCTTGTAATATAGTATCTGTAACAGATAACATTTGACACTATAGGTTAGGCCATTTAGCTTCTAATCGAATTCATGTAATGAAAATGCATTATCCATTTTAAAAATGATTTTTAAGTTACGCTAAAATATATTCTTTCAAGTTCCAAATTGAATAATCTGAATAAAGGAAAGAGGTAAAAGTCTGTTATAAATATGAGGAGTTAATTGGAATAGAGAATACTTAACACTAGTCCATCTTAATTTGTAAATTGTGTGTGTGTTTTTTGGATAAATCAAAGAATATTATTAACTAAGAGTATGACTCTAGAAATAATACAGTGGATAACTAACGACTACAAGGCTAATCTATCATGAAATACATGTATAAGCAAAATACAAGAAAGACTGCTAGAGGCCAAGAAACTGCCCAAAGCAAACACCATTTTTCATTCTACGTACTAAATTAGTGAACCAAACAAGATAAAAGATTGAGAAACCAGTTTTTCATTGAATATCCGAAAGTCTTCGATGAAGCTTTCATCCAAAACCAAAAGCGGACCTTAATCATCTCCAATACATGTTTAGAATTCCAAGCCTCATCCTTAAAAATAAAGTTGTTACGAGCAGTCCAAATGACCCAAATAATTGAGAACCAAATTATTCGCCAACGTTGTCTCTTTTTCTTTGATAGTGAAATTATATCTCAGAATTGTAAATATTGACTTCTCGGATTATTGTGAATTGCGGATTGAACGCCAAACCAATTTAGCACCATATACCACACCAAATAAACTTTATCACATTCAATAAATAAATGTGAAGAAGTCTCCGGCGTAATATTGCATAAACAAAAAAAATTTTCGCCAAGTGGAACACCTCTTTTTGACAAATTCACCTTGGAATGAATGTGATTACGAAGATATCGCCAAGAAAATGTTGATACCTTTAGGGAAACTCTGGACTGCCACAAAGATTGCAAACCTTTGTCCATAGGAGCGTCGAATGCTATGTGATATGCCGAATTGATAGAGTAGAAACCAGACTCCAAAAGACTCCAACGCCAAATGTCTCAAGAATCATGAGTCAAAGGTACGGTCTCGAGTTCTTGCAAAAAGTTAGCAAGCAAAACTTTCTCCCAAAAAAATAAGTCCCTCCTTCATTCCCAAACCCAAGACCAACGACCCTCACTCCACAACTCACACTCTAACACTTTTTTATTCTTTGAAACTGATAGATCATAAAGATGTTCATATTTATTGCATAATCTAACTCCCTCACCAACCCAACAGTCATGCCAAAACAAAGTATGAGACCCATCCCCAATCTTTAAGGATAAGTTATCATGAAATCAAGGACATGTCACATTAGAAGCACCAAAAAACCTACATAAGTCTTGCCACCATACAGAACTAGACCTCTTCACACAATATAGTGAATATACATTATCCCCGTATTTCGAGTGAAGAACCTTTACCTACAAGGAATCCCTCTCAGTTTTAATTCTCCAACCCCATTTACCCAACAAAACAATATTAAAAGGGATATATCTTTAATACCCAAACCTCCGGCCTCCTTATCCAAAGGAAAGAATGCAATAGAGAATTGAGAGTAAAGATGGTACCTTTAAGCGCTTTAAAAAAAAAGAAAGGTTTTAAATTGTGTGTTAGTGGGTTTTAAATTTTATCTTTAATTTGTAAATTTGTCACTAGATAAGAGAGGTTTTAGTTTTTTAATTTGCTCGTAAAAATTGTGAGTAAAGTAACACAAATTGCTTTTATATCAATCACGATATAAGACATATATACTATCAATCATAAATTCTGTTTTGTAGTAGATAGCATTTTCGTTTATGGAAACTAATGGAAGCCCAGTATTTGGCTAACCCTTTTTTGTGTGGAATACTTAGAAGTAGAAAAAATAGAGAAAAGAAGAAATTTTTGAAGAGCAAACATGATTATCTCTTGTTTGATTATTAATTTGGTTACCAATATAAAGAGTGAAAAGTACAAGTGGCAGAACTTCATCGAATATTTTGAGAGTCAAAATAGTTAAATAATAAATATTAAAATAATTAAAATATTTTAAATAATATTTAAATAATATATAGTTTCACATCGAGATAAAATTAAAAAGAAATAATAGATAAAAGCTCTTAATATTAAGATAATAGCGTGAATTTGATTAATTAAACAATTAAATTAAAATCTAATATATAATTTTTAGAAATTATTATTTACTCTCGTTATCATGTTTACGTTGTTTTGACCGCAGATATTCGTTTCTTTCTTAATAAGGATTAGAATGTAAATATAGACTATCGCTTATGAAAAGGAAACCAATATGTCGATATTTTTGTTAAGAAAGTTGTTCATATGCTGCGAATTTTTGTTATTTTTGCCTAATTCAGTTTTGCTAGCTCCTTCGGTTGACATGATTGGAACGATATTCCTTGAAAGCTTTTAACTTGTTCTTCTCCTTCTGTTTATTATTTTCTTTTCATTTATTTACAAAAAAACTATTATAAAAGTTATAAAATATTTATTAATTTTTTTTTTTGGAGCGACGGAGAAGCTCCGCCACTCATTGCATTACCTTCCAATTAATAGAGCTTTGCAACCCATCATCATTTATTCATCAACTAATCCAATTTTCATTTTTCTATTTAATATAAACAGATAATAAAACATACATATACTCATCCTGTTTTTTTATTTTTATATAAAAACGTGCTAAAATTCATGCTACCTAACCTATGCCTTTTCTCGTCATTTTATTACATTACTATGTCGGTAGTAAACTTTCGGTAATTATACTTAACGTTAAATTAACATTTTAGTTTTAATTATATGTGTCTTTTATTTTTATTTTTGTTCCTATATATAATTTTTTTTCTTTTTAATTCTTAAAAAAATTAAACCAAACAATTCAAAAACAAAGTATAAATATAAATCGGATCACATGACTTTCACCTTTATAACTGATCCAATCTAAACTACGAAACTCTTAATAGGATACACATAAATCACAACTAGTAAACTATTTAATTTGTTTCTTCATTCAAGACATCCTCTAAAAAAATTGATAATATTTTCATATAAAATATTATGTAATTCTTATAAAGTATTTAATACTTATTTTTATTGAATACTTTTACGATATCTATTTTTTTTATTGTTATTGTCAAACTTTATTTAAAGGAAGATAAACTTATAAATTTTAGTGTTGCTGGAGGAAGCAATGCGATTGTAGGACTGTTTCCCCTTACCTTTTCCTTGATTATTAGGGTTCGGGTTTCGATTGTTGAAAGACATAGCAGCAACAATACCAGAAGAGTTTGGAAGGATCTTACCAGAAGGATTGGTCATTTTTCGTTCTTGCAGCTGAGTTAGGAAAAAACTTTTGCAATAGGGGGAAGAGGTTTCATGCACAAGATCGCCCTCCAGACAGGATCGTATGCATCGTTTAGGCCCTTCAGATAGCAGATACATACTCGTTGTCCCGATAGCGTTTAAAACCTTTAGACAAAGGACAAGTACACTGCACAGAGCACACACATTTTAGAGCAGGACGCAGAGTGTCAAGTTCTTACAAAAGAATCTGAAGACTAGAGAAGTAAGAAGCAAGATCTAAGTCGCCCTGTTTTATGGAGTGAATTTCTTGTAGAAGATCACTCAAACGGAAGTAATCACCATCGGAGAACCGAGTATGCAGATCTTGCCAAACTTCGAAGGCAGTATCGAAGTAAGCAATGCTCTGCGTGATTTGAGACGAAACAGACTTGGCAATCCAACAGATCACCATCTTGTTGCATTGAATCCATGCAAAATGAAGAGGGTCGACAAGTTTTGGTTCAGAGAGGGTACCATCAACGAACTTGTCTTTACAAATTAGAGCAGTCGACATGTTTCTGCACCATATTTGGCAATTGTTTGTTCCTTCAAGGGTAGGGGTGGCAATGACGGAGCCATGACCGTCACCAGGTGAATGTAATAGGGATTTCCATGTGTTTGGGTGGCTAAGGCAACGAGATCGGCGTTGGCGGCAACCATAGGAGAGGGAGGGATGAAACCCTAGCAAAGAAGTGTAACCCTGAGGCGTGATACCATAAAGAAAATGAGAGGCCGAAAACGGCGTGAATGAAAGAATGAAATTAGGGTTATAAAAAATACAATGTGGAGAACCTGTATATAAGCCGGTACAACACAAAGCAAGAATGGGCCAAACAGTAAAAAAGCCCACTAAAGAAAACAGATAAAAAAGTCCAAAAAATTATTTGTCTAATATACCGTATAATTTTTCTTAAAAAATTGATCATATAACTAAATTTAACTACTTTTTATTAGATAATTTAGTTGTCTATATATGCCTTACAATAATAAGGATTGAAAGAAATAATATTCTAAAAAAACCATATTATTCAAGAAATTAAATAAGAAGCTAAATCAAATAATTACAAGAATTTGTCAGAGTAATTTGTTCAAATGATGCACACTTAATTTTTTTAAGCCAAGTCTCAAATTCAAATATTGTGGATGGAGAAAGTTTCCACCAAAAAGGCTAGCCTCGTGATAATAATAATAACAATGATACGAGTGTTTCTGGCTCAAATATATTGTTTCACATAAAAGATACTTTTGGTTAATAATAATAATAATAATAATAATAATAATAATAATAATAATAATAATAATAATAAATCATATACTATAAGAAAAGAAACTCCTTTTTTGACCCACATACAATTATTGTGACACATGTCATGCTCACATGCTTCCACTCTCCCTCCACTTTTTGGATGATATTTTTTTGTTTGGATGTGCATTACTCTTTTTTTTTTTGTATTTCAAGTATTTGAAGTATATTTATTATTCTTTTGTCTTTTACCCAATATTTATACTTACTTTTTTTTTTAATTTTGAAATTAAAAACCTAAAATCCTTCTCTCTTTCCATTCATAATTAATCAAATTTGTAATATCAAATTTGTCTTTAATTTTTTTTTACTATTTTATGAAATAATAAATCAAATTTATAATATCAACTGTATTTTTTTCTTGAGATTTTTTATTTTATTTATTAATGATAATATATTAAAACTTAAAATACATTGATGATAATAATCAACCCAAAAATTAAATCATTCTTCAAAATAAGTTACAAATAAATTAAATTATTTTATCATAAAAAATAAATTAAATTATTTTGATTTTTTTAATTAAATCATAATAAGGTTTTTATTATTTAGTGTATCTGTTTGACATTGCTATGAGGGTAACCATTAGCCCAAGTTTTTTTTAACATTGAATATTAAAATTTAAAATATTATAAGTAATTCATTTATTTTATTTTATGTTTAATTATATTTATGTATAATTATATTGTTTTAAATTTTATTTTTATTAAATGAGTTGGAACATAAATTATTTAATAAATAGAATAACAAATAGATCATTCTTTTTTCAATTTAGTTTATAATTAACAATTGATAATTAATTATAATTTACTGTGACTCTTTATAATTTTATAAACATTTATAACGAACACAATTATAAACGCGTAAACAGAGACCCGTGCGTTCGCACGGGTCACCTGCTGGTAATAAAAAAAAAATCCCCCATTCAAGCATGCCGCTAACTTTAACTCATACTGCTACATACTGATCATAGTGTTGGTAAGGTGCATGACATGATTGCAAAATGGCCAATTAATCTTGATGTAACCTGTGCAATAAATTTTTTTAATAAATAATTCTAAATTTTCTTATAAATATTTTTACATATTATACTAGAGACATGTATTAATTTTTTGTTGTACAATTTCAAGGTACAATTTCTTTTTTTTTTTTAAATTAATGCTTATAAGCATTATATTATAAAATAGTTAGAGCATTCTGCGGATGTTGTTATCCTGTTCTTGTAATCGTCTAAGCAACCATTGCTTAGTTGATTCACCACTATTACACTAAGCAACAGGATCTTGGGTCGTGTGGAACTTAGTTTATTTAATAAAATTTGTAAATAAAAGTAAAATGAGAAGTAACATGTTCGATTTATTTGATAAATATTTTTAAGTTACACTATTGAAGAAAATGATTGTTTAAAATTGTGTAAAAACAAGGACTTATAGCTTGTTTTAGTGAGTCATCATTTAAGCTACTTTTTGGAGTTGATAAGATAAAGATGGTCTAAGAATATATATATAAAAAGATATACGGTTTTTTTTCCTAACAATAACAAAAAAATATAAGTACATTAAAACCTCTTTAAATTAATAGTCTTGGAAGTACCAATTTTTATTAATTTAGAGAGGTAGTATTATATCGATAAAATTAATAATTTATGGAGTAACTTAAAAAGCCACTTTTCAATTGGGAAAACCTATTATAGATCCATTATATTTAATGTATCTTATTGTAAAAGCTAAAATTCATGGTACACTTTTATTGATGAATATAAGTAAATGAGTTTATTGTACAAAAATTGAAGTCATTACTATATAAACATATATAATAATAAGAATTACTATATAAACAATTGAGAGTCTATAACTTAAGTGGTACAAGGAGGAATTCTTTAAATTTAAAGAAAAAGGTTCGATCACCTGTGAAATTAAGAGTAGTATAATATTTTTGGTCGATTAAAAAAAAAAAACAGTATAAACAACATCAAAATTTCCGAAAATCATAATATACCTAACAATGACGGCTCATTTTATAGAATTATTAATTTATAATATCGAAGGGATTATAAACTATATAGGGGTTTTTCAAAAAAAAATTATTATCTTATTTTTTATAAAAGGGTATTTATTTACATTAAAGACCCGAGTCGGGAACTAGAAAAAATTATTATTATTTATAGAAAAAAATTTAATTTATCGATTACTAAATTATAGAGGTTCTACAGTAGTGGTAGGTATTTTCTTAAATGGTCATTTATAGGTGCATCATCACTCTTTCGTATCAGTATCACCATTATCCCTTTGTTTTTAATATTTAATAATTTTTTAAAGATCCTTTTCGAAAAAATTAAAGTTTTTCAGAAAAATTTCTTGATAATCTTCTTTGGGAAGTACATTTTTTATAATTGATTCATTCGGGAAGAGGTTAATCTCAAAGTTTTCGAAAGAAGTTCATCAAAAAAATATAAACGAAGAATTGATACTGTTTGAATATTTTAGCCAATTAACTAAAAAAGAAAAACACAAAATATATGGTGGTGGATTTTTATTTTAATTTTTTGTCGAAGTGACCTTAAATTGTTCACTGCAAAATATTGGTTTGTCAAAAGCCCATTCCACTTCTTAGGCCCACGTTGTCGAACCATTGTTGTGACCTATTATATTCTTACTTATTTAATTTATTACTTTATATCTTTTATTTATTTATTTATTTATTTTTGCGCACAGTTACTTTTTTCTTCTATATAAAGCATCCCTTAGATCGTGACTTGAACAAGCAGCAACTTCTATCAACGTAGCATCTGCTTTTTCCTCTCACTCATCAGAGAACTTCGAAACTTAGTGTGAAAAAAAAAATAAAAAATAAAAAAAGAACCAGCAGGATGGCTACTTCGGACAAAAACTTGCTGCTAAATTATGTTCCAGTTTATGTCATGCTTCCAGTAAGTCATGCACCTTCATTACTACTGTGCTTCTAAGCCACCAATTTATATGCCTACACATAAAATATTTTTTAAAAAAACTAATGCTAATTTATTTTCTCTTTTTAACTAATTTAATTAGCTTGGAGTTGTCACTGTTAACAATGTGTTTGAAGACCCGAATGGCCTTAAGAAGCAACTCATAGAACTACAACGAGCAGGTGTTGATGGGGTTATGGTTGATGTTTGGTGGGGGATCATAGAAAAAAAGGGGCCTAAGAATTATGATTGGAGTGCCTACAGGAGTTTGTTTAAGCTTGTTCAGGAATGTGGCTTGAAACTGCAAGCTATCATGTCGTTTCACCAATGTGGAGGAAATGTAGGAGATGTTGTCAACATCCCAATTCCTCAATGGGTGCTTGACATTGGAAAATCTGATCCTGATATCTTTTATACCAACCGTTCTGGTACCAGAAACAAGGAATATCTAACACTTGGTGTTGATGAGGTGCCTATTTTCCATGGAAGAACAGCCATTCAGGTGAGTTTTGTCACTATATATGACTAAATATGCTTCTTAATGAGTAACTAACAATCATACTCTAATGTGAAGCGTTTGTCATGTGATATGTAACTTTGTGTCAACAAAAATCTAGTCTGGTTCAGTTCAATTCATCTAATAACCATTCATTGTATAAACAAGCTATACATGTTTAAATTTGTTGCTTTATACAGATGTATAGTGACTACATGAAGAGTTTTCGAGAAAACATGTCGGACTTTATAGACTCTGGCGTTATTATCGACATTGAAGTAGGGCTTGGCCCAGCCGGAGAGCTCAGATACCCTTCTTATCCAGAGAGTCAAGGATGGAAATTTCCTGGAATTGGAGAATTTCAGGTGAGTTAGTCACCCTTTCAAACATAATTGTTTCCGACCCAAACTAGGATTTTGGCACTAAGACATCATAAATATGAAATTTTGCAGTGCTATGATAAATATTTGAAGGCAGATTTCAAAGCAGCTGCAGCAAGAGCTGGCCATCCTGAATGGGAACTTCCCGATGATGCAGGCAATTACAACGATAAACCAGAGTCTACAGGGTTCTTCAAATCAAACGGCACATACGTCACTGAGAGGGGAAAGTTCTTCTTAACATGGTATTCTAACAAATTGCTGAATCATGGCGATCGGATCCTCGAAGAAGCCAACAAAGCTTTCTTGGGCTGTAAAGTCAAATTAGCAATCAAAGTAAATTTCACAACCCCACAATTAGCAGTCCCCTCAATTTTCTAGATAAAAATAACATCTAACCATGATAACAGGTCTCTGGAATCCACTGGTGGTACAAAGATGAAAATCATGCTGCTGAGCTTACTGCTGGATATTACAACCTTGACGATAGAGACGGATACCGCCCCATTGCAAGAATGCTTTCCCGACATCACGCCATTTTGAACTTTACATGTCTTGAGATGAGGGACTTAGAACAAAGCTCTGATGCCAAAAGTGGACCACAGGAACTTGTTCAGCAGGTAATGATGCATTATATCATTACAATTTTCATCAGTTTAATGCATGGTTTACATGTTTAAATATGATGCAGATGAAAATTTTGTATAGTGGGTTAAATCGCTAAACGTGAAAATATGCATATATGCATAGGTACTGAGTGGAGGTTGGAGAGAAAAAATCGAAGTTGCAGGAGAAAATGCACTTCCAAGATATGACGCCGAGGCTTACAACCAAATCATATTGAATGCAAGACCACAAGGTGTCAACAAAAATGGCCCTTCGAAACTAAGGATGTACGGTGTAACATACCTTCGTCTATCAACTGATCTTCTGCAACAGTCAAATTTCAATTTATTCAAAAAGTTTGTGGTAAAGATGCATGCAGATCAGGTGAGAAGCTATCGTGCATGAAATTAAAAAAGATGAATACTTTTGAACTCCTTTTCAGTTTCATAACTACCATACTGCTGCTTAATCCTCTAACCTCAAATTGCAGGATTACTGTGCTGATCCACAAAAGTACAATCATGCCATACCACCATTGAAGCCATCAGAACCAAAGATTCCCAATGAGATTCTTCTCGAAGCAACTAAACCAATGACGCCATTCTACTGGCTTCCAGTGACAGACATGAAAATTGATGGTTGATTTCACAATTCGACGTGATGAATGAATAAAGAATCTGCTGGAAATTACATCTGCCGTTCAGGATATGAATAAAGCAACCACGTCAGAAACCTTAAATGCTAATACCAATGGCATAATGTAGCAATGTCTAAACTTCTAGACATATCTACTTGTGTGTACTTTTATGTTTGCTTCCCTATCTAGGATCTATGAATGGAATAAAGTACTTTTACGTGTGCTTCCCTATCTATGAGAATGGAATAAACTATGTTCTCGAACTTCGACTGAGTGAGACCATAATAACATGAACATCCCCATCTCTAAATTGGTGAAATCTATTCACATATCATATTTTGAGAATTATCATACAGCAGCGTATAATCTTGTACCTATATTTTACTGTGATTAAATATTTGTAGAGGTGAATGGAGACAACGGTATATGAAGTGAAAAAAGTTCAAAACTTTTAAATAATATTTAAGGCCCAAAACTCAATCCCAAAAGCTAACTCACAAGAGAATAACTTGACAAAGCTAGCCCAAAACATCAAGACATGCCCTCATGTCTGGATAGCAAGACTAGAAAACGATGACATATTTAAATAGATAATTTTTAATTAACTTTCAAAGACAATTATATTTAGAATGTATGCATGCTTGTCAAAACAAAATCATATATTTAAATAGGTAATTTCTAATTAGCTTTTTAAAGGCAATGATATTTAGACAACGATGATATATCTAATATTCAGAATACATTAATAATTATTTTCTTTGGACAGATATTTAATTAGGCTAAATTAATACTTGGTCCTGTAACTTTTTTTTTTTTGTTTTGGTCTTGTAACTATTAAACGTTCCAATTTGATCTTGTAACTTATTTTTTTGTTTCAATTTGGTCCTATAACTATTAAATATTTTAACTAATGTGTTTTTTGGTTTTGATTTGGTCTTATAATTTATTTTTAATCCAACAAATCTGTCCTTTTTGTCTAACACCGTTAGGACGGGATTTGTTAGATGATGAAAAGTTACAAAAACAAATCAAAACAACAAAATAAGTTACAGAACCAAGTTGAAACATTTAATAATTACAGGACCAAATCTACACAAAAAAATAAGTTACTGAACAAATCGAAAAATTTAATAGTTACAAACCTATCTAATTAAAGGGAAGTCCAAAATTCATGACGAATCCAAGCAATGCTTCTTTGGCATTACCTAAACTATAACATATGCAAAATTTTCATTTATCATATATGAATTATTCCATAGCAAGTAGTGTTTTTCTACTGGGTATTAGGTGGCGAATGTATCTTCAATTGTTTCATATTTGGTAAATCAGAAAGTTTAACATTTAGTGCTTTCACAGCAAGCCCAAGGTTATAATCCATGTTCTCTCAATTAAAATGCTAAGTCATTAAAAAATTTTGCAGGTAAAGGGGAACAATAAAGTATGTCAATCAACAGTTCCACAATGAGATAAAATGCTTTCAGAGAAATATGAGTTTTGTTCACAAAGTCAAATCACTGAAGTTAGACCTTTTATTCTAGTTTGCTAAGTATTTAAGCTCTAAAAGACATTGTTTACTTCAATTCTTTTCATTACTCAGGTTTTTGCTTGAGATAAAAAACCGTAGGAAAATTTGAAATGAAAGCTTCATTTTCATTGCAGAACACTAACAGGTAAATTTCTGGGTTGGTCAAGGTCGCGGACAAAACGATTTCACAATTAATTACTACATATAAGTATGATTCCACTTTTCTTATATTACTAGAATTTCTCAGCTGCACATTATTTTAGTGTTTGATTGTCTTCTTATTTTAGTTCTTTCTTTGCTCCATTCTTTCATCCTATATCATTCTTCCTATTTCTCTCTTCAGATATTTCTAACATATCTCTTGCATTCTTAAATCCTTCCATTCTGTGGTCTTTTCATCTCAGTTGTCACCATATCAGGTACTACAAATAGAGTGCATTTGGTATGTGAAAATGTTTCCTATTTTCCTTTTCTGTTTTCACCGATTACAAGAATGTCACATTATTTCCATATTGTTGTGCATGAAATGGTGAAAGCAACCCTTAAGTTCTTGAATTAAGATAGAATAAGGCATAAAAAGAAAAGTAAGTTAATGCAGAAAAACAAGATATCAAGTATCAGAGAACTTACTTGGTCATGACTATTAGGATGCACAGAGAAACTCAACTTGAAAATGAAATAGTGAACGAATATATTTATATCCATCTGTTTGAGCATATAAATATGCATCTGTTTGAATGTAAGTAACAAGCTTGGTACAACAGCCCCTCGGAGTACTGTTAATTTGGGACTTGTCATATAATAAGAAAGTATCTTCTAGTATTGAAGCTTATATATCTGGACGATGAAAAGTTGAGACATAAATCTAATACTATGATGTCAATAAAAAAAATTCCCCTCAACCATTCCATTTAAGCAATCAGAATGGAGTATTCCTGATGAGATTCGTCTTCAAGCATCAAAACCAATACAACCAGTCTCATGAGATAGTGAAAGATATGAAAGTTGGTTGTTGAATTTCCAACAAGATGTGAACCATCCATTTGAGAATCAAAGGAAAAAATAGAAGCTATCAACATTATGTATATATACCTGTTCCACCTGCATGAAATGGTGAAAGCAACCCTTAAGTTCTATATTTGGATGTAAAGTTTTTTTTTTTTTTTTCCTTAACTAATAAATTTCCATCCAACAAAAAGAAACTATTGTTTTTATTTACCACTTCATTAATCTTCAGTCAACTCACCAATATCCATATGCCATCTCTAAAATGGTGAAACCTACAGATATCTCTCATGATAATCTCTTGACTCGTGAGCTTAGAAATCATTTATATTACTGTGTGGCAATCTCCACACACACAAAGATTCTTGGTTATTCTGATCATGGCTCCAGGTCCAGTGTTAAATAAGAGCAAAAACAAGCGCCAACCTCTAGCTGTGATCCCACAGCATCTTCTCATTTATTTCTTCCTCAACATCATAAACAACTGAACTAGTGTCAGGCTTGTACCCTGCTTTCTTGAGTTTCTCATTCAACTCTTTCAATTTGGCATAAATATCATCCAACTGTTGGTGGGACTTATCTCCAATGAAAAACTGATGAACCGTTTTGTTCAAATCGACAAAACTGTAGCTAGGTAGCTTCTTAAGCCTCCTTCTTTTTCACCAATGTACTCACCTTTTCAACATCTTTCCACTGTCTGTCATCAGCAGTAGATGTTGGAAAGGTAAACACAGCCACTGACTCCCTTCGGATGCACCTCAAAAAGCTTCTAGGCTGAGATCTCTGCTAACTTTACATTTTGTTGTAATCTGCAAGCAGAAAGGATAGCAATCCATACATCCTCATTAGGTTTCAATTTCATATTGACTTTAACTGAATATGCTTCATCTAATTTCCCTGTTCTGCCAAGTAGATCCACTAAACATGAATAATGAGTGTGTCCAGGTTCCAAATTATAGTCTCTGGTCATTTTATGGAAATTTTCTTTACCCTCATTCACTAATCCAGACTACAAGCCAATAAAACCGAAGTGAAAAAACCCCCATTGGAGAAATACTTTTAGCTAACATTTCATAAAAAGTGGAAATTACCTCTCTTCCCTTCCCATGAACCCCAAATCCTGTAACCATAACCGCCCTAGAAGCCAATTATTTTTTCTGGCAGCTCATCAAAAGCGCAACGTGCACAAGGTAAATGTCCACAGTTAGCGTACATGCTAATAAGGGCAGTTCCTGCAGCAGTATTCCCACCATAACCATTTTTAAGGAGATATGAGAGAACATTTTCGGCCAATAACAATGCCGAGATTTGGTTACAAGCTCCAAGGCACAGAAATAACAGTCACTTCATCAGGAACTGTACCTCCTATAGTCATTTGACTGAAAATCTCCAGAACTTCAAAAGCATCCCTACACTTTTCAATTTTCATAGCCAATCAAAGAGTTCCATGACACAACATCCTTCACTCTCAACTCTTCAAATAATTTCCTTCCACTAGCAAAGGAATCACAATTGCAGTACATGTCAATAGGAGAATTTGTCAGAAACTCATTGTACAACTTACCACCATTCCAAACAACATAACCATGAATTGCTTTCCCAAGCTTCAAATCCATATGTTCACCACAAGCACGAAGAAGAGCAAGAAAGTGGTCCCATCTCCAACTACACCAGCTCTTATCATCTCGCTAAAAACTGCAAAAGCCTCCCTTGCCTCACCATTCTTCACATACCCTGATATCAAAGCGTTCCAAGAAGTAAAATTCCTCACAGGCATTTTATCAAATAGCAACCGGGCAATTCCCATGTCACCAAACTTTCAGTACATTAATATCCGACTCCAACCCTTAATCATCACCAACGCATGAAATTTCCTACCAATTTTACAAACCAAAAGGTCACCACAAGCTTTGAAAACAAAAGGGTAGTGAAATTATCAGGCTTTTGTCAAATAAGGGTTTTTGTCGTTGATGGCTTGTATTTTCAGAGTGGAAGTGAGGGTTAACTTCATGAATCATGAAGGAGGAGAAGTGCGAGAGGACAAAGACGATGGAAGGAAGTAGCAAGTAATGAACCAGCACGACTGCACGAGAAGGATAGAAGTAAACACAACATGAGCAAAAATATATGGAGATGCGGGGTATCGATCCCCGTACCTCTCGCATGCTAAGCGAGCGCTCTACCATCTGAGCTACATCCCCATGTTTGAATGTCAAAATATGACAATGCAATTAGAATAAATGCAAAACGATTTGCTGCTAACTTAGATAAGGAATACCTTCATAACTCCATTTTCACAAGTTATTTTTTTCAAACAAAATTTGCACCAAAACTAAAAAAACAAAAAAACGGCACGTAAAACAACTTCGGAGCGTAGAAGCAGCAATCCATTACACAAGTGAAAACTTTTTATAGTCTTTGTAAAATTTATATTTTTTCCTATAGATTTATTTGTTTTACTTTTGTCTCTATTAAATTAGTTTTTTTATTTTAATCCTTCTCTTCATAAAAGTAGAGACAAAAATATAAAAAGTAAAGAAAGTTGGGAAAAAAAACAAGGAATAAAACTGTTATAGGGACAAAAATATGATATTTTAATTTTAAGTGGACTAAAAGCAAATAAAAAGTCTAAAGACAAAAAATAAAACCATAATTCAACTGATCCCTCCTTCACATTGCGTGTTGAAGTTAAATATTGATGGTTACGTGCACTTCGTGTATGTGGAGGTATTTTTTACAATGTTGAATTAGCTATTGATTCTAATTTCTAGTGTGATTGTGTGAATATGAAATCGAGGATATTGATTCAATCGATTTTCGGTGATTGTCCCTTGAGATACCGTCGTGTTACACTTATTAGTAGAAGCTTTTCCAAGGCAGAAGATTTTTTGAGTTGACTCATGTGTATAGGGAGGACAATAGGATTGCGGACTCTCTTGCAAGTATGGTCCAATATTTTTCTTTGACATTCATGTGTTGGACTCCCAACTTAAGAGTATTATTAGAAAGACATTCTTAGGTGTAACTTCCTAAACTGTTGAGTTAGTTTCTTTTTGTTATTCGGGACGTTTTTTCCTGTATATCACAAACAAACTATAAGAATAAACTAAAGAGCAAAGGCTATCCTAACTAAATAAAATAAGAGCAAGGGCAACAAAAAATAAAATAAAAAATAGTTTGGTGGAAGCATAGTAAAAAATGGTATCTTGGGGGGTATGACAGCAAAAGAAGCATGGAAGACATGAACATCATGGGTGTCCCACATTGTTCTCCCCACGTCCCTTTTAGGACTTTCAACTTTCAATGCATCGTTGTCTTTCTCTCTCCTCTGACGCCCCCTTCTACCCAGCACAACAAGAAAGAAACTCTCGAATGATCAATTTTCCCAGCAATAATCCAAATTCTTGCATTGCTATTGCAATTCAATAACATTTCATTAAAAAAAACAAAACAGAAGAAAAAAACCGTATCAAACTCCATAAATTGGTTTATGCTCTGATCTCACGTAACGTTCATTTGATTGGTTCTTCTCTTAACATTCACATTATCCTCAAACATAATATCCTAATTCCATTGTTCTGCTTCGTCAAATTTTGTCACGTGCGTTTCTGAATTTCCAACCTTAGTGGGTTTTTGGAAAAACTTGATCGATCCACAACAAAGACAGCTAAATTGAAGAAGGTTCTATTTATCTTTTTGTGATAATTAAGGAACGTACGACGTTTGTTAAAAGTTCAATGAGAGATGAAAAGGGAATTATGTGTTTGGGTTATTGCTGAATTTGGAAAAATTGGAAATAATAATAATAATAATGGAGTTGACAAGACCCGGTTATGCGGTTGTTTATGTCATTCTCCTTTGTGCTTTGGCTCAAGGGGGCTCAGAGGGGAAGAAGGAAGAAGACTTTTCTAGAGATGCTGCACATTCTTCATTATCATCCATTCATATTCAACAAAAACAGGTAAATAAATTAATAATTCTTCTCTGTTTCTTCATCTTCTTCCTTATAATATTTCTTTGGAATTTCTCATGAGCTGGTTCCTTGCTTGTTCATCTTCATTCTCACGATTATTTTAATTACCAAAAGGATTGTTTTTGTTCTGAATTTTGATATCATTCAAATGTTTTGTTTCATTGTAAATGGCTAATTGCAATCTGGTTAGTGATTCTCTGTGTTTGTTGTTATGCATAATACACTTGTTACATATATCATTATTATGTTGTGATGCCTAGGTTGCAGTTTTCTGGAGTTACTAATTTGAATTATAAATACAAGGTCTAAGTTTCAATTCAATGTGAATTTTGTTAAACCTTGTCTCAGTTTACCATGTTAATCACTTTTTGCCAAGAATGTATATGTTCATTAAAATTCACAATTTTGCTCCTGCATTGCATATTTGTTTATCTAGCTACTGCATAAAAAATGCAAACCTTTTGTTTTTAAAGAAATGAATCACTTTAAGTCCATTCTTTGATTATGAATTCTGAGAAAAAAGTTAGTTGAAACTTGAAAGCATTAGCATTATCAACTAAGTTCATATTTAATAATGCTTAGATTCGAAAAAATATTCACTTAGTTTTCAAAGTCTTTTTGCAGCACACTGAATTTTACTTTTTCTCTCACATTTGGTTGATACAGGTAGAAACTGTGTGGAAACATTGCAGGAAAGAATTGATAGAGATAAACATTAATCATGTCAAAGATTTTCACATCCATCCACATGAAGGATTAAGCAGTAGTGACACAATTAGGTTTATTCTCAAAGAAAAAATTAAGTCTCTGCCATCCCATATGAAAAAAAATGTTCTGGATTGCATAAGAACAAAGCATAATTATTTGTTAACAAAGCAAAAACATTCAATATCATCATCACCATTGGGATTTGAAAGTGTTCATGAAAGAAGAAACTTGATTGCTGAGTCACCACAAAGTGGAATTTCACCAAGTCCATCACCAGCAACAATTTCTCCTCCACCTTCACCAAAAGCAAGTCCTTCTCCTCCTCCTAATTCTCATGATTTGCCAATCCCTCCAGATATTCTCATGCCATTTCCGCCGCTGCCTCCTCCTCCTCGTCCACCACCGCCTCAAAATTTTCGAACCTTAGTATATGCTCCTATTCCTCCATCTACAAAAAGTGAAGAAGAAAAACAGCAAAAGACAGTTATTTTAGGTGCCATTGTGTCAGGAATTATAATCTTGGTAGGATTGTTTCTCTGTTACCGTGAGATCCAAAAAAGCAAAGCTGACAAAGATGATAGACCTTTACTTATATTAACCTCAAGTGATTATGCTGGTGGTATGCTATTTTCTGCTCTCTAATTACCCTGTTATTTACACTACATGAAAAAAAAAAAAAAAGAAGAATTTAAATAAAAACAAATGAAATGTTAGTTAGATTACTTGTTTGCACTATAACATGAACTAATTTATTAATAGACAGCATAATGAAGGTTTTATATTGTGGTTGTAGTGGTATTGTGTTAAACTCAGCTAAATGAGGTTGAATATGATCGTTACAAATCACAATCAAAATTAGATGCGATTCCATTGGTTTTCAAAACCATAATATCTCAACATGCTGTTCACATGACAGATGTTATAATTTAAAACCTTAGCATACATCAACTTCAATAATAAAGGGCACAACAAATAGTTAATAGGTGACAATTATATTGACATATAAATTTAGTGCATATACTACCTAGACATGCATCTAATGTAAACTCTAATTTACATTAGAAGTTTGTAGAAATTGAAAAAACTAATTCATTAACTATCATTTCAATAAATTCCCTTATAGTAGCCTAGCGGGAGTGCTATTGGGATATCAAGTGAAGATGTAGGGTTTAAATCCTGCTAGGTGCAAAAATCTCTCTCCCTCCCACTAAAAAAAGAAAAAAAGTTGGCTTATAAAAAAAAAACTCACATTTCAATAGTTGTTTTCTATTAACATATTTTTTTATTTTTTTTTTGTAATGATACGATGTTGAAACATTATACTTGGTCATTCAATGATACCAACTTCAGGTTCACAGAAGGTTGTTCGTTTGGGAAATACTGATGAAAAACAAGAATCTGGTATTGAAAATGAAAAGAATTCTTCTAATAATAGAAATTGGTCCATTAAGGTTGGAGATAGCAATACCTCATCAGCAGTCGAGGCAACATCATCATCAGAAGCTATGGAACAAGCAACAATTGAAGGCAAACCAGCTCCAGCTCCAGCTCCTCCTCCTCCTCCTCCTCCAGCTGGTCCGCCACCGCCGCCGCCACCGCGGCCAACTGCTCCTCGTCCACCCCCTCCACCAAGAGCTCATCCTCCACCTGCTCCTCCCAAACCAATGGCAGGAAAAAATCAAAAATCACCTCTTGCACCACCTGGTTCAAATAATTCTACTGAGGCTGATGCTCCAAAGCCCAAACTAAAGCCATTCTTTTGGGATAAGGTTGCTGCAAAACCTGATCAATCAATGGTGTGGCATCAACTCAATGCAGGATCATTCCAGTAAGAATGCTAATTAATTAATTACTCCTTCCAAAGATCAAAATTTTATGGGTTAATTACACTAGCCTCTTTATGGGTTAATTACTCGCACCAATTCAGTATAGCGTCATCTTCTTGTCTAGAAACATTTTCCCTAAAAATCCATCGAAAAGTTCTTCTTTTATTAAATTTCCAGATGAGTTTTTTTCTGAAAAAGGGCTGAATTGGTGTGGCACATCTAAAAAAATAGACTAACATATATGATTGCTCTTATCTTTGTAACAACTTGTTAGGTTCAACGAGGAAATGATGGAATCTTTATTTGGCTGCGCCAACCAGAACAGAAACGAAAGGAAAAAAGATTCACCAAATGTAGATACAGTGCAATATATCAAAATTATTGACCAAAAGAAAGCACAAAACTTATCCATTTTGTTGCGAGCTCTGAATGTGACAACACAGGAAGTTATTGATGCTCTAATAGAAGGTTACTCTCTCAACTCTCAACCTTAATTGACACTCTTATATGCTTTTCATTCATTGATACCTAATGAGTGCCAATAGCAACCGTAAAAAGTGGTTGTTTGAACTCTTAAAATCATAGGAACCACAGTTTTAGAGAAACCTTTGACCTTCACCCACACTCGAGTTAGAATTGCGAGAACAATTACTCCCACAATTTCATTGACATTATGTTGATTGAATTTGCAGGTAACGAGATTCCTGCGGAGTTGATTCATACGTTGTTGAAGATGGCACCAACAACAGAAGAGGAACTAAAGCTTAGGCTATTCACAGGAGAGTTGTCTCAATTAGGTCCCGCAGAGAGGTTTCTCAAAATGTTGGTTGACATTCCATTCGCTTTCAAACGTCTTGAAGCTCTCATGTTCATGTTCATTCTCAATGAAGAGTCCTCAAGCATTAGGGACTCCTTTTCAACATTAGAGGTAATTAAGAATTAATTATAACTAAGAAGGAAATGAATTAGTTTCCATTATTTAGATTCTTTTAAAATAGACAGATTAGAATGGAACTTCATGAAATCTGCACTACAAGCATAAACATGTCATATCATAAAAGTTACATGAAGTAAAATTTATCACTATGCCACACCCAAATCTATTCTTATACACATTTATTATATTGAAAAGCTTATTGATGACAAAGTTAACATGCTTAGGATTGTTGGTTACCTGTGAAATCAGGTTGCTTGCAACGAGCTAAGAAAGAGCAGGCTATTCATGAAACTCCTAGAAGCCGTTCTCAAAACCGGCAACCGCATGAACGACGGCACTTACCGCGGCGGAGCACAGGCGTTCCGCCTCGACACCCTACTCAAACTCTCCGACGTAAAAGGAACCGACGGCAAGACCACACTCCTCCACTTCGTCGTCCAAGAAATCATCCGTTCCGAGGGAATCAGAGCCGTCCGAACAGAGCGAGCAAGCAGAAGCATTTCCAGCGTAGGAACAGAGGATCTCGACATCTGCACCGAAGAATCCGAAGAACACTACCGGAGCCTCGGCCTCCAGGCCGTCTCCGGCCTGGGCGCCGAGCTCGAAGACGTGAAGAAAGCCGCGCTCATTGACGGCGACGGGCTGAGTTCCACCGTGCTGAAACTCGGCCACTCGTTGGGCAAAACGCAAGAGTTTTTAGATAAAGAGTTGAAGAGTTTGGATGAAGAGAGCGAGTTTCAACGGTGCATGGAGATTTTCATGGAGAAAGCGACGGAAGAGGTGATGTGGCTTGTTCAAGAAGAAAAGAGGATTATGGCTTTAGTTAAGAGCACTGCCGATTACTTCCATGGGAATGCAGGGAAAGATGAAGGGCTCAGATTGTTTTTGATCGTTCGTGATTTCTTGATCATTTTGGATAAGGTTTGTAAAGAGGTTAAGGATACTACTATGAAATCAGAAAAGGGGTTAGGTAAGAAAGAGGGTCCGTCCGTGCCGGCTTCGCCGAATGCTCGTCAGCAATCTCAGCCGTCTGATCTTCATCGGCGGTTGTTCCCGGCAATCGCCGAAAGAAGAATGGATTACTCTAGTGATGAAGACGACGAGGAATTTTCTCCATAGCTACGTATAAGTGATTCCGGTTTGAATAGGAAAAGATTTAGATACTCTCGTGTTACTACGAGGCTGAAGGACAACGGCACAAAAGTAATTAACAATAGCTCTATTGCAATTATTTTGTGTTTTTTGGTCCGGTAACATGACCCAAATTTGATGATGTCGCGTTAAAAAGACTCAAAAACACAAAATTACCTAAACTAACACATGAGGATGTGCGCATGTTTGGGTTCTTGCAAATTTAAGAAAACACAGAGGGTGTGGATTGATTGTGAATGCCTCTGATTTATGGAGTGGAGGGAAATGTATGTATATTAATTGTTATAGCCTCTGATTTATGAAGTGAAAGGAAATGTATGTTCCTCATCAAACTGAGTTTCTCAAACTTTTAAGTTTAAACCAACAAAATAAGGTCAATACAGTTGACAAGGACATGCATGTGTGAGTGTGTAGTACAGAGTTTAATCCCTAATTTAATAATTTCCTTGTAAACCAAAAAAAAAAAACCAACAAAAATTACAAGAACAGGAGAGTTTATGAAGAATGCACTAACAGAGTGAACGAGGAATTTGGAGTAATAGAGTGAACTTGTTTTACATTTTTCATTGATTTGAGCGATGTATTATTATTGGGCTATTAATGCTGAAAACTTTTAACAGAAATGAGAAAGTGATATCTGGTTTTTTATCTTTATTAAAAATTGACACATTTAATCTAATTTATCTTAATATGTACGAAGTGAATCTATTTTCTTTTATATAAGTTGTAATCTTTTAACGGAGGAAATTACAATCTCTCTTATATTTAAATTGTAATTTTTGAAGGAAAAAAATTGTAAAACCCCCTTTGACATTTTTGCCACTAAAGTTTATAAACTATAGTCTTCATTACACTCTAGAGATTAATGTTATTATGGTGAGAATACTCAAACAAACTTTCCTTATTTATATAAGTATTCACCCCACTCTTGACATGAGATTTTCACACTTCTATTCTTTTCACTACTCAACGTGAGACTTGGATAAATCCACAACAATTATAAGCTTTTTGACACCTAAATCACATCCTTGTATACTAATTTACTTTATCATCTTATTTAATTTATGTGGCACATATTATAATTATTATAATTGCTCTCATTCTAATACCACGTGTAAACAAAACGTACGGTTCTCTTTTCTTTGCCTCCCTTATAAATTTGTAATTACATACAAATGTTATTGAGACAGTTTAATTTTGCTTCTACCATAATTACATGAGTTTCCTTTGTCTCAATAATAGTTACACATAATTAATATTATCATTTTCGTCACCATAAAATTGAGCAACTCCATTGTATGCCCCTTTGCCCATTCAAATGTGACAACAAATGCAAAGTAAATCTTTAACCCTCTCTAGTTTGTAGGCACGCTTCTCAGCTTCTGTTCATGTTTCAATTCTTACGTTCTTTTTTGTCTTGTGATGAGTGATAATATATACTCCCTCAGCTATTATTTGCAAGACGTTTTCAATCGAAATATACAGATCTAAGAAAAGTAGTTGGATATAATTAATTTTATTGATTTTTTAAAAAAGTAGATGAGATACCATTTTTACCCTTTATTAAATAATGTGTTAGTCAATTATAATTAAGAGTAGAAATAGTCAATACATTTAATAAGAGTAAAAAAGAAAAGAAACAATAAATACATTATAAAAACTATAAAATATCTTAAAGGACTATAAAAACTTTCTAGTGTCTTATAAAATAGACCAGAAAGAGTAGTTGATACAACATTTTAGATTCATAGTTTATTTAACCATTTGATTTTTACCTAGCACATTTCAAAATAGTAACATTCCATCTTTCGTAATATTTTGAATTATTTTCACTTCTTACTCAACATTTTTATTATGACGTTGCCTTCAACATTTGTCTAACTTATAAAAAAAACAAAAACAGTTGCCTATATATCTATTGACAAAACATGGGGAAGAAATTAAATAGTGAAGATAATGATAAAGATGGAGTTAGGAAAATTAAAAAAAAAATATTTAAAGGTAGAAAAATATATACTTTAGAAGATTAAAAATTTAATTATTTTTATTTCAACAAAATACTAACGACTTTTAATTTTTACCATAATTAATTAAAAAAAAATCCAATTCTCTACTTGTCTTCAGAATCAATTATTATTTTAAGTTTAAACAATCTGATCGTAGATTTGAGAAAGAGTAGTTTATTTAGTATTAATGTGGATAGGAGGTTCCTTGGTACAGTTTCTACCTTCCTTTTAGGATGGAAGGGATTAGCATAATCTCTATTAGAAGTGATATTATCCTTTTTAATATATAGATTTATGATTCTTATATATAAAGGGATGGTGAGATTTCTAAAATTGGGTGGTCTCTATCTCTCCCGCCACTTTTAGGTAAGGATGACGAAACAGGTCAGCCCATTTCGTTTAGGCCCGCAACACAGTTAGCCCGGTAAAAACAGGTCGGGTCGCTCTACAATGCCTATGCGGGCTCATTTTTCTATCCCGCCTTGCTTTTTGTTTGCTAGGCGAGCCACAGCCTAACTCATTTAGTCCGCCAAAAAGGTAAAACTATTTTTATTTTATATTTAAAGAAAGAGTTTTCCTCTAAAAAAAATGTTTTCACAAAAAAGTGTATGTTTTAATTATATTTATTTTGTCTTGAGATTTTAATCTCTTTGTATAAATAAAAATATATATTTTTATAAGTAAAAAAAAGAAAAACTCCCACCCCGACATTGAACTTTGTAGGTTAACGAGTAAGTGGAGTGGCAGGTTCTAGTATAAAACTCAGTCCACTAATTTAAGACAAACTAGCGTGTCGAACCGTTGGGCCAAACCTGTTTTGCCATTCCTACTTTCTTATAGACTTGGGGTCATTCCTTTCACATATTTTCGCTTTACTATTGCCGCTAATCCTTAAAAAAGAGTTAGACGTAAGAGGTGGAAGGGGTTGAGACCACCCAATTTTAGAAATCATATCATCCATTTATATATAAGAATAATAAATCTATATATTAAAAAAGATGGTGTCACTCCCAATAAAAATTGTACTAATTCTTTCCACTTGAGTGAGATCCTTCGATACCTCAGATAGAAAAGAAGCTAGACACTTGGAGGAATATATATATAATATATATATGAGGAAGGGTAGTTCTTATAAATGCAATATTGAATAGTATTCCTAAGATTTCTCTTAAACTAGAAGAATTTCATAGGTTAGATGGGAATATTGTTTGTGATCCGTCAGGCTTTGAGCATGACGGTCATGACCTCCATTCTGACTTTCGGTACGATGGTTTCAGAACTCCGGCCACTCACCTGGTAGTGAGGGGGTACTTGCAAGCACTCTGACGATCAAGTCAGTGGGATTCCACAGAGAGGGAAACTCAAATATCAAGTGATTAGAAAAGTGTACTAAATGAAGATAGGTTACATGTATTTATAGGACTCAGTAGGTTACTAAAGTCAAATCTATCACTGTCACGTCCCTGTGAATTACGGCGCTAAGAACAGATCTGTAACCAACCCCACGTGGGGGTGGACCTTCCTAGGCGCTAAGTCGGACGCCCATGTCGTGGCTAGCACGACATGGTACCTACGACTTAAGCCACCCACGTGGGCCTAGCACGTGCCTCTCTTTCAGGTTAGATCCATAACAGTTTGTATGCTAAAGGAGCGTTGTAGTCTGAGAGTACGTCATGTTGAAAGAGTTAGGGTTTGTTTGAAACAGTTTTGGTTTTTAGTTTTTAAAAAAAAATGAGAGGAGTTTTCAATACAAATTTTTATGTAAATTTAGAAAACTGAAAACTGAAAACCAAAACATGTTTTAGATATTTTTATATTTTGGTTTTTAAATACATAAAAACTAAAAAATGTTCCTGAAAACTATTTTAAAAAACTCAACTGTCAAACAGAATTTTTAGTTTTCTTTTTTTAACAACAAAAAACTGTTTTTAAAAAAAGAAATCAAACAAACCTGTAATCTTAATCTACTTATTAACTGAACGTGGAGGCTTTTTAAGGTGAATAATCCAAATGAGTTGTGACTTATGAGTTGTACAACATTCACTTCCAAAGGAGATAGTAAAAGAGTTGTAGAAACAAATTTGAATACCCTGACCTGATCCTAATATACTATCTTCGATCTTTTTTTATAAGAGAAAAAAAAAATTATTTGTTACTTTTTATAAGAAATTTTGTAAATTTTTAAGGTGTATTAATTGTTAAGGAAGAGTAAAAATATTTTATTACTCTCAATTTATTATGACTACTCACATTTTCATACAAGTGAATGTATTAACTATATGAATATTTTAATAATTTTCTCACATCATTAATTAAAAAAATATAACTTATTATGTTTTATTAATATTGTAAAACTTGTCCAATATTTCTTATAAAAGTGAGCAGAGCAGTATTAAATAAAAAAAATTAAGAACTCTGGCAGAGATGAATTATACATGTCATTGGAGAGGGTAGCTTGGTCATCTAAAAAACAGTCACGTGTTTCTCTTTTTCGGTACAAGAAACATGAAAGTCTCCGACACATTTAGCAGAGCAACATTTAGAATTTTGAAAAACCAAATTCCAAAAGCACTAATTAGAAATGAGTATGTCACGTTACACACTAATCAATCCATGGAAGCAGTGGAAGTAACATAATAAGCAACACTGAATAAGCCATGAACAAAGCACGAAATCCCACCAATTGAAAGGAAGTGATGGTGTGAGAAGCCACATGAACCGTCCGATTTATTGTTTGACATCGCTCCTATCACCAGCGTCGATAATCCTACGGCCAGTGCCACCCTGATGATCACATCATCAAAACAAGATCAACGGTCAAGATTTGTGAATGATCAATGCCAAATTTCTTCTGCTTTGCAAACAAGAAAGTTAACCTTGGCTGAGCATAAAGTGCTTGTTTGAATTAGAGATCATTGGTTGGTCCCTACCATATATAAACATTAAATTTTTTTTCATGCATCTAACTTATCGGCAGTCGAGTGCTATTTTGAGTAGCAGTTATTCGGTTTGATTTGTTGCGACATAAATTTCTATCTGGGGTTCAACGAAAACAATAATTTCTTACTTCCATTTCAACAAACCCCAAAACAAGCAAGATGAAGAGACAGATTACCAAGTTAAAATGAGGCAAACTACTGAGATTTGTGTATTGGAGGAAGCTTTCTGAAATTCTTGTTGAGAGCAAATGCAATTGCAGCCACCAAGCAAATTGGCTATAGCATGTGCTAAACCCAAAAGCACTGCTGCACCTAATCCAAACATGAAAGCTTGATGACTTGGCTCTCTGCACTCAAATATCCACATCCTTAAATGCTTAACCTGTTTGTCCAAAAAAAAAAAAACACTGAAGTTTAACACAGATTTATTTCACTGCCTTAAAAATTCTCCTCCTTGTACAAGGAAATCCAAACACAGCATACTAATTCTTTTATCAATGAAATCTAAACATGCACTAATTCTTTTTTCCCCTTTTTTTGGTCAATAAATCTTTTTTCTTTTTTTATTAGATAGGTTTTGCTACATTGATTATACAGACACTATAATGTTCTTCAAAGTTTTAAGACAGACTATTTACTTCTAAATCTGATGTTATTTATCTTGTACACATTTCTTAAATATGAACACTTCAGAAACAGAGTTTAGCTTGAAGCATACCTTGTTTTGTGCTACTTCAGCCTCAAAGCCCAGAATCCCAGCTGCTACATCCATTATTACAACAAGGAGACACAGAAAAATGCCTGCTGCTCTAGCCATTTGGGGAAGAAATTCTCTGTTTCCCTTTCTGTTCTGTCTTTCTTGTGACAAAGTTTTAAAATCAGAAATAGTGGGGAAATAGATGTAGTGGGAGTATATATATTATATAAATATATAAATTTCATATAAATAATAATTTCATATTTTCATATAAATAATAATAATAAAAAAAAGTCTTAAGAATGGAGTAAGGACAGGGTAGAAAAGTAATATGTAAGGGTCTAAAAAATTAATCTTCTATTTAAAGGAGTAAGGATTTTGAAAAACGAAAAAGGATGGTAAAGGTAGGAATATAAAAAAAGCTTCTTTTGTCCACACTGTTCTAACTTTAAATTAGCTTTATTGTCTACTTTCACTTCTTTTCTTCAGTCTTGGATTCCTTGACAGGGATGCGAGTAATGGCAGGGTAGAAAACAGCTCAGAATATAGCTATATAGGCACTTACTTGAATAGTTCTTGAATGTGAATAGGTGACAAGTTTTTTTCTTGACTCTTTGACTGATATTTGAATGATTTTATTTGAATTATAGATCAATCAAACAATCCAAGGGAAATCAACTGAAAGCGAAACAATCCATTTATTTTGGCTATATTACACATGACAACCTCAATAAACATCCACGCCTACGGGCAATAAAATGTCTTATCCTCTCTTAAATTCCACATTATATCATTTTTGGATAACTGGTTCATTTTAAAAATTAATATAATATATTAAATATTAGTTGTGAGTGACAAAGTAATACTTTAGTATTTACTATTTAACTCTTAATTTCAAATTAATATACACACAAAAATGTAAGAATGACTTATCTCTATAACAACTTCAAATGAATATGGTAGATAATAAAATAATTTTAAAATTTAGTGAATGATTTACCTTTAAATGAAACATTATCTAAGTAATTTTATTAAAATGATACAGTTGTAAAAAATAAAAAATAATTTATCACATACCATAAACTTCATTGTTCAAAAAATAATAACCATTTGTTAAAAGGACCGCGTGATGTGAATCTTTGATCACAAGGTTAAGACAATCAATAATTTGATTATACGGTTGAGAAACTCTTTCCTAAAGCTTCCTTTTTCACATAGTTATGCTTATCCCTCACTTTCATTCTCTTCAATCTAGAGAAAACACTTCATCTTTCACACCTCTCGGTTGCCTCCTTCCATTTCACTCTTCCTCTTCCCTCAACTTCGCTCGAAGGCACATACTTTCCCTCTTTCACTCTCTTCCTCCATCTTGCAGCTCCCTTCATTTCTCTCTTCCTCTTTAGGCATGCAATCTCTTTGCCTCTTTCCCATTTTCTTCCTTTCTTTCCACAAAACCACAAAATGCTGTCTCCACGACTTCCCGTCTTAAAGCTCCTGTCGTTCTCTAGCTTATCTTCTAAGGGGCTATTGGATACAGCTTCAAGCCTTGTATGTCGCACATAACCTCCCACTTTAGGTTTTAATTTTTGAATTTTTTTTTTCTTTAAGAGTTGATTTGTGAATTTTTCTTTAGGGTTTAATTTTTGAAACTTTTTGGTTTAGATTTGATTTTTGAAATTCTCTAAGTTGGTTCTTATAATTTTTTGTTCTTAATTTATGTTGTTTTTGGTTCTTAGTTTATGAATTTTCTATAATTTTTCTGTAGTTTTTTATTATTGATTTATGTTCTTTATAGTTTTTTTTTTTGCAATTTTTGGATCTCTGTAATTGCTGTCAATTCCAGCTCACTATCTTACCACCAATCAAATTGAAAAAATAAAACCTCCTACTCAACTCTATAAAATATTTTTTTTATAGACAATTACACACTTACATACACATATTCTAAACTAAATCACCTAAATCTCCATCGCCAAGATTCGAACCTTGGACCTCTAATCTCCCAAGCAGTACATGACCAAATGAGTTAAAACTCCCGGTCTCAACTCTATCCAATGCTAAGAGGGAGAATTCAAATATTACCATGTTTCTTCCTATAAATATGGGTAAAATAGCAGTGATTTCCAACCCATGGAATTTTTTTTTGGCTTAGATCGAAGAAAATTAAAATGACAAAAAAAAAAAAGAATAAAGCATTTAGACTAAAAGTAATATTGGCTTATAAAAATATTGTTGTAATTTTTAAAATATAAAAAGTT
Organism: Cyamopsis tetragonoloba; assembly: GCA_037177725.1. Lineage (NCBI taxonomy): Eukaryota > Viridiplantae > Streptophyta > Magnoliopsida > Fabales > Fabaceae > Cyamopsis > Cyamopsis tetragonoloba. Next base: position 20,694,114 of record CM074122.1, read on the forward strand.
ATGTAAAATGAGCTAGAAACTTCAAGGTGAATAATATATTATTTTCAGAAAGCTTCAAAAGAATTTAGGTAATTCAAAAACATCCTATTCATTTTTATTTCGAAAAGCCCCATATTCTTAAGTGTATAATACTCTATCTCTTAAAAAACTATTGCAATTTTGAAAACATAAAAAGTTATGTAAATTGAGCTAAAAACTTCAAAATGAATAAGACATTGTTTTAAAACTATTATGTAAATTGAGTTAAAAACTTCAAAATGAATAATAAATTATTTTTAGAAAGCTTCATATAATTTAAGTAATTTAAAAACATTTTTTCAATTTTATTTCGAAAACACCATATTCTTCAAGTGTATATAGTACACGATCTCCAAAAAAACTTTTGCAATTTTAAAATTGTAAAAAATTATGTAAATTAAGCTTGAAACTTCAAAGCGAATAATACATTATTTTCATAAAGCTTCAAATAATTTATATAATTTTAAAACATGCAATTCACTTTTATTATGAAAGCACCTTATTCTTCAAGTGTATAGTACATGATCTCTAAAAAACAGTTACAATTTCAAAAATGAAAAAAAAATTATGTAAATTATGTTAGAAACTTCAAAGAGAAAAATATGTTTCTTTTCAAAAATTTCAAATAATTTAGATAAGTTAAAAAATGCAGTTTTATTTTTACTTCGAAAAATCCCTATTCTTCAAATGTATAGTACATGGTCCCTAAAAAAACTATTGTAATTTTAAAAATATAAAAAAATTATGTAAATTAAGCTTGAAATACAAAGTGAATCATATATTGTTTTCAACAAGCTTCAAATAATTTAGGTAATTTAAAAACACCATATTCCTTCTCATTTTGAAAAACACTCTATTCTTCAAGTGTATAATATACTATCTCTAAAAAAACGGTGCAAATTTTAAAAATATAATTTTTTTCGTAAATTGAGTTAGAAACATCAAAGTGAATAATACATTATTTTTAGAAAGTTTAAAATAATTTAGTAATTTTAAAAACATTTTTTTAATTTTATTTCGAAAAACACCATTTTCATCAAGTGTATAATACACGATCTCAAAAACATGTTGCAATTTTAAAAATATAAAAAAATATATGTAGATAGAGTTAAAAACTTCAAAGTAAATAATACATTTTTTGTAAAAATATTCCAATAAGTTACGTAATTTAAAAATCCCCTATTCATTTTTATTTCGAAAAACACCATATTCTCCAAATGTATAGTACATGATTTCTAAACAAACCATTATAATTTTAAAAATATAAAAAAACTATATAAATTAAGCTAGAAGTTTCAAAGTGAATAATAATAGTTGCTTTTAGAAAGTCTAAAATAATTTAGGTAATTTAAAAAAATGTGTTTTTATTTTCTAAAGCGAATAACACATTTTTTTCAAAAAAAGCTTCCAATAATTTAGTTAATTTAAAAAACACATTTTCATTTTCGAAAAATGTCCTATTCTTCAAGTGTATATAGTACGCGTTCTCTAAAAAACTGTTGCAATTTTGAAGATATAAAAATTTATATAAATTCAGCTATAAATTATAAAGTGAATAATACATTATTTTCAAAAAGTTTTAAATAATATTGGTATTTCAAAAACACCATATTCGTTTTTATTTTGAAAAAGATATAATACTCGAAATCTAAAAAATCGCGGCAATTTTTAAAATATAAAAAATATGTAAGTTTAGATAGAAACTTCAAAGTGAGTAACAAATTGTTTTAAAAAAGTTTCAAATAATTTAGTTAATTTTAAAATCTTGTTTCCATTTTTATTTTGAAAAACATCATATTCTTCAAGTGTATAGTACACGATCTCTAAAAATATTTTTGCAATTTAAAAAATTTTAAAAAAAGTATTTAAATTGAGTTAGAAACTTCAAAATGAATTATACATTATTTTATGAAAGCTTTAAATGATTTATGTAAATTAAAAGCACCCTATTCTTCAAGTGTTTAGTAGACGATCTCTAAACAATTGTTACAATTTTAAAAATATAATGATTATGTAAATTGAGCTAGAAACTTCAAAGTGAATAAGATATTTTTTTCAAAAAGGTTCAACTAATTTAGGAAATCTAGAAAACATATTTTTATTTTTATTTCGAAAAAAATGTCATATTCTTCAAGTGTTTTATACACGATCTCAAAAAAGCCTATTGGAATTTTAAAAATATAATAAATTATGTAAATTGAGTTAGAGCCCTCAAAGTGAATAATACAATATTTTCAAAAACCTTCAAATAATTTAAGTAATTTAAAAACACATTATTTATTTTTATTTCGTAAAACACCCAATTCTTCAAGTGTATAGTACATGTTCTCTAAAAAATCTGTTGCAATTTTAAAAAAATAAAATTTATGTAAATTGAGTTAGAAACATCAAAGTGAATATGACACTATTTTCATAATACTTTAAATAATTTAGGTAATTTAAAAATTGGGTGTCCAGTTCTATATTAAAAAGCTACATGTTCTTTAATGGTATAGTACAAAATCTCTAATAAAACTGTTGCAATTTTCAAAATATAAAAAAAAAATTAATTGAGCTAGAAACTTCAAAGTGAATAAGACATTATTTTCGAAAAACTTCTAATAATTTAGGTATATTAAAAAAAATTCATTTGAAAAATACTACTCAATTCTTCAAGTGATAAGTATACAATTTTTAAAAAACATGTTGCAATTTGAAAATTATTAAAAGTTATGTAAATTAAGTTAGAAACTTCAAAATGAATAAGACATTGTTTTCACAAAGCTATAAATAATTTAGGTAATTTAAAAATCTGATTTTCATTGCTTTTTTTAAAAATCAACATGTTCTTCAAGTGTAGTACAAAAATCAACATGTTCTTCGTTGAGCTAGAAATTTCAAAGTCAATAAGACATATTGTTTTCAAAAAGCTTCGAATAATTTATATATATTAAAAATCGAGTTTTCATTTTTATTCAAATAAAACCCAATTATTCAAGTGATAGTATACGATTTCTAATAAAAGTGTTACAATTTTAAAAATATTAAAAATTATGTAAACTGAGTTAAAAACTTCAAAGTGAATAATACATTATTTTCAAAAAACTTCTAATAATTTAGGTTTATTAAAAATCACGTTTTTGTTTGAAAAATATCTTATTCTTCAAGTGATAGTACACGATTTTTAAAAAAACTGTTACAATTTTGTTAAAAATGATGTAAATTGATTTAGAAAATTCAAAGTGAACAAGACATTATTTTCAGAAAGCTTCAAATTATTTAGGTCATTTAAAAATCGGGTTTTCATTGCTACTGTAAAAGAAACTATACTCTTCAAGTGTATAGTACAATATCTCTAAAAAATTGTTACGTTTTACAAAATCGGGCTTTCATTGCTAATTTAGGAAATCTTCCGTTATCATTTCTCATTACATATTATCATGCATTTAACATTCATCCCATATTAATTGCATTCAACATATTCCAAGACAACCATCATTCATAACATAACACATATCATAACAATTTCATGACCATATTGCATATCACTAATTCACATGAACTTATTTTCACTCATTCCAAGTCTAGAAATAGGTTAACTAGGTTTACATTGCATTTTGAAAGCTAAAACAGGTCAGGAAGTAGCAGGACTCTGGCGTCTGGGTGTCCATACTAGCGCTTGGGCGCTGGATGCATGGAAAACTCTACCTGGCCAGAGGATCCTGGCGCCTGGGCGCCCATCCTAGGGCTTGGGCGCCAGTTACAAGTGTCACACTGCCATGTTTGAGGGTTCTAGCGCCTCGGTGCCAGTTATAGATCCAAAATTCGTCATTTTCACTACAAATGCAACTTCTCACATCTCAAAATTCATCCATAGACCCAAATCAAATTCCAAAACAAAGAAACCAACATAAACTCACAATTCATACACACATGCAAGCAAGATTACCACAACTATCAAGCATTCATCACATATGCAACACAACAAGGCCAAGAATCAAATTTACATTTCAAGAACACAAGTAAATTTCATATCAATTCAACACTAATTTACAAATAACCTAAAATCATGTCATCTACCAATATCAAGTTCCAAAACCTAACATCATGCAATCTTGTATTTTCTAATTGTCCTAATTGGGGTTTTTGAGTTAGGGTTACCTTAATTAGAAGTCCTAAGTATTCAATTCCCTTGTCTTCAAGCTTTCCAACCCCAACCGTCAACCACTACTCCTAACACTTGGTTTCCCTAGACAAGGAATTCCAATGCTTGAGCTTGGAGATGAGAAAGAACTAAAAGAAGAGGATGATGATGATGATCAATGGAGAGGAAGAAGATGGAGAACCCTTGAGGAGAAGAGAAATGAAAAGGAAAAATGTGAGTGAGAGTGAGGAAGGGGCGTGAGAGAAGAGAGGGAAATTGCTTCCATACTTTGAAACTAAGAGATTTCTCTTTTTGAAAACATTTTTTTCTTTTTTAAAACAGAAAACTAAGGGTTTGTTTCATTTCTCTTTTTAAAAACAGTTTTCTGCTTTTAAAAACAGAAAATCAAAAAATCCGTTTGGCAGTCGAGTTTTCAAAAATAGTTTTCGGGAACCGTTTTTGTTTTTCCGTACTTAAAAACCAAAATATGAAAACATCTAAAACATGTTTTGGTTTTCAATTTTCTAAATTTACACACAAATTTATATTGAAAACTCCTTTCACTTTTTTTAAAAACTGTTTCTGAAAACAGTTTTATAATATAATTTTTAAAAGCTAAAAACAAAAATTATTTCAAACAAGCCCTAAAAAATCCATTTGGCAGTTGACTTTTCAAAAATAGTTTTCGAGAACATTTTTTGTTTTCCAGTATTTAAAAACCAAAATATGAAAATATCTAAAACATGTTTTGGTTTTCAGTTTTCTGAATTTACACATAAATTTGTATTGAAAACTCCTCTCAATTTTTTTGAAAACTGTTTTTGGAAACTGTTTTATACAATTTTTAAAAACTAAAAACCAAAATTGTTTCAAACAAGCCCTAAGTTCCCTCTTTGTGTACTTTGGAAATTTTCAACTTGTCCTTCCTTCCAATTTTCATAATTTTGCAATTAAGTCCCTCAAATTCCATTTTCTTTCCAAAATAGTTCCTTATGGACTAAATTGATATTTTTGCTAATATAACTATTAACATGAAAATTTGGGGATGTTACATATATTAAAAATTGAATTTTCATTTTTATTTGAAAAACACCATATTCTTTAGTTGATAGTACATAATTTCTTAAAAAATTGTTGACATTTGAAAAATATTAAAAATTATGTAAATTGAGTTAGAAACTTCAGTGTGAATAATACATTATTTTTTAAAAAGCTTCTAAAAATTTAGGTAATTGAAAAATACCCTATTCATTTTTGTTTTGAAAAACACCATACTTTTCAAGTGTATACTACATAATCTCTAAAAAATAACTGTTACAATTTTTAAAATATGAAAAATTATGTATATTGAGTTAAAAAATTCAAAGTGAATAAGACATTATTTTCAGAAAGCATCAAATAAATAGGAAATTTAAAAATCGGGTTTAAATTCTATTTTAAAAAAGCATTATGTTCTTCAAGTGTCTAGTACAAAATCTCTAAAAAATATAATAAAAGAATTTAAATTGAGCTAGAAACTTCAAATTGAAGAAGACATTATTTCAAAAAGCTTATACTAATTTAGGTAGATTAAAATCACATTTCATTTTTATTCGAAAAACAACTTAATCTTCAAGATGTGATAGTATATGATTTCTAAAAAAAGATGTTGCAATTATAAAAATATAAAAAAAATATATGTAAATTGAGTTAGAAACATCAAATTGAATAATACATTCTTGTCATAAATCTTTAAATAATTTAGATAATTTAAAAATACCTTATTTATTTTTATTGATAAAACACCCTATTCTTCAAGAGTTATTGTATATGATCACTGAAAATTTTGTTACAATTTAAAATATATTAAAAATGATGTAAATTGAGTTAGAAACATCAAATTGAATAATGTATTGTTTTCAAAAAGCTTCAAATAATTAAGTTACTTTAAAACCGCCCTATTCATTTTGATCTCGAAAAACACCCTATTCTTTAAGTAAGTAGTACATGATCGCTAAAAATATTATTACAATTTTAAAAAATATAAAATTTTATGTAAATTGAGATATAAACTTGAATGTAAATAAGACATTTTTTTAAAAAACCTAAAAATAATTTATGAAATTTAAAAATTGCATTTTAATTTTTTTTTTCAAAAAACACCCAAATTTTTCAAATGTATTGTACACGATATTTTTAAAAATTGTTGCAACTTAAAAAGTATTGAAATTTCTTCAAATTGTGTTCGGATATTCTAAGTTATTAATACATTGGTTTCAGAAAACTTCAAATAATTTAGGAAATTTAAAAATCGTATTTTTTTATTTCCAAAAAACACCTTATTCTTCAAGTGTATATACTACATGAGCTCTAAATAAACGATTGAAATTTTAAAAACATAAAGGATTATGTAAATTGAGTTAGAAACCTCAAAGTGAACAATACTTTTTTATAAAAAAAAGGTTTATATAAATTAGGTAATTTAAAAATCATGTTTTCATTTTTATTTTGAAAAATATCATATTCTTCTAGTGTATATTACACGATCTCCAAAAAAAACTGTTGTAATTTTAAAAATATAAAATTATATCAATTGAGCTAGAAACTTCAAATTGAATAATATATTGTTTAAAGAGAGCTTTAAATAATTTAGGTAATTTAAACATCAACATATTCATTTTTATTTCGAAAAACATTCGAATCCTCAACTTTATAGTACACTAACCGTTGCAATTTTAAAAATATAAAAAAATGTAAATTGAGCTAGAATTTTAAAAGTGCACAAGATATAATTTTATAAAAGATTATAATAATTAAGGAAATTTGAAAATTGAATTTTCGTTTTTATTTCAAAAAGCATCAAATTCTTCAAGTGTATAGTATACAATCTCTAAATAAACAGTTGAAATTCAAATTGTTTTAAAAAAACTTCAAATAATTTAGGAAATTTAAAATTCGCATTTTCATTATTATTTTAAAAAACATCATATTCTTCGAGTGTATAGTAGAAAATCTAAAAAAAAAAAAACTGTTGCAATTTTAAAAATATAAAAATATTATTTAAATTGAGATAGATAATTCAAAGTGAATAATAAATTTTGTTCATAAAAGCTTCAAATAATTTAGGTAATTTACAAATACCTCATTCATTATTATATCAAAAACACCATATTCTTCAAGTGTATAGTACACGATCTCCAAAATAACTATATTAATTATAAAAGAATTATGTAAAATAAATCAGAAACTTCAATGTGAATAATAAATTATTTTAAAAAAAAATTTCAGATGGTTTCGATAATTTAAAAACACCTCATTCATTTTTATATCTAAAAACATTATATTCATCAAGTGTATAGTACACGATCTCTAAAAAAACTGCTACAATTTCAAAAATATAAATATTATGTAAATTTAGCTTCAAACTTGAATAATATATTGTTTTGAGAAAGTTTGAAATAATTTATGTAATTTAAAAACAGCATATTATATTTTGAAAAACACTGAATTCTTCAAGTGTAAAGTACACAAATTGTTGCAATATAAAAAAAATTGTTAAGTAAGCTAGAATTTTCAAAGTGAACAATCCAGTACTTTATAAAAGTTTCTAATAATTAAGGAATTTTAAAGATTTCATTTTTATTTTTATTTCGAAAAATACCATAGTCTTTAAGTGTATATAATACACAATCTCTAAATAAACGATTGATATTTTAAAAATATAAAAGATTAAGTAAATTGAGCTAGATACTTCAAAGTGAATTTGAATTTTTTTTTAAACATTTTCAAATAATTCAAGTAATTTTAAAACTGCATTTTTTTTATTTCAAAAAACACAATATTCTTCAAGTGTATATAGTACAAGATCTCTAAAAAAAATGTTAAAATTTTAAAAATATAAAAATTATGTAAATTGAGCTAAAAACTTCAAAGTGAATAATACATTCTTTTAGAAAGCTTAAAATAATTTAGTTCATTTAAAAGCACCCTATTCGTTATTATATCAACAATACACTTTTCTTCAAGTTTATAGTACGCGATCTCTAAAAAAACTGTTGCAATTTTAAAAATGTATAATATTATTTAAATTGAGTTAAAAACTTCAATGTGAAGAATACATTTTGGTTTTTCAAAAATCTTCACGTGATTTAGATAATTTTAAAACAGCCTATTTTTTTTTATATTGAAAAATACCATTTTCTTCAACTATATAATACAAGATCTTAAAAAACAATTGGCGCAATTTTTAAAATTTAAAAAGTTATGTAAAATGAGTTACAAACTTCAAAGTCAATAATACATTATTTTCAAAAAGCTTCACATGATTTAAGTAATTTAAAAGCACCCTATTCATTTTTTTTTTGAAAAACAACATATTCTTGAACTGTATCGTACAAGATCTCTAAAAAATTGTTGCTACTTTAAAAACATTAAAAATAATATAAATTGAGGTAGAAACTTTGAAGTTAATAATATATTATTTTTATAAAGCGTCAAATAATTTAGGTAATTTTAAAATCGCATTTTTTATATTTCAAAAATCACGTTATTTTTTAAGTGTATAGCATACGATTTCTGAAAAATGTTGCAGTTTTAAAAATATTAAGAATTATTTGAATTGTGTTTAAAATTTAAAAATGAATAAGAAATTGTTTTCAGTTAGCTTTAAATAATTTAGATAATTTATAAATCATATTTTTATTTTTATTTCGAAATGCACTAGGTTCTTCAAGTATATATATAGTACACAATTTCTAAAAAATTGTTACAAATTTAAAAATATAGAGTTATAAAAATTTATTTAGAAACTTTAAAGTGAATAATACATTGTTTCCATAAAGCTGCAAATAATTTAGCTAATTTAGAAACAACATATTAATTTTTATTTCGAAAAACATCAAATTCTTAAACATGTATAGTACACAAACTGTTGCAATTTTTAAAATATAAAATGAATTTTTAAATTAAGCTAGAAATTTCAAAATAAACCATTAATTATTTTATAAAAGCTTAAAATAATTTAGGTAAATTAAAAATCACGTTTTCCTTTTTATTTTGAAAAAAAAATCATTCTTTAGATGTATAATAGACAATCTTAAAAAAATGTTGTAATTTTAAATTATAAAAATAATTTAAACGGAGCTAAAAACTTCAAAATGAAAAGTACACTGTTTTCATAAAGAATCAAAAAATTTAGGTCATTTAAAAACACCTATTTATTTTTATATTAAAAAACACTCAATTGTTCAAGTGTACAATACACGATTTCTAAAATAACTGTTGCAATTTTAAACTCATACAAAATTATTTAAATTGAGATAGAAACTTCAATACGAATAGTGCATTATTTTTAGAAAGTTTCATATGAATTACATAATTTGAAAATACCCTATTCAGTGTATACTATACGATCTCTAAATAAACGGTTGAAATTTTAAAAATATAAAATATTATGTAAATTGAGCTAGAAACTTCAAAGTGAATAATAAATTATTTTTCAAAATATTCAAATAATTTAAGAAATTTAAAAATCATGTTTTCATTTTTATGTTGAAAACATCATATTCTTCTATTGTATAGTACACTATCTCTAAAAAAATTGCTTTAATTTTAAAAATGTAAAAAAAATTGTAAATTGAGTTAGAAACTTCAATGTAAATAATACATTGTTTTTAGAAAATTTCTGATGATTTAGATAATTTAAAAACATCCTATTCATTTTTATATCTAAAAATGCCATAATATAAAAAGTTATGTAAAGTGAGTTACTAACTTCAAAGTCAATAATACAATATTTTCAGAAAGCTTCACATGATTTAGGTAATTAAAAATACCCTATTCATTTTTATATCGAAAAACAATTTATTCTTCAAGTCTACTGTACACGACCTCTATGTAAATTGAGTTAAAAAATTCAATGTGAATAGTACATTATTTTCAGAAAGCTTATGATGATTTAGATAATTTAAAAACACCCTACTCATGTTAATTTAAACCCAATTGTTTTTTTAATTAATCTTCTCTAAACCTTACTTTTGTTTAAGAAAAAAAGAATATATATTTGTCTTAAAATCTGACTGAGTTGCAATTGCTTCCTTCAGATTTTGAGTTCACTGAGCCGTCAAGTGCTGACTTGAACCCGCCCCTTTCCGAAATCAATCATTTCCATAAAAAAAAAACCTTAAGAACTACGTGGCTTTGATTTCTCCCCGAGCCGAGGATACGTAGGAGCGGGAACCAAACCCGTCGAGCCTAAATAAATAAATAAAAATTTTCCTCTCGTTAATAAATCAGTGTAAATTTTTTTTTAAGTGATATTAAATATTTTTTTATATTAACAAATTTTTGCACAATTAATTAGAAAGTAACTGCTTACTTAGCGGACGTCGTAGGGTGCTAACACCTTCCCTATACGTAATCGACTCCCGAACTCATTCATGGTTTCCAAGACCTTCTTTTTAAGTTTTTCTGAGGTTTTCTTTAATAAATCTCGGTGGCGACTCCGTTGTTTAATTTATCACCGTCCCCGCCGTGACCCCGGTTGCGACAAAGTGTATAGTACACGATCTCTAAATAAACGGTTGAAATTTTAAAAATATAAAATATTAACTAAATTGAGCTAAAAAATTCAAAATGAATAAAAATTTGCTTTGAAAAATCTTCTAATAAATTAAGTAATTTAAAATTTTTATTTTCATTTTTATTTTGAAAAACATCATATTCAAAATAATTGTTACAATTTTAAAAATATAAAAAATATATAAATTGAGATGGAAAATCCAAAGTGAATAATTTGTTGTTTTCAGAAATCTTGAAATAATATAGATAGTTTAAAGACACCTGATTCCTTATTTTAACTCCTTATTTTAACGAAAACACCATATTCTTCAAGTGTATATAGTACATGATCTCTAAAATAACTGTTACTATTTTAAAAATATAAAAATTATGTAAATTAGGCTAGAAACGTAAATGTGAATGATACATTATTTTTAGAAAGTTTCTAATGATTTAGATAATTTAAAAACACCTTATTCGTTTATATATCTAAAAACACCAAATTCTTCAAGTGTACAGTACAAGATCCCAAAAAAACAATTGTAATTTTAAAAATATAAAAAAATTATATAAACTGAGTTACAAACTTCAAAGTCGCCAACAATACATTGTTGTTTTCATAAAGCTTCATATGGTTTTATGCATCTTAAAAATATCCTATTCATTTTTATTTTGAAAGACACCCTATTCTTAGAGTCTATTGTACACGATTTTTAAAAGGCTGTTACAATTTTAAAAATATATAAAACTATATAAATTGAGTTAGAAATGTCGAAGTGAATAATACATTTTTGTTAGAAAGCATCAAATAATTTAGGTAATTTTAAAATCATCTTTTCTTTTTTATTTTGAAAAACATCATATTCTTTAAGTGTATAGTACACAATTCTAAATAAACTGTTGCAGTTTTAAAAATATTAAACTTTATTTAAATTGAGTTAGAAAATTCCAAGGGAATAATACATTATTTTCATAAAACTTCACATGATTTAGGTAATTTAAAAACACCCTATTCAAGTGTATTGTACTTGATCTCTAAAATAATATTGCAGATTAAAAAATATTAAAATTTATTTAAATTGAGTTATAAACATCAAAGTGAATAATACATTATTTTTAGAAACAATCTAACAATTTAGGTAACTTTAAAATCCCATTTTCATTTCTTTTTCGAATAACACCCTCACTGAAAAAACTGTTACAATTTTAAAAATATTAAAAATTATGTAAATTGAGTTAGAAACTTCAAAATGAATGATACTTTGTTTCAATAAAGCTTCAAATAATATAGGTAATATAAAGACACCTTTTTCATTTTTATTTCGAAAAAAACCTTATTTTTCAAGTGTATAGTACACAATCTCTAAAAACCCGTTGCACTTTTAAAATATGAAAATTATGTAAAGTACACGTTCTGCAAGTGTAAAGTACAAAATCTCAAAAAAAAATTGTTGCAATTTTAAAAATATTAAATTGATGTAAATTTAGTTACAAATTTCAATTTCAATAATACATTATTTTCAGAAAGCTTGACATCATTTAGGTAATTTAAAAAAACTCTATTCATCAAGTGTATTGTACTCGATCTCTAAAAAACTATTGTAAATGTAAAAAATATTAAAAATCATTATATTGAGTTATAAACATCGAAGTGAATAATACATTATTTTTAGAAACAATCTAACAATTTAGGTAATTTTAAAATCCCATTTTCATTTCTTTTTTGAATAACACCCTATTCTTCAAGTGTATAGTACACAATTTCTGAAAAAACTGTTACAATTTTAAAAATACTAAAAATTATATAAATTGAGTTAGAAACTTCAAAGTGAATGATACTTTGTTTCAATAAAACTTCAAATAATTTAGGTAATATAAAGACACCATTTTCATTTTTATTTCGAAAAATACCTTATTTTTCAAGTGTATAGTACACAATCACTAAAAAACTGTTGCACTTTTTAAAATATGAAAAATTATGTAAATAGAGTTAGAAATTTAAAGATAAAAATAAATTGTTTCCATAAAGATTCAAATAATTTAGGTAATTTAAAAACACCATATATTTTTATATTTAAAAAAATATCCTATTCTTCAAGTGTAGACAGTACATGATCGCTAAAAAATTGTTACAATTTTAAAAATATTAAAAATTAAGTAAATTGAGTTAAAAACTTCAAAGTGTATAATACAGTGTTTCCATAAGGCTTCAAATAATTTAGGCGTACACGATCTCTAAAAATAACTGTTGCAATTTTAAAAGTATTAAAAATTTGGTAACTGGAGTTAGAAATTTCAAAGTGAAGAAGTCATTGTTATCTAATAGCTTTAAATAATTTAGGTATTTTAAAAATATCATATTTATTTTTATTTCGAAATGCACTATATTCTTCGAGAATATAGTATTGGCACTAAAAAAACTGTTACAATTTTAAAAAAAAATAAAAATTATTAAAATTGGTTTATAAACACCAAAGTGAATAATACATTGTTTCCAGATAGCTGCAAATAATTTACGTCATTTAAAAATGGCATGTTCACTTTTATTTCGAAAAATACCTAATTCTTCAAGTGTATAGCTCACGAACGATTGCAATTTTCAATATATAATTTTTTTTTTATAAATTTAGCTAGAATTTTCAAAGTGAATAAGACATTATTTTATAAAAACTTCTAATAATTTAAGTATATTAAAAATGGCGTCTTCATTTTTGTTCAAAAATCAACATATTCTTCAACGGTAAAGTACAAGACCACAAAATAATTTTCAAAATATAAAAGATTATGTAAATTGAGTTAGAAACTTCAAATTGTATAAGAAATTGTTTTCAAAAAGCTTCAGAGAATTTATGTAATTTAAAAACCAAAATTTTCATTTTTATTTTAAAATACACAATATTCTCTAAGTGTATACAGGATCTTCAAAAAAAATTGTTGTAATTTTAAAAATATAAAAATTATGTAAATTGAGTGTAAACATCAGAATTAATAAGACACTATTTTCAAATGGCTTCAAATAATTTAGCTAATTTAAAAGCACATTATTCATTTTTATATCAAAAAATACCATTTTATTCAAGTGTATATAATACATGATCTCTAAAAAAATTGTTACAACATTGAAAATATTCAAAATTTAGTAAATTGAGTTAAAAACTTCAAAGTGATTAATAAATTATTTTCATAAAGATTCAAATAATTTAGGTGATTTAAAAACAGCATATTCATTTTTATTTTGAAAAATGCCTTATTCTTCATGTAATCTCTAAAAAAACTGTTGCAATTTTAAAAATATTAAAAATTAGGTAAATAGAATTAGAAACTTCAAAAGTAATAAGACATTATTTTCGAATAGCTTTAAAAATTAGGTAAATTAAAAACAGCATATTCATTTTTATTTCGAAATACATCATATTCTTCCAGAATATAGTATACAATCTCTAAAAAAGCTATTGCAATTTTTAAAAAATAAAAAATTATAAAAATTTATTTATAAACACCAAAGTGAATAATACATTGTTTCTAGATAACTTCAAATAATTTAGATAATTTAAAAATATTATATTTATTTTTATTTCGAAAAACACTCCAAGTGTATAGTACTCGAATAGTTACAATTTTAAAAATATAAAAAAATTGTAAATTTAGATATAAATTTCAAAGTAAATAATACATTATTTAATAAAATATTTTTGTTATAAATATGAAGAGTGTGGATGTCCATCTTCCGTGGAATCCAAAGAGTTTTGTAACTTCTTGATAATTGTCCCTTAGTGCCATGGCTTATTGCCTATAAATAAGGCATACTTGTAATGCTATAGGTACAATGCAATAAGATTCCTCTTCTTCTCCCTCAACTCTTATCTTCTCTCCATTTTCTCTCTATTGTGTTCTTCTAAATTTACTTTAGTTTATAACAATTTTAATAATTTAGGTATATTAAAATTGATATTTGTTTTTTTATTCGAAAAATACCATATTTTTCAACTATGAAGTACAAGACCTCTAAATAAATGGTTGAAATTTTCCAAATATAAAAGATTAAATAAATTGAGGTAGAAAATTCAAAGTGAACAAGAAATTGTTTTTAAAAAGCTTCAAATAATTTAGGTAACTTAAAAATCGTGTTTTCATTTTTGTTTAAAAAAAACAATATTCTTCAAGTGTATACACGATCTCCAAAAAAAATTGTTGTAATTTTAAAAATATAAAATTATGTAAGTTGAGCTAGGAACATCAAATTTAATAAGTCATTGTTTTCAGATAACTTCATATAATTTAGCTAATTTAAAAATAGATTATTCATTTTTATATCAAAAAACACAATTTTATTCAAGTATCAAAGTCAATTACGTAACAGTTGCAGTAAGTTATTGTCATTCTCACTCTATATATACCAATTTGAAAGTTTATTTATAATTAATGAAATCATTCAGTTGCATTTACTCTCTCTCGATTTTGAACTTGTTTGCATCCGAAGCTTGTGATTGATCAACAATGGAGATTTTCACTTTGTAACATGGTATCAGAGCGAAATCTTGTGGACCCTGCATTGCTGCGTTTCTCCTCCTTGTTTCTCCGTTGTTGCATCAATATTCTATGCTTCGGTATTTTATGATTTCATTCATTTTTCTTTCTTGAAACACTTCGATTGTTTGTTGCTCTTCTTTCTTGATAGTTTGTTTATCTCCTTGATTCTTTCTTCATATTCTAAAATATTTGTACTTTCTTCAAACACTTATCCTGCAATTTTGTTATTCTTGATTTTTCCTCTCAATATGGCTTTACTAGTGAATCCGATGCTTGATCCTTTGAGTCCCTATTACTTTTCTTTCTGCAGAATTGATGCCCCAGCACTTTCATCAGTTTGTCTCCCAGCTTGGCACGCAACAATTCTGCCTTCCAGCTTGAGGGGATGTTAGTTAACATACATTGTACCATAGTTAGTTATATTGTACCATTGACAGTTTACTCTCTAAATTAAGAGTTAGTTAAATGTTATTATCAAAGTCAATTACGTAGCAGTTACATTTAGTTATTACCTTTCTCACTTTATATATACCAACTTGTAAGTCCATTTATAATTAATGAAATCATTCAGTTGTTTTTACTCTCTCGATTTTGAACTTGTTTGCATCTGAAGCTTGAGATTGATCAACAATGGAGTTAAACATCTTGTAACAAAGTGTATCACACAATCTCTAAAAAAACTGTTACAAATTTAAACATATTAAAAATTAAGTAAACCGTCTTAAAAACTTCAAAGTTAATAATACATTATTTTCATAAAACTTTAAATAATTTAGTTAATTTAAAAATAGCATATTTATTTTTATTTCAAAAAACACTTTATTCTTCAAGTGTGTACACGATCTCTAAAAAAGTTGTTGCAATTTTAAAAATATTAAAAATTAGGGTAAATAGAGTTAGAAATTTCAATATGAATAAGACATTATTTTCAACTAGCTTTAAAAAATTTAGATAATTTAAAAACAACATATTCATTTTTATTTCAAAATACACAATATTTTTCAATAATATAGTATACGATCTCTAAACACCAATTAGTGAATAATACATTGTTTATAGATAGATTCAAATAATTTAAAAATAGCATATTTATTTTTATTTTGAAAAATCCCCAATTTTTTAAATGTATAGTACACGAACCGTTGCAATTTTAAAAATATAAAAAAATTTATAAATATAGCTAGAATGTTAAAAGTGAATAAGACATTATTTTATAAAAGCTTCTGATAATTTAGGTATATTAAAAATCACGTTTTCTTTTTTATTCGAAAAATACCATATTATTCAACTATAAAGTACAAGACCTCTAAATAAACAGTTGAAATTTTCAAAATATAAAAGATTATCTAAATTGAGGTAGAAACTTCAAAGTAAATAAGAAATTATTTTCAAAAAACTTGAAATAATTTATGTAATTTATAAATCGCAATTACATTTTTGTTTTAAAAAAAAAAATATTCTTCAAGTGTATACATGATCTCCAAAAAAATCTGTTGTAATTTTAAAAATTATAAAAATTATGTAAATTGAGTTAGAAATATCAAAGTTAATAAGACATTGTTTTCTTATAGCTTCGAATAATTTAGCTAATTTAAAAAAGCATTATTCATTTTTATATCGAAAAACATCATTTTATTCAAGTGTATAATACATTATCTCTAAAAAAACTATTACAATTTTAAAAATAATCAAAAATTAAGTAAATTGAGTTAAAAATTTCAAAGTGAATAATACATTGTCTCCATAAAGCTTCAAATAATTTAGGTAATTTAAAAACATCATATTAATTTTAATTTCAAAATTACCTTATTCTTGTATAAAAAAATATCTTATTCTTCAAGTTTATAGTACGCGATCTCTAGAAAAATTGTTGCAATTTTAAAAATATTAAAAATTAGGTAAATGAAGTTAGAAACTTCAAAGTGAATAAGACATTATTCTGAAATAACTTTAAATAATTTAGGTAATTTATAAACAGCATTTTCATTTTTATTTTGAAATACACCATATTCTTCAAGAATAAAGTATAGGATCTCTAAAACAAGTTTTTTCAATTTTTAAAAAATAAAAAATTATAAAAATAGATTTATAAACACTAAATTGAATAGCACATTGTTTTCATATAGCTTCAAATAATTTAGGAATTTAAAAATAGCATATTCTTTTTTTATTTCAAAAAATATATAGTACACGAATGATTGTAATTTTAAAAATATAAAAAAATTGCAAATAGAGCTATAATTTTCAAACTAAATAAGACATAATTTTATAAAACCTTCTAATAATTTATGTATATTAAAAATTACATTTTTATTTTTATTCGAAAAACACCATATCCTTCGACTGTAAAGTACAAGACCTCTAAATAAATGGTTGAAAATTTCAAAATATAAAAGATTATGTAAATTGAGCAAGAAAATTCAAAGTGAATAAGAAATTGTTTTCAAAAAGTTTGAAATAATTTAGAAAATTTAAAAATCACATTCTCATTTTTATTTTTAACAACGCAATATTCTTTAAGTATATAAAGTACACGATTTCCAAAAAAAACTGTTGTAATTTTTAAAATATAAAAATTATGTAAATTGAGCTAGAAACTTCAAAGTTAATAAGACATAATTTTCGGATAGCTTCAAATAATTTAGCTAATTTAAAAATAAATTATTTATTTTTATATAAAAAACACACTTTTATTCAAGTGTATATAATACACAATCTCTAAAATAAACTTGTTGCAATATAGATTTATGTAAATTGAGTTACAAACATCAAAGCCAATAAAACAATAATTTCAAAAGGCTACACATGATTTAGGTAATTTAGAAACACTCAATTCATTTTTATTTCAAAAACTCGCTAATCTTCATGTTTATTGTACACAATCTCTAAAAAAAATTATTATAATTTTAAAAATATTAAAATTTATTTAAATTGAGTTAGAAATATCGAAGTGAATAATACGTTATTTTCATGAAGCATCAAATTATTTACGTAATTTTAAAATCGCATTTTCTTTTTTATTTCGAAAAATAACATATTCTTCAAATGCATAGTATATGATCTCTAAAAAACTATTGTAATTTAAAAAATATTAAAAATTATTTAAATATAGTTAGAAACTTCAAAGTGAATTAGACATTGTTTTTAGATAGTTTTAATAATTTAAGTAATTTAAAAATCATATTTTCATTTTTATTTCGAAATGCACCATATTTTTTAAATATATAGTACATGGTCTCTAAAAATATGGGTGCAATTTTGAAAATATAAAAAAAATTATGAAAATTGATTTAGAAACTCCAAATTAAATAATGCATTATTTCTAGAAAGCATCAAATAATTTAGGAAATTTAAAGAAAACATATTCATTTTTATTTCGAAAAATACCCAATTCCTAAGAGTATTGTACATGAACTGTTGCAATTTTAAAAATATAATTTTTTTTGTAAATTCAGCTCAAGTTTTCAAAGTGAATAAGACATTATTTTATAAAATCTTTTATTAATTTAGATACATAAATAATCGTGTTTTCATTTTTATTCGTAAAATACCCTATTTTTCATGGGATAATACATGATTTCTAAAAGTATATTATTACAATTTTAAAAATATTAAAAATTATATAAATTAAGTTATAAAATTCAAATTGAATAATACATTATTTTCAAAAAGCTTCAAATAATTTAGATAATTTTAAAACTCTATTTATTTTAATTTCGAAAAACACCCTATTCTTCAAGTGTATATTACAAATTCTCTAAAAAAACTGATGCAATTTTAAAAATTAAAAAAGAAGATGTAAATTTAGTTAGAAACTTCAAAGTGAATAATATATTGTTTTAAGAAAGCTTCAAATAATTTAGGTAATTTAAAAGCACGCTGTTCATTTTTATTTCGAAAAACACTTTATTCGTATAGTACACGGTCTCTAAAAATACTTTTGCATTATCAAAATATTAAAAATTATGTTAATTAAGTTAGAAACAAGAAAGTGAATAATACACTGCTTTTAGATAGCTTTAAATCATTTTGGTAATTTAAAAATTGTATATTTATTTTAATTTTGAAAAACACCATATTCTTCAACTATTATAGTACATGTTCTCTAAAAAAACTATTACAATTTTAAAAATATAAAAAAATATCAAAATTGATTTAGACACTTTAAAGTGATTAATACATTGTTTCTAGAAAGCTTCAAATAATTTAGATAATTTAAAATTAGTATATTTATTTTTATTTTGAAAAATACTCTGTTCTTTAAATGTATAATACAGGAATTGTTGCAATTTAAAAAGTTTTAAAATATTGTAAATATATTTAGAAACATCAAAGTGAATAAGAAATTATTTTATAAAATCTCCTGGTAATTTTGGTATATTAAAAATCGCATTTTGATTTTTATTCCAAAAACACCATTTTCTTCAAATGTCAGTACACGATTTCTAAAAAAATATATTGTAATTTTAAAAATATTGAAAATTATGTAAATTGAGTTAGAAACTTCAGAGTGAATAATACAATGTTATAGTAAGCTTCTAGTAATTTATGTAATTTAAAAATACCTTATTCATTTTTATTTCGAAAAACACCTTATTCTTAAAGTGTATAGTACCCCAATCTCTAAAAAAACTATTGCAATTTTAAAAATGTAAATTGAGTTAGAAACTTCAAAGTGAATAATACATATTTCCATAAAAGTTCAAAGTATTTTGGTAACTTAAAAACACACTATTTATTTTTATTTTGAAAAACACTCTATTCTTTAAGGGTATAGTGCACAACCTCTAAATAATTATTGCAATAATAAAAATCTAAAAGATTATGTAGGTTGAACTAGAAACTTCAAAGTGAATGATATATTATTTTCAAAAGGCTTCAAAGGATTAAGTTAACTTAAACACACCCTATTAATTTTCTATTTAAAAAATAATCCTATTATATAATACACGATCACTAAAAAAACTGTTGCAATTTAAAAATATAAAAAAATATGTAAACTAAGCTAGAAAACGTCAAAGTGAGTAATACCTTGATTTCATAAAGTCTCAAATAATTTAGGAAATTTAAAAATTCCTATTTTTATTTCGAAATACATCTTATTCTTCAAGTGTATATAACACGATCTCTAGAAAATAACCATTGCATTTTAATACATTATTTCAAATTATTCAAATAATTAAGGTAATTTAATTTTTTTTATTTTGAAAAAATACTATTATTCAAGTGTTATAGTACATGATCTCTCAAAAACGGCTACAATTAAAAAATATAAAAAATTATGTAAATTGAGCTATAAGCTTAAAAGTGAATAATACACTGTTTCAAAAAATTTAAATAATTTAGGAAATTTAAAAAACCTGTATTTATTTTTATTTTGAAAAATGTCATATTCTTCAAATGTAAGTATATGGTCTCTTAAAATATAAGCGCAATTTTAAAAATATTAAAATTGTGTAAATTGAGATAGAAACTTCAAAATGAATAATACATTATTTAAAAGAAAAACTTCAAATAATTTAGATGGGTTGAAGAATACGTTGTTTTTAAAAAAATCTTCTTAAAAAAATTGTTACAATTTTAAAAGTAAAAATTATATAAATTAACATATAAACTTCATGATTATACTACATTATTTTTCAAAAAAATTCAGATTATTTAAAAAGGACTCTTTGATTTTTAAATCAATACATCATATTCTTCAAATGTTTAGTACATGATTTTTTTCTTTTAGATTGAAGAATACGTTATTTAAAAAAATGTTCTAAAAAAATTGCTGCAATTTAAAAATTATAAAAACTATGTAAATCAACCTAGAAACTTCAAGTGTATAGTACATTGTTTTCAAATAATTTAAAAAAGACAATTTGATTTTTTAATCAAAACATTGTATTCATCAAGTTTATAGTACATGATGTTTTCTTGTACATTGAAGAATACATTGTTTAAAATAAATATTTTTTTAATTTTAAATTATAAAAAATTATGTAAATTAACCTAAAAACTTTGTATAGTACATTGTTGTCAACCAACTTCAAATAATTTAAGTAATTCAAAAAGATGTTTTGATTTTTAAATCAAAACATTATATTCTTCAGATGTACATGATTTTTTTCTCGTAGATTAATGAATACATTGTTTATCTTAAAATACTATAAACATGAGATATACTACAAATATATGCCACTAACTATGTGGTTTTACTAAGTTGTGAAAAAAGAACAATGAACAAACACACAATCACGAAAAGATTCATTAACTTAATCAGGACATTATTTGATTGACTTTTTCTTCATTATGATTCTGCAAGTTTTTATGTATTGTTATTGTACATAATTTTTATTTAAAAAATAGTGAAAAAATATTTACCTTTAAAAGTAAGTCAATATTAAAAAGAATGATAAAAAAATATGATCATGTAATAAAAGTTTAAATAATTTAAATAACATTAAAAGATAAATTTCTTGTCAATAAAATATGATCATGTCAATAAAATAATTAAATTAATGAAAGGATGTCAAGAAGTAAATTTAACTTATAAATAGTAAATTTCTTGATTCTCCACTTACCACTCACCTCATTTAGTTATTCTCTTACCCTTATATTATATATATAATGGAGTAGACATAATATTTTCAGATTAGACAAAACTTGCTTCTCCATACCATGGAGAGTAAAATTTGTGATGCTTGTGACTTAGAGGAGTCTAGTTTAAGTACTAGAGGAGATCAGAAAAGACAACCATGCCTCGAATTTAACCTTTTCTTCTTCCCCTAAATTTCATATAAGATAAAATAATGGCCCTACAACCAAATGAATTACAAATTACAAATGAAAGGTCAAGAAAACTGTACACAAGAATGAAAGAAAAAGCGAAAAAAGGAATCATGATTTGGATTAACAATTACAGACTCCCCACGCTAAAAAGGGCAGGCAGTTCTAATGATGAACAACTCCTCAATCTCTAATCAGGGTTTTCACCAAGAAGGCTCTGTTGGCCATGAAAAATTTCACTGGTCCCACACTGCCTGGAATATGGCGGGTCTGTGCTTCAACCAATGAACCATCTCCTTATCCAGCGGAGAGTTATTGATTACGGCGTCTAACATTGGGCTGCCAAAAAATTTTGGACAACTTTTGAATGACCATATCCAGTCTTTGGGCCAGGGTCTCTGGGGTTGCTTCTCCTGCATAAACAAATCAGAAGATTATTTAATAATCAGCTACAGCAAATACTGGAAAACGCAACTCAGTCATGATAAGCTTAGTACACATCCATGTTCACATACTCCTAAGACTTGCACAAATTTTACATTCTAAAAACTTACCAGCATGCTATTTGCAGGCAAATAACAACTAGTATTATCCACTAAATCAAAAAAACTTGCCTACATAATCTAAATATTATAAAATCATAATGCCTGAGGGTGGTTCCAAGTGTAAAAGCAACAAGTGGCAAAGCCAATAAGAAATACAAAACTTCATAAATGCACATAAGAAACTAACCATTCTTGCCAGCATAGATCTGACAGTCCTTGGACCATATACACGCTGTCGTGAAGGCTTCTGAGCCTTGGCATAAAAGGAACCAATGTCGGGTAATGATAAACAACCCCTACTGGCTCTAGCTAGGGTACAATCTGGCTCCGCATTACTCTGATTATGCCAAAAAATCAGCTGGCCTAAACAATAATTTTCACCATATACCTTCCGATACTCCTGAAATCCTGCTCCCAACTTGTCAGCGTACTTAGGACCTAAGTCGAGTGGACTAATACAGACAGGTGGTGAAGTAATAGACTGATAACCCTGCATAAAAAAAATATATATTAACAACTAATTTATATTTTATTGCAAAATAAAATTTAAAGACAAGAAAATTTTCAAATTACACTATGATGCTTTTACAGAAACTCGTAGTAGAACATACCCGTATTCTAAAGAAGTTTTTGGTATAAGCATAAATGTGGATCAAGTCTGCAGCAGCATCATGCCGACATTTGTATGTACAATGAAGATTTCGGACCTCATCCCTCAACCTTTGGAATGGAGGAAAGAATCATCATGCATTCACAAGTTCCACCAGTATAAAATAATACAACAGACTAGCTAATGTGTTAGACTTACCACAATAGAGATTTACGAAGCTCTTTTTGAATATCTCCAGAACCTGAAGGATCGCGAGCATGAATTTTGGACTTGAGATCAGTCAAGGAAGACTCTTCCACGTGAGGAGCTAGGCACTGAAGTAGCTCCTCAACAAATGAACCCTCTCCATTCCAGAGGAAGGATACAACTGCTTCGGGACTGAGCTTCTCAAGAGGAGGTGGAGCTTTCAGTGGATCACCAAAAATGCATCTCATTACATACCTAACCTATAATACACGTCAAAGATTATTATCGTTTGTAAACCACCAAAAGTGAAATACTGAAATCTACTGGAAAATTACAACCCTAATTGAGATATGAATGTAGGGTGTAATTGACATCATTCACTTCACATTACACTGAAGACGGTAACTGTGAAGTGCTTGACAGATAAACTGGCAAACAAAGCAGCTTCCGATCTTAAAGGGTCCTTAACAAATAAAATTAACCATTCCTATTTCTCTCGTAGGATAAAATTTTAAATTCAAAGAGCATATTATCTTCATCAAAAACTAGAATTCATAGAATTTGGTTTGGGCCTAACTCACTCCCAAATGCTAGTTCATAGGATGAGGTTT
Organism: Cyamopsis tetragonoloba; assembly: GCA_037177725.1. Classification (NCBI taxonomy): domain Eukaryota; kingdom Viridiplantae; phylum Streptophyta; class Magnoliopsida; order Fabales; family Fabaceae; genus Cyamopsis; species Cyamopsis tetragonoloba. The sequence goes on from CM074122.1 coordinate 20,718,048, forward strand.
GCCACACCCTTATAAACTCAACAATGGCCATATCACTAGCCGATGTGGGACTTCTAACACGCCCCCTCACCCAGCACTACACAGTTGGAGCGTGGACACATGGATGGACAAACAAACGGATGGCCCAACAATACGGAACTAACAAACACCCAATAACACACCCAACAACATGGGGCCCAACAAACAGATCTAGGATAGGCTCTGATACCATCTTAGAATTTGGGTTTGGGCCTAACTCACTCCCGAAAGCTAGCTCAAGGTTTACCACACCCTTATAAACTCAACAATGGCCATATCACTAGCCGATGTGGGACTTTTAACACGCCCCCTCACGCCCAGCACTACAAGAATAATGAAGTTGGAAATGTAGAGCAACGAGGGAAGCACAAGTACCTTATCAAGAGTGACAGCAAGATTTTGAAGCCTCTGGTTGTATACGCCCTCAGCCTGAGTCATACAAAAGAGGAGAAAAGAAATAAATGTCAACCAAATTTGTTTTCTTTTGAAAATGAAGAATGAAAAGAGAAACAGAAAGCACACCTGAACCTCTGCGTCACTCCTCTCAACTTCAAGACATATATCTGAAAAGTATTTTCTTTTTTCTTCAAGATTATGCTTTAGAATTTCCTCGGGGAGTTTTGTTCTTTCAAAATTGACAAACCTCACCTTCACCAGAGCAAAAAATAATTAATTAGCATACATGCCAAAAACTGAACAGGAAAAAAAACAACCATTGGCACAACATAGACACAGAAGAAGCAAGGCACATACAAGGCGAGCTGCATACGCAACTAGCCAATCTGGCAAGCCTCCAAGCAAACAACTGCCTAAACCAGCTCTTCCTAGGTCATTATAGTCCTCTTCAGAAACAGAGTTTGATTCACAAGCTACTAGCATCAAGTAATGACGATCAAGAATTCCATGCCATTCCTTCAGAACCTGTGAAGACAGACAAAATGCTCCAGTCAACAACTAAAGTGACCAAACAACAAAACTAACTAGGGCTTTTCTAACCTGGGCAATTGCATAGGTTAAGAAACTAAAGGTAGAAAGTTGGTGTTGGAAAAAACAAAAAATTAATGTGATTGTGTTAGACATACAATTAATGTTGTGTTTTATTTCTATCTATAGTCTCTAAACCTGTGCAATATTGTACATGATAGAAAACTCCAAATAACAATAATAGCAAGACTAATTGAACTTACAATAGCCCTGGTAAAGGTTTAAAGTAGTAGGGTGGTAAGCATGCCAAGTTAACTCATAGAAGACAAAAACTTATCAGAAATATACGACATGGTATATCAACATGGCATGTGGCAAATTGTAAAATTACGGGGCTCAAAGTGGATGACATGCAACCAAATGCTTTAGGAGTTAGGACCCACTTTTCTTTTTCAACCAACCAACCTTATTCCTACGTATGATAAAATAGTATAATTATACTATAAATAATAATAAGGTAAGTGATAAAAGGCGAAAAATCAAGAGCAAATAAAAAACAGTAGTGGATCAAGAAAATAGGATAACTAATGGTATATTTACATGACTATATGTTGAGATTAATTTATGACCTGATGACAAGGATTTGTGTGTTTACATTTCAGGATTAGAAATAATATATTAATCTAAGTTCCTTCTTTCCCATATAATGCGTCTTAGCCATGTCATGTCCTATAATTAATTTTAGAAATGTCTAACGTCATTGTGTCCCTGTTTTGTATCTCTACTACTAGACTACAAATTATTTTAGTACCGTTTTATCTCACTGGTACAGAACCACAGACTTAATATATATACACACACACAATGCAGAGACTATCCAGTGATGTCTGACAAGTGTCTGGCACCAATACAGAGTGTACTTTTAACATGTAGTGATTTCTTGATATCTCATCTTTTATTTTTTCTTAGTAGCAAAAAGTTAAGATATCCCCAACCTTTTGGAATGCCCCTTCACCAGTCAGATTCAGATAGCTCCCACGACACACTTGGCTTCCACACAAACAAACTGATGCTTCATATTCCTCCTTGCTCTGCAGTAAGATGAAAAGATATTCATTAGAAAAATATATAAAGCAGATACATCTTTTCCTTTGAAATGGAAAAGATTAACAAGCAAGGTACAAACCTCTGTAACAGAATTGTAATCAAAAGTTATCTCCTCGCCATGTTGAATTTTACGAACACTATAAATACCTATTTGATAACGACCATCAACGGCAGTAACTCTGAAAAACAAAAGAGAAATAGGCTAAGTACAAAATTTATATCACAATTCAAAACGTAACAATGATTGTACCATCATATCGTTATAAAGAAGGAAATAATCATGGTCAATGAGTCATAAATGTTATAAGTGGCCACGTTTACAACTGAATATGCAAAACCTGAAATGACCAAACACACGTGGGTACGTAATCCTTTAACCTTAATAAGATACTATTTTATAGTCCTCATTTTCTGTCTTTAAGGAAAGTGATTTCATTGATTTCTGAACTAGATACTGACAGCTGTCAGTTATAAGAGTATGATAATGAGTGTGGAAGCAGCGGCGGCTGTGATACAGTGCTGGAGTCAGTGGAGTGGCTCCACTACACTATCCTACTAAAAAGGAGCATTACAATCAAACTCAAAATATAACCAAAACAAGAAAAATTGTTTGATCATTAAATATCACCAAATTATTTTCAGTTTCTTGAGCCAAGGCAGATGATTAAGGACGCTAACAGGTCTATAGTTTTTTTCAGGAATATTGGGGCAGATGCATATAGGCAAAAACTCAAATGTTTTCTACGTCCATCTTCATGCAAATTAAGAAATAGATTAACGAAACAGTGATATAAAATCTACAAAACTATCATGATTGCAGTTGGTAAAGGAATATGCACAACCTTTAAAGCATATGTGGCTATCCAAAAATTCAAGCAATACACTGAAATATCAAACACCTTGTTCAGAAAGGAATGGAACCAATATCAAATTCATAACAAGTCAGCAAACAAATTAGAAATAAAGACGACTAAACAACTTACTTTGCTTCACAATTAGGTCGGCATGAATGGCATATTCGACTGGCATAGTTAGCCTTATGCATAGCATCAACGACAACTAAGTCATAACCATCAGCATCACCCTGTCATGCAAATTGAAGAATAGATAAGCACAGGAAGCTTCAGGATTGGCAAACCATATCAAGTGAAAACAACATATAGAAAAAGATCTATTTTGAAACAACAGGCACCTTTGGCCTTTCAAGGTAGATGTTATAGAATTCTGGTGCTGGATCAGTACTATTTTTCTGCAAAGACCGGATCCCATCTTGTTTCTCAAACCACTTCCATACAGGATACACCTAACAAAACAAATGTCAACAGAAGGGAAATAACAATGCCTAACCATCACAAAAATCATACAGGTATATTACCCACCGAAAACAGATGAGATTCCTAAGCAAGTAGCATTGCATAAAGAAGATAAGCTGAACCGTTATAACAAACACATCAATTCAAAGGAACAAACACCTTAAATATAAGCATATACTGACCAGGAAAAGCTATGAATAGACCAATCCCTAGGAAAAGCAGAAAATATTACAATAAAAATGACAGAAAGCAAATAAGAACAAAAATTTACAACAATGACATCATAGGAAGAAACCACAAAACTAATCATTTCAAAACAAATCTGTTAATTTCAAATCTTAAAAACCGGAATTTTGTGGTTTGCAGCAAATTGATCATAAATAGTTTGATCATCACAGAGAATAAAGTAAAATCCTGTATACAGGCAACCTACCAAGCAAGCACATATGTGTGTGTGTGCGCGCGCGCACGAGCATATGTATAAACGAGGCCATACCTCTCCTAGAAACTCCACAATAAAATCATCTTCTCCGAAGCCTTCTTCCTTGTTGCAAACAACACCGAGGCCCTGCATTATCCACACCAATTTAAATAATAAAGGAAGAAATAACAGTTTGAAGAAGGAAATAAACTGAAATGAAACACCTCAGTATGTGTGGGTGTGTGTAAAGAGCATATACCTTTCTATAAGCTACATATTTGTCATCCGGACGACTTTCTATGGATTTCAAGATGCCACGACACATTCTCACCATCCTCACATCACAGAGCTCATCTGCACACTTCTCAATATCTTCAATAACAGGCTGCAAGGGGTAGCTCATTGGAGTGCTTCCAGTTCCAGTAAAATATCTAACTTGCTTATTCAATGTCCGAAGGAGCATGTCTTCAATAAACAAATGCTTCTCTTCCAGAGACCAATCTAACTCCTCTGGCATAGAATCAAGTAAAAGATTATGTGTGTAGGGATCAATTCCATAAACTTCTTGCTCAACAACTTCATTTTCAAGCTGCTTTCTAGGTTTGTAATCTTTGACTTCAGGCAATTCCATATCAGACTCCTCAGTGCCATTCTTTTGCGCACTCAACTTCTCTGCATAGTCGTCTGGTAATGAAACCCGCATTTTCCTTTGCACGTCCTCCTCATCAGCTACAATTATATATTGATCAATCACGTCATATTTCCGAGTAACAGGAGGAACCAGACTTGCTTTTGTCATGCGAGCTCCCCATTCACGCTCACCTGTGATGAAATCCAACCCATCATCAGGTGTGAAGTAAGTATCTCCTCTTGAGACCGCAAGTCGACTTTCTGAATAGACTTCATGGTCACTTTCAGTGTCAGAGGTTGCAGTATCACCACTCCTGTCATCTTCAAAAGACCTATCATGGTCATCAGATGTATCACTCTCGGAATCCATAGATCTCTTATTCAACTTTGACAAACGCCTCCTAATTTCTCTATCAGAAGCATACTCTCCATTCTCCAAAGCACCATGTGTTCCATTACTCCTATACTTCCTCTCAGACATCAGTTTATTCTTCTTGTACTTAGAGGAAATAATCGATTGTCTATCTCTTTCATTCACATATTTGGAACCCTCCTCCAATCGTGTTGCAAGTTGAATAAATAACGTGATAACATGATTCATATTACCAGCATCACCCCTATTCTTTGCTCTGTAATTAGCAAGTGCATAAATACACAAATAGTTACATAAAGAAGAGAGATAAACACAGTTTAGATGACCCAAGAAACACATGCAGGATTAGCAAATCAAAAAATATTTTCACGATAATATGAGAACACAAAATAACCATATCAAGGATGAAATAATAGTATAGTTGCAAAGCAGCAGTCAATAATCAAATATAAGAACCTCCGCGTTGGGAAGTCTAGTTTCAGGTACTTCTGTTTCAGATAACGACTTTGACCATGTACGTACTCAATCCATAATTCGTCAATCTTTAAGGAAATTATAGGTTCATTTGCATTTTTGTCAGCCTAAGCCCATCATTACATACACACATAGACACACATACGAAGAAACACCCTATGCACACAGCCAAGTAATACCCACAGCACCACAGAAGAACTTAACAAAATCTTCTACAGATGAAATGGGAATCAAAAAACATAAACCTACTTTATTGCATCACGACACATTCTACTGATGTCCTCCTTGACATAGCTCAATCCGCGCCCACTGTAATACCCAGTTTTTATTTTAGCCTCGATTTCTGCAACCTATAATCAAAGAAATGATATGTAGGAAATAATGAATAAGAAACTTCATCTCTGTCAATGTTAATGAAAATAATTTATTACAGAACTCATTGCTGTACCTTGGGCACAAAAAAGTCACAGGAGCCTGCCTTCATAATTTCCCTCAGTTTTGATGTAAGAAATTCCTCCATCCTCTTGTAACCATTTTCTGATTTCTTAATTGACCATCGTCTTGTACGAGCATCCCTAGATAGAATAGAAGAGGACTTTCTAGCGTCATATAATTTAGACCGCTTGTACAAGTTTTGTCGGAATAATTGCTTTGCAGTGTCCCTCTTATCCACAATATCAAAATAATCCTTCAGCTCACCAAAATCATCCCTAATACCTAAATTGCTGGCCTTGGAAACCGAAGAATTTTGCTCAGTAATCTGTTTAAGGCTTCTGATTTTATGTGGCTCGTCTCCAATTTCGGTTACACGTGAACTTCGGCTCTTAATCCATTTCACATTGGTAAATTTAGAAGTCAGCTCTCCAAACTGGTTGCACCCTCTAATGTCTACTGTAGATAAACCAGGAAATGCAAGAAGAATTTTCTCAAGCATGTCAGCAGTAATATTGGTGCACCCCATTAGAACGATAGATTTGATGTTGTCTTTCTTATAAGTATTCTGCAAGAATAATCAAATTAGATTTGAAAGGCAAGGAAACATTCTTGACAAGTTTTAATGAAAAAACATACCAAACCTACCACAACGTTCCACAGTATAGAATCAGTGCAAGAATGGCCCAAGGATGACAAATCGACATGTCTAGAGATTTCTTTGTAAAATCTTACTGAAGCTCTCCACTGCTTGCAAGTCAATGATGCAAAGACAAGGGACTTCAAATCAGACCGCAAAAAATGGAAGACTCTTGCCAAAATATTACCATCCAATAAGCCCCAGCTCCCCACCTCGGAATCAGTAATGCCACTTTCTTTGCCTTTGAAAGTAGTACCACCACATAGAACTTCAAAATTGGATTCATCCATCCCAATTGTCAGGCTTTCATCTTCAAAATCACTATCTTCTTCACAATCATCAACCAGCATTCGCCCCCTCTTGAAAGCGTGTGCATCACCTTCTGAAATGACCCAACACGACCATACACATCAATAATACTCATCAGGAGTCCATTTCATTGAAAAATCCCCATACAAGTGCATGAAAAGAAAGAATAAAAAAGGCCTATAAGAAAAAAGTTGCTCAAGGATGCCAAAATCGTTAGGAGGGACGTGAAACATCCGAAATCGTGGGGGATTGTAACACAATTGTAAGGTCCCACCAAAATATAAACTATTCTTCAGAATAAAAATAAAAAGTAAAACAATAAAGTAAATAACTAATACACACACAAACATATATATATATTAATGTTACCAAAAATCAAGACTTAATGCATTTACACATTGCTTAGTTATCAACTGCGTGCTATGGAGGCTCAATAGAGCCGGAGCAGCGCATTTCGGCCTCTGGCCACTACGCTGACACCGTCGCGTTGCTGTCGCAGATGTCAAGGGTGCTTTTGCTGCTGAAGTCATGGGTATTCACGTCCCGGAGCAGCGTTGTGTTGAAGACCAGGGCATTTTAGTTTAAAAGGAGGGCTTTTTGGACATTTTGCTAGTTGTTCCTTTTCAGAAAAGGAGTGGATCACGAAACCTACCCCACTTTTTCACTCTCTACGCTGTTTTTCTCTCTCTCTTTCTGAGAAACAGCCTGAACGACTTGGTTTCTCCTTCCAAATCCAGCAACTTTTCTTGCTAAAAACCAGCCTATTTCGAGCCACTCACTCTAGCGAGGCACAAGGTTTTGTTTCTCACATATTTCCCATCCTATTCCTTCGGTTTTTTCACTTCTCCTTGCGACCTACCATGGCTTCATCTCAACAAGGAGACTGAAAGAGTGCTTCACGGCTGCCTCGTCAACTTCATCTTGTGGGTTAGTGAAACCTACAGTTTTAAACCTTCAATATTTGTGATTGTTATGTTTTGATGTATTTATGGCTTTGGAATTATGATAGCCCATTATGAAAAATGAATGTGTTCAATTTTGGTATTTTTTAAATTGTTGAGCAATTACAACTTAACATATTTGGTCTACCTATATTTCGAAGTAGCAGCCATCCTACTAAAGCGTTTTGGGGGTCGGCCATATCCGGGATTGATAACTATGTAATATTAATGTCATTTATTTATATTTAACAATAATTATTATAACCTTATTATAGCAAGAAAAAATAAGAAGAGACTACAACAGAAGCAAGTCCAAACACATTTTAGATAAGGCTCAATTTTTCGCCTAAAGAGGGAGGGGGGGGGGGGGGGGGGTTCAGCCTTCAGCCGGCCTGAGTCGCAGTGGAAGAGAAAGAAGGAAGAGCAGATTATTCAGCCGGCCGTAGGATTCGATCAGATGAAGATGAGGCTCCAGTGAGTCTGAATAAGCAAGTCTGAATTAGTCTCTTAGGTTTCTTTTAGATTAGAAATTTGGGATTTTCATCTGATAATAGCAAACCCAACCCGCACTTCAGATTTCTCCAAAATTGGCACAGCATGTCGTGACGGCAATCCTAAATGCGGTGCAGTGATACCACTACGATTCCAGAGTTCTGATCCCAAGTCGAATACAGCAGGTTGCAGGCCAAAAACTCATAGGGTCATGTGATCCTATGCGTATAAGTGTATAACCACAATTTTTACAAAATTGAATTTGCTAAACTTACAGTTCTATGCAAATTCAGCAAAGAAATAATTAGTTCCACATTCACCAAATCCAAAAGTCTAGAAGCATACACCATGATAACTGTAATTAAAATAAATAATTGTTACCTGATTTCCAATATAATTGTTTATCAATCTCTTTCTTTGGTTGCCTTGCATTGATCCAGGGATCTAAAACCTCATTTATAACAGCAGCGAATTCCCGGTTCTTATATGATCTCATTACTAATTCATGTAGCTTCCCACGAGTATAACCAACAAACTGAGGGTGTAAGCTGTTAAATAAATTCGACTTCGGGTAAGGTTCACCGAATGCTACACTTTGAATCTGCATTGAAGGATATCTGGAACATTCAGCAGATACTGAGGTACTATCTTGGTCATTTCTGAAACTTAAATCATAAGTTTCTGTGGAAGAGGTAACAGGAACCCAGAGTTTATCACATTTCCTGAACACACTGCTATACTTTTTTATAATGCCTTGGTCTACTAAAAACTGTAGCTCTGAAAATGCTGAAGGCCCTCTTTCACGCCCAGAACCATCAAGATAATACCAGTCACCCAAATGTAATTGTAAGTCTTGGACCGTACGAATATGGTCTTTAGGAATATTAATGAATTCCATGCTCCTGCAAGAGCCTTGAGAACCTTGATCATTAAAGCCTTTTGACAAAGAATCTTCTTCAGTTGATGATCTCTTGCCATCAGTGGTTGAAGTGGAAGATCGAGATGGCCATGAATGATACCTATCCTTGCCTCGAGTCTTGTGGCATGACTCAGAGACCAATGACCCCTGGTCTTTCACTACACATGCATTTATCCTGACCACTGGAAGAATATTTCCTTTCACTCCTCTAACAGAAGCAAGCTTACTTTGAACTTGTCTGCTCACAGCACTGAAATCAACCATCTCATCTGTACCAAAAGCCCAAAGTGGAAGATCAAGCCTCCTACTGTGAGAAGGATAATACAAATCATCTTTTTGAGACCAGCGAGGATCTTCACATCCAGACTTAGGCATTTGACATAGGGGAAACCCATCATTTAGGACAAGTTTCTTCTTGGAATATCTATCTTGAGCATCATCATTCCTCTTCCAATCACCACCTTTGCATGACCATCGAGCAGAAAACCAGTCCCCAGGGACACCATGGGTCACTTCATTATCCTTGTCAGAGGGTACACATAACTGGGAGTCATATGCTCTTGATGATAAATCAGTTGTTAAATCATGTTCCATGCTCAGGCAAGTTTGCTGCCAAGGTAAACCTGGACAAAAAGAGGAAAGAAATTGCTTATCCTGGAGCAGACACCTCTAGGTGCATATCCATTTGTGTTTTGAACATCTCCAGGTGAAATGTAAATGCCAATCCACAAACTAAATTTTGGTCATAAAATGATGGATGAAATCACCATTTGACATTCAACATATGACATAAAACACAGAAACTCCCCCAGTTCATATCCAAATACATTATTTAATAAAAATATAAAATCAAACCATGTTATTTCATTCACCTAAACTATTGGCAAGTTGGAAAATAAAAATACATCTAGAAGTTAATATTACCTAAATATTGGCAAGTTGGAAAGTAAAAATACATCTAGAAGTTAATATTACCATTTATCACAATATTACCAAGCAGCAATGATATGCTACTACTACATCATCATACATGACTGAGTGAGCACAATGCATATTATTTGTCCAACTAAGGATAATTTGTTTGAAATAGAAAATTTAGGCAAGCAGTACAACAGGATAATGGAGTTGACCCTGAAATTGTTTGTACAAAAGTGCAAACAACCATATATATCCACAAAAACAAACAACTGAAAAAAAAACTTCCAAAACAGATATCGACTACACATCATTTGTTTGAATAGATGCTACCTCAATAATCCATATCAGAGCACGCCTATTTGATTCATATCGACAAGTTTCAATTTTTTATCAAAATCAAAAAAAAAGTCAGCGTGCCAGTGTAAAATCAGTAAAACATTAGAAACTGCAAGAAGCCACCTTCCACAAAGGTAAAACCTCAATATTTGCCATGCATCAACAGAAACCCAGAAAAAGTGGACCATTCCCTAAAATGCAACACCATAGAATGCTTCAAATCAAGGTTAAAACTTGTAATCCATTACATGAAATGAAACCTTTAAGAGGGAAAAATATCACCCTCAAAATGAATCATAAATTATTCAAATAGATTAAGAAAAATAAATAAAAACCAAAAAGAACAGTATAGAAATAAATTACCTTCATAGTCTTCAAATCCCTCCCATTTTGCGTGCTCAAAATTCATCTGCAAAGCTTCTGCAAAACAATAAAATAACCAAGTTCAGGAAGATTAGAAAATGTAGTAGCAAATAGGGGGAAATTACAGATTCAGACAAAAAATCCTCTTTTTTTTCATAAAAGAAATCCACATAAAAATTATTGAGAAGACAACAGAAAACACCTTTTATCGCCTCAAGCTCCCTTCCAGGAATGACATCATAACCTTCTAACAGAACTCCAACCCTTTCGTCAATGCGGAGGTCCTCCAACAATTCTGATGCAATCACACTTTCTTCGGGGCATAATACTGGCTGCAGCAAAGGGGCCGGCATTTCCTGATATTTCTCAGGACCAGATTGAAGAATATCTCCAGTATCTGCCAAAAGATTACCAGGAGCTTCTGGAGGGTTTACCAGCTGTGTTATGGTGTCTGACACAATTGAAGGAAAACTACGAGCAGCCATTGGTGATGCTGCATTTTCAACAGTCAACCACCTGTCACTATCCAAATGCTTAATAAAGTGATCTGACATTAACACACCATCATTAACAAGGACCTTGATGTCAGATAACTTAGAAGGTCCATGTTCTACACCATCATAATCAAGGTAAAGCCACTTCCCTGACGACAAATCAGACACCACAGGGACATGTGGAGGGGTATCACATATGTCCATATCTTCTTCCATAGAAGGCAGCTCCTCAGGTAGTGACACCAAGCAAGGAGAGTCTTTGCAGCTTACAGTTGGGCTACAGGATTGCTGTTCCTTTTCAGGTTTACTGCACACATCTTTCTCCATAGACCCATTGGCATTATGCACATTGCTTTCACTCTGAGATTCTATACCAGAAAGATTTGACTCTGTTTGCATGTGCTTATCTTCATGATCCTTACAACTATGTTCAGTGTTAAGTTTTTCACTTGAAAAGGTCCTACTACTTGTTTCTTGGTGAATATTTTCCTTAGTTTGATCAAGAGGGGATCTTTCTATTAAATTCGGAGTACGGTCCCGGCAATCATGCTGTCGATCTCGATCTTGTGGGGACCGCTCAGCATGAGTAGGACTTCTCAGTTTATGATCATGGTGACGACTTCTATCCCAATTCTTATCATACGGGGATCTCTCACGACCATGTGGGGATTTTTCACAATTATATGGAGATCTGTCACGGTGATAAGGTGATCGACGAACTGGAGTGCGATCTTTATGATCATAATACCTGGCTCTATCATGTGAGGATCGTTCGGCATGACCAGGGCTGCGTCCATGCTTATCATAAACTGATCTGGGTGGAAAACAAGATTCAGGACGCCTAGAAGTATACTTGTCTGCTGATAATTTTGACGAATAACTATTTCTATTGGATTTCTCCACAGACAGACGAGAATAGTGCTCAGAGTACACATGGCGCAAGCTATCATCAGAAAGCCTTCGAAATTTCAAACCACTAAAATCTCCATGCTGCTTCCGCTCACAGCTTTCTGCTTCATGACCATGCCTCTTCAGCCGACTTCCAGATGAGTAATCACGTGTATGCGTCCTACCATTGATGTGTTCATTCTTCTCCTCATTGACAATCTTTGAACTGATCCTTATATTTCTCTCCTGTCCATTTTCCCATCTGGGAGCACTTTTAGCAAGCTGATTTCCACTTCTAATCAGGTCCTTCTTCCTATAATACTCATCAACTGTATATCTCCCAGAAGGTGGTGCACGTTCCCTTTCACTTTTCCACCCTTTTCCCCTACCAGACTGATACCTGCGGTTTCTGCTGTAACCATGACCATCCTTCCCCATGTCTCCCCTATGCCATCTGTTTGGAATGAATTCTCCCTTCTCAATGTCATCCTTCATACTACCTCTCCATGACCCATGATCCCATTTCTCAGCTTCTACTTTCCAACCCTTTTCAGCAACTATCTCCCCTTTCTCCACGTCCTCTTTTCCCCATTTTCCAGAAACAAACTCTGCCTTTTCCACCTCCACTTTCTTCCACCTCTCGCTGACAATCTCCCCATTCTCAATTTCACTTCTCGGCAGGGGCAGCTTCTCCTGCACATACTCTCCATTCTCCAGTTCACTCCTTGGCCACTTCAATGTCCCCAATTCACCCTCTTCCACTTCTACCTGCTGCCCGCATATTTCTCCACTCTCGACTTCATTGCCGCCTCTGCTGCTCAATCTATCAAAGGTCAATTCACCCTTGGACCCATCAGCCTTCTTCACCGCTGATGCTACTTTTTTCTTCACCATCTTCTTCTTTTTCTTCTTCTTCTTGCTAGAAACCTTCAGCAATTCAGAACTCAACCCGTTCCCATTCTTGCCTCCGCAAAGCACCTTATCCGCTGCATTTGGCAACCTCTCGATAACATGTTGCTGCTGCTGCAAAGGCATGCATGCCACGCCTCCATCGCCCATCAAAATCCTCACCTCCAAACAGAAACCTCGAAACCCTAATCCTCCCCTTCGCCGGGGCTGTCGATGCTCATGCTGCACAATATTAGCTTCTCCTCAATTCCGCAGCTCCAATTCAAAACCCTGAATTCCACAAATCCAACAAAAACCAAATAAGCAAATGAAATCACGTCCAAAGCAATGTAGGGTTTTATGAGAAAACACGAGTAACCGCCAACACATTCGAAAAGGCCAAAAACACACGCACCGAAGCTTCGCGCCACCGTTAACAAAGAAAATAGTGAAACCCGCCGCACAGAAAAACAGATAGAAGACAATTACCGAGAAAACAACAGAGAAAAGGAAAACGACAGATCGGGGAGAAATCATAAAAGGCGAACACAGATCGAGAAGCGGAGAGAGAACTTTGGCTTCGAAAGAGAATCGTATGTTTCAAGAGACCCAATTTAACGAGTCACAGAAAGAGAAAAAAAATCTTTGTATTTGGCGCTTCTTCCCTCTGCTGTTGTATATCTTCGTGTTTTCCTCTTCCGCTCGGCGAGTTCTCTTGTTAGCTTGACAGAACGAACTTCATAAATTTTATTTTTATTTTTATTATTTTTTCGGTGCTTCTTTCCTCATTATATATACGTGTATTTGTCGGAAGTAGATGAAAATACATAAATACCCTCGTAGACTTTGTACACGTAGAAGGGTTGAGCGAGTGCATCGGAATGTTATTCGTTGACTCATTGCTCTAGTCTGTTCAAGTCGAATCCGCAGTGTGTACCACCCAACAATGATTTCAACACTTCAGTCTTCAGCTAATAGGAATTCCGAATTCATTCACATTCACTTGATGAGGATGTTTTTTAGCATTCAAATTCTCTCTAGTTGATAAACGGTGACTTTAGTGAAGTCAAATAGATTCAATAATTGGTAAAAAAATAGATTTATCACTCTCAATTTTCTAATTAAAATCAATCGGTTGACTTTATTAAAGTATACGTTTACATTCACAAGAAATCAAATCTCATTACGGGGATATCATGACAAACCAAATGATTCAAAAATGTCAAATACTACAAGCCAATATATTTCAATTGTGTAGCTGTCTTGTCTTGCTTTGTTTTATGTGTTGATTACGAGTTACAAGTCAATGTAATTTAAATTGTGTAACGATCTTGCCTTGCTTTGTTTTGAGTGTTCAGTATGAGCATTGCGAACGTGTCAATATGAAAAGCCCATGGAAATAATGTTGTAATGAATGAATTTTGTCGAATTCGAGTTTCTCGTTGACATGCAATCCAAGCATTAAGGGAATACTAGTAGTGTATGTATAGTGATTAGTGACATTGTTTTCATTTACCTATAAAGAAGATTAAAAACATTTTCGTCCTCTAACTTTGTCTTGTGTACACTTTATCAAAATTTTAAAATGTGCATTTTAGTCCTCCTGTACTTTTTGAATGAGCACTTTACTATCGAAATCACATTTAGCGATAGTTTTTAATTATCTAAATTAGTGATTTTTTTTAAATTAGCGATAGTTAATATAGTCACTAACTGTAACTTTGTAAAATTAAGGATAAGTTTTTATCCATTTGATATGATGTTTAATTAATTTAATTTGACATGTTTTAATTAGATTGAGATATATTAAGTAATTATTCTTTATTAAATTAAATTAGATTTTATTTGCTTAATTAGGTTGTTTTTATCTTTCAAGATATTATTGGACATTGAAGATATTTATTGAATTTAAAGAAACTAAAAAAGAACATATCTAATGGATCACATTAGGATTTTTATTTAATAAATAAATGTAATTAATTGAATTGTCATTTTTAGCTCACTAAATATTTAGGAGATTTTTTATTAATTTAAATTAGGAAAATATGACATTAGAATCTTTAATAACTAACCACAATCCTAGCCATCATCATCAAATATATATAATATATATATATATATATGAGTCACATACTACTCCCTCTCAGTTCTCTTTTCTTATTTTTATTAGACTAAACTCTTTTGATTAGTTATCAGTTGTAAACACACTTTACTATTGGAGTTCTATTTATATATTTTTCACTTTTAATTCCTTATTCTTGACCTAATCCTACTATTTTATCACCTTCACTTAATTCTTAAATTGAGTTCTAAATTTGCATACATTATGGGATTTAGTTTCTAGTTTATTGAATTAATATGGTATTCATAGATTACTTTAATATATGTTATGTTAATTAGGAAATACTTACCAAGCTTTTAGTTTGAGTTTAGATGAATCTGAAGTTCATAAAAGCCTATTTAGGATTCTAAATATTTGTTAAATGAATCTAGAATATATAGATGAATATGTATGTCCCTTAATGTAAGTAAGGGATTCGAAATTTAATTGACGCTTGTTTGATTAATTTCAGACTAAACTAAGAATTCACATTAAAATTTCTGAGCAAAAAAAAGAATTCACATTAAAATTATCTATCTTTTACTATCGAGAATTTAGCAATTGTGATAAATCAATAAACTAATTTATTTCTCATCATTATTTTCTATCATTTTTAAATTTAGTTTTATTTTAATTTTTAATATTTTATACTTACTATTAAAAACTCTCTTTAAATATGTGTTTACATGTATGAATTTTAATTTACTTTATCGTCGTTAGAAGACTACCTAAATCCTAATACTACATTTTAATATGAATACAATTTCAATCAAAGATCCTTCATTAGATTAATTAATTAAGCATGGTAAGAAGCAAAGTTAGCATAAGTAAAATTAACAAAAGGGTGCTAATTGTTTTTTCTTTCATTAAAAAATGGGATCAGTAAATGGTCAATCAAAATTAATACAAGACCTGGTGGCTACATGACCGACCATTTTTATCAAATTCCTTGATAGAATGGATTTTTATATTCCATGCATTTGCCAAGACTTGCATAATGAGATCAAATTAAAAAATAATAAAATTCACTCTTGAATAGAGTAGAATGACATTTAGTATAAGCGCCAATCATGACTTGCTCGAGAGTTCTTAATCTAACAATTGGGATACAATTTAGACAATCATTAAGCCCCATGTTTATAAGCTTCCAACCATGACCATGTTCTAAGTTGAACAATGTCTAATATATCCTGTCACTTTGAAGTTCCATTGTTAAAAATAAGTTAATTATTCTATAGTTATATATTCTAAATAGTAAGAGTGGTTATGATACAGTTCAACACTTAAATTGAACTGAATTGGTTGTGAACTGGTTAAATGGTTCAAACAACTAAACCGAACTTGTTTACTTGGGTCAGTTAATTGGTTTTTATAGTGAGAATCAGTTATAAAATCAGTTCTTATATTGATAATCAGTTTTAAACCAGTTTTTATTCCGGTTCTAGTTTTAAACTGGTTTTCAAACTATTTATTTGTTAAAAAACTGGTTTTACATACATGTTTAGTTGTAAAAATATTTCTAAACTGATTTTAAATGGTTCTAAACCTATTTCTCAACTAAAAAAAAATCAGTTTTTAAACAGTTATGAAATAGTTCAAACAATTCCAATAAAAATGAGTTTAAAAAAAATGTTTTTTTTGGATGGGATGAATCATAATTATTTTCAAAAAAAAAAAGAGTAATCACACTTTCACTCACATCAAAATTAAGTTACCGTTATAATTGATATTCACGTAAAACATGGCATAGTCACAATTTAAATGATATAAAGTCCAAACAAGGCAATTTAAATGATAGCATTTTAATTCTTTTCAAAAATTACATTACATTACTCTTAAAATTTCCCTCATCTAAGTGTGTTATAGAGTAATTAAAAATTCCAAAGGATTTGAAATTATAAGGAATTCAATTATTTTAATTTGATTCCCTTCATTTACTAAATTACTTGTTCCGATGAAGTAATTAAATTTTCTCATCATCAAAATTATTTATTTGAATAAAGTAATTAACTTTATTTCATTTGTAATTTTTTAATAAAGTGATTAAATTCTCCTTTAAAAGATTCTTATTTAAATAAAGCCATGTAATCTAACTTAATACTAATTTAAACAAGTATTTTTCTTGATTTTTTATAAGAAATATAAGACTTATTTTACACAGATCAATAAAACATAATAAATAATATTTTTTTTAATTAATAATGTGAGAAATTATTAAAATATTCATATAATTAATACACTCACTTATATGAAAAATTATATGAGTGCTCACATTAAATTAAGATATAAAAAACTTTTAGCTTTTTTTAACAATTAAAGTATCTAGAAAAAATATCACATTCTTTATAACTAGAACATAAAAAAAAATTATTTTTTATAAAAAGGACAAGAGGGAATATTCAATTGTCAATCAAAACAAAATAAAAAAAAATGCAACGGCTTTTTTTATCCACTCTTTTTCAACCCACATAAAAATCAAGACTTGAGAAAGGGAGGATGGGATTAGCTTAAAAGAATTTTTGAGCATGACAAACAAAAAAATTAGAACATCCTTGATTATGGGCCGATAGAAGAACCAAAAGGAATGTGAAAATTTCTTCTATCGAGGAGTTATTTTAATTCCCTCGTAATCTAACTAAAATAAATACCTATATAGAATTCCTTGAATTTTGAAATTTCTAAAATTAATCCCTTAATTATTGTCTTGTTTAATGTTGCCTCTCTTTTTGGATCTACACAGACGCGAATCAGATCTGAATTTTTGTTTAATCTCATTTTTGCCCTTTCTTCCCCATAACAACTTACCAAAAGAAATAAGAAGAAAGCAACTCCGCATATTTCATGGTGGAAACTCCCTTGAACATGCTGGTGACCCTTGGTAGAACAATAGACGGTGGATGCGATGCAATTTTAGGTTGTGTTTCGTAACACTAGTTTATAGTTTAGGATTTATAACTTGTAACGCTTATAGCTTATAGTTTATGACTTGTGATTTATAATTGAATAGAGGTATTTGATAAAATTAGCTTATTTGGTAGCTTATAGTTTAGGATTTATAGCTTGTAACGCTTATAACTTATAGTTTATGACTTGTGATTTATACTTGAGTAGAGGTATTTGATAAAATTAGCTTATTAGGTAGCTTATATTTGTTAAATAACTTAAAAGAACAAGTAATAATTACATGTAATAAATTATTTGAGAGAGTAAACATATAATAAATGACTAAAAGGTAAAATAAAAAAGAATTATTGAAAGCTACTTTTCATAAGCTATAAGCTACTTGGAGTAGCTTTTCATAATCTAGCTTATGAAAGCTAGCTTATAACTTATAAAAGCTATAAGTTTGTTGTTACCAAACACCTCCACTTGACAATAAACTAGCTTGAAGTAGCTTTTCATAAGGGATGGTGGGATTTGAATAGGGATGGTGCTAATCCCATCCACATTTTAGCTACTTTTCATAAGCTAGCTTATAGCTTATAAAAGCTATAAACTTGTTGTTACCAAACACCTCCACTTCAAGTAGCTTATGAAGGTGAGAGGGATTGAGACCACCCAATTTTGAAAATCCCACCATCCCTTTATATATAAGAATCATAAATCTATATATTAAAAATGATGGTGCCACTCTCAATAGAGATTGTGCTAATCCCATCCCACGATCCCTTTATGAAAGCTAGCTTATAATTAGAGTAAATTAGACCCAAACCAAAATTGTGAGATGATATCAAAGTCTATCATAGATCTGTTTGTTGGCCCCCATGTCGTTGGGTGTGTGATGAGGACATGGCAAGGAGCAAGACCAATGACCCTCTAGAAGGACTTGGAAGGCCTATGACTAGGGCAAGGACAAAAAAGGCTAAGGAGGCTTTACAACAAGTTTTGACCATACTTTTCGAGTATAGACCCAAGACTCAAGTAAAGAAGCCTTTGGTTATTAATTGTTCCATGGTCCTAGAGGATTAGGGCACACATATTTTCTAGGAGATCTTTATGTTTTAAATATTAAATAAAAGGCCCAAGTTGTAAATAAGTGGTTGAAAATTTGTTTGCTAATTGCACCACTTATGGGGGGCTGTTTTTTTTAATTTAATTTTAGTAAGAATAAGGGCCCATTTTGAAGAGTTACTCTCAGCCAAAATAAGCCAAGAAATTGCGCATGAACAAGGGGAATTTCAGCACATGGAAAATTTGGACGGTAGCTTTGGACGGTGGCATTTTGCACATGATTTTTGACCCATTATGGCCGCCCATGCTTCAGCCTTGGATGACCAAAATTTAATTTTTTCCCATGTGTTTTTTTTCTTGTTTTTAGGCTTAGATAATTCCTATGTAGTTAACTCCTAGCTTTGTAATCAATTGTGCACATAGGAATTATCCTATATATATGAGTCATTTTGGAGGAATAAAGCAGAAGATTTTGTGTGAAAAATTACTAAATTTGAGAGTGTTATTCTCTTGCAAAGCTCTAGAGTGATTCTTGAGCATAGGTTTCTCCAAAGGTGTCCTACACTTTTGAGGTTACCTGGAGAGTGATTCTTCCCACCCTCTTCTATCTAATTTCTACTTTTCTAATATCACTAAATCAACCAAACTCAGCCCATACACCTAGTTCTATACGTCATCCTTTACCATCTTCCTTTCTTGAAATTAACTAAAGTTAAACCTTAAGCCACCTAAAACCAGATCTGCGCCTTCTTCATCCTCATTCCAGCCCCATGATCTACTCATACTTAGCCTAAATAACCATTATACAACCCCATCCTAACCCTTGAGCAAGTACCCTTAGCCTATTCTTTCCATACCTCCCTTTCTAGCCTTAACTGTAAAAGCTGTCCACAAATAAATTGCCTCCAAGAAATTCGAAATTAAACTTCAAAATTAAGTTATCTAGCACTAGATAGATCCTATAATAATCCTTGTCTCATAAGGTTCTCATCAGTGTGTTATTGGGTGTTTGTTAGTCCCGTATTATTAGGTCACCCGTTTGTTTGTTTACGCTCTAGCTAGGCGTGAGAGGGCGTGTTAGAAGTTCCACATCGGCTAGTGATATGGCCATTGTTGAGTTTATAAGAGTGTGGCAATCCTCCTCCTTCACCAAACACCTCCACTTAGCTATAAGCTATAAGTTACAAGCTATAAGCTAGTTGTGCCAAACACATTCTAACTCTTCTCTTCCCATTCTATTTCTGGTTGTTGAGTCTCATGAACAAAAATTAGGGATCCCAAAATTTTCTTTTTATCTATTATTTCCCATTCTAGACCTTTTCCTTTTTTTATTAATTAATCTAGTTACTAGATTAAACATATTTTAGGAACACTATTTTTTGGGTTGAGTCAATCTAGTGGATTGTCTTCTGTATATTGTTTTAGGTTTGGCAAAAAAAAAAAGAGTTGAGTGAAGTGGAGTGGAGTAAGAAAAGGAACAATTAAGTGAATAAGCCCTTCACATAAAAAAAGTGGCGTATTTATTTTATTGTTATTTATTAAACTTACATGCATATACATAATAGTTATTAAGGTTATGTACATTCATACTAATGTTTATTTTTTATTTTTGGTAAACTACATGTATTTTATATGGGCAACAATCGTGTTCGACCTCAATGTTGTAAAGTTTAAAGGCTTTCTTAAGAATGTGTCTTTCATGGTTCAAACAATCACTTTTATCCACAATGATCTATTGAGCACTAATATCTATTTTGGTACAACCAAAAGCAATTGTTATAAAAAATATCTAAACAACAATTTGTATTTCGTGAGAGCAATTACTTTCACAATTTCGATCGATGTGGTGAAGATCAAGTATCTCCTCAAGAATCTAAATCACATTATTTTAAAGTTACGTTTACTTAAAATTAATTTTATAGAATCACGTTAATTTAAAAGTTTACAAACATCAATCCAATTATTATGAGTGATCGTAGTGGAGATTGGATTGAATTTGAAAGGTAAAGTCATCCGACTCAATTTAGTTATACACTTTTAATTTGGGTTAGTCTGGTTTGATTTATAAATAAAAGAAAAAAATCTAATCTGAACCCTATTTTTCTGTTTGGATTACTTCAGTTCAACCCAGTGACAATTATAAATAAAATTGAATATAAAGCTACAAATACTAAAGATAAAACACATATATAAAAAGAATTAACCAAATAATATATATAGATAACTTATTAATTTAGGGACTGGAATGCAAATTTCTTAAATGCTTTTGTATAAAAAAAGAAAGAATAGGCTACTTGCTAGCTGCTACCAGCCAATTATAGGCAAGGGTGACGGGGGCACAAAACAGAGATTGAGCACACTAAAAGCCACTCATTAAGATAGGGTGGTTTTTCTGGTGTTATTTCAAAATATGAAACAAATTTTTTTTTTATGTTATTTTTTTTATTGATTAATATGTGTTTAATTTGTCTATGTCATTTAATTGAAGTTAATTTTTAAATATTACAAACAAACCCCTAACATTAAAATAACATTTTTTGAAATTTAGACACATTTTTAAATTATTGCAAACTTTATTGATATATTTTCTTCCGATTTACATCTTACCCAAGCTATCCTACCGCCAAATATCAAATCAATTTAATTTTCTACCTTTTTTTTATATAATATTTTATGTATTTAATTCTTATAATTATTTATTTAAAAATATATATATTCTTGTCTATTTAATTTGCATATCATTTTATGTTATTTTTGTTATATACTAAATTAATTATAAAATTTAATTTTTTACTAGTTCTAGAAAAATTTAGTATTGGTATATTATTATCTATTTTTTTCTTTTCTTATTTCTAATTAATCCAAGCAAAGGAATGAAATTACATAATTTCTTTCTTCTATATTTGTCTTCAACTAAATAACACTTCATTTCTTTTTTATTTTAACTCTACTGTTCTTTAATTTCTTTCTCTCTTTCCTATTTCTTCAGTCAGTCAAACGAAATGTGAATGCTTATTTTAAATACTATTTCCTATTAGATTTTTTTAATTTAAGTTAACTTATATTTTATATCTTGCATATATCTCAACTTTCAAAAAATGAAAAAAGAAAAATAAAGTTTATAGAAAAAATCTTAATAATTGTATTTAGAAAAATTTATAGTATTCAGACTTTAAATGAAATAAATTGAGATAACTTATATTATTTAGACTTTAAATAAAAAATTTATTTTAAAGTCATTATTTAAATAAAACTTAAAGTCTAACGGGTTAGCCCCTTTAATAAGAAAAAATATTGAATGATAAAACTTATTTTTAGAATTAAGTATTTTAATTAAAAGAAATAAAACAATAAAAATGATAAAGCAATTGATATACTGAATTTAAAAAATAAAAAAGAATATATTCTTTTCTGAATGTATATATTACTTACAAAATAATGCCAATAATGTCTCAACAAAAATTAAATGGATTTAACTTTATTTTATATAACATTTTGAAGAAAAAAAAAATGTTAGATGGGAATCAACTTCACTAATTTTATACTGCAAATAATTTTGTATCTATAATTCTATAAAAATGAAAAAAATGAAATGTCAATAAATTTAATAAATTATTTTTATTATAAAAAAAAACTCAATTTTTAACTTTGATTTAAGCCTCTATAAGTATTGAGTCACCCCTTAGGTTATAAGCAATTTATGTCTCACGAGATACTTTTTTTTCAAATAATTAAATAACGATTTTTTTTCAAAATATTACATATAATATATATAATATAATAATATATATACATGTAAATATTTTATATGCTATTACATTTTAAAATTGTAATAAAATTATTTTACTAAATATAAACGTATAAGATGTATGTACTTTATTTAATTCAATGGTACTGCTATTTGAATACACGATTTGTTAGTTAAGCACTATAGCTGATCTATTATAATCCTGTTTGGAAGGGCTTATGCGCAGCTTATGAAAATAGCTTATGGGTTCCTATAAGCTGTTTTCAGCTTATTCTAACTTATTAGAATAAGGTGTTTTTAGCTTATTCAAGTAAGTTTTACAATTTTTTCTACGAAAAAACTATAATTTAAAAATAACTTATTCCATAAGTACTTAATTAAGCTGTGTACCCAAATACACCCTATATTATATATTTTTCTTAGCTGAGAATTGCTAAATCACTAATTTGACATAATGATTTTTTGGTGCCTTTTATTTAGTGCACTAACTTGAGTTTGACTTTGTCTATCTAACATTTATTTATATTCTTTTGTTTAATTGAATTAAAATGAGAGAAGAGATAAATAGAGAGAATGATATAAACTTATTATAATTTAAATAATATACATTAAGTCAAATAGAAAAGAATACATACTTTTTAAAAATTAAATTATTATAAGAGTTAAATTAAATCTATAAAAATTGAATTGAGTTGATATACGAGATGGGGAAGACTTGGATAAGTTGAAAATTGAGAGAAAGGAGATCGATTGAGTTTCTAGAGAAAGCCATAGATGGTGGATCTAGTGGGTTAGTCAATTTATTTAAAACTTAAAGTCTAGTGGATTAGCCCATTTAAATAAAACTTATATAAGTTTTTAAAATCATTTATAAAGTTGATCTTGCGGGTTAGCCCATTTATAAAATCATTATTTTAAATTATAATTAAAAAGTTCAAGACATTTGATGTAAAATTATAATTATAAAAAATAATTTTTTTAAAATTAAAGTCTAAATTATATAAGTTATCTCCGAATAAAAATACAAATTTATTTTTTTAACAGCCAAAAGAAATATATTAATAAAAATTAAGAGCACGAAAAATACTAAAGTAGATATCCAAACAGTAAAACAAAACCAACAACTGTGCCTAAACAATAGCAAGCACCTTAACAAGACAAGAACCACAAGAATAAATAACAAACATGAATAAACAAATAAAACATGGAACAAATTCCAAGCATCAACAACACTCATGGAGGCTACCGAAGCAAACTGCTTGTGTAAATTTATTTCATATAAAGTCAAAATAATATAAGCTTTTCTATATATATTATTAAGTTTGTAATTTTTACCAACTTTATTTTGTATTTTTTTTTATTTTTTAAAAATTGAGATATATACAAGATATAAAATATGAGTTAACAACATTTAAATTAAAAAATATGCAATAGAAAAGAGTATTTAAAATACCATTTCACATTTCGTTTCACTGAGTTAAGAAATAGGAGAGAAAGAAATAAGAGTAAAAAATTAAAGAACAGAGGAAGAGTTAAAATAACAAAGAAATGAAGTGCTATTTAATTGGAGAGAAATATAAAAGAAAAAATTAAGTATTTCATTCATTTGTTAGGATTCTTAAGATGGACAATCAGATACTGAATTGCTTGAGGAGTTGCCTCAGTAACAGCTTTCTATTAAATAGATGCATTACAATAATTACATTCACTATTCAAGGATCATTGATAAAGGCCCACTAACTAAAATAGGATACAACTACAATTAAAGTAGGAGACAATAGACAATCAACACCTAATCTGACCACTAATTAGAAGATATTTACTTATACACTAATTAGAAGATATTTTCAAACACTCCCCCTCAAGCTGGAGCATATAAATCATATGCACAAAGTTTGCCACAAAGAAACTATATTCGAGGACCTCGAAGAGATTTTGTCAGAATATCTGCTAATTGATTGTTAGAGCTAACAAACTCAATGAAAATTTCCTTAGAAAGGACTTTCTCTCTGATAAAGTGGCAATCAATCTCTATATGCTTGGTTTTTTCATGAAAGACTGGATTTGATGTTATATGAAGTGTAGCTTGGTTATCACAATACAACTTCATCTCATTAATGTTGCCAAACTTCAATTCTCCAAGTAGTTGTTTTATCCATATGAGTTCACAAGTAACCATGGCCATAGCAAGATATTCAGCCTCAGCACTAGAGCGATCAACTACATGTTGTTTCTTACTCTTCCAAGATATGAGATTGCCACCCAAAAGGACACAATAACCTGAGGTGGATCGTCTATCAAATGGAGAACCAGTCCATTCTGTGTCTGAGTATCCCACAACATTAGTGTTTCCTTTGTTTTCATACAACAACCCTTGACCAGGAGCATTTTTAATGTACCGAAGAATTCGAGTCAAGGCATTCCAATATTGCATGAATTCACTCATTACTGACTGCAAATGAGATATCTGGATTGGTTATAGTAAGATAGTTTAATTTCCCAACTAGCCTTCCATACCTTCCAAGATCTTCATAAAGCTCTCCTTGATTTGGTAATAACTTAATATTTGGATCCATTGGAGTGTCAACCAATTTAGTTTATCATGTCTCTTCAATATATCTAAAGCATACTTCCTTTGTGAAACTACAATACCATGCCTCGACTGAGAAACCTCCAAACCGAGGAAGTACTTTAATTGACCCAAATCTTTAGTTTGAAAGTGATCAAACAAATGTTTCTTTAAACGAGATATTCCTTCATAATCATCACATGTAATAACTATATCATCCACGTAAACTACCAAATATATACACCTACCGACTGAATTGAGTCGATAAAAGACAGAATGATCAACTTTTCTCCGGGTCATACCAAATTTCTGCACTGTTGCACTAAATTTCCCGAACCAAGCTCGTGGAGACTGTTTCAGACCATAAAGAGGTCGCTTCAATCTACACACAAAGACAGATTCCCCCTGAGCAACAAACCCAAGTGGTTGCTCCACATAGATTTCCTCTTCTAGATCACCTTGAAGAAATGTTTTATTGATGTCTAGTTGAAGCAAAGGCCATTGTTTAATAGCTGCAATGGCAAGAAGAATACGAACTGAAGTCATCTTAGCTACTGGAGAAAATGTGTCAATATAATCAAGGCCATATGTCAGAGTGTATCCTTTTGCAACCAAGCAAGCTTTAAGGCGATCAACACATCCATCTGAATTGACTTTTACTACGTACACCCATCTGCATCCAACAACTCGTTTTCCTGGAGGAAGAGGAACCAGATCCCATGTGACACTATGTTCAAGAGCAAGCATCTCATCTATCATAGCTTGTCACCATCCCAAATGAGAGAGTTCTTCATTGTCATTTTTAGGAATAGAAACAGAGGAAAAAAGAAGACACACAAGCATAATATGATGGTAATAAACGATAGAAACTTAAGAAGTTATAAATGGGAAGAGGATTTCTAGTGAATCGAGTACTTTTCCAGAGAGCAATGGGAAGATCATCAATTGATTGGTGCGACACAGGCAAGCTCGGGCTAGGAGAAGTTGTTTGAGTGGGACATGATTCACTAGGATTTTCGACTGCTCCTTTTTCGATGAAGTAATTTGTCGTGGTCTCCACTAATATGTAATGATAAGATGCTGTGGAGAATTGTACTGAGTCTCTCTGGACTGGATTGGAGAAGAAACATCGAACAGAACCTACAAAGGATGCATAGTAGGACCAAAATAGGGGATTGGTAATACTGAGATTGTGTTGGATTTAACTGGAGAGGTGAAGTATGGTGTTTCTTCAAAGAATGTCATATCTATTGAAATGTAATAACAATTAGAAACAGGATAATAGCATCGATACCCTTTCTGTAGCCTAGAATAACCCACAAAGACACATTTGATGGCACGAGGGGACAATTTATCTTGTCCAGGAGAAAGGTTATGAACAAAACTAGTACAACCAAACAGACAAGGATGGACATGATATAGAGGTTCACCAGGAACTAATATTTTGTGTGGCACTTGATTATTAATTACAGAAGAAGGTATGCGATAAATTAGATAGCAACCTGTTAACAAGGCATCCCCCAAAATTTTAAAGGCATATTTACCTGTAATATCAGAGTTTGAGCTGTCTTAATAAGATGACGATGTTTTCTCTCAGCTACACCATTATGTTGAGGTGTGTGGGGACAGGTGGATTGATCTAAAATACCATGAGGTGACAAAAATGATGAGAATTTTTTAGAAAAATATTCTTTTGCATTGTCACTCCTTAAAATTTTAATTGACTTTCCATATTGATTTTGAATTTCTGTGAAGAACGACTTGAATATAGAGAATAATTCATACAGTTCTTTCATTAAAAACAACCACGTACGTCGAGAAAAATCATCGATGAAGGTCACAAAATTCCAAAAACCTAATGAAGAAGATATACGACTTAAACCACATATATCTGAATGAACAACAACAAAAGACTCCTTTTGAATTTGGACGTTACTAGAAAAAGAAGAACAAACATGTTTTCCAAGTTGACATGACTCACAGTCTAGGGACTCTAATTTTGCAAGACTTGGAGCCATTAGTTGAAGTTTTCATAGACTCTGATGACCTAGACGCTGATGAAGGAGATGGGGAGACTCGGTAGTAGCACACACTGCTGAAGACATGGTCTTCAAGTAGTAAAGTCCTTGTGATTCACGTCCTTCTCCAATCATCTTTCCCGTACCACAATCCTGGATAATGAAAGAGCCAAAATCAAAGGTTATTGAACAATTAAGTGATTGGGTAAGCTTACTCAAGGAGATTAAATTGAACGGCATCCATGCATATATAGAGTAGATTTCAATGCTATAGATTTGGTGGGAGAAATATGACCAATCCCTTGAATAGGTACTTTAGAACCATTAGCAAGAGTAATGGAGAGAGAAATTTCAAATAAGGGAGAAGATA
The DNA here is from genome assembly GCA_037177725.1 of Cyamopsis tetragonoloba. Classification (NCBI taxonomy): domain Eukaryota; kingdom Viridiplantae; phylum Streptophyta; class Magnoliopsida; order Fabales; family Fabaceae; genus Cyamopsis; species Cyamopsis tetragonoloba. The sequence goes on from CM074122.1 coordinate 20,745,685, forward strand.
ATAGTGACCTATTACCAAACACATGTTCGGAAGCACCAGAATCAATGATCCAAGATGTTGGATTATGTTCTGAATGTGATATGCAAACTGTAGAATTACCAGTATGGGCAACGGTAGCAGTGGCTGATTGATCTTGTTTGGCTGTCTTCCATAGTATATACTCTTGGATTTCAGCTTCAAAAAAGGACACTAGTTGTTTTCCTTTCATAACGTGTGTCTTATTCCCATTGTCTTGTACGGGTGTCGACTGAGTAACATTGACATTTTTCTCTAGAAAGCCATGAAGAGAATAACATGTTTCTTTAGTACGACCAGGTTTCTTACAGTAGTTACAATAGAGACAATTGTCTCCACCGCCTCCTCGACCACCTCTTCCTCCACATGTTGCACGTCCTCCACGTGATCCGGAATCAGTTAGCATTGCAGATCCATCAGATGTGATAAATTGAGATTCGGGTGTTTTGGGTGAAGGCACTCTCAACAAGCAAGTGATAAGATCCTCCATCGTAGGAACTTCTGGTACAATCAAAATCTGATCACGAAGATGGTTAAAGTCAGAATGCTAAGGCTCGAAGAGACATTACCACATACAAATTTTCTAATTTATTCCGTAGGCCTTAAAGAGTGTTTGCTGTAAAAACATCTTAAGTTCTTCGACAGCAGCTTGTAATTGTGGAACAAAGATCGACATATCATGATCGGTCTGTTTAAAAGATGCCAATTTTTTAGCTGAGTCATACAGACGCTGAATATCATTAGCAAACTGATTGCGAGCTTTATTCCAAAATGTAAAGCATGCTTTAAAGGATATGAGATTTATTAAGGTAGTGGGCTCTACAGATCGCCATAACAAAGAACAAAGTTGATAATCTATCTTTTTTCACTTATTATGATTTTCCAAAGGAATATCAGATACGGACATTTTAAGATGATCAACCAGACCTTGACTTAGAAACCACAGTTCAAGAGAGGCTAACCAAGAAAGATAATTTTTGCCATTTAGCTTTTCAGAGGTGATTGTGGGAGTTCCTGAAAAGCCATATGTGATGGACGGGTCATGAGATGGTTTGGTGTCACTCTGAACAGAGTTGACGACATCGTAGAGGTTGCTACAAAGACAATGAAATAGAACTCCTTTTTTTATTTTAAGTTGCCATATGTGTGAAATAACATAAGCAAACAGAAACTTGAAGTGTGAACAGAGGACAACAGGACGCAAAGATTTCTAGAAAATAAAATGCAAAGATAGGTTCCAGATTTTAGAACAATATATGAAATTTATGAATATGAATGGTTGAAAGTGCAAACAGAGGAAGTAGAAGAATAAGACTGAAAGGAAAAAAAAAAATCTTGGCTACAGGGAAGAAGGAATACATGGGAGACAGGCTCAGAATTAGGTAAGCTCTAGTAGCATCTTAAGATGGACTATCGGATACTGAATTGCTTGAGGAGTTGTCTCAGCAGCGGTCTATTAAACAGATGCATTACAATAAATACATTCACTATTTAAGGATCATTGATTAAGGTCCACTAACTAAAGTAGGAAACAACTACAATTATAGGAGGCAAATAGATACTCAACACCTAATCTGACCACTAATTAGAAAATATTTATTATACACTAATTAGAAGATATTTTTTAACAAGGATTAATTAAAAATAAAAAGAGAGAAATATATAATAATATAAAATGACTAAATTTTTCTTGAACTAGTAAAAAATTAAAATTTATAATTTATTTAGTATATAACAAAAAATAATATAAATTATATACAAATTAAATATCACAAATTAATTCAAATAAATAAGACTATATATTTTAAAATAAATAATTATAAGAATTAAATAGATAAAATATTATGTAAAAATAATACATAGAAATTTGAATTGATTTAATATACAAAAAGAGAGAGTAACTTGGGTAAGATTTATAAGAATTGAAAGATAAAATATTATGTAAAAATAATAGATAGAAATTTGAATTGATTTAATATAGAGAAACAGTAACTTGAGTAAGATGTGAGTAGAAAGAAAAACGATTAATGAAATATGTAATAGTTTAACAATGTTTTTAAATTTCAAAAAATGTTTTAATATTAAGAATTTGTTTGCAATATTTAAAAATTAATTTCAATTAGATGACGTGGACAAGTTAAATACATGTCAATCAATAAGAGAAATAACACGGAAGAACAAATTTATTCCTTATTTAGAAGGAACATTGAAGGAACCACCAATAAATAGACGCAATTTAGGAAAAATACAAGATGAGAATTGAGAAGAACGTCATGCCCAGAATCTAAACTTTCTTTTTTTCTCTTCCCCTTCATTTCATCATTAGATAAAATAATTCCCTACAACCAAATCAATTACAAATGTAAGGTCAAGAAAAACTGTACACAAGAATGACCGCTAGAAGGAACTATGCTATGGAATAATAATTAGACTCCCCACGGTAAAAAGGCGGGAAGTTCTGAATCATAAACTATTACTAAATCTCTAATCAGGGTTTTCATCTCTGTTAGCTATGAAAGATTTCACTGGTCCCAAACTGCCTGGAATATGGCAGGTCTGTGCTTCAACCAATGAACCATCTCCTTATCCAACGGAGAGTTATTGATTACAGCGTCTAGCATCGGGCTGCCGAAAAATTTCGGAGAACTGTTGAATGACCATATCCGATCTTTGGGCCAAGGTTTCTGGGATTGCTTCTCCTGCATAAACAAATCAGCAGATTAATAATCAGCTACAGCAAAGACTGGAAAAAACAACTAAGTCATGATAAGCTTAGCAGACATTCATGTTTGCAAACTCCTAAAACTTACATAAATTTTACATTATATAAACTTACCAGCATGCTATTTGCAGGAAAATAACAACTAGTACTACCCAATAAATCCAAAGAAACTTTCTACATAATCTAAATATCATGAAATAATAATGCCAAGGGGGGTTCCAAGTGCAAAAGCAACAAACGGCAAAGCCAATTAGAAATACAAAACTTCATAAATGCACATAAGAAACTAACCATTCTTGCCAGCATAGATCTGACAGTCCTTGGACCATATACACGCTGTCGTGAAGGCTTCTGAGCCTTGGCATAAAAGGAACCAATGTCTGGTAATGATAAACAACCCCTACTGGCTCTAGCTAAGGTACAATCTGGCTCCGCATTACTCTGATTATGCCAAAAAATCAGCTGCCCTAAACAATAATTTTCACCATATACCTTCCGATACTCCTGAAATCCTGCTCCCAACTTGTCAGCGTACTTAGGACCTAAGTCAAGTGGACTAATATAGACAGGTGGTGAAGTAATAGACTGATAACCCTGCATAATAAAAAAAAATATAAATATATATATAATAACTATGATTTTATTATAAACTAAAAATAAAAAAGACAGGAAGAGAGAAGAAAATTTCTAAACTTTACGAAAAAGCTTATATAGAAATTCGTAGTAGAACATACCAGTATTCTAAAGAAGTTTTTAGTATACGCATAAATGTGGATTAAGTCTGCAGCAGCATCATGCCGACATTTGTATGTACAATGAAGCTTTCGGACCTCATCCCTCAACCTTTAGAACAGAGGAAGGAATCATAATGTAATCGCAAATTCCACCAGTAAAAATTAGTAAAACACACAAGCTGAAAGTGCAAGACCTACCACAATAGAGATTTATGAAGCTCTTTTTGAATATCTCCAGAACTTGAAGGATCACGACCACGAATTTTGGATTTGAGATCAGTCAACAAAGACTCTTCCACGTGAGGAGCTAAGCACTGAAGTAGCTCCCCAACAAATGAACCCTCTCCTTTCCAGAGAAAGGAAACAACTTCTTCTGGACTGAGCTTCTCAAGAGGAGGTGGAGCTTTCAGCGGATCACCAAAAATGCATCTCATAACATACCTTACCTGTAATACAAGTCAAAGATTACCATCGTCCTCAAACAACAAAAAGTGAAATTTACTGGAAAATTACAGCCCTGCTTTGAGATCTGAATGTAGGGTGTGATTGAGTAAATGACATCATCCACTTCACATTACACTGAAGAGTGCAACTGTGAAGTGCTTGACAAAAAAACTGCCATTCGAAGCAGCTTCCTATCTAGAACAGTATGAGCCACAGTTCTCGTATCAAGCATCGGAGGATCCTTACCAAATAAAATTGACCATTCCCAATTCTCTTTTACAATAAAATTTTAAATTCAAAGTGCATATTATCTTCATAAAAACTAGAATAATGAAATCGGAAATATAGATTAACAAGGGAAACACAATCACCTTATCAAGAGTGACAGCAAGATTCTGAAGCCTCTGGTTGTATACACCCTCGGCCTGAATCATACAGAAGAGGAGAAAACAAATAAATGTCATCAAATTTGTCTCCTTTTGAAAATGAAGAATGGAAATAGAAATAGAAAGCACACCTGAACCTCTGCGTCACTCCTCTCAACTTCAAGACATATATCTGAAAAGTATTTTCTTTTTTCTTCGAGATTATGCTTTAGAATTTCCTCGGGAAGTTTTGTTCTTTCAAAATTGACAAACCTCACCTTCACCGGAGCAAAAAAAATTTAGTTAGAATGCAAGCCAGAAACTGAAATAACAGCAGGAAAAAAACATGGACACAAAAATATACACAGAAGAAGCACGGCACATACAAGGCGAGCCGCATATGCAACTAGCCAATCTGGCAGGCCTCCAAGCAAACAACTGCCTAAACCAGCCCTTCCTAGGTCATTATAGTCCTCTTCAGAAACGGAGTTTAATTCACAAGCTTCAAGCATCAAGTAATGACGATCAAGAATTCCATGCCATTCTTTCAGTACCTGTGATGACAGAAAATGCTCCAGTCAACAACTAAAATGTCCAAACAAAATAAATAACAATAATAGCAGGACTAATCGAACTTGTTATGACTGACCAGGTTAAGGATTAATCTAGAAGGGAACACAGCCAACATGGTAAGCATGTCAAGTAGACTCAATGAAGACACCACAACTCCTCAGAAACATGGATACGACAAGGTAAACAAATACCATACAATATTGGATTAGATATTCAAGTATTCAACAAATTTTGAACATTATGGGTCTCAAATTAGATGATAACATACATCCAAATGCTTTAGGACTTAGGACTCACTTTTCTTTTTCAATCTTATTCCTACATATAATAAAATAGTATAAATATTTTACAAATAATAATATGGTAAGTGATTAAAAGCGAAATATTAAGAGACGTAAAAAACCGAAGTGAGCCACAAAATAGGGTAAGTAATGGTATTTTTAGATAACTATAATACGTTGAGATTAATTTATGACTATATGACAGGGATTTGTATGTTTATATTTCAGGATTAAATATAATTTATCTACCTTGAAGTTTTTTCTTTTATATGTGTCTTAGCCATATCATGTCCTATAATTAATTTAAGAAATGTGATGTCCTTGTGTCCCTGTATTGTATCTCTCTACTTACTAGACTATAATTTGTTTAACTACAGTATTATCTCACTTGTATAAAAACACAGATAAATAAAAAAAATAGTACAATATATGGTCTATCCAGTGGTGTCTGGCACCAATGGAGTCGATTTTTGGCATGTATTTGTTTTCTTGATTTGCGTCTTTTATTTTTCTTAGTGACCAAAAGTTAAGGGCTTGTTTACTTTGTTTTCAGTTTTGTGTTTTCATTTTCTATTTATATGAGTAATTGTAATGGAAAACTATTACCTTGGCTCATTTTATTTTCTGTTTTTAAAATTCTGTACAGAAAGTTTTGAAAACAACCAAAACAACCGTAATTTGTTTTCAATGTTTTGTAACGTCCGTCCACCTCCCCTTACAAATTAAACACAAATACACTACTTTTTAATTCCTTCTCCCCTACTCTTTGAACTAAACGCATAAAAAATGAAAACACAAAAGTGAAAATAAAGTATAAAGGCCCTAAAGATTTCCCAAGTCCAAAGTCCAAACCTTTTGGAAAGCCCCTTCACCAGTCAGATTCAAATAGCTCCCACGACACACTTGGCTTCCACACAAACAAACTGATGCTTCATATTCCTCCTTGCTCTGCAGTGAGATGCAAAGTTATTCATTACACAAGATATAAAGAAGATACTTCTTTTCCTTTGAAATGGAAAAGGTTAGCAAGCAACGGGTCACACCTCTGTAACAGAATTGTAATCAAAAGTGATCTCCTCGCCATGCTGAATTTTACGAACACTATAAATGCCTATTTGATAATGACCATTAACAGCAGTAACTCTGAAAAACAAAAGAAAAATAGACTAATTACAAAAATTATATCACAATTCAAAAACATAAAACGATTGGACAATCATATCGTTATCATCAACTAACAAATATATACACTGAAAGCATCCTAAAGAAAAAACAAAAACAAAAATATACAAATTTGTCAGTTGATTAAATATCATAGTCACTGCCGCAATACAATGTAGAAGAGATGATTGGGGAAGAGTAGGGGGATGAGAAAGAAATTTCCTAAAGGGTTATTTCAAGGAGAGAGTTTTGAGGGAAGGAATAATGAGTGGTTTAAACAAAACATCTTAGTTGAGCATAAATTTGATATAGATTTTTCATTTCAACAGAAAGTGGCTACATTAAACCTAAAATTCAGCTATAGCTGTGACAAGTGTATTATAATGTATTTTAATGTACATATACATTTTACATGTTTTCATTCGTGATACCTTAATTTGATCATATCATAAAATTTAGGAAAACAGACACACCCAATATCTACATCTGTATACTGTATTACAACAATAACACTAAGACCCAAGCAAACTACCAAAAAATTGTAATAAAAAAGGAACCAAATACAGTAAACCAGTCATAAATGTTATAAGTGGCCATGTTTAACTGAATATCCAAAACCTGAAATGATCAAATGCATGTGGGTATGTAATCCTTTAACAATGATACGATATTTTAAAGTCCCCATTTTAAAAGTAAAAATAAAAGATTTGTGGCTATTCCACCAAACAGTTTTCTCCAACAGAAAATAGAAACAAGAAAGATAACAAGACACACTCCAGAATAAAACAGAAGTAAAGAGAAGGTGTGATTACATGAAAAGCTCTAAAATAGAGAAGGAAAGAGAAAGATTCTTTCTTTAAAGAAAGTGATTTCACTGATTTATGAAAGCATGATTACACCTTTTTATTTATTGTCACTGATGTCAGCAAATAAATTAGAAACAACAACAACAAGCCTTATCCCGCAAATAAATTAGAAACAATTAAAGAAAACAAAACAGCTTACTTTGCTTCACAATTAGGTCGGCACGAATGACATATTCGACTGGCATAGTTAGCCTTATGCATGGCATCAACGACAACTAAGTCATACCCATCAGCATCACCCTGTCATGCAAATTGAAGATTAGGCAAGTACAAAATGCTTAAAGGGGGGCAGACAATAAAATCTATTTTGAAGCAATAGGCACCTTTGGCCTTTCAAGGTAGATGTTATAGAATTCCGGTGCAGGATCAGTACTATTTTTCTGCAGATCCCGAATCCCATCTTGTTTCTCAAACCACTTCCATACAGGATACACCTAATAAAACAAATGTCAATATAAGGGAAATAACAATACCCATCACAAAAACCATATAGGATTATTATCCAATGCAATAATGATTAGGCAATACAGATTAGGTTTCTAAATAAGATAGCCTTGTATGGAGATGATACGCTGAACCATTAGATGACATTAACTCTAAAGAACAAACACCTTATATATAAGCATATCCTGTCTGAGACATTCTATGCAGAACTTTAGCTGGCAAAGCCAGAAATAGACCAATCCCTAGGAATATCAGATAATATTATTACAAACACAAAATGACATAAAGCAAATAAGGATAAAGTATAAACATTTACAACAATGGCATCATAGGCAGAAATCAAAAAACTAATCACTTTATACCAAATCTATTAATTTCAAATATTAAACTCCGGACGGTTTGCAGCGAATCGATCATAAATAGTTTGATCGTGACGAAGAATAAAGAAAAAACATGTGCAAAAATAGATGTTCAACATTCTGCAGGAAACCTGCTAAGCAAGCATGTATAGCTTACACATTAAAGATTCAAGCATGAAGCAGTACACACACACACATGAGGCCATACCTCTCCTAGAAATTCCACAATAAAATCATCTTCTCCGAAGCCTTCTTCCTTGTTGCAAACAACACCGAGCCCCTGCATTATCAATATAAATTATAAAGTTACGAAAGGGAAGAAATAACAAATCGAAGAAGGAAATGAACTGATGAGATGAAACACCTTGAGAGAGAGAGAGAGTATAGACCATGCACCTTTCTATAAGCTACATATTTGTCATCTGGACGACTTTCTATGGATTTCAGGATGCCTCGACACATCCTCACCATCCTTACATCACAGAGCTCCTCTGCACACCTTTCAATTTCTTCAATAACAGGCTGCAAAGGGTAGCTCATCGGAGTGTTTCCAGTTCCAGTAAAATTCCTAACTTGCTTATTCAATGTCCGAAGGAGCATGTCTTCTATAAACAAATGCTTCTTTTCTAGAGACCAATCTAACTCCTCTGGCATTGAATCAAGTAAAAGATTGTACGTATAGGGATCAATTCCATAAACTTCTTGCTCAACAACCTCATTTCCAACCTTCTTTCTAGGTTTGTAATCTTTGACTTCTGGTAGTTCCATATCAGACTCCTCAATGCCATTCTTCTGTGCACTCAGCTTCTCTGCATAATCATCTGGTAATGAAACCCTCATCTTCCTCTGCACATCCTCCTCATCAGCTACAATTATGTATTGATCAATGATGTCATATTTCCGAGTAACAGGAGGAACCAGACTTGCTTTCGTCATGCGAGCTCCCCATTCACGCTCAACAGTAATGAAATCTATCCCATCATCAGGTGTGAAGTATCTATCTCCTCTTGAGAACCCCAGTCGACTTTCTGAATGGACGTCTTGGTCACTTTCAGTGTTGGAGGTTGCAGTATCATCATCACTCCTGTCATCTTCAAAGGACTGATCATGGTCATCAGATGTCTCACTCTCTGAGTCCATAGATCTCTTATTCAACCTTGACAAACGCCTCTTAATTTCTCTATCAGAAGCATATTCTCCATTCTCCAAAGCAACATGTGTTCCATTACTCCTATACTTCCTATCAGACACCATTTTATTCTTCCTGTACTTAGAGGAAGTTATTAATGGTCTATCTCTGTCATTCACATGTTTAGAACTCTCCTCCAACCGTGTTGCAAGCTGAATAAATAATGTGATAACATGACTTATGTCGCCAGTATCACCCCGATTCTTTGCTCTGTAATTAGCAAGTGCATAAATACACAAATAATTACATTAAAAAGAGGGATAAACACTCTCAACAAGGCACAAGAAACACATGGTTGAAGAGCAATTACATAAATATCATAGTAGCCAGCCCTGAAGCGCTATAGCGGGATGGCGCCATTATTGCAAAATTTAGGTAACCAATTATATGAAGTCATACTTTACTTAAATAATTGCACACAATATAAAACTTCCTGAATTTTCAAGAGGCAGAGGTGACTGAAAAATAGAAGCAGAGGCACGAGGCTGACAGAAAAACAGAGGCAAAGGCATGAGAATGACAGAAAATCAGAGGCAGAGGCGCGTGGTTGACAGAACATGAAGAGGGCGAGGCTGACAGAACAAGAAGAGGGTAGGGCTTTGAGAGAGGAAGAGACAAGGCAGAGGGCGGGACTTAGAGAGAAGAAGAGATGTGGCAGAGAGCGCACTTTTGAGCACAAAAGAGAGAAGAACGTAATGAGGCGGCGGCAAGATGTTTTCCAGCAAAAAGAGGGTTTTCTTATAACCATGCTCTACTTTCTTAAGGAAAGATGAAATCTCCTAAATAGCCTTAATGAGACCCATTTTCGTCTTTTTGGGTTCAAAAACCCTAAATCAGAACAAGTTACAGCAGCGGTCAATACTGTACGCAAATGGCAGCGATTTAGGCCACGACTTTCATTGGAAAAAAAAAAGCTTTTAATTCTATTGGTAGTTACTACTACAGAAAATTATAAAGCCATTAAATACAATAAGGTATACAAGGAAAAAAATTATTTAATGCGTCGGATACTTTTTAAAGTGACTTATAAATAGGAGCACTAAAAGCTTCTAGAAGGTGGCTTGTAAATATACAAAGGAACGGATGTAGCATATGTTTTTACAAAAATATGAGAACAAAATAACTAAGATGGACTTAAGCCCTTGAAATAAAAGAAGGATGAAATAATAGTATTATAATTGCAAAGAAGCAGTCAATAATCAAATATAAGAACCTCCATGTCAGGAAGTCTAGTTTCAGGTACTTCTTTTTAAGGGAAAGACCTTGACCATGTGCCGTACAGAATCCAGATTTCGTCAAACTAATAAGAAATTATAGGTTCTTTTGCATTATTTTCATCATAAGCCCATAATTTCATTCACACACAAACACAGACAAAAACAAACACCCAAATGTGCACACACGCATAATAACCACAGCATCAGAGAGAGAGAGAAACTTATAAACATCTTCTATCAAATAACATGGGAATCAGAAAACATAAACTTACTTTATTGCATCACGGCACATTCTACTGATGTCCTCCTTGACATAGCCCAATCTATGCCCGCTGTAATAACCAGTTTTTATTTTATCCTCAATTTCTGCAACCTATAATCAAAGAAATAATAAAATGTACAAAATCATGAATAAGAAACTGCATCTCTGTCATAAACTCATAGTTAATGGAAAAGAATTTATCACAGCGCTCATTGCTGTACCTTGGGCACAAAAAAGTCACAGGAGCTTGCCTTCATAATTTCCCTCAATCTTGAAGCAAGAAATTCCTCTATCCTCCTGTAACCATTTTCTGATTTCTTAATCGACCATCGTCTTGTACGAGCATCCCTAGATAAAATAGAAGAGGACTTTCTGGCATCATATAATTTAGACCGCTTGTACAAGTTTCGACGGAATAAATGCTTTGCAGTGTCCCTCTTATCCACGCTATCAAAATAGTCCTTCAGCTCACCAAAATCATCCCTAATACCTAAACTGCTGGCCTTGGTAACTGATGAATTGTGCTCAGCAATCTGTTTAAGGCTTCTGATTTTATGTGGCTCCTCTCCAATTTTGGTAATACGTGAACAGCGGCTGTTAATCCATTTCACATTGGTAAATTTAGAAGTCAGCTCTCCAAACTGGCTGCACCCTCTAATGTCCACAGTAGATAAACCAGGAAATGCAAGAAGAATTTTCTCAAGCATGCCAACAGTAATATTGGTGCAACCCATTAGAATGATAGACTTGATTTTCTCTTTCTTATAAGCATTCTGCAAGCAAATAATCAAACTAGCTTAGAAAGGCAAGGAAACATTCTTCACGAGGTTTAATGAAAAAATATATCAAACCTACCACAGCATTCCACAGAATGGAATCGGTGCAAGAATGACCCAAGGAGGACAAATCAACATGTCTAGAGATTTCTTTGTAAAATCTTACTGAGGCTCTCCACTGCTTGCAAGTCAAAGATGCAAAGACGAGGGACTTTAAATCAGACCGTAAAAAATGGAAGACTCTTGCCAACACATGACCATCCAATAAGCCCCAGCTTCCCACCTCAGAATCAATAATGTCACTTTCTTTGCCTCTGAAAGTAGTATCACCACATAGAACTTCAAAATTGGATTCATCCTTCTCAATTGTATTAGTCAGGCCTCTGTCTTCGAAATCACTATCTTCTTCACTACCATTAACCAGCATTCGCACTCTTTTGGAAGCATGTGCATCACCTTCTGAAATTACCAACGCATGTGCATACACAAATCAGGCAAGTAAGTCAATAATATTCATCAGGAGTCCATTTGATTGATAACTTTAGGAATGATCGAATAGTCACACATAATGTACCAATACCATATACAACTGCATGAAAAGATACAATAAAAAATGCCTAATAGAAAAAAGTCGCTCAAGGTTTCCAAAATCGAGATACAACTTAGAATTGGAATTTGGGAGGGAGGTGAAACATCGGAAATTGTGGGATCGTAACACAAGTTGTAAGGTTCCACCGGAAAAATGAAATTATTCTTCAACATAAAAAAAATAACAAATTATTAGATAATAATTAACCAATACATTTTTTTTAATAAACAAACAATACATATATTAATATATTAATGTTACTAAAAATCAAAGACTTAATATATTTACACATTGTAAAAATGTCTTTTTATTTTATATTTAAATACTTAATAAAAGTTATAGCAAGAAAAAAAAAAAGCAGAAAGAGAATAGAACAGAAGCAGGTCCAAAGACATTTTATTAAAGATCCAATTTCTGGGCCTAGAGAAAGGGGAAAAGAAAAGAGGCTCAGCCTTCAGCCAGCCCTAGTCGCAGTGCAAGAGAAAGAAGGAAGAGCAGCCTATGAAGATGGCTGTAGGATTCAAAGAGATGAAGATGAGGCTCCAGTGAGCCTGAACAGCCAAGTTTGAACGAGCCTTGTCAGAAATTTGGTAAATTCAACAGTAATAGCAAATCTGACCCGCAATTCAGATTTCTACATACTCAGCATAGCACGTCGTAGGCTGGAGGCCAAAAAACTCATACGACCATGTGATTCTATGAACAGTGGCAGACCTAGGACCTCAAGGCAATTAAATTAAAATTTTAAATAATAATAATAATAATTATTATTATTATGTTTATATTATTACATTATTATATATTTATAATTTATAAAGAAAAAGAGATGGAAATACAAAAAAATTAAATACAGGTACTTTTGAGTTTTTGAGTTGATACTCAGTGATTTATTTGACTTCAAATTATGAGAGTAAGAAATAAAATACAAAAATACAAAAACATGAATAAAGTGGCTTAAAAAAATATAAATGTACGAGGTGCAAAATACATAAAACACATAACAATACTTGTAAGATTTTCAAAATGAGGGGGTGTGATTGCCCACGCTGACCCAGACACAAGCCTGCCGCTGAAAATGATTACAATCGCAATTTTAACATTGAATTTGCAAAACTATGAACTGAACTTATGGTTCTATGCAGGTAAAGCTAAGAAATAATTAGTTCCACATTCACCAAGCCCAAAAGTCTAGAAGCCTACACAAAGATAACTGCAATTAAAATCAATAAATTGTTACCTGATTTCCAATAAGATAGTTTATCAATCTCTTTCTTTGGTTGTCTTGCATTAATCCAAGGATCTAAAACCTCATTAATAACAGCAGCAAATTCCCGGCTCTTATAAGATTTCATTACTAATTCATGTAGCTTCCCACGGGTGTAACCAACAAACTGAGGGTGTAAGCTGTTAAATGAACTCGACTTTGAGTAGCGTTCACCGAATGAAACACCTGGAGTGTGCGTTGAAGGACGTCCAGAATATTCAGCAGATACTGAGCTGCTTTCGCAGTGGTTTCTGAGACATAAATCATGAGTTTCTATGGAAGAGGTAACAGGAACCCAGAGTTTATCACATTTCCTGAACACACTGCTATACTTTTTAATAATGCCTTGGTCTACTAAAAACTGTAGCTCTGAAAATGCTGAAGGCCCTCTTTCACGCCCAGAACCATCAAGATAATACCAGTCACCCAAATGTAACCGTAAGTCCTGGACAGTACGAAGATGATCTTTAGGAACATTAATGAATTCCATGCTCCTGCAAGAGCCTTGAGAACCTTGATCATTAACACCTTTTGACAAAGAATCTTCTTCAGTTGACGATCTCTTGCCATCACTGGTTGAAGTGAAAGACCGAGTTGACCTTGACTGAGACCTATCTCTGCCTCGAGTCTTGTGGCATGACTCAGAGACCAATGACCCCTGGTCTTGCACTACACATGCATTTATCCTGACCACTGAAAGAATATTTCCTTTCACTCCTTTGACAGAAGCAAGCTTACTTTGAACTTGTCTGCTCACAGCACTGCAATCAACCATCTCATCAGTACCAAAAGCCCAAAGTGGAAGATCAAGCCTCCTGCTGTGAGAAGGATAATACAAGTCATCTTTTTGAGACAAGCGAGGATCTTCACATCCAGACATGGGCATTTGACATAACGTAAACCCATCATTTAGGACAAGTTTCTTCTTAGAATATCTATCTTGAGCATCATCATTCCTCTTCCAATCACCACCTTTGCAAGACCAACGAGCAGAAAACCAGTTGCCAGGGACACCAAGGTTCAATCCATTATCCTTGTCAGAGGGTACACATAACTGGGAGTCATATTCTCTAGATGATAAATCAATTCTTGAATCATGTTCCATGCTCAGGCAAGTTTGCTGCCAAAAAAAACCTGGACAAAAAGAGACAAGAAATTGCTTATCATGGAGCACACAACTCTAGGTGCATATCTATTAGCGTTTTGAACTTCTCCAGATGAAATGTAAACACCAATCCAGCAATTTTTTTATGCATAAATTGATGGATGAAATCATCATTTTAAATTCAACAAATGACATAAAGCTCATAAACTTCCCTAGTTCATATCAAAATACATTATTTAACAGAAATCAAAACACGTTATTTCATTTGCCTAAACTATTAGCAAGTTGCAAAGCAAAAAAAACATCCAGAAGTTGCAATTGTTTTGGATTTTCATTTTCTGCTTTCATTTTCTAAAAATGTTTCCATATTCAAAAGTTATGAGTAAAAAGATATTATATACATCCATAATAATATTAAACATGTTGCAATTACATAACATCATCTTATATCTTATAATTTAGTGTAAATTACATCAACATTCCTTGAGATTAGCGTTGAATATACTTAGACCTTTCTTGTTTCAAAATAACACATACCTCAATTAATTTATCTATTATTGTTACAAGTTGATTACCTTTATTTTAAAAACAATACACCGACCTCCCTTGTTTTACATACAAACTATACACATAATACCCCTTCAAATAACAAAGAGAGGTGCAAAGGACGTGTGTCTAATTTTCAAAACAATGAGGGGTCTAAGTGTATTTAACACTAATATTAAGAGAGGTGAGTTAACCTTATAAATTTTTTAGGTCTGTAACTAACCCTATAATTTATATCTCTCTTTCTCTTTCCATTATATTAAAAGTAACTAAAATTAAATTAAGATTAACTATAAATAAAACAATTTTTACATAAACTATTTTTATATGAATTATTATTTAGATCTTCAGATGGGTCGTCATTTCTGTCCAATTTAGTAGGCTTGGATAAAGATAAGGAAAAAAGTTTTGCATATCTGAAAATTAGAAAAATTTAATTAGAAGTGATGAGAATTGAGAGGGAGCCGGCCAAAGGAAAACAGCAAGCAAAACAGGGTGTGCAAGAAAATGCAAAAAGCAGGGGATTTAAAGAAGGGGAGACAAAGCGAATCAAAGACCAAGAAGGTGCAGATCAAAGACCAAGCTGCAGTAGATCAAACTTGCAACCAGCATAAAGGCTTCAACAGACAAACTGAACACCAACAAAGATCCCAGTTTGCACCCAACCCACGTTTACAGCAGATTTTTGCTCAACCAACTGAGATGAACAGAGACCAACAATGTTGCACATCGTTACTGGCACCAATTGCAAGAGAAGAAAAAGGGAAAAGAAAATAGAAGAGGACAAAAAGGAGAGAGAAGCATGATTCTCAGCTTTGACCCACCCTATTACAAAAATTACAAGAATGAAATGAAAAGAATAGACTTTACTTAAATGTGATCATATTTACAATTGAGCCACCAAGTTTTCAAGTGCCCATGTCTTGTTTCAAAATTTAAAATGAAAAAAACCGGAAACGACATTTTTTTATTTTCCAATTTAAGGCTATGTTTTGCTGATGTTTTCAATGAAAATATTTCCAAAAAGTGAACCAAACATATTTTCTCCGTTGATTTTCATTTTCATTGAAAATGAAAACACGAAATGACCAAACCATACAGATCCTAATATTACCATTTCTCACAACATTACTTACTTGTAAGGCAGCAATGATATACTACACCATCATACATGACTGAGTGAGCACAATGAACATTATTTGTTCAACTAAGGATAATTTGTTTGAAAATAGAAATAAAAAAATTAGCACAAGCAGTATAAAAGGATAATGGAGCCAATACTTTCAGTATTTGCAAACAGACCACTAAAAAAAAACCCTTCAAAACAGATATCAAATACGCAAGCATTTGTTTGAATAGATACGTCCAAATCACAGAACACACCAATTTGACGCATATCAACATCAAGGAAAAAGTCAGCATGTCAGTGTAAAAACAGTAAAACATTCAACACTACAAGAAGCCATCTTCCTCTAATCAAAGACAACACAGAGGTCAAATCTCAATATTTGTCATGTATCAACTAACAGAAACCAAGAAAAAATGGACCATTCCCTTATAATGCCTCAAATCAAAGCTAAAAGTAAAACTTGTCAATCATTACATGACACCTTCAGGATAAAATACCAACCCAAAATGAACCACGAATTATTCAAATAGATTAGAAAAAATAAATGAAAAATCAAAAAGAACGGTGAAGCAATTATTACCTTCAAAGTCTCCAAATCCCTCCCATTTTGGGTACACCAAATTCATTTGCAAAGCTTCTGCAAGACAATAAAATAAACAAATTCAGGAAGATAAGAAAATGCAGCAAATAGGGAGGAATTACAGATTCATACAAAAAATCCATTTTTTTGTAGAACAAAACCACAGGAATATGATTGAGAAGACAAGAGAAAACACCTTTTATTGCCTCAAGCTCCCTTCCAGGAATGACATCATAACCCTCTAACAGAACTCCAACTCTTTCATCAATGCGGAGGTCCTCCAACAATTCAGATGCAATCCCACTGTCTTCAGGGCATAATACCGGCTGCAGCAAAGGGGGTGGCATTTCCGGATATTTCTCAGGAGCAGATTGAAGAATATCTCCAGTATCTGCCAAAAGATTACCAGGAGCTTCTGGAGGGTTTACCAGCTGTGTTATGATGTCTGAGACAATTGATGGAAAACTCTGAGCTGCCATGGGCGATGCTGCATTTTCAACAGTCAACCACCTGTCACTAGCCATGTGCTTAATAAAGTGATCTGACATTAGCACACCATCATCAACAAGGACCTTGATGTCAGATAATTTAGAAGGTCCATGTTCTACACCATCATAATCAAGGTAAAACCATTTCCCTGTTGACAAATCAGGTACCACAGTGACATGTGGAGGGGTATCACATATGTCCATATCTTCTTCCATAGAAGGCAATTCCTCAGGTGGTGGCTCCAAGCAAGGAGAGTCTTTGCAGCTTACAGTTGGGCTACAGGAATTTTGTTCCTTTTCAGGTTCACTACAGACATCTTTCTCTGTAGACCCATTGGCATTATGTTCATTTCTTTCGCCCTGAGATTCTGTACCAGAAACATTCAACTCCTTTTGTATGAGTTTATCTTCATTATCTTTACAACTATATTCAGTGTTATGTTTTTCACTTGATGAGGTTTTACTACTTGTTTCTTGGTGAATATTTTGCTTAGTTTGTTCAAGTGGGGATCTTTCTATTAAATTTGGAGTATAGTCCCGGCGATCATGATGTCGACCTCGATCTTGTGGGGACCGCTCAGCATGAGTAGGACTTCTCAATTTATGATCATGGTAATGATTTCTGTCCCAATTCCTATCAAAAGGGGATCTCTCACGGCCATGTGGGGATTTTTCACGACTATATGGTGATCGACGCACTGGAGTGCGATCTTTATGATCATAATACCTGGCTCGATCATGCGGGGATCGTTCAGAATGACCAGGGCTGTGACCATGCTTATCATAAACTGATCTATTAGGAAAAGAAGATTCAGTATGCCTAGAAGTAAACTTGTCTGCAGATAATTTTGATGATGAACTATTTCTACAAGATTTATCCACAAACAGACGAGAATAGTGATCTGAGTAAACATGGCGCGAGCTATCGTCAGCAAGCCTTCGACATTTTAAACCAGCAAAATCTCTATGCTGCTTCCGCTCATAGCTTTCGGATTCATTACCATGCCTTTTCAGCAAACTTCCAGAAGAGTAATCACGTGCATCGGTCCTACCATTGATGTGTTCATTCTTCTCATTGACAATCATTGAACTGATCCTTATAGTTCTCTCCTGTCCATTCTCCCATCTGTGAGCCCATTTAGGATGCTGATTCCCACTTCTATTGAAGTCCTTCTTCCTATAATACTCATCACCTGTATATCTCCCAGAAGGAAGTCCACGTTCCCGTTCACATTTCCACCCTTTGCCCCTACCATATGGATATCTGTGGATTCTGCTGTAACCAAAAACATCCTTCCCCATGTCTCCCCTTTGCCATCTATTTGGAATGAATTGCCCCTTCTCAATATCATCCTTTATACCACCTCTCCATGGGCCATTATCCCATTTCTCAGCTTCTACTTTCCAACCCTTCTCAGCAACTATCTCCCCTTTCTCCACGTCCTCTTTTCCCCATTTTCCAGAAAAAATCTCCGCCTCCCCTCTCTTCAACCTCTCACTGACAATCTCCCCATTCTCAATTTCACCCTCTTCTACTTCTTCCTGCTGCCCGCATATTTTGCCATTCTCAACTTCATTGCCGCCCCTGCTGCTCACTCTATCCAATGCCAATAAAGCATTGGCGGCATCAGCCTTCTTCACTGCTGGTGCTACTTTTTTCTTCACTATCTTCTTCTTCTTCTTCTTCTTCTTCTTCTTCTTCTTAATCTTCTTGCCAGCAACCTTTAGCAATTCAGAACTGAACCCGTTCCCATTCTTGTCTCCACAAAGCGCCTTCTCTGCTGCAGTCGGCAACATCTCCATAACATGCTGCTGCTGCTGCAAAGGCATGCACGCCACGCCTCCATCACCCATTGAAATCCTCACCTCAGAACAGAAACCTTGAAACCCTAATCCTCCCTTTCACCGGGGCTATCGATGCTCATGCTGCACACGCTTCGATTCTCCTCAATTCCGCAGCTCCAATTCAAAACCCTAAATTCCAAAAATCCACGAAAACCCAAATAAGCAAACAAAATGACAACCAAAGCAAATGTAGGGTTTTATGAAAAAATACGAGTAGCCACCAAGACATTCGCAAACGCCAAAAACGCGCACTGAAGCTTCGAGCCTTCGTTAACAATGGAAAGAAAATAGTGAAAACCGCCAAGGAGAAAAACAGAGTGAAGAAAATTACCGATAAAACAAAAGAGAAAAAGAAAACGACAGATCGGCGAGAAATCGTAGACGGCGAGAATCGGAAGAACGTTGAGCGAACACAGATCGAGAAGCACAAAGAGAACTTTGGCTTCGAGAGAAAATCGTATGTTTTCAGAGACCCTATTTGACGAGTCGCAGAATGAGAAAAATCTTTGTATTTGGCGCTTCTTCCCTCTGCTATTATATATCTTCGTGTTTTCCTCTTTCGCTGGGCAAGTTCTCTTGTTAGCTTGACAGAACGAAACCTTCGTGTTTTTTTTTTTTTTTCTCGGTGCTATTTGCTCATTATATTTACGTGTATTTGTCGGAGGTTTATCAAAATACGTGAATGCCCTCGTAGAATTTGTACACGTAGATGTGAAAAATGTAGCTTGGCCATGTAGGAGTAGAACTGTAGAAGGGCAAAGTAGTGTACATTGGGATGTTTAAACTTTAAACTCGTTGACTCATTGCTCCTTTGTACACTCGAATCTATTAAAAAAAAATTAAATTAAATCTTCTTTTAAAATATTATTAAAAAAAATTATCTATTAAATAAAGAATTTATTAAAAAAATATATTTTCAAGATATAAAGGTTTTTAATTTTTGCAAAAGTATACTTTTGTTCACTCAACTTAATATGTGTGTGGATTAAAATTAGCAAACTTAACTTAATTTTATAAACTTGGAATTTAGTCGAGCAGGAGATAAATATAAATAACTAAATACATCACAATTTTAGGGGGGCCAATTACGTTACTAATTTTTATTTATATTTTAAAAAATTATAAATATATATATATTAGTAATTTTTTTATCGCAATGGGGGCTGAGGCTCTCTCATCTTATAAGATAGTTCCACCCCTAATTTAGTTAAATGTAAGTTCACATTGACGTGATTTATATTTAGATACTTTTGTTTTGAGATTTTGTCTGGGGTGACTCAAGGTTTAAACAACTAAAATAAGGATCTTAGGCTTCAAAATATATCTTAATCTTATCTTATCTTATCTTGTTTTAAAGTGTGTTTGGGTACATTGCTTAATTAAGTACTTATGCAATAAGCTGTTTTCAAATTATAGTTTTTTTTTAAAAAAAATTGTAAAACTTACTTGAATAAGCTAAAAACAGCTTATTCTAATAAGCTACTTCAAGAAGCTTATGAAAATAAGCTGAAAATAGTTTATAGAAACCCATAAGCTATTTTCATAAGTTGCGCATAAACCCTTCCAAACAGGGCCTTAATAAACTCGCTAATACAAGCAAAGTTATGAACTATGATACTTTAAAATTTTAAGGTCAAATTATATTTTTTATTTTTTAAAAACATTAAGGTAATTTTTAAACGAAAAATTAAGGTGTGGCCGAGAGGTAGTGTTTTTTTTCGTAAAAGTAAAATAAAATTAAAGGACTAACATCGCTCAGATTTGACATCGCTCAGATTTGACACGTATTGATTATAGATTTTTTTTAAGAAAAAACCTTATTTTAATAAATAATTCTAAAAATTATATTATTTTCATTAATCGGGGTTAAAAACATAAACGGTTTGTCCAATATCAATTATATGCAATTTCTGTTCCAATCAATCAAGTAAATTTATAAGATCACTTGGATTGAGAGCATGTCTTAAACATACTTCATATGTAAGTTTGGCCTACATTAGATTAGGTTCAGTTTGGGCAGTTCCTGTCTAACAAATATTAAAGTTTGAGTTAAATATATTTTTTTCTCTAAACTTTAGCGAAAATTTATTTTTAGTCTTTAAATTTTAAAAAGTATATTTTTAATCTCTAAAGTTTATAAAGTATTCATTTTTGGTCCATCTGTTAAGCTTCGTTAAGTCTAATGCTGACGTGACAAACGGCATACACGTGTCAACTTCTTACTGGACTATGTATCACATTTTTTAATAATTTAATAAATAAATTAAATTACTAAAATAAAATAAATAAATTAAATTAAAAAATAAAAAATTCTAAAGAAATGCTCTTCTCACCCTGTTATCTCTTCTTCTTCTTCTTATTTTCTTCTCCCTTCTTCTTCATCTTATCTTCTTCTCCCTTCTTCTTCTTCATCATCTTCTACTTCTTCTTACAATTAGATTTAAAATTACAAAAAACAAAATCCTAAATACCTCTCTCAATCTCTCCATCAAATCTCTTCTCTTTCTGTTCAGATTTTAGGATAAGGGTTTTTAGAGAGGAGAAAAGGAGAAGAAGAATTCTGAAAGACATTAGATCTGAGTTTTTGGGATTGCAATCCTGGTGAGGGAAGAAGAGAAAGACGAAAGATATTCAATCTAAGTTTTTGGGTTTTTTGTTTAGGTTTCTGGGTTTGAGTGGTGGTAGAGCTTAGAGTGGTGTTTGGGTTTCCGGATTTTTAGGTTTTTTGTATTGGTTCGTATGATTTGCAGATTTGAGTTTTTTATTTGGGGATTTTGGTTTTTGATTTGGGGATATAGATTTTTGATTTAGTCTTGTGTTTAGATTTTGGGACAAGGTTTTAATTGAGGTGGTGATGAAAAACAATTTTTTGAATGGGTGATGAAGATGAAGTTGGGAAGAACAAGAAGAATGTTTCTGTTTTCTGGGTTTTTTGGTGGTTGATGAAGATGACGAACAGTAAGAATGAGAAGAATATGAGAACAACTTATGTTTCTTGGGTTTCTTTTTTTTTTTAATAAAAAAAATGGGTTTTCTAGGTTTTTGGGTGGGTGATGAAAATGAAGTTGATGAAGGCGAAGAATAGAAAGAACGCGAAGAACATGGAGAAACTTATGTTTTCTGGGTTTTTTTAAAAAAATTAAAAAATTGGAGTAATTAAGAAAGTAAAATAAATATTGACATTAATGACGTGGACATAACAGAATTGGATGAGAGTTAACAAAAAGTCTAAAACTGAATGTTTTAGAAATTTTATAGACTAAAAATGTATTTTTTAAAGTTTAAAGACTAAAGCAAATTTTCGCTAAAGTTAAGGAAAAACAACGTATTACAGACTTATAACATGCACTATTCATCCTGTTTCAATAAATATATTAGTAATATTTTTTCTACGATTTTATGTTTTTACGATTTGGAGTCTAACATAAGATTTTTTGGGAGGATGTGGGCCGGCCCTGGGTTTGGGAACAGACTGCAAATTGGTCTGCAAGAGGTTCACAGGTAGAAAAAAGGGCTGTGTTATTTTGATTTTGAGAAAAAAATTCATATGCTAAGGCCAAAAATTAAAGGAGAAAAGCAAAACATATATACATTGCCCTCGTACATATGAGACAAAGGTGTCTCTAGACAGTGTTTTCTCTTTTATGCATCTTTTCTTTATGCTCTGATGAGAAATTATCTTGTAATTTTGTTGATTAACGAGTAGTTATATACTTTTTCATATTAGCAACTCTCCTTTTGCATGAAAATATGTTTATGTATATATTTTTATTTGGCAAGTAGTATAAATAGAGTAATTTTAAGATTGTAGTCACGTGATGTTTTAGTCTCCGACTATATATACACTCCGTTGATTGCTTTATTCTGCGATATTAAGTAATACGAACAGAGTGCTTTTGTGGTACGTTATTTGATACATAAAAAATCACATAAGCGATCAAATAATATTTTGAGGCCAAAATGCAACACTTTAGGAGCTAAAATTGAGTTTTATTACAAGTGATTTGAGGAACTAACGTGATTTATGACTTATAACAAAACTTAATTTTGGGGTAAAAAAAAAGTCGTATTTTGGTTTCAAAATATCGTTTGATCGCTTACGTAGAGTCATGTCAAATAATGTGCCACGTAGACACTCTGTCAATGTCACTTAACAATAGGAACTAAAGTGACATACGAAGTGCAAAGTCAACGACTAAAACGCACTGTCGTGTAACTACATAATCGAGGACTATTTTAATAAATTACTACTTATAAATAACTTCTATGTACATTTTTTGTTTTTAAATTCGCGTAAGGAGTCAAGCAATTTATTTTGCATATACCATTGAACTAAACACATTTTGTTATGATTTTTCCAGGAAGTTTTTTTTTATCAACCAGAAAAATTCATTAACAACACAAGAGGTGCAAAGAAAGTACAAAAAGAACAGAACAACTGAACAAGGAAGCAGAAACAGAACAAAAGCGCAGAAAGAAAAAGGAAGTTAAGGAGCAGCTAGAGATTACATGATGAAAAACAGCACCAGCCAACAGAAGCTATGGAATATGAAACCCCATACAAGCACAGGGTGCAATATCTCAACAACAAAAAAAAAAAAGCATAAGAAAAACCTTTCACTTTTGCAAGTGACAGAATGCAGTCACTAAATTAAATATGCTAACTTTTATCTTAAAATTTTTCTTTAATATAAAAAAGTTGAATGTGTATTTCTTTTTGATAAACTAGTTAATGCGTATTTCAATTTTCAAAGGACCACAGTCCACTTCACTAACTTCAATTTTGAGAGTAGTCTTCAGAATCATAGTATACAGATTATTAGAGAAACGGGTGAAATTTCC
Source organism: Cyamopsis tetragonoloba (assembly GCA_037177725.1). Classification (NCBI taxonomy): domain Eukaryota; kingdom Viridiplantae; phylum Streptophyta; class Magnoliopsida; order Fabales; family Fabaceae; genus Cyamopsis; species Cyamopsis tetragonoloba. The sequence goes on from CM074122.1 coordinate 20,769,481, forward strand.
TACCAAATACAGACAACTGAGACAAGGCACAAAACTTTATTTCCTGAACCAAAGTTGATTATGATTAAATTGTAGCTGTTATTGGTATTTGTAGAAAGGGGGAAAAAAATACAAAAACAAAAAAAACAAAAATTTGCAAAACAAGATCCGACCTGCCGGATTCGAACCAGCGACCTAAGGATACCTGAGGTTTAACCACTACAGTCCTCCGCTCTACCAACTGAGCTAAGGTCGGTTTGTGACAGAAAAGCAGTTTCATTTAATTTATATATATTGTTTACTATTCGTTACGCATCTTCTTATTCCAGCTTTGCCCATATTCATATTTAAAGAGTGAACATGTTGTGTATGTGAGCAAGACTATCTCTAACTGTGGGTCTTTAAAAGGGTTATTACTTGGTAATAAACTCTCTTGATAGCTCAGCACCTGCCGGAGAGACACGGGTTCTTGGCATTATTGTTTAAATAAGTATTAAGGAAGTGTTTGACTCACGTATTTAAATCAAACATAATATTGTATTATTTTTTATTTGGTACATCAGTCAAGAGTATCACAATAGGGTATTGAGAGAAATGAAGGGACAGATTGGTTCCATTAAAAAGAATGAAACGGAATAGAACAGAACATGCACAAGAGAATTATCATTATTTTTATAGTATTAACAAAATAATATATATTTAAATTTCTTAAACCTTATATTATTTTTTCTGACCAAAAAATATTTTCAACATAATTTATATTTTATAATTATTTTTAAAAATATATATAATAATTGTATTTATTGATGAGAGAAGTTTGTATTTAATAATTTATTTTTTTCATAAAATATTAATACAAAAATTAATATATTTTTAAATTATTATTTAGTTATACTCATAATTTAAAAAAAAAAATAAAAAAATATATTACTATTTTATTGTTCCTTTAATGTTATACTTTCTATCAAGTAAAGTAAAATTTTATATGTATTTTAAAAATATTTACTGTATTTTATTCCACATTAATATAAAATAATATATATAGTTCTGTTCCATGGGATCACCAAACACCGTGCACGATTCTTTTCTATTTCATTTCGTTTCGTTCTGTTCTGTACCGTTACCAAACACTACCTAAAATCTTAACTAATATAGTAGAATTTATGTATTAAAATTAATATGAAGTAGTTGATTTGTGAGACCATGGTTACACAATGCACCAGACATACTTTTAGGCATACTACACGCGTAAATGAGTTTTAGAATTTGGCAACTAAAAAAATTGTTTGTTTGATTCTAAAGTTTTTTTTTTCTGCTAAAATTTAAAATTTATTTTTCGTGTGGTGTACTTTAAAGATGAAATGACATAAATAATAACCTTGTGAGACCTATGCAAATTTATTATTGGGATATTAGTATTTAAGTAGTGCAAGAGAGTTGTTTAAATAAAAAAATAAAGACTTAATTATAATTTTAGTCCATTTAATTTGTTATTTATTCGATTTTAGTAACTTAATTTTATTTGCTTGATTTTAATTTTTGATCCCAAAATTATTTCAGAATATGGGTCAGGATATGCCATTTGTTTGTTTGAACATAAAGTGGGATGAAAGAAAGTTCCACTAGAGAAAACCGAAATTTGAAACATTTTCTCCTGTTTAATTGGGCTACAAATCATAAAAGAGAGAAAAGTTGGCTTAGCTTTCAATGCAAAATTCAATCTATTTGATTATGCGAAGACTGATTAAGAGTAATTGAGAGAGTGTATTGGATATTATAAAATGGATTATTAATTCACATATAGACAAATTTTATTATACAAATTTATGGGCAAAAGAGAATGTTAAAAAGTCTCATGTAAACTACAAATATAACAACTTAAGAGTATATAAGTGACGTGGATATCCTCTTCTTATGAGTTAATTTTTAAAAGTGAGTTAGGTTAAAATCCCAAATTTAAGATTGTATCAAAACTTGTCTTATATCCATAGATATGGTCACTTAAAAGTATATAAGTGGTGTGCCAATTCTCCTATCAACTAGTTTTATGGAGTGAATTTATTACAATTTTTTTTTCACTTTCTATTATATTTTCTCTCAAACCAAACAAAACTATTAATTTCTCTTTTTTTTTCTTTATTTTATTTCTTCATACTTTCATTTTGCATCCAAAAGGAGGCTAAGAGAGCCAAAACCTCAGTTTTGAAGCACCCTGTTTTGTATTCCATTTTTTTTAAAAAAAAATGATGCTTTGATTTGTTGGTTTGTGAGAAAGGGGAAGAGGAAGTGGGGATGGAGGGAGAACATTCAGGGCGGTGGAGGAGCGGAAGAAGAAGATGATGTGGTACGGAAGAGGAAGTACAAGATTTTTTTATGTTTTTTTTGTTATTCTTATTAAGATAAAATGCACAAATTATCCCAAAAGTTTTATAAAATAGCATTAAACATCAAATTTAGTAAAAATAAGCAATTCAAACTATTGGATTCAACGAATGTTAATGGTGTGAAAATATTCCATTAAAATGTTTTTTTTGTTAAATATAGTTTCATGTTTTGCAAAAACGAAAAAAAAGTTGAGTTAAAATCATTTTTTATTAACACTATGAACGAGTTTTTCTTTAGATTTTGTGCTATGGTGATACAAGGACTAAATATGTTGTGTATACATATATGAATCAGAACATAACATAAGATAGTTATATATAATTTTTTTCTTGTCAAAAAAATTATAATTTTTTGATTTAATATTCCTTTTAATATTGAAGCAAATAGGAGTTACATTAAATTATTATAATATTGTAACTTCTCTCTACTTTTTGTGGTTTTCAGTTCTCAACTTAAGATGTGTAAATTGCAAATGAATAATATGTTATTTCCCCAACATTCAATTGATTATAAATTTAGATCAAAGAAAAAAATTGATAGAGAGAGAATTAACAATGGTTAAAAAAAATATATATTTTAAAATAATATTCTTACATTATTAGTGTCTATTGAATTTAATAGTGTGGACTCGTCATTTTTACAAAGTTTGATGTTTAGCGTTATTTTGTGAAATCTTAAAGGTGATTTGTGCATTTTATCCTTATTATTATTGTTTGAAAATGTGAAAAAAATACTATTTGAATTTTGTCCAATTGCTACATCAACATGGAGGACTTGTCGGGAAATAGTTTTAAGACCAAAATCAAGTACTTTGAAATTAATGGAATAAAAATCGAGCAATTAAAACTAAGAATTTTCTTTTAGGGAGGACTAGAATTACTTTTAGCCAAAAATAAATTTCACTTTGGTCACCTAACAATTTTTTTTGATTTGTTTGGGTTTGCTAACTTCTTTATTTGGTTCAATTTGATCTATTTCTGTTAATTCCGTTAAACAAAAAAGTCTGTTTGGCAACTAATGAAATTATTTGTTAAACTTATTTTTTTTATCTCTAATTATTTTAGCGATCAAATTCATGACTGATACGCTTAGCGACTTCATGTCTTTCATGGGTAAGTGATTCCGGGCTAAGCATGTCCGAATGTGTTCACCAACTGAACTACATAACTGGAACAACATATATCTCATGTTTGTTTATTAACAAACTTTTCCGGTAATAGACAGATTTCCATGTTTGGTATAAGAAAAATTTACCCAGCAATATTATCATTTTTCCAGAAACACGCTCGGCTATTAAAAACAAGTTAATATACATTTTGTTATTTTCAAATTAAAAATAATTTGATATATTAATTAATTACTACTTATTTTATATTTTTTATTAATTAGTTAAAATGTGTTTAACTATTTATTTTTATTCAAAAATAATTAAATTGTTTAATAAAAAAGCACAAATAACGTTGTTTAATAAAATTACTTGAACTAAAAGTCTATCTTAAACATAACTTATATGTAAATTTGGCTTACATTGTATTGAAATTGTCTTTGGACAAGGCCGGCCTGATAAATATTGAAGTTTAAAACAAATTTTTAAGATGAGGCATTTTCAAAATTAATAATGATAGTAAATTAAGGGCTTGTTTGATATCTCTTTTTGAAAATAGTTTTCTGTTTTTAAAAACAGAAAATTAAAAAACTCGTTTGGTAGTCCAGTTTTCAAAAATAGTTTTCGAGAACAGTTTTTATTTTTCAGTATTTAAAAACTAAAATACCAAAACATCTAAAACATGTTTTGGTTTTCAGTTTTTAGAATTTACACACAAACTTATATTGAAAACTCCTCTCACTTTTTTTAAAAACTAAAAACTGTTTTATAATGCAATTTTTAAAAACTAAAAATCAAAACTGTTCTAAACAAACTCTAAATGTTTTTAATTTTTTTATAAGAATTATTTTAAATATTTGAGTTCTCACAATACAATATTTGTGCATGACAAAACTAACATGTAACTCACTTATATCGTGCACTATTCATTCGGTTGCAATGAATATGATAGTAATATTTTTCTTAGGACTTTTTTTTTTTTGCTTTTTTTTTAAAGATTTGGGATTTAATATAATTTTTTTTTGGGGCCAGCCCTGGGTTTGGGTTTGCTTAAGCGGTTAATGAGGGGGCAGAGAGACCAAACATGTTATATGGTTAATTCATCATTTTGAGAAAAAATTTCATATGCTAAGGCCAAAAATTATAGGAGAAAAGCAAAACATAATATGCATTGACCTTTTACATAAGAGACAAAGATGTCCCTAGACAGTGTTTTCTCTTTTTATGCATTTTTTTTTCCTTTGATGAGAAATTATTCATATTAATCACTTTAGACTAATGTACAAATATTAAAAAAAATATTAATTATTTTAAAATTTAAAATAAATTAATGTTAATAAGACAATATTATCATTTTTTTTTAATTTTTATTTGAAGAAGTTTTAAAGTTGAAATTACTAATAATATTATTCTTTATTAATGATTACTAATGAGTTAAAGAAGGATAGATTTGGTAAAAGAGCAAAGAATGTTATATTTATATGGGTAAATTGCACAAAGTATCCTTGAGGTTTTAGAAAATAGCATAGACCACCAAACTTTAAAAAAATTAGCAGTCCACACCATTTTCTCAAATAAACACTAATCATAGTTAAATCTCTCTCTATTTTTTTTATAAATAAAAAAATAGATTTTCCTGTATGTTTTTTTTTTGGTACAAAATTCATTTACTAAATTTTCTCAAATTTTTTTTCATAAAATAAAATAATTAATTGTGAATAATTTTTTTTGTAAATTAAAAAATAAATTAAAAAATAATATCATTATTTGTAAATTATTTATTTTAATTTAAAAAAATAATTTTTTATTCACAAATAATTTTTTTACTTTATGAAATTTTTATTTTATGAAAAAATAATTTTTGAGAAAATTCAGTAGATGAATTTGTACAAAAAAAAGCATACAAGAAAATTGATTTTTTTATTATAGAAAAAAAATAGAGAGAGCTTTAACTATGGTTAGTATATATTTGAGAAAATGGTGTGAACTGCTAATTTTTTTAAAGTTTGGTGGTTTGTGCTATTTTCTAAAACCTTAAGGATACTTTGCGCAATTTACGCTATTTATATTGTAAAATGACAAATATTTCAGATATGGGAGAGTATCTCATAATTTAATTGATTAACGAGTAGTGATACACTTTTTTCATATTAGCAACTTTCCTTTCATATGAAAATATGTTTATGTGTATAATCTTAAGATGCATTGTTTTAAAGTAAGTAATATTATTTCTAGGAATCACATTTACAAAATGTTATTAATGGGTAAATTAAAGTAAATGTTTGGCTAAAATTTGATATCGATAAGAATATTTGTTAATTGTTAAAATTAAAAAAATTAGGGAAGTTACAAGATAAAATAAAAAATAATTACTTATATTTCTATAAAAAAAGTAATTTATTGACATTTAACTATAAAAACAAAAATAATAAAAAAACACACTAAAATAACATTCTTGAAAATAAATAATACCATACATATTTTTTTAAAACTTAAAACAAACCTGAAAACATCACATTATTCACATATCTAAAAATACTATAATATTACTTATCTTAAAACAAAGACCGCTTATATGCAAGTCTTATAACTAACTTTTATGTATGTTTTTAGTTTTTAAATTCGAGAACGGAGTCAAGCAATTTATTTTGCATATAGCAGTCAACTAAACTCATTTTATTGGTGAATGCCATTATGTTCTCTTTAGATTCCCTTGTGTGCTTCAGGGTGGATTATATGATTTGAAAAGCTAATGCATCAACTGATGCTTTTGTAAAAGAAGACCATGAATTGAATGCCTCTTATAAATTTTATGATTCAATTCCTACCTTTGTCTCTTTAGCTGTGACTTTTGATGTCTCCCTCACTTTGTTTATGAGTAGGGATGGCAACGGGGTGGGGCAGGGACGGATTTTGCCCTTCCCATCCCCGCCCCCGCTAAAAGCGGGGTGGGAACAGGTTTGAGGAAAAATAAAGCAAGGATGAAAAATTCAGACCCAAACCCACTCCCGTTGGGGATCGGGGAACCCGCGGGAAACTCACGAAAAATTTAGACTCATATTTTTTTTAAAAATACAATTGTTTAGTATATTTTTACACAAATTAAATACTTAAATTTTTTTAAAAAATTAAATTAATTACTTTAATTCACATTATATGTAAAAGTTATTAGAAATGTAATAAAATTCTAACTTTATTATTATTAATATTGCTAATAATAATAGCATTATGTGAATATAAATATGAAAATAAGTATAAATATATAGAATTATAACAGCGGAGCGGGTTCGGGGGCGGGACAGATAGTTAAAATCTCAAACCTGCCTCCGTCCCACTAAAAGTAGGAGCGGGAAAAACCCGAACCCGTCAAAAACCCGGTCAAAGCGGGGATTTCCCGTCAACGTCGGGCGGGTACCTGCAGATTCGGTTTTTATTGCCATGCCTATTTATGAGGGATAAGTAATTTGCTTTTGTTGTGGGCATATTAGCCCCTTTCTTTCAAAAAAAAAAAAAACTCATTTTATTATAATTTTTCCAGGTAGATAATTACTCCATCATGCAGTCATTAAATTAAATATGCTCACTTTTCTCGTAAATTTTCTCTTTAATATTAAAAAAGTTGAATGTGCATTTTTATTTTTATTTTTGATAAATGAGTTTTTTTCTTTTTGATAAATGAGTTGAATGTGCATTTCAATTTTTCAAAGGACCACAATCCACTACACAAACTTTAATATAATTTAGTGAGTAGTCACCTTCAGAATCAAGGTGTACAGATTGTTGGAGGAATGGGTGGAATTTACCACCAAATACAGACAAGGCACAAACCTTTATTTCCAGAACCAAAATTGATTAGGGTCACTGCTAATTTGTAGCTGCAATTGGTATTTGGCTATTTGTAGAAAGGAAAAAAAACCCAATTTTGCAGAAAAAAGTTCCGACCTGCCGGATTCGAACCAGCGACCTAAGGATGTCTGATGTTTAACCACTACAGTCCTCCGCTCTACCAACTGAGCTAAGGTCGGTTTCTGTCAGTATGCCATTTCTAAAATATAGATATATAATGTAATGCTATTTGTTACTCATCTTCATAATAAAGCTTTAATTTTCCCATTTTAATATTTAAAGAGAGTGAAAGTGTTGTATTGTTGTATAAGTGAGGAAGACCATCTATTTTAAAAACCCACAAATAAAGGATCTCTTTATGGTGCATCACTTAAAAAGGTATGTCTAGACGATGCACACACTACTTAATTATGATCGTTAAATAAATTATTATATTAAGTGATGGTTGTGATTAACATGTGATACTTATACTAAGAGTTTTGTTCATAAAGGGTGTGTAAAACTTAAGGTGTGTACCTTAAAAAGACCTATAGTTGTTTACATAAACACTAAGATCTTCATTAAAATACTAGGTTTAATAAGTTAAATTTAATATGAAGGAGTACTTGACTTGTGAGATGATGGCTATTAAATATGTCATACATATTTCTAAATAAATAAATATCACGTAACATTTATTTATTTATTTTAAATATTGTAAGTAAATATATGAATTAGTTAGAAAACAGGAGTGTTACACTTTTTCATGATATTGTGACATCAACCTTATGTAATATTTATTTTTTATTTTGATATATTGTAATTAAATAAATGAAGTAGTTAAAAAATGAAGAAAGTGATACACTTCTCTATATCGTGTAGTGACATCAACATTGTGTAATATTTAAATAAAAAAAAGAGTTTCCAACAAATTTTTTTTCGCAAATTTAATTTAAAAAAATATAATTATGTTATATTCTAACACCTATCAAGTCGAGTGTACTTCAAACACTTGATTTTTCACATGGATTACGAATAGATATATTGAACACATTTTTGGATTTTCATGATAGCATTTTCATGATTTTGAAAAAAAAAAAGTGGATGCATGAGGATAAATATTATATTTACTTACACAAATAAAAACAACATATATAATACTATATGATACACTATGCCAAATATACATGCTCTACAATCTATGTTACATATAATGTTAAGTTAAAGAAACTGTGCAAATTAATTTGAGCTTAATTTAAATGAATGGTGAATAAAAATGTGCACATCATCTATCATCTACGTAGAAAAAGGAGCCCTTGAATAGGCTCCCATCCAATCCCTTTCCGACACGTGGCATGCTTTTAGAACTCTATTTCTCCCCAAAAATTTTGGCTCCTTTCCTATCAATTGCCATTAATCTGAACCATTGATTTGGTTGTGATCTAATGGCTCATGTTTCTCTCCTTTTTGAAATTTGAAAAAAATAAATGACACAATACTCTCTCTCTCCATTCTCACGATGCTTCTTCCTCTCCCCCACCATATTCACTTTTCTCTCACTTCCTCTCTCCGTCTCTCCCTTCTTCCTCTCCTGCCTCATCTTCTTCATTTTTGTCCCCCATCCCTTTCATTTCTTCTTCTTCTTCTTATTCCTTTTTTTATATTTTCACCTTCATCTTCTTCTTCGCACCACCATCCGCGGACAGTGGCGATGACTGGCGTGGCGGTGCAGTGACGTTCGGTGATGGCGGAAGACGATGGCGGTGGTCGTTGGCGATAACTACTTCTAGCTTAGTATTTCTTCCTCTCCTTCTCTCTATTTAGGATTTGTATGGTTAAGATTTGTGATTTATTTGGTTTGGTAAGATTTAGGGCTTTAGGGTTTCCTTCCCTATTACAGTGTAACCAATAACGCTGGAGCATGAGAAGTGAACTTGCAAAAATAGAATTACCAGGGAAGAGATGGAGGAACATGTAGGACGACGTGCTGGAAGACGTGGACCAGGACACTTGGGTGGGTTATTTATTTTACTAAAGTTAATTACTCATTCTTCAAGATTTAGTTAGAAATTCCTTAATTACAAAACAAAATTGCAACATCACTGATCATTTCTTTCTTGCTATCCATTTTAATAGTGGAAATTAATTATACAGAGCACTTGCAAAAAGGAATTTGGATCCTGACTTACCTTTTGAATTCTACTGCTTGGATGTTGAAGAAACAAATGGAAAGATGTTTTCACTTAATTCATCCTGTGGATTTGAACAGCTTTTTTGGCGATGATGGGAAAATATATGGTTACGAAGGTTTGAAGGTTGGGTTCTTTTTAAGAAAAAAAAATTGAAGATTTATTTGTTAATAATTTAAAAATAACTGCATCTAAAGAATCCAACCTTCATAAAAAATCCTTAAATTTTCTTTAAATTTACTGACTCTCTATTTCATTTTCATACTTGCCACAATTTTTGATACGTAATATTGAAGATGGGATCCAGGTTGAAGGAAAGAAAAAAGAGTCGAGGAAGAGAAAATCTGGAAGAAATTGAACAGGGGAAGATAGCCACAATTTATGTACTCAATTGTAAGTATGTAGTTAGTACTTTGTAAAGAGTTTTTTTTAGTTCCAAAACATTATCTAAGATGTATAATACATGTTTGATTGCTAATGTTTCAATAATTTAGCTAAGTGTTCTATCATACCATAACCACATTGTTTTCTGTCTTTGTTTTTTGTTATTAAAAAGTTTTAGTTTTAGAATTATACCTTACCAACCAACCATTAACGGAGCTCCTACCAAAAGAAATCACAACAAAAGGGAGCAAGAGAAAATGCAATATGAGACATCAAGAAAAAATGATAACTGCTTTTAAATTAAAATGAGCAGTAATTTATAAGGATAAGTGTTTTTTTTAATAGTAAAAACTGTTAACCTATCTTCTTACCGCTTTTACTTTTCGGATAGGTTGTTCATTTTATAAAATAAAATGATTCATCTCAGTCTGTGATGAAATTAAAATGATTCAATCCAATACTTTAATTTTTCCATACTTGAAAAGTTAAATATTTTCTTTTTATTTTCCGTTTTGGATTTGCAGTGGGCTATTAAAGGAGTAATTGGTGTAAACATTAATGTATACCCTTCTGCTAAAGTCAAAGAAAATGACGGTATTGATAACCAAGCTCCTATGGTTGTTGACACATTCACATTTCAGGTTTGGAGGAAGACACTCTTCTACTTATTATTGAATTTTAGGACTTTGGGTATTGATAACAAACTTTGTGACTGCATCATTTGATCTGCTCATTCAATTTGCTTAATTTTTTTATCTTGGAGCCACTATTTTTTCTTTTAGTGTTTTGATTTTTATTTGGTTTGTATTTTCATGCTACATTCATTATTTATGCTTTATCCAAAATAAAAATTACTATACTTGATCACATGTATCTGGTGAATTGCAGACAGACTGATTATGAATTTTGCTGTTTTTTAGCTTAAATTGACCTGATTTATTTCCTGCTCAGATAATGGTTGTCAAAAAGAACATTGAAGACGTACAAGGCAAAGGTTTTGAAAGATGAAACGACATTAGCAGATAACAAGGTCTCCAAAGATGGCTTTTTGGTTGTCATGCTTAGTAAGGTATATTTCTTCCTTCATAAAAATTTGGGCTAAAACTATTTTCATGTTTTAGCATTTTCGGAAAAATTGTTTACGGAGAAATAATTGGTCGTTATCCTTTAAAAAGTCTCTCATGGAGTTGATGATTGATTTATGTTTCAATAAAAGGTATATTTCTTTGATCTGTTTTTTATTTTTTGGAGGAGGGTACTTTCTAAAATGGCATTTTACTTATTTAGATGGCTTAAGGTTGTTACTTCTTTTACTGTTTGATATCTTGAGGTTGGTTCATTAGCCCATTTAACATTTCTCTGTTGTTGTCTTTCTTTTAATTTCAACTCTTTTTCTTTTTTACAATTGAAATAGAAAAGTCAATGTTCATGGTAATATTTATTGTCATAACAAAAAATAGTGTGTAATGTTTAAAATTGAAACACTGAAGCTAAAGCTAATATATAATCGATTGATGGTTTGTCTTTTTTCTTCTACTCTTCCTTTATCCCTTTTCTTACTCTAAATATTTTTATCTCTGCCAAGCATTTGTATTTTTATTTGTTGGCGTGTGTTCATTGTGTCAAATGTGTTGTTATTTGCATTTGAAGTTGAGTATTTGCATTTGTAGAGATTTGGTGTCTACAATTTGAATATTTATTATTTGATTTATATATTGATTGAATGACTAAAGCATTTGAGAGACTGTCTACCTTATTCTAAGTCGTGATACTAACTTGAATTTGTTTCGTGTTATTTCCTTCATAACCATGTTACTAAGTTTTATTCGTGTCAAATTGTGATTTTTTAGGTCGTGATATTCAGAAATTGCATAGTTGATAGATGTCTCCTTCCACATTTCGTTTTATTTTACTCAGATATCTTATCAGTTGATATTTTACCTTTCAGGTTCTTGAGATAACATTTCACAAATGTGACAATGACCTAGATACTGCCATCATGAGGCTGAACGAGCTGTGTCTGGGAGCAGGTGGTGGGAATTCTGGAGTCGCTGAAGAACCAGAGGTTGTTGTCAATGTGGGTGAAGGTATGGTTGACATCCCAATAAAATGTTTAGTATATTAAGATTATCAAAAGGTAATTTTGCTGATAATGTTCTCGAGCAGGATATTTGATTTGTTAGTAAATCACCCTATTAGCACAATACTGGTGCACAATTATTCTTTTCTATCCCGGAAAAGAGTTATGAAGTATATGGAGTGAAATTGAATAAATTGTTAACAAGTTTTCACAATGAAGTCAACTAAAAAACTGACATATTTATGATACTCTTTGCAGGTAAACTGGAAGATGATGGCAATGCTTTTGCTTCTGGAAATCGTCCTGCTTTTAACAACCTTCCTGCAAATGGAGCTAAATGGCTACTAGAGATTTTGTTAGCAAATTTTCTTTATGTTAACCCAGGAGAACAATCCATGGAAAGATCACTAGAAGAAGAAAGATTCCTATTTGGTATTACTATACCAATATGTTCATTCATTTAAAATAATAGATGTAAATAATTTGTTTTGTTGTGAGATCATTCACTCTTTTGTCTCCTTATCATGGGAAAGATTTTTATTATTAATAAAGTGAGCAATTCAAACACTTAAGCAAGCATTTCTTTTGTCAAAGAAACAAATTAAAATATTTGTGTATGTTAACTTGAGAAGATTTATTTTGCAGCTGAATCGTAAGTCTTTAATTCTCAAAAATACTTGCTAGGGTACTTGAATTAAGAAAATTGAGAACAATTATGTAGTTTATTTTTTAAGAAATTTGTAATATTCTGTTCATTTACTCAAAAGTATCAATCACTTTTTTATGCAAATGTATTAATTGAAAGTGATATTTTAAGCTATTATTTGAGTGACATCCTAGATTAAAATAAGGAATCAATTTAACTAATGTTTATAAATAAAATTAGTTCTGATAAATTTAAATCAAAAATAAAAATAATAATTGAGAAGTATAAAATCAGAAATTATAAAATGAATTGTACCAAAATTTTTAAAGAATGAAGTAAAAGATAAAAAATCAAAATAAATTTGGTAGTTTAATTTTTTTAGGAATATATATATTAATCTATTGATAATATATAAATATACATGTGTACTATAATTGATACTTTTCAATGTTATTATCATTATCATAAGTACCACTAAACTCATTTATATATGTTATTGTATATTAATTATAAAATATTAACACAAATTAACTCACAAACACGAAAATGACCCGTGCACTATTTTTGGTTTTCCTTGGGTTTCATGTTGTGTTATATCATCCAATTTTTTTTTCATATAATATTTTTGTGCTATAGTTGGTCACGGGAAAGATTGTGTTTATATAAAAGTTTTGAATTTGAAAAGGTTTTTAATGCAATACTTTTTTAAGGTGAATTATTTCTTTTATTTTGATCATTATATTTATTTTGAAAATAACTTATTAAAATATTTTAATAATTTTAATTGTGCTATTGTTTATTCATTACAAGACATTACTACAAACTTGCATCAATGAGAAATTACTATTCAGATTAATCATGATTACGTTCTAACAGATAATAAACATATATATAGTCAAGCACTACAATTCTAGAACAACGGCTCACAAATTATTCCATCCATGAGAATTTAACATTAAGTTTGTAATATAAGTTCTTAGATTTTTTTGTTGAACATGAAACTGTCATTCTTCTTTTTTTTTTTTTGTGATATCAACCAATTTTTCACAAATAATTGTTATTAATTGCTTTATCATGTATTCCATTTTTTTATCTTAAATTTCATATTATTTTTTTGCTAATTATATTAATTAATGATAATTGACTGTCTTATAAAATTATGCTCACACTTAAAACAAAACCACCAAAAACTCGTGCGAACGCACGGATACCATACTAGTCTTTATAAATGGGAGCTTAACCAATGGAAATCAATTAGTTATATAGATCTGACATGTCAGTTGTCCAATTTTTCATAAATTACTTAATTGGATAAGATTCTGACCCTATGCGACTTTTATGCCACGTTCCATCATCTATGACTCTCTTTTCATCTTCACTGTTTTGCACTTTAGTATCTTAGCTTAGAGCTCTTTTTTTTTAAATAAAAGATAAAAAACACACAAGTTAAAATAAAAATCAATAATTAAAATTATAAATACATAAAAATTAAAAAAATTAATAAAAATAAATATTTTAATTTTAATTAAAAATAATTTTGACCTAAATAAAAAATTAAAACAAACATGCGTATTTGTTTAGTCTATATCACATTCAACTTTTGCCTGCACCCAAGAAAATCCAACGCAGTTAATTAGTTTCAATTTTTTTAGTCAATGGCCATTGGATACATATCCACTATCCAGCTCATATGTTAAAATACTTCACAATGTCAAATTAATTAAAATAATTCTTTTGTTAATTTTTAATCATATTCATATTAATGCCTTTCTAATCCTTGACTTTGACTCGCATCAAAGTCTACTATATCTGTTAATATTAATATAATCATATTTAATATTTTTATATCGATTTCTTGAGAATGCAATGAAAAATTCTGTTATGTATATATCACGGGTTGAAACTTCTCTTTCCCGTGACACACAACTTGGGGCAGGTCTAATTTATGCATGTTATTAAAAGGAATGATCATGAATCAGTATCCTTATTTTATTTCTATCAAATTCTCAAAATTGTAATTTTAATTTTAATAATACCAAAAAAAATAATCCTTACAATATTAATGGTACGCAACGCATTATACTATTTTAATTAAAGTTGCTGTCCTAGGCTTTCCCCTCAAAGCATGTGCACCTCAAGTTTTTCCTTTGAATTAATTCCCCTATTAATGATAGATATATTCCTATCCACCCAAATCCAGGAGAATAAATCTCATTATGTATTCTAATGAGATCATCAGATGCTTCGTGGAATTTATTCCCAACCTGATTTTCTTAATGATTTAATATGTGTTTGATTTAGTGGTGATAGAATTGATTTTGGATCAATGTGATTTTATAAAATTAAAATTGTGTAAAATTAATTTTAAAATAATGTAATTATTTATGTTTGGAAATTTGTACTTGAAAGTAAGTTTGGAGTAAACATATCATGTAAAATTTTTAACTTAACATAAAAATAAGTTTCGTTTTACTTTAACGAAATTGATTTTTTTTACTTAAAAGTGACTTTGGAATAAACATACCGTATAAATTTTTTAACCTAACGTAGAATTAAGTTTCACTTTACTTCAGCTAAAACTGATAATTAATTTTAGTAACTCAAAATCAATTTTGAATTCATTCCTATTCATAACCAAACAACTTGTTAACCAACTAAAATCAAGTTAGGTGCTTCAAAATTAATTTCCCTCACTTACTAACGTTTTACCAAATATGCATTCAACCATTTAGTGTGTGTTTGATTTTCTTCTATTGACAAAACTTGATTTGGTTGAAAGTAAGTTGAGTTAAATATTAGTTGGGTTCAACGAAATTTATGTTTGGATACTTTTAACTAAAAATACATTTGACAAACTGAACATTATTTGGATAATATTCGTAAAAGCACTTTTGAGTATATCAAATTACTAAAAAGGACATGAGTTGTTTGAGATGTTTTAAAGATAACTAATTTATACCGCTTTTGGTGATTTTTCTAACCACCACCGTCTGCATCGGCTATGTCTCATCGAGACGAGCCTATCCCCGAAGTTTGGTAGCCATCGATCTAGAGACGTGTCTTCACATGTCGCTTCTTCCTTGCAGAACTCACCTAGTGCTGCATTCGTTTATGAGTGGGTGAGTGCATGATGCGATTCTTCGGTAGCTCTCGACGTCGCCGATCTTGCTTTACTGTCCTCGCAATGGCAATGATTGTGGCGGTGATCGTGGTGGTTGTGGTGGTGGAGTTGCAGAATTTAACATCAGAGACGAATGAAAAATGACGGTACAAACTAAAAGAAAAGTTTTTTGTATAGGGACTAAAACGAAAACGAGGTGTAAGTATAAAGACCAAAGAGTTTATTTAACCTATGAAAAATAAATAAGTTGCTCTCAATAAATTAAAGATAAAAAATAGCTTTTACTTTTTCTAAACAATTGATACACTTAAAAAATATACTAAATCTTTTATAATTATGAGATTCAGACAATTAGCAGTTTAGCACATAGAAGCGGACCTTAATCTATGATATACGTGTTGATTCATAGAAAACATTATTAACCAATGATTAAACCCCGAATATTCTCACACACACATGTTTTAATATGTTCACAAACTAAATTAATCATTTAAAGGCATTCAGTGTCTGTTTGGATTGAAGTGAATTTACATTAATGTGGATTCACTTCAATGCTACTTTTTGTTGCGTTCGTTGGATCTGCCTCAACTTATGTGCCAGATTTATCTCAACCATTGATTTATTTATCTTAACGTGATTTGACGTGATCCAACGCCAATCCAAACACACTCAAAAAGATATATGTTTAATTATTGATTTAGCCAAAATTTCTTTTCATCATATACAAAACTCAATTCTGTAACCTTGTTTAAGAAAATCATAACATTCAATTATTAATTTAGGCACAATAATTTTTCATGGAATATTTTTTGTATATATTAATATTATTTCATAATATACTATGAACAATTTTTTCAGGCCAGGGGACTTTCACTTTTCATATACAAAATTCAAATCTAAAATCTGACTAAAAGAAAAACTATCCAGCTTGATAGAGACAGTAAAGAATGTTTTTTTTCTTATTTTTTCTTTTCGTTGCTAAATTTATTGCAACGAAACTAAGAAAAATGTTGTAGCCCAAAAAAGAGAAAATGATAAAAAAACGTCGACAGCAGGATTCGAACCTGCGCAGGCAATGCCCAACAGATTTCGAGTCTGTCTCCTTAACCACTCGGACATATCGACGCTTATGGTCTTCTCTTTAACTTACTTATGAATATAATATTAATATCATATAAATAATTAATAACTTAAAGAGTCATTAGATTGTCATTGAGCTGGCTAGTGACCTAGTGGGGTAAGGACTTGGATTGGTCCCAAAAGCACGTGCCAAGAAAAAGGTCTATATGGTAAAATTGGTCAATTACTTGACAGTTGACCCTTTCACCCACACACACTAAGAAAGAAAGAGAAAGGTTGGGACACCTTTGCCACTAAAATACTATTGGACTGTGATGGTGCCTGGTTGTGCACATGTTTGTTTATAAACAAATTCGTGTTTGGTTTTACGTTTAGATAGAATAAATATGAATTTATTTTAGTTTAACTAAGTGGTGAATATATAGTGATATCTTAAATTAATGACTAAAATTACATAAAAAATTAATATATATTTTTTATAGGTGATATCTAACTCAAAAGACCATCTTAATCTTAAACCCATCTCCAATTAAAAATAATTTTTACATTTTAGATTCACTTTTAATTAAATTTAACGTAAAACCAAACACACATTTAGAAAACTTGCAACAAATAAATGTACAAGAGTAGGGCCAAGCCAGACACAAAGCTTGAGCTCTAAGTATTAATTCTCTTTCTAATTATTTTTTCTATGAGAAAGAAGATCAGATTCAGAATTATTCATAAACTAAGTGATTAATTTAAGGGCCTAGTCATAATTTTGCAGGAATGTCAGGAGGTTCGGTGCTATAATATGCTATAAATACAATATACCATAGGCAAACATTAAACAAATTATTTTATTTATTTATTTTTTCTCACTTGCTTTGTGTTGTGTGCACCCTCTGACTCCTCTCACATATTATATGTGACTTCTCTGTCTTTACATGCTTTGTTGCTTCTCTTTCACTTCGAGCTTTGTCTTTGTTGTGTTGTGTTGTGTATTCCTGTGAAGAAGAACCGCATTAGTTCATTGACTACTACCACTATCCCTTTACAAGGACAATTTTTTTTTTTTTTTTTTATGTCCTCTTTTGCTTTGTCTTCTTCTTAATCTCAGAATAATAGTTTTATGATCTTTGGTTCTGTGTCATTTCTTCTTCTTCTTCTTCCTCTTCTTTGAACAATTTGGGCTTCTCATGCCTCTCCCTTCCTTGAATTTGGATTTTTTTTTCTTATGTGAGATTCAGATAATAATACCCTTTTGAAGACTCTTGATTTGTGTTGTGTTTCTGGTTTTTTTTTTTTTTTTTTTGTGTTGAAGTTATGGAAGGTTGTTGTAATCTTGAAGTGGATGTGAATGGAGAAGAAATCTTCATGGTGGATAAGGTAACTAACTAAATCTCATTTCTCTTCTTTCTTGTTTCAAATCAAAGATCCTGTGTTTGAAAGTCTTGTCATTTGTTTCTAAACCTTGTTGTTGGACAATGATAAACTTTTCTCTTTGCTTTTTTTTGTAAATTCCCAAATGGCCAAATCTCAATCTTTTTCTCTTTGCTTTGTTGTAAAATTTCAATCTTTTTTCTTTGCTTTATAGTAAATTCTCAATTGTTTTTTCTCTTTTCTCTTGAGCTTGTTTATACTTTATAGGATCTAAGGTTAGTCTTTTCATTGTTTTTTGTTGATGGTTTCACTTCCTGCTGAATGTTGCTCCACTCATGAAATTAGTAATGATTATGGTTCCATTCAATGATTTATTATACTTTGTAATTTTTAATTTTAATTTTAATTTCTCTTTCTCTGTTCTTTTCTCTAAAACCTCAGTAACTTTATGATTGTAGCTTTCCGTCCATCATTAATTTGCATCTACATATCAGTGAGGTGGGGCTACTTCTGTTTCACCATCCTTCCAATAATTTCCATTGCCATATTTTTTATTATAATCATAACTTTTCTTTTCTTCATCTTTTGTTTTTAGCTTCCTTTTTTTTAATTTTTATTTTTTATGTCACATTTAATGCTGCTGGTGTGGTCTTCTGTGGCTTTAATGTTCTTTGCCTGCATTTTTGTTTGGTTTTATTCACATATTTTTGGAGGGACCAATGGTTGCTTTCAAGCCATTTATTTCATTTCTATTCCCTTCCATGCTAGATGATTAGAACATTGAGACAGTAAAACTATTGGCACCATACGCTCTGTCGGATTCACCACACAAAAACATTCACTTGATAATTAGTTCACGTTTGAAATTTAAACTCCTAAAAACTAGTTACCGGACGAAATTTGAACTCCCTAGTAGTAGTTACCGTTTGCAAACAATGATAAACAATGATTAATTACCGAACGAAACAATAACTGATTTTTCGAGCAGAGCGTGCGGTGCCAAACAGATAAAGATCCTTCTTGCTCACACTCATAATTTATTTTCTGTACAACTCCAATCCATTCTTCTGGTTCTGCAACATTAATTACCTTGGATCTTTCTTTTCATTCTCTCCATTTTCCCCTTTTTTTTCTTAACTCATTTCCTTCACTTGTCTTAGTGGTCCAGTATTCCATGATTTTGGTGTTATTTTGGTATTCAACCTATCACTAATTCTATTCTTGCATTCCATTTCTCTTAACATTATTTTTACACCTCATATTTTCTTTCTAGTTTTCTTTCATTTTTATCTAATCACATCTCTCATTTTCTCTGCCTCCTTTTATCTCTATTGTAGGAATATAATTTCTCTTAACCTATTCTTACTGATATCTTTATCCACAACTAAAAAATCCCCTTTGCTTGTTAGAACTTCTTTCTTCCATATCTAGTTGATGTTCCTTGAGAATTGTACATTTTTTAATTTTTATTTTTTTGTAATCATCTAACTATGTTTCAAATGTGGATTTTTGCAGAGGATTATTACTCAGTACTCAAGCAAATTTGCTAGACTGTTTGGAAAATCCAGTGGTGTCACTAGAAAGCTTAAAGTGATATTCCATGATTTTCCAGGAGGAGGAGAAGGTTTTGAGCTTATGTTAAGATTCTGTTACAACAATAGAACATCTGAAATAACTCCCTCAAACTTGTTACTCGCGCGTTGCGCAGCCGAATACATGGAAATGAAGGAATCAGTTGCTGGTGTTCCTAACTTATTGGATCAAACAGAGAAATCACTCCAAGAGATTAACTATTGGACTTGGTCAGATCTTTTGAATTCTCTGAAACAGTGCCAGAATTTGCAATTTGCTGATTCTTCTGTGGTGTTAGAGAGATGCTTAGAAACTATAGTTAGAAGGTTATTTTTGGCTAGTGAAGCAAGTCCATGTCCATCAACTTGTTCCACTGATAGTTCCGGGGTAAGGTTTTCGTGTGACTCGAAAAGTACTGAGAGCATCAAGACAAGTTTCTCGCGTTCAACATGGTGGTTTGAAGATCTCTTGTTTTTGAGTCCTTTCATGGTTGCAATGTTGGTGAAGTTAATGCTTTCGCGAAAATTCGACCATATAGTTATCAGCAAGTTTCTTCTCTATTATCAGAAGGCGAAATTTTCAACTGCTACTACTGAGGAGAAGAGCAAGATAGTTGAAATGGTGATAGATATGCATTATTACATGGATCATGGTTCTGTTTCTTGCAAGACTCTATTCGGGATTCTTCGGGTTGGTTTGAGTTTGAACATAAGCAAATGTAGCAGGAACAAGTTGGAGAACATGATTGGTTTTCAATTGGATCAAGCAACATTGGACAATTTGCTTGTTCCTTCACCCTATGGAATAAGCTACTTGTATGATGTGAACCTTGTTTTGAGATTCTTGAAAGCGTTCCTGCGTAGAGGAACCGATCTAGTCGCTCCGTTTCGAATGAGGAAAGTTGCTAGCTTGGTGGATTTGTACATGGCAGAAATAGCACCTGATCCTTGTTTGAAAAGTTCAAAGTTCTTGGCTCTTGCAACTGCACTTCCTGATTCTGCAAGAGATTCTTATGATGAGCTATACCATGCAATGGACATGTATCTTGAGGTATAATACTTTTTCCAATTTAAATTTCATGGGAATATTTAACTTAAGTTATAGGGTTAGGTTTGTGTAAAACTTCTATTCCATTTTAATTTTCATAACTTGTTACAAAACTATCGCATTGTTTTCATTTTATTTTATATTTCTGATTTCTGAAATTTGCGCATGAAACACGGGAAACAAATGGAAACAAGAACATGTTGTTTCTTGTACACTTCAACAAAACAAATTTGTATAGAGAACACGGTTAACAATTGGAAACAAGAAATTCTAGTTTCTAGGGTTTCTTGCATAGTTTTATAAAACAGGAAACAAAATTATAAAAAAAAAAGTGTCGGAGATTTTGTAATTACTTATGAAAATAAGAAATGAAAATAGATAATGAGGAACTGTTATATAGCGTAGTTTAATACATTGTTTTATGGTATAGGTACACACTCAATTGTCACAAGAAGAAAGGTTGAAGATATGTTGTGGTTTAAATTATGAGAAGCTTTCACCTGAAGCATGCATACACCTTTCACAGAACACAAAATTCCCTTCAAAATCTGCAGTTCAAGCTCTCACTTCTCAGCAATACAAGCTCAAAAATTTACTGCAAGTAACTCCTATTACAAATGATTCACCTTGCAGTTCAAATGGTGCTAGAAAGAAAGAGAAAAACAATGAACAAGTTGTGTTATATTCTGGCAATTTTGACATTTCAGCTGATAATGAGAAACTCAGGGCACATTTGCAAGGAATGCAGTGGAGGGTTATGGAGTTAGAGAAATTCTGTAGGAAAATGCAAATTCAGATGGCAAAGATCACAAAATCAAAAGTTTCAGGGAATAGTTATGCAAAATCTTTGCCCAAGCTCTGCTCTTGACATTTTTCTTTTTTTGGTTTTATTTATTTTGCCTATGTAATTTTTGTATCTGTACAGTACAGGAATGAGTTTTGTATGTGTGTTGTTGTAGCTTTATTGATTGTACAGTCACAAAATAATGGAAGAGACTGTTAAGAATTTCAGATTGGAATGTGTACATTTAACTTCAACAGAAATTAATACACTTTTTTTTTTTCTGTTAAGACATCACATTATTTAAGTTCAATAAAACCATTATAAACGACAAAACTCTTTTGGTTATGGAAACAAGATCTCTGAGTGGAGCACTTTGGATTTATTGTAACTCAAAGTTGACCTGATATTAATTTTGTTGTAATAAAATTATAGGAACAAGATCTTTGAAGTGAGCACTATTCAATGCATGGTTGACATAATCAAAAATCAAGTTTGAAGTAATAAAATTATGGGAATTTTGTTTGGTTGTTACTAGATGAAGACAAAGAAGTAGTTGACATGGTTTAGATAGAAAAAGGCAATATGCAGAGAGGGGCCACGTAGTTACTGTTATCACCAGTAACCACTACCTGTAGATGCACGCTTGCAACAAGACTTCCATAAAAATCTACCTCTTTACATTACATTTTTTTTTAGAATAAACTGTATCGTGATTGACTTTTAAAAATATAGTCTTTATACAATATATTAATTACATATAAGGATTAAAGTTGTATTTAAGTTATTAATGTATAATAATCATTAAAATAATTAAATAAAAGTAATAATAGATAAAAAAGAGTGACAATAGTCCCACGCTAATATTGTACAGAATATTTTAATAAAGGGCGATAGAAATTGGTGTGTGGACCTTGCTAGTGGCATGGAAGATTCCATAGTGTTGACTTAGATTCCAAACGAATAAGGAAGAAAATTAGCTGTAAATTGTGCCTAAGGAGGTCCCATTACATTGCAAATTAGTAATAATAATGTAATGGCATTGATAGTGCAGCAGAGGAGCTAGAGCTGACTGCACTTGTTTAATTTTTTCTCCTGCTCCATTTTTCTTGCTTACCTTTTATTAGGTGAAGCAAAAATATTTGGTTCGTATCACTTTTGATCTATACGCTCATTGTGTAGGACTTAATTTCAAATCACTTGACAGGGAAAAACAGAGGAAAAAAAGAAGAGTAAAAGTAAAAGCTCATGGGAAAATGTCAGGAGTTTAAGTGGTGTCACACTGTTACAAACTAAAGTTGTTAAACCTACGCTATCTTTGAATTCACTATTAATGGGAATGGAGCGATATTTCGTAACTATTCAATATTCACTTTGTGTAAGTTCAGTTTTGAGAAGAAAATTAGTTATGACTTTCGAAATAATTTGTATTTGTTTCTTTGAGTGTATAATAGCAAGTGTATCATCATGCTGATGTGAATTTGGTGTCATGTGGAACATCTGTCTCCAAAAATAATCATAAAAACATAATGTATGTACTCCTTCTCTCTTCTACCGAATATTCAATTCGTACAGCAATTGTGCATGGAGGTGTCAAAGACAACAGCACATGTTTTTGTGAGTGGGTCTAAGCATAGAACCAACTTGTGGAAAATAAAAAAAAAAACATTTAATACACTGGACCAGCAATGAATGTTTTCTCCCCTTCTTCGTTCTATAGTTAACTTTTGCATACAAACAATGAAGCGCGACATAATTTGTAGATACTTTCTTAAGCATGTTGACTAGAAATTAAGTTTGGTTGTATGTATAAGAAAGATTGTACATATAGACTCATTTTCTTGATTTCTCAATATCAAAAGGGATTATTGTTTGACTCTCCCTAGAGAGTACTAGTAATGTGTAAACTTTTGCATAAAGAGACTAAAGTCACTAGAATTTTCCAATGGAAGAGACAATGATATGTACAACACCTATGTGAGAGTCACTTAGATAAATCGATTTTGTATCTTTCTCTAATCTCTCCCATACTAGATAATCTAGTTACTGAGAAGAGAGTTGGAAGTTGGAACTCTTCTGAATTGTTAAAAGTCACACATCGGTTAGTGATATGGTTATTGTTGAATTTATAAAAGTATGACAATCTTTATCTTATAAGTTAATTTTGGGAGTGAGGCATATAGAAGCAGCTCATTCACCCACATTTTTGACGGACCAACAATTGTGCAGGGCGGACTGGCCTGCAGGCTCATTTTAAAAAAAATACTAAATTTTTGAGTTAGTTGTGAAAAAAAATTGAATCAGACCTTTTTTGCTTTTTGGTGCCAGACGTGCTTTGTTCCATTAAAATAAATTAAACACACAAAGAAAAAGAGGCAAAATGAGGCATCAAGTTCTAAACTTGTTTATTATGAACTTAACATAAATTTCTTATATTGTTGTGAAAATAATACATCATAAAATCTTTAGATCTTTTGAAGAATTAATATTATTATTTTTATATAGTGTTGAAATTAATATATTTTTTGAAGTTTTTTTATAATATTTTTTATAATTTTTTAAAGAAATATTGAGATTTATGAATTTTTAATATTTTTTAATTTTTTTTATTAAATTTAATTGACCCGTAACCTGCATAACCCTTCATAAAACGGACTAAGTTGAAGAAATGAGTCTGTTTTTCTCTGCCCATCCTGCCTCATATTTTTGTGGGCCAGCCACGAGGCGAGCCGTTGACCCACATTGCCATCCCTAATGCCGACTGATATAAATGATAAAGTAAAGCAGTAGAAGTAAACGATCACCGTCCTTCTCTTAGATTAAAGCGTAGGTCACATTATTGGCCCCTTTTTTTTCCTTTCTTTTTTTTTTTTTGGAAAATCATCATTTTCTGGTGATATGTGGTGTCCCCTTGGCCATATTATATCCTAGTTAGCGTAACATTCAGGTATATATGTTTCCTTCTCTTGTATCATACTGTCAAATTAAACGTCCTTAAAGTTATCTATATGTGCCGTAACCAACAAGCTAGATATATACATTACTTCCTTCAAAATAAAATAAATAAATAAATCAATCAATCGATGTAGTACTAGTACTTATTATAGTTGTATTAATTAGTTAATAAATCTCATTTCATTATTATGTGCCTCTAGTTTTCTTTATTTATTGAGCATGGCCTAATTGCATGTGTCTAGAGAATATAGTATGAGGAAAAAATGTGATGTGTCTGATCCTTCATAACTTCATCTGCATCATGATCTACACTTTGTGCTTTTAACTCCATATTACTCCGTGCTCTCAATGGTGCACATTCGTTCATCTGTAGAGATTCTGACACTCATAAATTCGAGAGAAAAAACATGTGCAATTGTTATTAATTATGAATTATGATTCATACATGTTTGATTAAGAAACTTATTTTTATTTATAGTCTTACTTTCAAGTGTCAGTTTAAATCGAAAATCCCTAGGCATCTGACAACTAACTCGTGATCTTCATAATCGCTTTTAATCTAAATAAGTCATTTCGTATTATTTTTACGGGATTGACATCCTTATTATGAGAAAGTAGGATTAACCCACAACAAATGTTAGTTACAGGCTTACACCTACGGTAATTATACAACCTTACAATTATAGTAGTGATAATATTTTTTTTTTAAAACAAAGTTGAAAATTATATGGTTGTATAGTGAATCGTGGTTATATATCAATTATTATTCTAGCTATAGTATGATTTGGTACCCATAAAACTTGAAATTGTGACAATCAAGAAAATTTTGAGGCAGAAATGAAGTCATAGCTTGGATGTTATATTTCCCTTAGACGCTATTCTTCTCCCTCTCTCGAGGTCTCTGCATTTTTGTATAATATATTTATTGAAATATATTGATATAGTATTGATTGTTGACTCAACAGCCACTACTATCTGACAATAGAAAAAAGAAAAAACTGATAAAATAAATTCAACAAGGAATTGAATGTTTACACTACAAATAAATTATTATATACTAAATTTTTTTATTAGTTTTTGTTAGATTAGCTATCGATATATAGTATAAACTTTATCTACTAGATTTATTCGTCAATATAGCCCTTAAAGACCTTTACTAATAGTTTGTAAGTTGATAGTATATATTAATTACTTATATTAATATATTTATTTGTTAGTAATTATATATTTATCGGTTAACATAAATATTAGGATCCGGATTTGCTGCTATTATAGCAGTATGTTATTTTCTATCTAACCGTTGTAACAACAACAACATACTTTTTTTATTTTATCATTTTTTTTCAAAGTAAAAAAATAAAAAGCTATGATTGAGACACATTATTATAGTATGATGCTATTACAATACCAAATCTAAATCCTAAATATTATATGTCTATATTAACGAATTAATTATGTTACACAAAGTCTATATAAATAATAACTATTATAATAAAAAAAATAGTAAATAATAATTTTTTTAGTGTTATAATGCTGTTTGACTTACAGAGAAAAAGGTCTAACAAGTAACAACAACCCCCGAGTCCCTTGCCTAGTCAAACAAGGGGTCACTAAATTAAATACTATAAAAACACTAAACAAGCTAGAAATGGTTTTTGGAGCAGTTTTGAAACCTCTTAATGAGCTGTTAAAACTATTCTAATTTGATTACTAAATGAGCAGTTATTGAACACACCCTCAACTCCTGGTTAAGAGTCTGTTTGAAAACATGTTTTAACAGTTTTTTTTTCTTAAAAAAAGTCGTTAGATGCTCTTTAAATGTGTTTAAATGAAATTTGACAGAGTGGTTAATTTTTTTTTTTTTATAATCAAGTAAAGCTATTTCTAAATAAATTAGAATTTGGATGTTTTTATTAAAGTTTTTTTTTGCTTTAATCTATATTTTTTTACAATTCAAATTTTAATTATTAAAGTAATTTTTATACCATTCAAACCTAAAAAATTATTTTTTAAAATTACTTTTCAACAAAATACTTAAATAAAAATTAATTTATACATATAATCTATTCTTAAAAGGTGAAATAATCTATTTCTTAAAGTTAATCAAACACGCTCTAATTCATCTCAAACGCTAGGAGCAATGGGGACAACGTTGGAAAGGTTTGGATACCAAAAATGATAGATAGAGTGCCAGTGATGACACGTAACGCAGCACCATCTCAATTATGTGTAATCACTAATCACCATATAATCAATTTTCGATGATATATATCTTTTCTTTCACCATACTAACCAGCGTGAGGGAGTTAGTTCTGTTTGGTTCAATTGAGGGAAGGGAAGGGGAGAAGTTTTAATAGAGGGGAGGGGAGGGAAAATAAAAAAATTGGTAGTGTGTTTGGTTCAAATGGAGGGAAAGGGAGGAGAGGTGAGGGAAAGTAGTGTTTTTGTGTTTGGTTGGAGGAAAGAGAAGGGATTTTGGTCTTGTTTGATCTCTGTTTTTGAAACAGAAAATTAAAAAACTTGTTTGACAGTTGAGTTTTCAAAAAAGTTTTCGGGAACAGTTTTTGTTTTTCAGTATTTAAAAACCAAAATATGAAAACATCTAAAACATGTTTTGGTTTTCAATTTTTAGTTTTCATAATTTACACACATGTATTGAAAATTCTTCTAACTTTTTTTAAAAAGTATTATTGAAAACTGTTTTATAATACAATTTTTAAAAACTAAAAAATAAAACTATTTCAAACAAGCCCTTTATGTGTTAAAAACCCCTCCCCTCCAAATCCCTCCACTTTTGGAGGGATTCCAAAACACACCAAAATTCCTCTCATCCCCTCCCCTCGTATTATTTCCTAACCAAACACAAAAACTTATTTCCCTTCCCTCCCCTCTCCTCCTAAAACCTCCAACCAAACAGAC
This sequence comes from Cyamopsis tetragonoloba, assembly GCA_037177725.1. Lineage (NCBI taxonomy): Eukaryota > Viridiplantae > Streptophyta > Magnoliopsida > Fabales > Fabaceae > Cyamopsis > Cyamopsis tetragonoloba. The sequence continues at coordinate 20,796,911 of CM074122.1, forward strand.
CTTTAAAGAAAGGAATAGATAGAAAACTAAGTGTGGAAGATTGAAAAGACATTCAAGTATGATCCAATCTCACGACCTAAGAATAATTGTACTTTTTGGGTACATGACAAAAGCCCAAGAGTCATCACTAGAGAGTTGCGACTTGCAACTAGAGATAAGAATGAATTGAGCCAAGTCGAGCCGAAGATTAAATAGGCTTATCTGTTATATAAACTTAAAGTCTAGATCTAGACCTATGACCTGATATAGGCTAATTTTCTAGGTTTGGTTTGACCTTGTTGAAAGCCTCGCCCAATAGCATATTTAATAGGCTATTTAAGACTAACACACCTTTGACTAAAAGAAACTAATGCCTCTAAATAGATAAACTATTCTCTATTGATAGGTTAATAGACTAGCAGGTTAATCTCAAATAGCATAATGTTAACAAATGTACAAAGATTTCAATTTGAAAATAAAATTATATGGTTAATGAATAATGTTTAAAGGAAGGAAAACTTTTTTTTTTTTTATTAAAGCGCAGCGAAGAAAAACTTAAGTGTTATTCGCTACTAATGTATTATAATGATAAACTTAATTTTATATTTTAGTATTAGAACATTTATTCCTGTAATTATATTTTTTTTATCATTAATAACATTTTTATATGTTATTATTATTATTATTATTATTATTATTATTATTATTATTATTATTATTATTATTATTATTATTATTATTAATAGTATAATTATATAATTAGATTGTCCCAACAAACTTAAAGGCTATTTTAAAAGCCTAAGCCTAGTTTTTTTAATAAACAAATTGGGTCAAGCTAGGCCTTAAACAAGCCGGGTTATAGGTCCTCGACGAGCGGCTTGGTCCATTTTCATCCCTAATTGTGGCGATGAACTATAGAACAGAACTAGTGACACTTAACTTATATTTGGATAGAGAAATAATTGCTAAATTTCAAAGGACCGAAATTTTAAAGAATTTTAGAAGTACTTTTTATTTAAGTGAAATTGTGAATGCTTACCATTTAATTGAATATAATGATGTATCCAAACAATATATTTTCTCCAAAGCATTTAAAATCCTCTCACAAATTAAATTGTCCTCTTAAAATTCTTCATCGAAATATATGGTGAATTAGGCATACCAATCTTTGGTTTAAAGAATAATAAAGGATCTTATTAAAAAATATTAAAGAGTATACTGAATAATGAATGAAGGGGCATTTAGGTCTTTAAGATTTTAAAAGGTATTCACATTAGTTCTTAAAATTTTTGGGGATGTACATAAGTCCTTGATATTGTGATTCTTTATGCACTTTAGTCTATGTCGTTAGTTTAGAGTTAAAACAGTTAAGGTTTTAGACTAAATTGAACTTTTTCGAAAAACTTATAAACTAAATTAAACTTTTAATAGCAAACACAAGTGCCTTTTTAAATTTTTTTGAAAATTAAGGGACCAATGTCAACAAAAGTAAATGGTATTAATTGTAAATTAATGACATAGATAAAAATGAATCGTTTTTTAAATCTTAGGGACCACAGCAAAAATTTTAGGGATTAATATATTCTCTTCACAAATTTAAGGACTAAAACGTCTATTTTTTCATTGAATAGTTGGTGAGCCACTAATACTCTTTGTTTGGTTAAGGAGATCTATAAAATGTGAAGAAAAAAAGATAAATGAAGAGAAAATAAAAAGATTATGAGTTTTGTTTAGTTTGATAGGAAATATTAAAAAAAAAGTGTAAGTTTTCTCTCCTTACATTTGAGTAAAAAGAAAAATGAAAAGAAAGAAATGTAAACCATTTAAATTACTCATTTATCCTATTATGTTATACTCCTGCACCTCAAATAAAAAATATACATATTAAAAAAAAGGGTCTTGCTAAACAATGTCCTAAGGGCATTACTAGATTAAGAAAATTAATCATGCACATTTTGTATCTTGGAAATACAAAAACTCACAACTTCCAACACTTTTTTACTATATTTAGTTTCTTAAAAAGTTTCTTAAGGACATTATTTAGCATTTTCCTAAAAAAAATATTCACAAAAAGAAAATGTATTAACTTCTTAAAAAGTTCTTGTATCTTTTCAAGTTCACCGTTATTTAATATCCACTCAACTATCACTACTCATTTAAAATTAAATTTCACCTTTTTCATTAATTAAGAGTAAATTTAAAAACATGCACTAAATTCTTCTAACTTCTACCATGCTACATGCTTATAAAAATAAATGTTAACTTTTTTGAGTGAATTTTGAACAATCAATTATGATGTCAAAATTATGGTTAAAAGAGAAATAACTTTTAGTTGATTCAACTTCCGACAAAATCAAGTATGCATAGTATGATCTCTCATTTACAATGCAAAAGTAATTTTTGTGGAGAATATATCCAAATAAAATTACCTCTCAAAACCATTTTTTATACAAGTTTTTGAAACAAAAATCATCACTTTATTTTATAATCAATTTTACTTAAAATCAATAACACTAAATCAATTCTATTCAAAATCAATTTTACTATCGCAAAACTAAATACAAACTTAATGAAATTCGACAGCTTTATAAACAGATTTTAAAATCCTTTCTTGCTCGGATTTTAGAATTTAATAGTTGCACTTTAATAAATTTCTAAATGTGTTAAACTATAAACAATTTTAAAATCTATTTTCATTTGAAACCATTTGCTTGAGATTCACAAAATAGAAGTTAGGAAGTGTACCATTTTTTTTTTCTATATCATAAATACAGAAGTTAAAAAATACTTTCTCCGGTCCTATTTATAAGACGTTTTCAAATGCATTGCACAGACCAAGAAAAGTTAATTTTATTGGTTTTTTCAAAAAGTGTATGAGATACCGTTTTTATCCTTCATTGAATAATGTGTTAGATTACAATTAAGGAGTAGAAATAGTCAATACATTTAATGGGGGTAAAAAAGAAAAGAAACAATAAATGTATTATGGAAACTATAAAATGTCTTATAAAAAGGACCATGAAAATCTTCTAGATGGTGTCTTATAAAAAGAATCAGAAGGTGTACATTTCGAATTAATGATATAAAAAAAACAAAGAGTACACTTTTCATTGTCAGTGATGTGCAATCTCAGTCACTAAAGAACGTTGAGATTGACACTATCCTAGTTGGAAATGAAACCATCATTTTTTCGGACATCAGCATCCGGAGTGGTGTTTCTGACCGGTATCTTCCCTAAAATAATAAAAACATGAAAGAAATAACTCTTATTTAACCAACAACGCCATCCGAAAATACTATTTCGAACGCTGATGACCAAAAAATGGTGGCCTCGTTTTCAACTGGGACGGTGTTGATCCCAGCATTGGTAAAACCATTTATGGCCCATTAGGTCATGGTAATGTCCAACATGGTACTTCTATTTTTATATTTTTATCTTTTTGGACAGCTTTTTTTTTTTTGTTGTCAAAATATATGAGACTTCCTTATGGAAACTCAAAAGCAATGGGCTCTCAAAACTGAGACTTTTTCTATGAAACTGTTTGGACTTCCATGGTCCTGTGATCTACACATATATTATTTTTCAGGGGTCATAGAAAAAAAACTTCACATATGTATATTTTTTTGGACTAATGTCCACATATATTAGAGAGGGAGTCTTTGTCAATCATGCTTTCTTATTATAGAGGTTGGGATTTACGCCACTCAAATTGGATTTGATACTATCCTGGCAATTTTTATTTGACAAAATTACCCTTTTCAAACAAAAATGTCTAGATTTGAACTTGATAACTACACCATCCCCACCACCCAAATTCCGGATGCTCTTATCCATAGGTTTTAAAATCTTGGCTTTAAGAAACTAAATGTTACATACCATTTAATTTTTGAATTTCAATGTTTAGAAATTTATCGAATGCTACCATTCAAAATTTAGAGGGTAACAATATCCTTTCAATGCTATTGGGATGTTAATAAACCTAAATTGGATGGTGCCAATTCTAATGTCCTCTTATTAAGACAACTCCATCTTTAGGAAAAAAAAAACCATTGATGGTTTTTTTAATAGGTAAACTGATGTACTTTTTTCTAGTCGGTTTTTTTTCTCAATATATTAATTAAATTATTAAAAACATACTTTAAAAAATTTTTACTATAATTACTATTGGTAAAATAATTTTTAATTTTTCATCTTTTTTGTATAAATAATGTTTGTACAAGAAACTCTATAAACAAGTTTTTTCACAAATTTTTGAAAAAAAAAAAAAAAACAAACTGATGCACACAATTTAAAATATTGATACATGTAAAGTTTATTTAAACTGGAAAGAGCAGCAGAAAATAATAAATGATGCACAAAATCTCAAATATCAATACACACAAATGATACTCTCACACTAATATGAAAATGTAGGAAGAAATAGAAATGAAGATTTTCTTTTTTTCTTTTTGTAAAAAAAAAAAGAAATTAAAAGAAAAGAGAAATGCAAACATGGGATAATTGAGATGATGGAAATAGAAGATATAAAAAATATAAAATATTATCTGACCAAAAAAATGTGTGATTAAAAGTTGTTGATTAATATAGTATGTGGCATTGTGGTGTCACATACTATACAATACATCACGTCCCTTGCTCTCATGTAAAATGACCTTTCTCATTTGAGTTGTATCATATAAGTAACTATAATGGTTTTGTGCACATTTAACAACAAATCAATTGATTTTTTCTGATTGGTGTTTATGCCCGTTAGGATGTATGGAGGTGCTATTAGGTCGTTAGGGGGCCATGTGGCGGCTGAAATTTTCCTTGAGTTTTGATAGTTGTGATCGGGTTTGTTGAGAAGGAAGTGTGCTGGAATAAGGAGATGGAATATGGTGATGAAGCTGAGTGGACAGAGGCAGGAGAGGGAGGAGGGGTAGGGGTGTCTCGTACTTTCTAACGTTTGCTATTGGTGCAGGTTGTTGTGGAAGGCCTATTCTATCATTGAGGTGTTTATCTAAACAACAATATTGGTGCTCTATAAAACTCATATGTATTGGACAGGAATTCTTTTATCTTGAGAGAAGCTGGTCTTGGAGGATGATGTCTTTTATCTTGAGAGAAGCTGGTCTTTGGTGGTTTGCTGAACTTCTGATCTGAGGTGATTTTGTGGTAGTTCTTAGTCCCTTTCCTTCATCGATGGAGTTTCTGCTACTCTTTTGAGCTCTTGTTTGCTGAGCATTTTAACTCCGTATTTGGTGTTGTCTTCAAAATGCCCAAGGGTGTACTTAGTTTTCTGGTGCTGCAATTTTGGGTGGGCTTTTCTTTTTGGGCTGCTTGTCTTGGAATGTTATGGTGTTTTGACCTCTCTTAATAGTGGTGATTATGATGATTTGAAGAAAGAGTTAATGAAGTTTTAAACTAAGGAGGTGAAGTGGTGGTCAACTAGTTAGATTATCTGCTGTGTAAAGTTGCTCAACATGCTTTGTCTTTCTCCTGTACGATTTGTTCTGCCAAAAGGGTGACTGCTTGGAATTATTTTACAAAAATTAGAGTTTGCTTAGGATGTTTTGTTTTTGTAGTTCTAAGGTGATTGGTTCCATCTTCCTTTCTTTTGTGGCTTGTATATTCCTTTGTGTTTTGTTTTTTTTTTTCTGTTTTATTTCCTTTTTCTGTTTGGGTGTTGTTTTTTCTTCTAGACTCTTAGCTTGTATTAATTTGCACATCTTGTGCTGTTTAATATATTGCTCTGTTTGCTGATCAAAAAAAAAATATAAGTAACTATAATTTGTTTGAACTGAAGTTGGGCAAGTAGGAAACCGCATCTTCTTATAATTTTGATATTATTTTTTTTTTTGGAATATTCAAAACTATAATAATTTTTAAATATATATCATTAAATAAGTAAATCTATGAATAAGTAAGTGATAATTATTAGGAAAAAATGCTCAGTAATCACAAGCCTCTGCATGATGTATTGAATGCTTTCTATTGATCAAAAATCACTGAATAACACAGTGATGCAGGAATATATACACGATGAAAGGAAGAGAGAGCTAGAAAACAAAATAACTACTTTATTCTAGCTGGCATAACAGAAAAACAGAAAAGGGAACTATATAACAGCTAACTAAAAATAACTGTAAGAAACACATGTGCGCAAAATACATAAGTGTACAAGACAGAGATCAAAAATATGATCATTATCCTAATACACCCCCTCAAGATGGGTCGTGTAAGTTCATGAGACCCAACTTGAACACAGAATCCCGGAATGGAGCAGGGTGCAATGCTTTGGTGAAGACATTCGCTAATTGACAACTTGATGGAACATGAAAGAGTTTCAGAAGGCCTTCACGAATTTTGAGTCGAATGAGGTGACAATCAACCTCAATATGCTTTGTTCTCTCATGAAAATAAGGATTTTTAGCTATCTGAATTTTACTCTGACTGTCACAAAATGCAGAAAAGGGAGTAGGGATAGGAATGTGTAAATCGAGGCAAAGGTATTGAAGCCACTGTAGTTCACAAGTAACTGAGGCAAGAGATCTGTATTCTGCTTCAGAGGAGCTGCGAGAGACAGTGGGTTGTTTCTTAGATTTCTAGGAAATTAAGGATTTGCCAAGAAACACGCAATAACCAATGATAGAGCGCCTTGAATTTGGACAAGAAGCCCAATCAGAATCAGAAAAACCCTGCAGTTTGAGTTCATTCTCTACTGGATAAAACAAACCAAGACCTGGAGAGTTCTTGAGATAACTGATGATGCGTAAAGCAGCATGAAAATGAGGTTTTCGAGGAGAAGAAACAAACTGACTAAGATGCTGAACCGCATAACTGATGTCAGGCCTAGTATTCGTGAGATACAAAAGTCTCCCAATCAAGCGCCTATAGGCAGAAGGATTGAGAAAAAGATCACCATTTTCAGCGAGCAATTTGACACAGGGATCAACTGGGGTGCTGGCAGGCTTGCAGCCTGTGCGTCCATATTCAGCTAGAAGTTCCAAACAATACTTCCTCTGATTAAGAACAATCCCTGACTTAGAATGCACAACCTCAATGCCCAGAAAGTACTTTAAGGAGCCTAAGTCCTTGATGTGAAACTGAGTGTCAAGGAATTGCTTAACATTTTGAATAGCTGAGAGGTCATTTCCTGCCAGAACAATGTCATCTACATACACCAATAAAGCAGTAAAGGAGTTGATACCAGTTTTAAAAAACAGAGAGGAATCATGAAAACTTTGTGAGAAACCAAGGGATAACAAAGAAGAGATCAATTTATGATTCCACTGCCGGCTATCCTGACGAAGTCCATACAAAGATTTCTGAAGCTTGCAAACCAAGCGTGGTCGAGGTAGAGGAAGACCAGGTGGAGGTCTCATATACACCTCTTCCTCAAGATCTCCATGCAAAAACGCATTATCAACGTCCAATTGGTGAAGAAACCAATTGTTTGCTGCAGCTAAGGAAACAAGCAAACGGACAGAAGTAAGCTTAGCAACCGGAGAATAGGTCTCGAAGAAATCAACTCCTTCAGTTTGTGTGAAGCCTTTAGCAACAAGGCGGGCTTTGTGCCCCTCAATAGAACCATCTGCTTTGTATTTAGTCTTGTAGACCCATCTAGAACCCACCTCCTTCTTCCCGGGAGATAAATCAACCAAGGACCAAGTTTTATTTGTCTCCAAAGCAAGTAACTCAGCCTTCATAGCCTGTTGCCAACAATCATGCTCACATGCCTCTTTGTAAGTGCGATGTTGGGCTTGTGCAGAAACAGAAAAACAGAAGGAAGAGTGATTAGAAGAGCATTTATCATAAGAGAGAAAATTCTGCATAGGATAAGGAGTAGTAATCTTGGCATTAGAAGACTGATGGACCCCACAAAAATAATCTTGTAGCCTAACATAAGGCTTTCTAGAACGAGTAGAAAACCTTGTTGGCTGCAAGGTAGTGGTATTATCAAAAACAACATCAGAGGGAATGTGATTTGTGATAATATCCAAAGGCAAGTCTTGAGAAGCTGAAACTTCCGAAGTAACATTAGTAGAAGAAGGATTGTTTGAAGTTTGTATTTCAGATGCTGGAGAAGCATCATAAGAAAGGAAAGGATCAGCCATATCAGTAAAGGTATCAGTAGCTGAATTTGTCACACATTTCTGATGATCAGAAAAAGGAAAAGAGTTTTCAAAAAATTCAACATTTCGTGAAACTAGGAATGAATGATCATGTAAATTGTAAAGTACATAACCTTTCATTCCAGATTTGAATCCAAGAAATATGCATTTAGATGCACGAGGATCAAGTTTGGTGCGTCTAATAACAAGGGTTGAAGCAAAAACCAAACAACCAAAAACTCTTAATTCATTAAGATCAGGTTTAGTTTGAAAAACCAATTCATAAGGAGATTTGTAGTTCAAAGAAGGGGATGGCAATCTGTTAATGATATGAACAAAATGTTTGACAACATATGCCCAGAAAGATTTGGAAAGCTTTGCTTGATAAAGAAGGGCTCTGCTAACATTGAGGATATGTTGATGCTTGCACTCAACTATCCCATTCTGTTGTGGACATCCCACGCATGAAGTTTCATGAACAATGCCTTTGGTAGAAAAGAAATCGTGAAGGTAAAACTCCTTGCCATTGTCAGAACGAATGATTTTAAGTTTGGTATCGAATTGGTTCTCAATCATATTGACAAAGTTAGGAAGGATAGTTTTAACATCCATTTTGCTTTTTAAAAGGTGAATCCAAGTATATCTACTGTGATCATCAACCACAGTGAGAAAATATTTGTAACCCTCAAAGGAAGAAACACTAAGTGGCCCCCACATGTCAATGTGAATCAGTTCAAAGAAACGAGAAGCCTTAGTGTTACTTATGGTATAAGAAAGACGTTTTTGGCGAGCAAAATGACATACATCACAAGCAGCAAAATCCATGAAACTAATATAAGAATATTGATTGCACAAGATTTGGAAAACTTTATTAGAAAGATGTCCAAGGCGTAAATGCCATAGAACAGATTTGTTAACAGGTTCAGTACTCTTACATTGCTGAAATGGAGGAATAGTTGAAACTGAGTTACATTCAGACAATCAATCAAAGAAATATTGTTACAAGAAGAATCAACATGAATAGAAGAAAGTTGTAAACAATAGAGTCCATTAATCCTCCTAGCTGCACCAATCGTCTTCAAAGGTTGTTTCTGCACAATCAAGCAAACGGGTTTGGCAAAAACAGCACGGCAGTCAAGAGAGGTAATGAGCTTAGGAAAAGAAATAAGATGCACAGTGAATTTTGGAACATACAAGGCATCATGTAATAATAGAGTACCTAGCTTAATTGTTCCAGAGAAATGTGCAGTAATAGCATGAAAGTCAGGTAAACGAATGGTGATGGGAGAAATTTGTTTAAGAGAAAGAAAGAAACGCTTGGATGGGCAAATATGATCATTTGCTCCACTGTCAAGAATCCAAATAGGAAGAGCAGAAGACATACCTGAAGGATTGTGGAGATTGTTCTGAACATGATTAACAGAATGAGGAGCATGAGCTGATTGTTGAAGCAAAGCTAGAATGCCTTGGTATTGCTCCTTAGACAAAGTAAACTGATCTTTGGAAGGAAGAACCTCCAAGGCTTCATATGATGAGGTCTTTGATGAGGCTATTTCAACCATACTAACAAAAGGTTTAGAAGATGTGGAAGTGTTCTTGTTTCTGGTTTTATAGTCCTCAGGAAAACCATATTTCACAAAACAGGTATCAATAGTATGGTTAGTTTTGCCACAATGTTTGCACAATTTGGTTCCTCTACCTCTGCTAGAGCCAGTACGACCTCCTCCTCGACCTGTGGAAGTGCTCCCCTTAGAAAAGGTTTGCTTGGAGGAATAATTGGAAACAGCAGCAAAGGCAGTGCTATCAGAAGAAGCAGAAACAGAATGAGACCCTCCAAATTCACGTTCCTGTTGAAGAACTAAAGAGAAGGTATGAGTAATTGAAGGCATAGGAGACATCATCATGATTTGAGACCGAACCTGCGCATATTCCTCATTCAAATCGCGCAAGAATTTGATGATGCAATCGTCTTCTCTTTCCTTGATGATCTTTGAAAGAACACCACATGAAAAAATAGAAGAACAAGAACAAGCAAGAACTGTGCGAAACATTTCTAGTTCTTTCCACAAAATCTTAAATCGAGTAAAGTACTGTATTACAGTGGAATCACCTTGTTTGGTGGCATAAATTTCTTCTTGTAGATCTACGATGCGGAACTTGTCACCATGAGAAAATCTTTCTCGTAATTCTCTCCAAATTTCAGCAGTAGTGGTGTAGTAAGTCACGGATTCAGCGATTGCGGGAGTCATTGAGCGTTTGAGCCAAGCCATGACCATGCGATTGCACCGGCACCATGGTTCGCACAAAGGATCTGTCAATGGATGTGAGGGGAAGCTTCCATCAATAAAACGATCCTTGTTTTTAGATTCCAGCATTTCAATCATGTTATGAGACCATGAATGATAATTGACCTCCGTGAGTAAGGTAGAAACAAGGATGAGAGTGGTATTCTCATTGGGATGTAGGAAGAGAGGATTGGAAGGGTTTACAAGATGATCAGTAATGGAATGCTGAGAAGAATCATCAAAAGAAGGTTGGCGAGAGGAATTCGCCATGATTGATCAATAAGCAAGAATGCAGAACTTGGAGCAATGCGGAAGAGTTGTCACTGATACCATATTAGGAAAGAATGCTCAGTAAACACAAGACTCTGCATGATGTATTAAATGCTTTTTATTGATACAAAATCACTGAATAACACAGTGATGCAGGAATATATACACAATGAAAGGAAGAGAGAGCCAAAAAACAGAATAACTACTTCATCCTAGCTGGCATAATAGAAAAACAGAAAAGGGAACTATATAACAGCTAACTAAAAATAACTGTAAGGAAAACATGTGCGCAAAATACATATGTGTACAAGACAGAGATCAAAAATATGATCATTATCCTAATAATAATTTACAATAGTAGTTTAAAAATTAATCTTAAATGTCAAAGCGAAGAGTACCTCTTCCAAAATATTCAATGCAACAAATACAAATAAAAATCATATTGTTGGAACAGCAACAAACAAGCAATTGATTAGTAAAATAAGCTAAAACATTTTAAACTTATTTGTAGCAAGAGATAGGCGAAAGTTAAGCCATTGTTTAATTTGTATTTCTTGTTTTTATTTTATGTTTTCATTTTGTTTCTTGGTTTTTTGAGATTTCTATAGAAAAAATGTAAATAACTTGATGTAGTCTATCTTTGAGTAGACCCCAAAGTCGTAAATTTAAGATGCATGTGGGCAATGGGAACTTGTAGATCTTGTGATTTGGAGAGAGAATGAGTGAAGCAGTCATGCAAGACACGTCGACAGGAGTGACCGGGACATTCTTTAGTCTTGCCTTAGAAGATCTTCATTCACTATGTTTTTATGGTGAGGAACATGGTCGTCTACTTTTTTTGTGAAGAAGATGGGGTATTGGTAAGGATGAGTTTGGAAGAAAGGTGTTGAGTGTAATGGAAAAGGTGTAGTTTGATGGGGGTCTATTTAAGGTATGAAGAGCCCACTTTTATATTAGATTCGTTGCCCCTACTTTACTTAGGATCCAAGTTCAACTTGACAGCCGTAAGGGTGAAATAATAATTCCTTATGGGTCTTTTAGTTGTAAAAGTGGTCATAGCATGAATCATTTAAGTAAAGTGAAATAAAGGGTAATAGGTAACAAAGCAAAGAAGCAAACTGGATTGAGAAGTGCACTTTGGATCTTAAAGAGTGAGTTAAATCTCATAGTGACATGAATACTAAGAGCTCCCTATCCCTTATCTACCATAAAGTGTTAGTTGAAACAGAGAAAATAGGGAATGATGCACCGTGGTAGTTCATGATCTTGAAAGCAAGACTCTCGGTAGACCTCCGGTGCAATCTGAATCCAACCTTGCTTCCTAAGGTTAACATAACGACACCTGGAAACACGTGCACTCAAGCACCAGAGCGTTGGAGTCTCACAACAATATTAGAATGAAGGAGGGGAAGATAGAAGAGAAATCTTTTGCTTCTCACCATAGCCTTGAATATCTGCATATGGTTTATCATCTTTATCCGGATGTATAGTGCTTTTCACCATTGGAGTTTTCGCGGGCTTTTCTAACAAAAGACCAATAGAGGTTAATAAGCCCAACGAATATTTTCTTTGTGAAATAGAATTGCCAAGTTTGCTCCTAGCTATTTCTATTCCTAAAAAATACCTTAGATTTCCATGGTCCTTTATTTTAAAAGCACAATTCAGAGACAGTTTCAGAGTATTAATGTCAGCAACATTATTTCCAGCTATAATTATGTCATCAACATAAACCAGTATAACAGTAATAGTTGTGCTAGATTGCTTAATAAAAGAAGAATGATCATATGTAGATTGTTTATAACCAGATTTTTGCAAAAAAATCAAAAAGTTTGGCAAACCACATACGTCTAGCTTGTTTTAGACTGTACAAAGATTTGCTAAGTTTGCAAACTAAACTTTTATTTGAAATAGAAAGACCATTTGGAATTTTCATGTAAACATTTTCTTTCAAATCACCATGTAAAAAGGCATTTTGAACATCAAGTTGTTGTAAAGTCCGATTTTTTATGGAAGCAATGGCTAACAGTAATCTAACAGTTGTCAACTTCGCAACAGGGGCAAAGGTATCAAAATAATCAATCCCTTCTACTTGTTTGTAGCCCTTGGCTACAAGACGCGCTTTATAGCGCTCCATACACCTATCAGACTTATATTTGATTTTATAGACTCACTTAGACTCAATAACACGTTTTCCTTTAGGTAGAGGAACAAGAGACCAAGTATTGTTAGAAGCAAGAGCCTGTAATTCAATATCCATGGCAGCACGACATTCAGGATATTCATATGCAATTTTATATGATGAAGGTTTAGATTTCAGACTAATATTTAAAGCGTATAAAGCAAAAGCATTGGATAACTTGTCATAATTGATTACATCAGACAAAGGATACTTAGGAGGATTCGAAGGTGTAGAATTTATATCTTGAAGAAGATTACAATGAAAATCTAACAAATTTCCTGAAGCAGATTTGATATGAGTAGATTTATGAACAACAATAGGCATATTAATATCATCAGCATGAGTATCATGTGCAATGTCAATAACAATAGCAGGAAAATTAATAATATCATTGGAATAATTGTTGTTGGCAATATAGTCAGGGATGTTAGCAGGTTTCGACAGCTAATTACTCACTATAGGAGAGTTGGTCTCCATGGTGTAGGTTCATAAAGCAAATAGTTTTGGCCAAAATCTAAAATAGAAGTGTCAGTGTTAGGTGCACCATGGCTTCAGTGCAGTAACTCAAAAGGAAACAAGTTTTCATAGAAAATAACGTTGCTCAAAACAATATATCCTTTTGTGCCTTGTTTAAAACCCAGAAAAACACATTTTGAAGATCAAGGATCCAATTTTGTTCGTTTCTAAGAAAGGGTGCTCGAATAACACAAATTGCCAAAAACTTTCAAGTTTAAAAGGGTTGGTGGTTCATTGAAAAGCACTTCAAAAGGAGATTTATTCTTTAAAACAGGGGTTGGAAAATGATTTATAAGGTGAAAAACGTGACATAAAGCGTAGCACCAATAAGCTTTGGGAACCTTTGAATGAAATAAAAGGGTTCTAGTGACATTTAACAAGTGCATGTGTTTTCTCTACACAAGATGTTTGATGTAGGATACCTTTACCTCTATTGGAATCCGGCATACTGAATTCGGGACTATTATTTGATCTTATAGCATCCACAATTGTATTGAACTGAGTCTGCACATATGCTATAAAACCTTGAACTAACATACAAGTATCAGATTTAAAATTCATTAGGTGAATCCAAGTGTTCCTAGAGTGATCATTAACAATAATGAGGAAATACTTATGATGGTGAACACAATCAATGTTTAAAGGGCCCCAAATGTCCATGTGAAGTAAATCAGAAGCATGTTCAATATGATGATTATTGTTAGGAAAACGTATATTGTTTTCCTAAATGGAATGCATCACAAACAATTTTAGCATCATGTTTGACATAAGGAAAAGAACGAGCAACACTACATAGAACATCATTAGAAGGGTGTCCTAATCTATGGTGCCAAACATCAAAAGCATTATTAGACTGAACAACAGAGTTTAAAGCAGAGTCATATGCAGAGAAATTATTAGCAACAAGTTGCTCCAGGATATTTAGGCGATTGAATGCTTTAGCAAGACCAATAGTCTTCGCAGTTGTCTTCTCCTGGATAACACAAATATGTTTGTCAAAAGTGAAAATGAGGGAAGATAGTCAGCAACATTTTGCACAACAACTATGTTGAAGTTAAACTTAGGTATGTAAAGAACGTTGTCTAACAACAAGGAATAAAAAATCTAACACATCTTGAGAATTGATAGATTTATATGAAAAGAAGTATGACAAAGAACAACAGTAGCATCGGAGTGAAGTAACCAAATATTGTTATTAAGAGCGGTACCTGTGGAGTTATTAAAGTGTGTGTGTTGTGAAGTGGACTGTGTATATTGCATTAGTTGATTTACCATAGGGGTAGTGTTAGTGGGTGCCATGCATTGTATCATATCAACCAAAGAATTGTACTAATCCCTAGTCATAGTAACATTTGGGCGCATAGCAATTTTAGTGTTAGGTGCATAATTAGATTGTGTGTGAGAAGCAATGATAGATTGTGAACCAGTCTTATTCTTGAACTTAAAGTTGGATGGAAAACCATTTTTAAAGTAGCAAGTGTGAACCGTATGGTTTTCTTTACCGCAGAAGGTACATATTTTACCTGCACTACCTGAGCCAGAGGCTTTATGTTTACCTTTGCCTTTCTGAAATGTATTAGAAGACTGCCTTGAGGATGAGGATTTCCAATTGGCAGCAGTAATTGCGTTTTTACCATTGTCTTTGTTCTCCAAGAATGGATTAACGTTTTCTTGATGTTCTTGCTATAAAACTTGAGTGTAGATGTGAGAAATTGGCAGAAGCGGAGATATACAAAGGAATTTCCTTCAAGTATTGTCGTAGGTGTCATTAAGGTCCTTCAGAAAGCAGCAAGTGTACTCAGTGTCATAAGATTGCTTGCTATTTATGGATAGCGCACAACATCACTTGGTAGGGTTGACACACTAAAAAACAAGGCGAAGAACATAGAGCTCTTGCCAAAGAACCTTCAAATGAATGAAATAATCCGAGATATCGCGATCACCTTGGTGCACATAATGGACAACTTGAAGGAGATCATAGAACCGAAAGTAATCGCCCTTTGAATATCAAATTTGTAGATCTTGCCATAACACCTGAGTAGTGTCGAAAGGGCAACGCTCTACCTGATATGCGCAGAAACAGAGCGTTGTATCCAAGAGGTGACCATGGAATCACATTCGACCCAGGCTTTGAAGTAGGATCATCAATCAGAGGTTTGGGTAAAGAACCATCAACAAACCCTAATTTGTCTTTAAAATTTAGGGGGCGAAGCATGTTGCGAGACCAAAGAAAATAATTGCTACGACCTTCAAGAACGAGTGTGGCTATGACAGAACCGGGGTTATCAGCAGGGTGAAGATAATACGGGTCTGTTGTTGGTGGGTTTGGGGTTTCCATGTTTGTTTGTGATTCAGCTAGGGCTCAAGGAAGGAGAGGAAGATTATAGAGTTTGTAATTGGAGAAGGTAAAGATGAACGACGAAGGCACGCTGCGCTGCGAAACCCTAACTGCGCGATCGAACCATTGTGGCTCGTAGATACCATAAAGGACGATGAGCAGAGTGAGAGAATGAAAAACTGAATTATTATTATTATAATTGTGTGATTACAAAGTAGCGCAGGGAAGCATATATACATAAGGGAAAACTAACCTTAGAATAACTAGAAGATGGGCTAGAAAAATAACGAAACAAAAAAGGGCCCATAGGCTTTACAGGAAACACAAAAAAATATAAACTAAGTGTAGTCTTTGTCACTACATATGGACTAAAGTGTTTTCACTTTTCACCATTCTATTTATAGTTGTTTTCTCAAGGGAACTTGGATCCTATCTTGCATCTCTACTATAGAATGTATCCAGTTGAGATATAGCTAACCCAATATGTTTTCTCTCTTATTCAATTACCTTGCCAATCGAGATACATCAACGACTAAAGGTCTATTTGTTTATACTTTTACTACAAGTTAAGTAAAAGTACTTTTAGAGGTAGTAAAAATTTCTTACTTTCGTCGGATCTACATTATTATCCAAAATTACTACCAATAGAAATACTTTTCCAGTCTTTGAATTAATCGAAACAGACACTAGGTGGCTAGAGAAACTTTTTGCAAGAGAGGATCCGAGCTCCTACCCTAATGTTATGGGTTCAATAATCAAGGATCGTATTCGATTTTTCGCTGCGTTGTCTGGGGCTCCATGCGCATCTCCATTTTGATAGGTGCACTGAGAAATTCTAGCAAGGTTCATTGCTATTTGAACGAATGGTTTTGGGAATGGAGAATTAGAGACACATTCTTTGTTCATCTTCTTCCATGTTTCATTAAGCAATGTTTGGATGTGTTTGTGAGCATCTTCTTCACTAATGCCACTTTCTCGCATGTAGCACACAATTGAACTTGCTGCTTCACCTCTTTGTAACTCTGCCTGCAAAACACATGACTATTAAATCAATCATATGGACTAAATTAATTGATTATTGTAAATTTTATAGTTATTACAGTTTTTTTTTTCCAGAACTTTATAGACTAAATCAATTAATAATTATTTTTGCATGATTAAGGTAAGTGAAATTACCGTTGAAGTACCCAAATCATTGCAAAGTCTAAAAATAATGGAAGGTCTCTGTAAAAGGACATGGTAATTGTTGTCCAAGGACTCAAGTGCCTATTTTGTAATGGTATGATTCATCAAGAAATAGGCATGGGTCAATAAAACTACCCCAGACGCGGACACCCACCCATTCTTTAGGTATTCTTCAAATTTTGGCAACTCTTTCTTTTGCGACCACTTTGCTTCTTGTAGAAATGCTTTCAACATATCTGACCACTTTAATTCAATTCAAAAAAAAAAAATAAAAAAAATAAACACTTAATATGTTGTCAACATAAATAACTAATCAAATTAAGGTAAATTTTCCTGTGTATGTATGAGAATTTGGTGACTTTGATATGTTAGAAAGATAATAGCTAAGAAAGGCTTCAACCATGTTTGATTCATTTTTATTTTTTAAAATTATATTATAAAATAATTTTCAGAAATAGTTTAAAAAAAAAAGAGAAAATGAGTTTTCAATGTAAATTAGTATGTTAATTCATAAAACTGAAATTAAGAGTTTGTTTGATTTAGTTTTATTTTTTTGGTTTTTTAAAACTATATTGTAAAATAATTTTCAAAAAATAAGAAATTGAGTTTTCAATACAAATTAGTGTGAAATTCACAAAATTAACAACTGAAACAAGTTTTAAATGTTTACAAATTTTAATTTTTAAAAATTGAAAAATACATACTATTGCCAAAACCTATTTTTAAAAACTAGTATGTTAAACAGTTTTCAAAATAGTTAGCAAGCAAGCTTTAAGTTTTAGATGTTTCTAAATTTTTGTTTTTAAAAGCTAAAAAATACATATTATATTATTGCTGACATCTATTTTTAAAAACTAGTTTGTCAAATAAAATTTTCAATTTTGTATTTTTAAAAACAAAATTATTTTCAAATACAGCTATCAAACAAGACCTTTGTTCCTTCTTTTTTTCACTCAATAAAGGCTTCCTTTCTTATGGTCCGGTCTTAAATATAAGACCCTTTGGAGGAAATTTATTGGTCTTATATATAAGATCCCTTACAAAGTTCAAGAGATAATTAATGATCTTTTTCTTATCTACCCTTATAATAAATGAAGAGATAATGAGTATAATTAATGTATTTGCTTAAGATTTTGATTTTAAATAAGGGTAAATTTAGTAGATTGTACTGTTTTTTTTTAAAACAAGACATTAAATAAGGTTGTTAATAATTTTGTTAATTTGTTTGAATCGGTTAGAAAGTCCTATAAAAAGATAAGAGATAATATTATATTGGACTGACAAGTCAACAACAAAGGAGCGTTTTAATTTTCTTTTCAAAAAAAACAAAGACTTTTTTAAGGGTTGAATTGTTGAAAAATATCTACATTAATTAAACCCCGAAAGATCACCTGTCAACTTTCAAAGAACTCGTACCACAAATTTTCAAAATACACTAGAAAATTCATCTGAAATTAATTCGTTCCAATTAAATAAATAATTAAAATGAGTGTGAGGTGTTAATTTGAACATACTGGAAGGATATCTTGTCCTTGTTCTTTAAGTGTGTCATAAGCCATTTCATTGACAGTGTTGTAGAGTGCCAAGAAGCATATCTTCATGTACTCAGGCAGAACATGAATTGCTTTAACATCCCATCTTAAAATAAATAAATATACAAATAAATTAATGCAACAGTTAATAGTTTCATGCCAGTAATATGTGCATCATACTAATATCTGGATGTAGCACACAGAAAATAGAAGTTAATTTTTGAGCATGCTAACTTCGGTTTTGTTGTTTGGTTTTTTAATTACCGGAAGTTAACTTGCAATTTAAGGTATGGTGCGCACATAAATTTTGTGGTGTGCTAAGTAGAAGTCTTGTTTTAGCCATTTTTTTTTATATATATATTAAAAAGTTTAGTTAACGGTAGGTCTGTCTCGTCTAGTGTGAGGACATACCACAATCCTCAAACAGGAATTATAGTTGAGTTTACAGATCACCTATCAATTATGGTTAAATTCAATGGAGTGAAACGTTAACCGCAAACCTAACAAGCAGGAATTTTAGCCATATATTCTATTTACTTTTAGGGTTAATTATAATTTGGTCCTTGTACTTTGTCTTATTTACATTTATTACAAAAACTTTTAAAATATGTATTTTGATTTCATACATGGACTTTACTTAAAAAAAATCAAATTTAACCATGTATTATTCCAAATTAATAACATTATTTTCAAATAAGTGACAGTTAAAAACTGTTTTTAAATATGACTTATGATTTTATATTAAAATATACGTTCTATGAGCATAAGCTTCAAAATACATACTTTATGTGTGTTTGAGCACACAGTTTAATTAAGTATTTATGCAATAAGCTATTTTTAAATTATAGTTTTTTAGTAGAAAACATTGTAAAACTTACTTGAATAAACTAAAAATAGCTTATTCTAATAAATTATTTCAAGAAGCTTATAAAAATAAGCTGACAACTTATAGGAACTCATAAGCTATTGTTGATAAGGCTAACATAAGTGGCAAGGACATGTGTGTATGAGTCTGTGCTACATGATTCAATCTCTGGTGTCTTTAATTTTTTGTAAACAAAAAATAATAATACATTCTTTAAAACAAAATTTTGTATTAACACATATATAAAACAAAAATTCAGGAGACCAAATTATAATTAACCCTTATTTTTTATTATTGATTAGTCCCTATATATCAACAATGTGTTGAATAAATACTTCTGTTGGGAATTGTCATCTAATTATTGTTAATTATGATTAACTATGGCTGATACTTGGTTATTATTGTGTATTAGGATGTTTAGTGGATCTATACCGCTTTGGTTGGATGACACCGTAGCGGTACCACGAGGCTCGGGAACTAAATGGATTACGTGGCTTGGAAGACTTCGGAGAAAGATAGTGCACAAGGTGTTCATACCTTGGCACAACACCTTCACGGTAGATATGGGATAACGCGTAACTTGTATTTATATCGCAGCGTAGGTAATCTCCTTTCCCAAGTCACTCAAACCTTATAAATAGAGCATTCCCCTACCTAAAACAAGGACACAAGAGGAAGCCCCTCTTTCTCTCTCTTGATTTCCTCTCTCTATCTAACCCTTGTCTCCCAATTTCTCTCATACTCCATGTTTTTCCCAAAAAACCAGCCAAGCCCTCACACCTTCACCATCTCTTCTCCCATCAGTCACAACATCCCCTCCAGTCATAGCACACCCTCACCAGTCACAACGCACTTCTTCTCACTATTTGTTCCTTCATTCACCGTTGCCCTTAATACCCATCGAACACAGCACCCTTCTCGCACCCGTCACAGCGTAGCCCTCACCAACACAGCGCACCTATCTTTCCCACCATGAAAGAGCAAGTATAGATCTCTTGAGACATGAATACCATGCGTTATCGTCGATCCTCCCGATGAGTCTATCATGAAAGCTTCATTCGTTCTCTCCAAGTCACAAGACCCACAAGTTCCCATTGCTCACACACCTCTTAAGTCTACGACTCCGAATTTACTCAAATTCGTGCTACAACAATAATTTAAAGAGAATTATTGGAAAAAAATAAAATTTACCTTTTAACGGCTGTTGTGAAAAGCTCTAATTCTTCTAAGGTGCCATAAACATCATAAACATCATCAATGGTAGTTATTAGGGAAATGACTTTGGTTAAACCTTTGCGAAGATCACTGAACTGAGGCTCAAACACCATCCCAACCGTCCAAAAGAAACATTCCATTAATCTATCTCTGCTGAAGCTTAATCTTGAAGCCAGTCCCATCCCCTTCCACCATCTTCATCAAATGTAACAATTAAATTAATTAAACTCGCGGTATTAGAAAAATTAGGAAAATATCCATTATTTTATTTTTATCAAATAAATTGCCGGAAAACTAATAATATCGATAATGACCTTTTTGATATTGGTTATATAAAATTTTTTTGCCAACAAACACGGATTCAAATTTGCTGTTGTTACAATAACATGATATTCCGAATTTAACGATTGTAATAACATATTTCTTAAAATTCAGACACATCATTACAATACAGTGCTGTTACAACACCAAATCAATTTCCTAACACACCCGTACATGATCAAATAGAGTGGTCAAGAGTGATGATTAACCTATAATTTGCCAACAAGCAATATTATAGGACCACCACTCTTAA
The DNA here is from genome assembly GCA_037177725.1 of Cyamopsis tetragonoloba. Taxonomy (NCBI): domain Eukaryota; kingdom Viridiplantae; phylum Streptophyta; class Magnoliopsida; order Fabales; family Fabaceae; genus Cyamopsis; species Cyamopsis tetragonoloba. The sequence goes on from CM074122.1 coordinate 20,817,943, forward strand.
TTTGTCACTATCTAATATTTTTTTAATTTTTATAATAGCAAAATAACTTTTTCGCCGGATGGCTTTTCGGCAAGTGAAAAGAGCCTTCCGGGGATTTTTCGGAATAGGACCCTCTAGAAAATTTTTTAAAAAAATATAAACTTTAAAAAAAAAAAAGTCTTCAAAAAAGGGCTTTGTGAAAATATTTAGAAAGAAGACCTTCCAGAAATTTTCTATAAGAAAGCCTTTCGTAAATTCAAAATTTGAGTGGTTTTATTTATGAGTTTTTTCATCATTTTATGACAAAAAAGGGAAAAGGATGGTGACTTTCGTACTTTTGTAGGTGCAAATATAAATCACCTTGAGACCCACATTTTATTATTTTTTTCTAAAAGAAAAAAAAAAGTAACCACTTGTTGCTAGCTGTGTGTCCAAATTTGATGTTTTTTTTTCCTTGTACAAGGGAAGTGGGATGAGGAATAATAGAGACAAAATTGTGACAGGTAGATGAATTTGGATACTCTCCAACTACGCGACCTCTTTCGGCCAAATCTTTACTATCCATCACACTCTCTCTATTTGTAGGGACCAATTTTGTAATTAAAAAACAAACACATGTTGATTTTTTTTTGTGGTCTACATAGACTTGTTAATTATGTATTGATGGTTCCTTTTGCACCACACATTTTTTCTAAGTACACCACTTAATTTTTAGTTCCATCTCAAATATTGTATAGTTATGTTCTATTTCATATTATCTCATTCTATTTCTTTTTATTTTATTTTGTTTAGTTATTAAACGTTACTTAATATATTTTTTTGTCAATAGAAATTAATTTATAGAAGTGATTTTATATCATCACAGAAATTAGTTTGCATAATTAATTTAGTAAACACTTCTAATTTTCAAAAGAGAGAAATGAAAAGAAAAAGTACATAGAAAAATGAGTGGAAACGCCAATAGCAACCAACTACTTTATGTACATCTCCATCTCCACTCATCCAAATGATAAAAGTTTGTTAATAGAAAAAAGAGTATTGTTACATTTTTAAACGTGAGGTGGAGGTGTTGGAATAAGATTAGAGAGGAAAAAAATCAAGAAAAAAAAAGTGAGTGATGTGATAATTATTATGATAAAAACAAAAAAAATGATAAAAAAGAATTAAAAATGAGATGTGGTATTGTGTAAGAAAAATAAAGTTGGGGAGTATGATTATAGGGTAAAAAATCAGGATTAAATATGTTCCTTTTCATTCAATTTTAGTTAGAATTTATTTTTAGGGTAAGAAATTTAAAACGTCTGATTTTATTTTTTAAATTTTGAAAAAGTTTTAGGGCTTGTTTGAAATAGTTTTGGTTTTTAATTTTTAAAAACTGTATTATAAAATAGTTTTTAGAAACTGTTTTAAAAACTCTTTTAGTTTTCTGTTTTTAAAAACAAAAACCGTTCCCGAAAACAGTTTTGAAAATAGTTTTTTGTTTTTAAAATCAGAAAACTAAAAGATTTGTTTGGCAGACGAGTTTTTAACCATAGTTTTCGGGAACAATTTTTTTTTTCAATATTTAAAAACCAAAATTTTAAAACATCTAAAACTTGTTTCGGTTTTTTATTTTCAGTTTTGTATTTAAAAACTATTTCTGAAAACATCTAAAACATTTAAAAACTATTTCTGAAAACTATTTTATAATAAAGTTTTTTAAAACTAAAAACTAAAACTGTTTCAAACAATCACTTAAGGATTTAACCAAAACCATAATGTAGGCTTGTTTGAAATAGTTTTGGTTTTTAGTTTTTTAAAACAGTATTATAAAACAGTTCTCAGAAATAATTTTCAAAAAAAGTTAGAGAAGTTTTCAATACAAATTTGTATATAGATTTAGAAAACTGAAAATCGAAACAGAAACAAGTTTTAGATGTTTCTAAATTTTAGTTTTTAAATATTGAAAAGCGAAAACTGTTTTTGAAAACTCATCTACCAAACGAGTTTTTTAGTTTTCTGTTTTTAAAAACAGAAAACTATTTTAAAATAGAAATCAAACAAACCCGTAAGGTTTAAATATGTTTTTGGTCCCTATAAAATAGGGCTATTTTAGTTTTGGTCCCTATAATTTTCTTTTTGACTTAAGTCCTCAACAATAATTTAATTATTAGTTTTAGTTCCTAAAGTGTAAAAAGGATTTTTTGCCAAACACACCTTCAATTAATCAATTATTTAATTAATTTAATTTATTAAATTAAATGATAAAAATAATAAAAAATGAATAAAAAATAAAAATAAAAGAAAAAAACATATTTATAGGGACCAATACATCTCACCAAAACAAAATTGTGTCCAACATTAACTTACCTTGACATTTCTTGGAGATCCTTTTGCAAAGTTGACTGCAAAATGTTGAAGTCCAATTTAGCTGTTTCAAGTAAGATCTTATTTGCATCTTTTCTTTTTTGATATGAATCAATAAACCAACGAGCTTCAAGTCTCTGTATTCTACGGTGCAGAGGAATCTCCAATGCATAATTCACTTGTTGTGAGAAGTAGTTACTCTTTTTATCTTCACCAAAATCCCTTAAGTGGAAGCTAGTGAACGCCATTGCCTCATCTAGAATTTTCTCTCCTTCATAACTGAGAAATGATGCCTCATACAGACTCAAAATTCCCTTTAAGTCCCTTTTTAGGTTTGATTTGAAATTACCATTTTCGTCCTTGAAGCTCTCAAATATATCTGCATCACACATTAATGAATTAAGAAGTCAATTATTTTTTTGTTGAGACAAAAGTCAATTTTTTGTACACCCTATAAATTGAACGAGTTTGGCCTTGTTATACGATACTGAAAGTTTATGGAAAGAATTGTGATTATCCCTCGGCCAATAGCCGAAGACTAATCCCCTCGAGGCGTAGAGTTCACGAAAGTGGGCATTGTCTCTCCCAAAAAAGCCTTATCTATATGTACCACTGGGATTCGAACCCCTGTCAGGATTCTTAAAGGACCCAATTCTCTGCCAACTGTGCCAGACTTTGTTGATAATAGTAACAGATTGAATACCTGGTGAGACATCGTAACCATATTCTCTAAGGAGCCTGAAGCTTAAAGAAATTTCATGGAGGCTTCTTCTATTAATAATCGAACCATTACATGTTTCAAAAGAAAGAAACCTATCAAGAACTTCTCCTATTTCCTTCTCAAAATGGTAACTAAGTCCCAAACGTTTCACATCATCAATTAGCTCTAGTTTTTCCCATATCTCTTCATCATTTTCATCCTTGATCATTTTTCTCACTTCCTCTAGTAGCTTCCTCGCCCTATCCTCATAAATAACATCCTGTACACAATAAAAAAGAAAAAAACAAAAAGTTTAAGTAACAAAATTTATTAAATCCATATGAGTGCATTTTACTTATAAAAAAAATTAATTAAAATTAAAAATCCTTAAAATTGGATTAATTACCGCGTAATCATGCTTCAAGGACTGCAAAAAATCGTAATTCCAGAGAGTAGGCTGGTAATTAGCTGATTTTCTTTCAGAAACACTACTATTTGTGGTTGTGGTGGAACATCGAATTGGAGAACAAATAATTCTATGCAGAAGAAGATTTTGTCCTGTTTTTAATGGTTTGCAAAAGTTATTAATAGGAGAAATTAAGGAAGAGTAGAGCAACATAGGATTAACTATGGCCATCTGTAGTAGCTAGGTTGCAATTGCAAATGCTCAAACTTGCTAGTGATGTTAAGAGTGGTCACGTTTATATATAGTTGATGAGTATTGGGAGTGAGTTCAGAATAAATTGGGTGGGTTTTTTATCGTTTTGAGGCTCAATTCAAATTAAATGATTGGGTTGGGTGATTAAGTGTATCTAATTAAATAAAAAACAGAAATTTTATTTAAAAAGAAAACGTAAAATTAATAGTGATGTAATATTAATTTTATATAAATTTAATGATTTTATTCGTTAAAATAAAACGTATCATTAATAATATAATCATAGAATATAACGTAGTCTTAATATAAATAAAGTAGTCAATTATTCATGGAAGGAGTGTTGGCAGTTAGGAGGTCATGGTGGCAGCCCACATGGTCATGTACCAAGCCTTTAAGACTTGGTAGATGGAGGTCAAGATTCGAGCCTTGGCGGTGGTGGATGAGTGCGTGTGTATTTGCCGAAAAAAAAACATAACCAACCAAAAAGAAACGATTTGATTTGGATTGCTCGGGTTCGTGGGTTACCAAACCTGTTTTTAGATTCAAATCTAGTGTCCCCAAATTATGTCCCCAATCATGGTCCACGAATAGAATATTGTCACGTCATTAACAATATTTCCTTTAATTTTAGGTAGCGTTTGACAGATGTGCTTGAACACATGACACTATGTATTGTTCCATGTTTAGTGCATCAGTTAATAGAAACGGAACAGAACATTGAGACCAATGAACGGGACAGACATGTTCAATTGAAAAGGGTGGAGTAGAAGAGAACAGAACAAAACAACACACGAAAAAATTATCATTATTTTTCATAGTCATTTTTTATTAACAAAATAATATATATTTGAATTTCTTAAACCTTATATTATTTTTTTCCAACCAAAAACTATTTTCAATTTTTTTTAAAAGAATTTACATAATAAAAATATATTCAACATAATTTATGTTTGCAAATTATTTTTAAAAATATATTTAATAATTTATTTTTTATAAAATATTAATAAAAAATTAATATATTTTAAAATTATTATTTAGTTATACTCATAATTTTTAAAAAAAGAAATTTAAGAAAAATAACTTTTTGTTTTTCCTTTAATTTTATAAAATTTTATACATATTATAAAAATAATTTTTATATTTTAATCCGCACTAAATATAAAATAACCATACGGTTGTGTTCTGTTTCATGGTCATTGTTGTGGACCAGAATAACGGCATCCCGGATATATATTTACATGCCGGGTCCAACAGCCACCAATTACCGTGTGGATCCAGGTAAGTTGGGCGCGGCCTATGATCAATGCCCAGCTAATAAGGATTGGGCCCAGGCACAGATCCTGGCCCAATACGAACCGCATTTAGGTCATTTACCACACCCTATAAATACTATCATAATGCACCATGCAAGGTACGTAAGATATATTATCAGAAATATAAACCCTAATACACTTATTGACTTGGGCGTCGGAGTACTTGCAGGTGCACACCACCGTCGCCGGAGTTCAGGACCTGCAATCCTACTACCCTTTGCTGATCAAGGAGGCCCTCCTGCTCATCCTACATACTCGTCAGGTTAGATCACAACATTGGCGTCGTCTGTGGGGAACGCAACAAAAGTCTCGTTTCCATCTATCGTCAACAATGGTTGGCTCTACCAGGAATAGGGATTATAACGATCCTAGTGTTCAAAACAAAGGAGCTGGAGAGCAGGCCGGTGCTTCGAATCAAGCAAGGGCATCCCAACACTTTGAAATTGAGGCAGAATTCCGCAAACTGCAACAGTTGGTGCAGTCACAGGCTAAAGAGATCGAAGATCTCAAAGAGCAACAACGAAAGAGGAAGCATGTTGTTATCGAAGATGATTCAGAAGAGGATAGAGCTGAGAAGCATACTCAGGCAAACCCTGAAAATCTGAAAAAAGATAACGACAATGCGGAAAAGCAGCAACGAAAATCCATAATTGAAGGAGATAAAGAAGGAAATCCGAAAACTCAGGAAAGGCAACATGAAGGACAGGTAAGTCGCCGACATGAAGGGGCCCACATCAATCCCGAGTGGAGGGGGCCAACCCACCACCCGTTCCCCCTGGGGGCCAGCAAGCCGGACAACCTGCCGGTAACCAGGAGCACATGGGCGAAAATATCCCGGATTTCGGATACATCGAAAATCCCTTCACGCCTTGGATAATGTCCCATGCTCTTCCTCATGGTTTCCAGTTTGCAAAGAAATTGAAGGAATACGATGGGACCAAGGATTCCACTTTACATGTCAGCACCTTCGAGAGAGCAATGTACTTTCAAGGGGTGAATGAGACCATTGTATGCTGTGCTTTCCCCCTCACACTATCAGAGGCTGCAAGTCGTTGGTTCTCAGACCTTCCACCATAATCCATCAGCAACTGGAAAACTCTCAAAGATAAGTTCATTCTCCATTTCACCAGTAGTAAACGACAATTTAAATCTGAATTCCACTTAGAAACTGTTAAACAGGGAAAAGATGAATCTCTACGAGATTATATAACACGTTTTAGTAAATGAAGTATTAGAAGTTAGGAATGTTGAACCTAACCTAGTGTTATATTTCTTTGTAAGAGGATTAAAACCAGGAGCTTTCGCCAAGCAACTGGCAGGGGATAAGCCCACCTCCATGAATGACCTGAAGGTCAGGGCTGAAAAGTGGATCAGAATAGAAGAATGGGAGAAGGCACAAGTCGCCAAGAAGGACGAGAAAGCAAAAACTGCCCCTCCAAACCAACCCTGGGGTAAAGATGAAAAACCCCGGGATAGGTCTCCTAAGAAGCGCAAGGGTCTTTTCAACAATTATACCCCGTTAACAATCCCGCCAGCTTCAGTGTTGAAAGAAGTGATGCATTCTGAACTGAGAGAACGGCCACCACCATTGAAAACAGTCGGAAAGCACAAAAATAAGTACTGTGAATACCATCGGGATCGTGGGCATTCTACTAATGAATGCATCCAACTCCGGGATGCGATTGAAAAGTTGATCAGGTTGAGAAATTACGCCCGGGCATCCCCAGAAAGACAGGATCGCCGCCGAAGTCCGTCTCCTCGAATACAGACACCGAGATCTCCTCCTAGGAACCGAGATCAACGAACTGAAGCCCAACAGAGATCCCGGAGCCCGAGACGGACTCAGGAATCTCCTCCTAGGGGGATAATTCAAGTCATAGCTGGAGGAGCCAGTTTAAAGGGTCTTGAAGATAAGAAGAGGACCCGAGATGTCAGGGACTCTTGTTCCCAGGTAACTACTGCAGCTAACCTAGTTCTATCTTTCTCAGATGCAGATTTCCCAGAAGAACGAATCTAGGATAACGAACCACTGGTCATAGCAGCCAATCTGAACGGCTTCGAAGTCCTTCGAATCTTCATTGATCAAGGAAGTTCAGCTGACATTATGTTCTGGAGCCTTTTTGATAAAATGTGATTGGGATCCAAGGATTTAATCCCTCATAAGAGTAGCCTAATTGGCTTTACTGGAGATACAATCATTCCCAAAAGATATGTTGATCTCAACGTGAATTTTGACAAAAAGCCGAATACCAAAACAATCCCAGCTAGGTTTACAGTGGTGGATTGCCCTTCAGCCTACAACGCGCGGCCAACTCTGAATAGCCTTGCTGCCATAGTCTCTACTATCCATTTAGCCATGAAGTTTCTAGGAGAAAATGGCTCAGTAGTAACTGTCCGTGGAAAGAACAGCGATGCGCGAAAATGCTATCAAGAGAGTCTTAAAATCATGAAATCCCCATCCATCTCGCCAGTTACGGCAGAAGAGAAAGGGAAGCAAAAGATGGAAAAACGTGATTTGATACGGGATGCAGGGGTCATGATGACTAACCTAGATCCCTGAGCAGATTTTGAACATCAATGACCTCAACCAGAAGGAGACCAGATCTTAGTCCACATAGAACTTAAAGAAGATCAGACTGTCAAGATAGGGGCTAACCTGCCCCCCATCATCAAAGAGCGACTCATTGAATTATTGAAATTGAACAAAGACCTGTTTGCTTGGGTTTCCTCCAACATGCCTGGAGTGGACCCAGAATTTGTGTGCCATCGATTGTCTTTAAAACTGGGATGTATCCCGGTAGCCCAGAAGAAGAGAAAAATGGGTCCAGAAAGACAAGCAGCTATAGAAAAACAGGTAAAGGAGTTGTTAGATGCAGGCTTTATCAGAGAAATACGATATGCAGATTGGCTCTCAAACGTGGTAATGGTAAAAAGGCTAACGGGAAGTGTAGAATGTGCACAGATTATACAGATCTGAATAAAGCGTGCCCCAAAGATCCATTCCCCTTGCCTTGTATCGATAAACTCGTTGATAACTCTGCAGGTTATAAGTATTTATCCTTCATGGATGCTTACTCTGGCTACAATCAGATCCCAATGCACCCTGAAGATCAAGAGAAACGACATTCATAATCGACATGGGTGTCTACTGTTACATAATGATGCCGTTCGGTCTAAAAAATGCCGGAGCAACATACCAGCAAATGATGAGCCAGGTATTCAAAGAGCAGATTGGCAAGATCCTCGAGGTCTATATTGACGACATGATAGTAAAGACTCCTGAAGACAAAGACCCGGTGGCTGATTTGCATGAGACTTTCCAACAGCTACGCAAGTGTGACTTAAGGTTGAATCCTAATAAATGTACTTTTGGGTCGAAGCCGAAAAGTTCTTAGGCTTTATGCTAACCAGTCGGGGGATTGAGGTCAACCCCGACAAGTGTAGTGCCGTGTTAAATATCCAGAGTCCCCAGACCATTAAAGAAGTCCAACAACTGACTGGAAGGATTGCGACATTGACAAGATTCCTTCCTGATTCAGCTCAGAAGTGTCTACCCTTCTTCAGGACTTTACGGCGCAAAGAGGATTTTCAATAGAACCCAGAATGTGAAGAAGCTTTCCAAGGGCTGAAGAAGATATTATCAGCTCCACCGGTCCTATCCCGTCCAGATCCTGGGTAGATTCTATATCTTTACTTGGTCGTCACTAATGACGCAATCAACGCGGCTTTAGTGAAGGAGGAATCCTGGAACCAGAGTCCGATATACTTTGTTTCTAAAGCATTACAGGGATCAGAATTGAATTATCAGAGGGTTGAGAAGGTTGCCTATACCTTGCTATTTGCATCTCGGCGGTTGAGGCCATACTTCCAATGTCATCCTATCACGGTAAGAACTAATCAACCCATTAGACAAATCTTACATAAACTTGACTTGACAGGGAGAATGATGACCTGGGCAGTAGAACTATCACAGTACGATATCTCGTATGAACCACGTCAGGCAATCAAAGCACAGACGGCTTTGGCTGATTTTGTAGCCGAGATGACACATCCCGGAGAAAAACCAAAAGGATCTTGGACCATTTATGTTGATGGGTCCTCAAACCCCAAAGGAGTAGGCGCTGGTATACTGATCGAAAATGACGAGGGGGTAACGGTAGAATATTCTCTGAAATTTGAATTTCCGACCTCCAATAATCAAGCAGAATATGAAGCCTGTTTAGCCGGGATACGCGCGACAAAAGAACTAGGAGCTACCGCGATCAGTTTATGCTCAGACTCCCAATTGGTGGTATCCCAGATAAAAGGGGAATACCAGACAAGAGAACCATTGTTGCAAAGATACCTGGCAAAGGTTAAAGAAAGTCTACTTGGTCTTTCTAAATTCGAGATCAAGCACATTCCAAGAGAAGAGAACAGTCGCGCTGATCTACTCTCAAAATTAGCCAGCACCAAATCATCCTCAACTTTGAAGTCAGTGGTAGAAGAAGTTCTCCCTTCTGCTTGTGCTATTTTGCAAGTTGAAAGTGAAGATTGAAGGACTCCAATAATAGAGTATATCACTAAAGGCACCATCCCGGCCGATGCCCGGGAAGCAAAGCAGAATGCATCCCGGTATTCCATTATAGAAGGACAATTATTCAGAAGGGAACTATCCAATCCTTTGCTTAAATGCATTGGACCATCCGAAACATGGTATGTTCTCACTGAGGTGCATGAAGGAAGTTGCGGTCACCACATTGGTGGCAAATCGTTGGCAAGGAAATCCTTGCGGGCAGGATACTTCTGGACAACCATGAACAAAGATGCAGCTGACCACGTGAAGAAGTGCCAAAAGTGCCAAGAACACAGTCCACTATCCCACATCCCGGCCGAAGATTTGCACAGCATCTCCACCCCATGGCCTTTTCACACTTGGGGCTTGGACCTCTTGGGACCTTTCACGCCAACCACAGGTCAGTTTAAACATCTTATTGTTGCTTTTGATTATTACACTAAATGGATTGAATTGGAACCTTTAGCTAGCATAGCATCAGTTAAAGTTCAGAACTTTGTATTTCGGCAAATAATATGCCGCTTCGGTATCCTGGCGGAAGTCATCTACGACAATGGGACCTAATTTACCGAAAAAGACTTCCGAGAAATGCCGGCAGGACTCCATATCAAGCAGTATTTTGCTAGTGTAGAGCACCCACAATCAAACGGACAGGAAGAATCCGCAAACAAAGTCATACTTAATGGCTTAAAAAAGAGGTGTGAGAAAGCTGGAACTAGTTGGGTGGAAGACCTTTATCAAGTACTTTGGAGCTACAGAACTACTCCCCAAAGCTCCACTGGAGAAACTCCATTTCGAATGGTATACGGATCAGATGCCGTAATCCCGGTAGAAATTGGACATCCATCTTGGAGGGTCATGTATCCAACCAAGAAAATGAACAGCTACTCAGAGAAGATTCCAACATGGTCGAAGAGATCCGAGAAGCCGCCAGAATCAAAGAGTTGTCCCGGAAGCAACAAGTAGCACAGAGATACAACTTGAGGGTTGTCCCGAGAAGTTTCCAACCTGGCGACTTAGTCTTAAGAAGAGCCAACATTGGAAATCGGAATGCTAAAGACGGGAAGCTCAGAGCAAACTGGGAAGGCCCATTCCGGGTCAAGACCGTCGTAGCTAATGGAGCATATCATCTAGAGACCCTCAAAGGCAAAGAGATTCCTAGAACGCTTAATGTCGCAAACTTAAGGCGCTATTATAGTTAAGTTATGTAATTTACATTCTTTGTAATAAAGGGGCACTCTTTTTCCTGTAGCAGGTTTTATCCTTAAGGAGGGTTTTACTGCTAGAGGTTTTAACGAGGTCCCCATTTGTTATTTGCTTCTTGTTATCAATAAAGCATCATTCTATTCACTCTTACACAAACAAGCTAGTTCAATTCTTAATAGCAAACAGATCGGAAGAAGGTATGAGAAGTACAAATAATCCGAGTTTGAAATGTCGTCAACACGCAGAAACCGACATACATACGAGGCCAACAATGAGTCGAGATACCATTACGGGTAATTCTCTTCTACAGACTCAATAGGGGCCCGTCACGGGTTAACCCTGGCCATAAAAAAACATGGAATGCCTTCAAGGTCACACTTCGACCTAAACTTAGAGAAAGTACAAACTATTTTCCCTCCTATCAAGGAGTTAAAAGGGCAACATCACGAATGCGCCCTAACAACTAAAAGAACATCCCAGAATTCCCGTAACAACGGGATAATAAGGGGCACCTTTCTTGGTCAAGCCTCAGCGACATGAAGACATGCAACAGATAAAGAAAGAATCCCAAAACATAAACCGAAGCTACACTTCGACGAAAACTAGAGAAAGTATAAGCTACTTTCCCTCCTACCAAGAAGTTCAAAGGGCGCCATCACGGATGCACTCTAACAATTAAAACGGCACGAGAAAACTCCGTATCAAGCAGAATGCAAAGAGGCACCATGAGTGGTCAAGCCTTAGCGACATGTCGAAACGTAGTAAATAAAGTATGAATCCCGAAACCAAAAATAGAAAGTAAACAACAGAGAAAGTCTACATTCAACATAAACTTGTCTGGAAGCGTTACAAAAGCAAAACAGAACAAGAGAAATGTAAAAACAAAGAAACATTAAACTAATCAGCCCCTCCAGCAGATGCACCTTCGGGTTCTAGAACGGGATCAGTAGGAGGAGGAGTGCCGCAGTCGAAGGGCTCGAGTCGGGGATCAGCAGGGTCAATAGGTATGGGATTGTGAGGATCATGGAAATCCATGAACATCCCATCCTTCATGCCGTGATACTTGCAAAGACCACGAGTGTTCAAATTAATCCCGGGATTCAAGAACAGGAGGGTCTTCACACAGTCCTGGTAGGAATCATCCACCGTAGTGTCCATATCTTGATAAGCCTCCTCTAACTTTTCTTGAGTCTCCCGCAGCTCAACCTGCGTCTCGTGAAGCTTCGAAGCTGATCCCAGAAGCTCGGACTAAAGAAGGCTAAGAGCAGAACCATCTTCGGCTGCTTTAGTTCTCAGATGAGAAACTTCATCCTTCAGCTTTAAGTTCTTGGCACCTAAGCCGACAGCCTTCTCCTTCTTCTTAGAGAAATCCTCCTCTAGAAGAGAGAACTTCTCCCTCAAAACGGCGAGATCCTTCGCTGCACGAGATTCCGCCTCCTTGGAGCTCTTGAGCAAAGCCTCCTTTAAGTCCATATCATCCCGCAGATCCCGAAGCTGGACCTTCAAAGAAGCAGCTTGTCCTATGTCCTCCGCTTGATCGTGGACATGCTGAAGCATAGCCATACTCATAGTCGTCCAACCCATAAGGGATTTGGCTTGCTCCTGCAAAAGTCAAGACAAAATATGCAGATAAGAGGCAAAGCTACCGGGATCAGTTAATCAACCAATCAATACCAAATTTAGATGGTAAACCACATGTACCTTCACGACAACAGCACCACCCTTGGTAAAAAAGTCCCCATGTTAAAACTTGATCAAGGGCGACTGGAAGCCTTCCCAAGCAGAGGAAGGGGTAGAGAAGGGCGCCATTAATACCGGGTTCATACCGGCAGAAGCCCCTTGGGCACCTCCAGGTTGGTCACCTACAAATCGAACTCAATAAATATGAGAAGGTAACACATGATTCTCATACGGCTAGGAAACCTGGCTATAAACGCATACCAGATTTAGTCGCGCGATGGCGTTTCGGGTTCGCGTTAGCTACCTCGGCTCTAGAAGAAGGAGGCACAGACCTCTTAGCTAGCGAAGCTCCCCCGGCAGGAGCTACATCCGAGATTCTAACCCCAGTGGAAACCACCGGGACAGGTGCAGGCACTGGAGCAGGAGAAGGAGGTGGGCCTACAGAAACAGCCTTCCCTTTTCCCTTGGCATCTCGCTTTTGCTTCTGGATGGCATAGTTGGCCATGATCTCGGTTGCAGAAACAAGAACACATTTGTTAAATAAAAGTAAAAAATAACCGATATGAAACACAGGTAATCAGCATTCTACAATAAAGGAAAATGCCCTACATAAGCATGCCGCCTTATCATGGCGATATACCCTTATCACATCCTTACAATGGATGAGTATCCCCCTTGCACAACGAAGGCGCACAAATTCCTGAAGGTTTGTTGGTCTTCTTCTTCTAGGAAGCCAATCTCCAATTCCTTCAGGGACAGAGACCTTTGATAATGCTCCTCCGTTCAATAAAGCGGGAACAAGGGTTGCTTGTTGTCTTATCCAGAAGGGAGTGCAATCTTTGGTCCGAGGGATAACTTTAACATAAAAATACCTATGGGCCTTGAAGGACTCTTCATAAGGGACAAATAGTTGGGGGATCCCAGAGCGATGACGAAGAGATACCCAATTCTTCTTCCTCAGACCGCGATGGAGACCAAAAATATACAAGAACAAGGTCGAGGAGCAATGCAACAAAAGACCTCAAAGGTCTGAAGAAATCCCCAACCGTTAGGATGAAGCTGGGTAGGAGCGAGATGAAGGTTGTGCAAAACTTCAATCTGAAGGTCAGAGAAAGGAAACCTAATTTTAAGTTGGTGCCACAAAGACTCCAACATCATGATATAAGAACCTTCACCTTCAGATGCCGGCGTACGAATTCTTTCCTTCTTACTCGGGATAACCAACTTGTGGTTTGACGAAGGATCAGCCGTAACGTCAGTCCCAGGAGAGTGTTGGGCCCATAATGAAAACATTTCCTCCAATGCTTTTCCACCTGCCTGAGCCGGCGACCATCCTTCACCGAACACTCCTCCCGGATGATATCCCAGGGAACCCATAACATCCCCGAAATATTCTTCAGTTCTAAGAAATTCGGGGGACATTCAATTCTAGGTTGAGAAGTACTAGGTTCGCCTACCCCTCGTACGACAACCTCTGAATCCCCGACATCAGATGAAGCCGGTACTCCAGCAGAAGATCCCGGAGCATCAGAAGCTACCGGGATAAGAATGTCGTCTTGAGTGGGTTCCATATCTACATGACAAGAGAAAGTAGAGTCAGATCCCGGGGATGAATGACTACGAGGAGAAGGAACATAAGCAGGTCGAGGAGCAAAAATATACAAGAATATACAAGAACAAGGTCGAGGAGCAATGCAACAAAAGACCTCAAAAGTCTGAAGAAATCCCCAAACGTTAGGATGAAGCTGGGTAGGAGCGAGATGAAGGTTGTGCAAAACTTCAATCTGAAGGTCAGAGAAAGGAAACCTAATTTTAAGTTGGTGCCACAAAGACTCCAACATCATGATATAAGAACCTTCACCTTCAGATGCCGGCGTACGAATTCTTTCCTTCTTACTCGGGATAACCAACTTGTGGTTTGACGAAGGATCAGCCGTAACGTCAGTCCCAGGAGAGTGTTGAGCCCATAATGAAAACATTTCCTCCAATGCTTTTCCACCTGCCTGAGCCGGCGACCATCCTTCACCGAACACTCCTCCCGGATGATATCCCAGGGAACCCATAACACCCTCGAAATATTCTTCAGTTCTAAGAAATTCGGGGGACATTCAATTCTAGGTTGAGAAGTACTAGGTTCGCCTACCCCTCGTACGACAACCTCTGAATCCTCGACATCAGATGAAGCCGGTACTCCAGCAGAAGATCCCGGAGCATCAGAAGCTACCGGGATAAGAATGTCGTCTTGAGTGGGTTCCATATCTACATGACAAGAGAAAGTAGAGTCAGATCCCGGGGATGAATGACTACGAGGAGAAGGAACATAAGCAGGTCGAGGAGCAAAAATATACAAGAATATACAAGAACAAGGTCGAGGAGCAATGCAACAAAAGACCTCAAAGGTCTGAAGAAATCCCCAACCGTTAGGATGAAGCTGGGTAGGAGCGAGATGAAGGTTGTGCAAAACTTCAATCTGAAGGTCAGAGAAAGGAAACCTAATTTTAAGTTGGTGCCACAAAGACTCCAACATCATGATATAAGAACCTTCACCTTCAGATGCCGGCGTACGAATTCTTTCCTTCTTACTCGGGATAACCAACTTGTGGTTTGACGAAGGATCAGCCGTAACGTCAGTCCCAGGAGAGTGTTGGGCCCATAATGAAAACATTTCCTCCAATGCTTTTCCACCTGCCTGAGCCGGCGACCATCCTTCACCGAACACTCCTCCCGGATGATATCCCAGGGAACCCATAACATCCCCGAAATATTCTTCAGTTCTAAGAAATTCGGGGGACATTCAATTCTAGGTTGAGAAGTACTAGGTTCGCCTACCCCTCGTACGACAACCTCTGAATCCCCGACATCAGATGAAGCCGGTACTCCAGCAGAAGATCCCGGAGCATCAGAAGCTACCGGGATAAGAATGTCGTCTTGAGTGGGTTCCATATCTACATGACAAGAGAAAGTAGAGTCAGATCCCGGGGATGAATGACTACGAGGAGAAGGAACATAAGCAGGTTCGGACTTAGAATCTAGGGAATGTGTCATAGATGACGGTATAGACTCTCTATCTTCTAAAGGATCCCCAGGATGGGAAGACTCAATCTCATCTCCCACCGGAATAAAATTAACAAGAGCACGACGATCTGAACTTTGCTCGACAGAAATAGAACTCTCAGAACTACATTCATCAGGAAGATGGGCCGATGCCAGAAGAAGAGCAGAAGGTTCTATGTTTAAAGTGTTAAACGACCCACCCACGCTTTGAGTAACCGACTCACCACTCTTCACTCGTCGTGAATACAGAGGGTAAAACCAAAAATGGAAAGATTCACAATAATCAGGGTTGGCTTTAGAGGGCGTACCTGGACAAGGGTTTGGCTCATTAGAAGACCTATGTTTTCGAAGTCCCCTCGCAAAACTCTCAAGAAGCTCATATCATTGGATTCCGAGGAAGAACCACTCGTCAACACGATAACATTATCGGCCATTTTGAAGGAAAGAAACCCAGAAACTACAACTAAACCCTAAAGAATGGGGAGCAGGCAAAAGAACAACCCAAGAATCAGGAAAGAATCACACAAATTATAAGTTGATGAGGAACAGAAGTGATACTTGTTACTTAGAAATGAAGATGTTGCTGAAAAGAGAATGTTGGCAACATTGGGCATGAAGAAGAGGAAGAGTCGCGAAAACTATTCTCAGAGAAAGATGAATGGGCTAAAGTGCGAAGAGAGAAAAGTGAAAACTTGAAAAGAAGAAAAGAGGTAAAATGTAACGGGTGAAAAGAAATAAAGTAAAAACCGTCACATCACCTTAATGAACGTGGGGCCAAAGACTATGCTAATCATCGTGCACAGTGCCCAAAATGGAGTGCGTGAAATACACGCGCCCAAAAAGAAAACCAACCGTTATCTCGTGACATTTCTAGAATCGTCATCTAACATCCACCCGACATGACGAATGAACTCGCCAACCTCTCCCAAGAAGAGCTTGACAACTTGGGGGGCAACTGTTGTGGACCAGAATAACGGCATCCCGGATATATATATTTACATGCCGGGTCCAACAGCCACCAATTACCGTGTGCATCCCGGTAAGTTGGGCGCGACCTATGATCAAGGCCCAGCTAATGAGGATTAGGCCCAGGCACAGATCCTGACCCAATACGAGCCACATTTAGGTCATTTACCACACCCTATAAATACTATCATAATGCACCATGCAAGGTACGTAAGATATATTATCAGAAATATAAACCCTAATACACTTATTGACTTGGGCATCGGATTACTTGCAGGTGCACACCATCGTCGCCGGAGCTGAGGACCTAGAAGCAATCCTACTACCCTTTGCTGATCAAGGAGGCCCTCCTGCTCGTCCTACATACTCGTCAGGTTAGATCACAACAGTCATTAAACACACTACACGGTTCTGTTCCGTTCCATTATGTTTTGTACCATTTCGTTCTATTATGTTCTGTATCGTTACCAAACGCTACCTTAATGTTTAATTTCCTAATGTTAAGATCAAGTCCCACGTCGATCAGAAAGAGGGCGATCATAAAGTATATAAGTGGTGTGGTAATCCTCCTCTTATGAGCTAGCTTTTGGGAGTGAGTTAGGCCCAAATCCAAATTTCCAATATGTTATCAAGAGTCAAGTTAGTCGTGGGTGCCACCTGCAGATGTCTAGTCCTGCAAACTTCACGCACCAGATGTCCAGTCCTATGCGTCAGGGAGTGTGTTAAGATCAAGTCCCACATCGATCAGAAAGAGAGCCACATAAAGTATTTAAGTAATGTGGTAATCCTCCTTCTATAAACTAGCTTTTGAGAGTGAGTTAAGTCAAAACCGAAATTTCTAACATCTAATAAATTTTTTTAGTAACATGACAATATTATATTGGTGGGATATAATCGGGGAACTAGATTTTAATCCCCTTTTCCCACCCTCATGAGTACCATGACAGTGTAAAAATTTTCTCCTCGCAAGTTGATAAAAAAACTATTTTTTTCCACCCACGTGTTTTTTATCAACAAGAAAATTTGTTCACGTGTTATTTGTTTTACTTTTTTAATTTTGTTTAATCAGATAAAACATGAATGAATAACAATAATGAATGATGGAGATTTATCTGGATTTTAATTTTGTGCTGTAACAATATTATGCTGCTGTAGTGATGTGTCTCAATTTTAGCTTGTAACAGCAGCAAATCGTATCCGATTTTTTTTATAGTACTTAGTGACTGTAACGTCACCCAAAGGAATTAATATTAATAAGGGTTTTTTTAAATTTTAATATGTGCAATATTGTACGAGATAAGAATTTTAAAGTGGAAAAAATGATAAGTAATAAATGCATGTTAAAATATAAGTCAATTCATTTTTTTCTTTCACCATAAAAAACTTTTCCTTTTGTATGCTTTCGAGCATATAAAAAGGACTCGTTTGATTTTGATTTTAGTAGAATAAAAAATGAAAAATATATAAATCAAAACAAAAACTAATAGTTAAGATTATTTATGTACAAAAATTGAGATAATTAAATGAAAGTAAATATTTTTAGCTTTGATCAAAAGTAATTTTGACCAATTGCAAATTCTAAACAAACATGTCCTAACTTCTCTATTTTTTCATTTTGCATAGTGTCAAAAACTAATTTCTTCAAAACATAGAGATCAATGAAATGACACTTCATGAAAATTTATGATTAACTACAAAGTTTACTTAGAAATATTTTTAGTAGCTACTCCCTCCATTTTTTATTATAAGAATTTGTTTTGAGATTTCTATATTTTTTATTATAAGAAATTTTAACTAACTACCCTTAATATTAATTATGACTTATTATTATTATTTTCTATAAGCATTTAACTCTTTGTTAAGTATTTTAGAGAACTAAAATACTAACTCGTTTTAATATAGTGGAAAACAAATTATCGTCCTCATGGAGCAACTACAGAACAATTTAGATCAATTAGAAAACTTGGGTTTGAATTGTAAAATAAGTGCTCATAATTGTAAAAAAGGTTAAAAAGAATTTATAAAAACACTTGTTTATTCCCACAACTTAAGAACTTATTATGTTAATTGAATGGCCAAGGATAAAAACCACTGACAAGATCCCTCATTTGCCAGATTCTATGACAAAACTATATCGATTAAATCCCTTTAAACGGTAAAAGAGTTGCCACGCAATAAGAACTCCCTTTTTAAAAATGGTTCATAAATGAAAACTGTCTCTAGCCCTTCATTGATGAAATTCCTTTAGAAGGAGAGAAGGAAGGTGAGTAAGCTTTCAACTTTAAATTAAACAGAGAAAAGAAAACCAATTTAAGCTACCATCTCTCAATTTCTCACTTTCTCTCCCTAAAACCCTAAATTTCGTGCAGAGATGGCTTCCCTAGCTCCTAGTGAATGAGACTTTTTAAAGAGATCCCAAGCGATTTATCTTTGCTCAAGATGAGATAAAATAATATCAAATAATGTTTCTTCAGATCTTTTTCTTCTTTTTTTCACCCTTATCTTTTGTGTTTTTATCTATTTACATCAATTCACAAGATAAGGATGAAACTCAAATCAACCAATTCTCTCTCAAATTAAGATAAGTATTGAATTTACTAAATTTAGGGGAATTTAATTAAAAGATAAGCATAATATCATTTAAAATATATTCAAATTAACAATAAAATATTTTAATAATTATCCATCATCACTCTTAGACTACTATTCCTATTTACTAAAAAAAAGCATTAAAAATGGAGAGAGTTTAGCTCAACATCAATATTAAATGAGGTTAATTTAGGAAATACAATCAATTTTTGTATAGAATTAACTAAAATTAAATGATTTTAACTAATCCCTCGGTAAATGTAAAGTTAGGTTATTTTTCTTATAATAAATAACGGAAGGAGTTATTCATAATTGAATTGCTACTTATTAATTACTGAAATTTCCTAACTAATTTATTAGCCATAGATTCATGATTAAATTAGATATGAATTAGCTATGAAATATAACTACAAATTATTTTTGTAGCTAATTTATATCTAAATAGCTAAAAAAAATTTCGTAGCTAATTTGTATTTAAATAGTTACTCACTAGTTATGAAATGTAGTTACAAAGTATTTTTAGCTAATTTGTATCTAAATAGCTACTAATTAACTATTGAAGAAAATTTCATAGCTAAAATTTTTAGTTACTATTTAGCTATTAATTAGCTATGAAATGTAACTACAAAATAAAATTTCCAAATTAAATTTGTTAAAGTCTTGAAAGTATTTTTATGGCTAAATTACACTTTGGCCACTTATGTTGTAAAAATTTTTTAATTTGGTCCCATATGTTTATTTTGATTCACTTTGGTCCCTTATATTGTATTTGTTGGACCAACTTGGTCCTTTTCGTGAACTTTATCTATTTGAGTTATCAGAGTGGCCAAAATGACGTCGTTTTGTGCTCCATATTGGTTCAAAAAATATAACATAAGGGACCTAATTGATAAAAAAAAAACATGTAGGACCAAAGTGTTTTAAAAAAATACAACATAGGAGACTAGAGAGAATCAAAATAAACATAAGAAACTAAATTGATCCAAAATATACAACATAAGGGACCAAAATGAATCAAATAAACATAAGAGACCAAAATAAAACTTTCTTATAACATATGGGACCAAAATTATAATTTATCCTATTTTTATTAGATTATATATATAAATTTCAAAATATTTTTTATCTAAATAATATATAATTTCAACAATAATATATAATTATTAAAGTCTTATTATTAATAAGGGTCATGCTAATAAGTATCTTATATGCATTAGTTGAAGTGTAATAACTACGTCTCATTTAATGTTTAAATTATACTTTAAAAAATTTGCATTGAAAGAACTTTTAATTTTTAAAACAATAAATTCTTTAATTCATATAAAATATTTCTACCATTATAATCATAATTATTAAACTCGGCTCAGTCATTGACTCGACCGAGGCATTGGGTCACCGAGTCACTAGTTCATTCGATGTATCAAAAGAGGTAAGCAAAGCTAAATTTTAGAATTTATAAGTACACAATAAGAATAATAATAATAATTATAATAGTATAAAATAATCTTAATTTTAAAACTAGATATGTATTTTTTTTATATAAAATTTTTAAAATGAATGAAATAATCTGAGATATCGCGATCACCTTGGCACATAGAATGGACAGCTTGAAGGAGGTCGGAGAACCGGAAGTAATCGCCCGTTGAATATCTGATTTGTATATCTTGCCATAACTCCCGAGCAGTGTCGAAAAAGGCAACGCTCTGCGCAATCTGCACAGAAACAGTGCGTTGTGTCCAAGAGGTGACCATGGAATCGCATTTGATCCAAGCGTTGAAGTAAGGATCATAAATTGGCGGTTTTGGTAAAGAATAATCAACAAACCCTAATTTGTGAAGCATGTTGTGAAATCAAAGCAAATAATTGCTACGGCCTTCAAGAACGGGTGTGGCTATGACAGAACCGGGGTTATCAACGGGATGAAGATAATACGGGTCTGTTATTGGTGGGTTTGGGGTTTATGTGTTTGATTGTGATTCGGCCATGGCTTAAGAAAGGAGATGAAGATCGTAGGGTTTGTAACCAGAGAAGGTAAAGATCAATGACGAAGGCACGCTGTGCGGTGAAACCCTAATTGCGCAATGAACCATTGTGGCTTGTAGATACCATAAAGGACGCTGAGCAGAGCGAGAGAATAAAAAACTGAATTATTATTATTATTGTTGTGTGAGTACAAAGCGGCGCATGGAAGCATATATACATGAGCAAACCTAACCCTAGAATAACTAGAAGATGGGCCAGAAAAAATAACGGAACAAAAAAGGGCCCATAGGCTTTACAAGAAATATAAAGTAAGGTACACAAATAGTTTCTTGTATTATACATGGCAGATTGTATTCTTTGTCATTGCATATGGACTAAAGTGTTTTCACTTTTCACCATTCCATTTGTAGCTATTTTCTCAAGGGAACTTGGATCATTTCTTGCATCTCTTAGTAGAATGTCTTCGGCCGAGATATAGCTAACCCAATATGTTTTCTCTCTTTTTCAATTACCTTGTCAATCGAGATACATCAACGACTAAGGTCTATTTGTTTATACTTTTACTATAAGTTAAGTAAAAGTACTTCTAGAGATAGTAAAAATTTCTTACTATCGTCGAATCTGCATTAATATCAAAATCACTACCAATAAAAATACTTTTTGCAGTCTTCGAATTTATCGAAACAGGCACTAGGTGGCTAGAGAAACTTTTTGCACGAGAGGATCCGACCTCCTACCCTAGGTTATGGGTTCGATAATCAAGGACCGTATTCGATTTTTTGCCGCGCTGTCTGGGGCTCCGTGTGCATCTCCATTTTGATAGGTGCACTGAGAAATTCTAGCAAGGTTCATTGCTATTTGAACGAATGGTTTTGGGAATGGAGAATTAGAGACACATTCTTTGTTCATCTTCTTCCATGTTTCATTAAGCAATGTTTGGATGTGTTTGTGAGCATCTTCTTCACTAATGCCACTTTCTCGCATGTAGCACACAATTGAACTTGCTGCTTCACCTCTCTGTAATTCTGCCTGCAAAACACACGACTAATAAATCAATCATATGGACTAAATCAATTGAACTTGCTCCTTCACCTCTCTTTTTTTTTTCCCATAATTTTATAGACTAAATCAATTAACAATTATTTTTGCATGATTAAGGTAAGTGAAATTACCGTTGAAGTACCCAAATCATTGCAAAGTCTAAAAATAATGGAAGGTCTCTGCAAAAGGACATGGTAATTGTTGTCCAAGGACTCAAGTGCCTCTTTTGTAATTGTGTGATTCATCAAGAAATAGGCATGGGTCAATATAACTACCCCAGACACGGACACCCATCCATTCTTTAGGTATTCCTCAAATTTTGGCAACTCTTTCTTTTGCGACCACTTTGCTTCTTGTAGAAATGCTTTCAACATATCTGACCACTATAATTCAATTCAGAAAAAAAAAAAAGCACACTTAATATGTTTTCAACATAAATAACTAATGAAATTAAGGTAAATTTTCCGGTGTATGTATGAGAATTTAGTGACATTGATATGTTAGAAAGATAATAGCTAAGAAAGGCTTATTCATTTTTGTTTTTTAAAATTGTATTATAAAATATTTTTTTGAAATAGTTTTTGAAAAAAAAAGAAAGAAATCAGTTTTCATTGTAAATTTAAATTAGTATATAAATGTCTCAGTTATGTAGCTTAGTTGGTGAGCGCATGAGGATATGCCTGTGTGGGTACGAGCTGGGTTCAATCCCCGATTGTATTACTTTCCTAGCTATGAACCAAAAAAAACAAATAGTATATAAATGAAAATTGAAACTAACGGTCTATTTGATTCAGTTTTTTTTTTTAAATTTTTAAAACTTTATTGTAAATTTATTTTCAAAAAATAAGAAATTGAGTTTTCAATACAAATTAGAATGAAAATTCAAAAAAATTGAAAACTGAAACAAATTTTAGATGCTTCCAAATTTTAGTTTTTAAAAACTGAAAAACACATACTATTGCAAAAAACTATTTTTGAAAACTAGTATGTTGAACAGATTTTATAATTTTCTATTTTTAAAAACTAGAAACAATTTTCAAAATAATTATCAAGCAAACTTTAAGTTTTAGATGTTTTCAAATTTTAGTTTTTAAAAAATGAAAAACATATTGTTTCTAGAACTAATTTATCAAACATTTTTTTTAATTTTATATTTTTGGAAACAAAAAACTATTTTAAAAAATAGCTATCAAACAAGAACTTCATTCCCTTTTTTTTTTCCTCAATAAATCAAAGGCTTCCTTTCTTATATGGTTATTATATTGGAACGACAAGTCAAAAATGAAGGAACGTTTTAATTTTCTTTTTAGAAACATTTTATTTTAAGGCTTGAATTGTTGAAAAATATCTACATTAATTAAACCCCGAAAAATCACCTGTCAACTGTCAAAGAACTAGTACCACAAATTTTCAAAATACACCAGAAAATTCACCTGAAATTAATTCGTTCCAATTAAATAAATAAAATGAGTGTGAGGTGTTGTTTTGAACATACAACTTTTGTGAGGTATGGACGGATATCTTGTCCTTGTTCTTTAAGTGTGTCATAAGCCATTTCATTGACAGTGTTGTAGAGTGCCAAGAAGCATATCTTCATGTACTCAGGCAGAACGTGAATTGCTTTAACATCCCATCTGAAAATAAATAAATATACAAATAAATTAATGTAACAATTAATAATTTAAGTGCCAGCACAATGTGCATATCTGAATGTAGCACACAAAATAGAAATTAATTTTTGAGCATGCTAACTTTCGTTTTGTTGTATGATTTTTCAATTATTGGAAGTTAACTCCCAGTTGAATGTGTAGTGCTGTTAAGGGAAACTATTAGTTCTTCATTCTATTATTTTTTCAATTGAGTTAGTTTTCTGTTACACTTATATAAATACAAAAACCTTTCTCCTTTTCTAAACACTTGATAATATTCATCAATAATACATCAATTGCAATATGCTGTGTATCCTATCTTCTCTCTTGTTACAATAATCTCTACATGGTTTCATAGAGCCTGAACACCACCATGGCTTCTCAAGCTTCTTCATCTTCATCTTTTTTTCCACAAACGTTTACCACACCCATCACCATTAAACTTGACGATGATAACTTCCTAATCTGGCAGCAGCAAGTTCTAGCTACAATACGCGGTTTAAAACTCTCAAAATACATTCTTGAAGATTGTGTTCCTCCAAAATTTGCGACTAAAGAAGATGAGGTTTCTGGTACCCTCACAAGAATTTTTGAATTTTGATCAACAAGATCAACTGCTTCTGGCTTGGCTCTTAGCTTCAATGTCAGCCCCAATCTTAAGAAAAATGGTTGGCTTAGATCGCTCATATCAGGTATGGAAAAGATTAGAAATTTACTATGCTTCCCACACCTGTGCTCGTGTCAAGAAACTCAAATTACAGCTTCGTTTGCTAAAGAAGGATAAATCCATCAATGAATATCTTCTGGAAATAAAGAAAATTGTCGATTCCCTAGCTACTATTGGTTCTGCTGTATCTGAGGAAGATCATATAGAAGCAATTATGGATGGTCTTCCCGAAGAATATGATTCTTTTGTTACATCAGTCACGTCTCGATTAGATCCTTACTCTGTCAATGATATTGAGGCGTTGTTGATGGCTCAAGAAGAACGTTTTGAGCGACACAAGAAATCCGAACAATTTGTTATTCTGGCTAACACTGCTTCTGCTTCTCAGAATTGCACTTACAATAAGGGACGTGGTGACTCTCAAAATCATCGTGGAGGTTACAATGGTCATCGAGGAGGTCGTTCCCTTTTTCGTAGAAATCAGAACTACAATCGTGGTGGCAGATTCTTCAATAATAGAGGTTATGGTAGATCAAATTGGAACCAAAATTCTTCCTCTCAACCACGTGTGCAATGTCAAATTTGTGGTAGGGGTGGACACATTGCAGCAGATTGCTGGCAGCGGTTCAATCAAGACTATCAACCTCCTCCTCAAGCAAACAATGTGCAGTTCTCTCAACAACATCAGACTACTGATCAGTTTAACTTGGTGACTCCAACAGCAAGTTTGGATCCCCTTTGGTACCCTGATAGCGGTGCTACTCATCATATTACCAATGATGAACATAATCTTAGTGTGAAGACTAATTACACAGCTGCTGAACGTGTTAGAATTGGTAATGGATCAGGTTTGCACATTTCTCATGTTGGAAACTCAAAATCTGTACTCCATCTTGTCCAAAATCATTTGTTTTAGATCAAGTTCTTCATGTTCCCTCTATAACAAAAAATCTGCTAAGTGTCTCTAAATTTGCTTCTAATAATAATATGTTCTTTGAATTCTTTCCTGATTATTGCACTGTGAAATCATAGGACACCAAGGAGATACTTCTTCGAGGCAAAACTAATCATGGTCTCTATGTTCTTCCTGCTTTCCATCCAGCTCAACCTTCTGTTCACTATACGACATTGTCTTCTTCTCCTCAGTCCTTTGATCTTTGGCATTCGCGCCTTGGTGATCCTGCAATCAAAACTGTGAAAGCTGTTCTGACTAAATGCAATATATCTTGTACAAATTTTCCATCTTCCTTACAATGTACTTCTTGCTGTATTGGGAAAGCTCATCAGCTTCCCTTTTCTGATTCTGTATCCGTGTATAATTCACCCCTTCAGCTTGTATTCACTGATATTTGGGGACCTTCCCCTGTTTCATCTACTAATGGAGCAAGATATTACATTGTTTTCATTGATGCTTTTTCGCGTTACACTTGGCTTTATCTGTTACAACATAAATCTGAAGCCTTAACAGCTTTTACCCAATTCAAAGCATTTGCTGAAAACCAGTTTAATTGCAAAATTAAGGCTTTACAATCTGACAATGCCAAAGAATACTTAAAGTTTGGTGCTTATCTCACTAAACATGGCATCTCACATAGGCTAAGTTGTTCTCATACACATGAACAAAATGGTATACCTGAAAGAAAGCATAGACACTTAACAGAAACTGCCTTGTCCCTTTTGCATGCAGCTTCTCTCCCTCTTCAGTTCTGGGGTGAGGCTTTTTCCACTGCTGCTACCTTGATCAATTATTTGCCTTCTTCTGCTCTTGCTCATGACAGCCCTTTTGAAAAATTGTTTCATAAGATTCCTGATTATGGTTTCTTAAAAGTGTTTGGCTGTGCTTGTTTTCCTCTCTTAAGACCTTACAACACTCATAAATTTGATTTCAGGTCGCATATGTGTTTGTTTGTAGGCTATAGTCCTTCTCATAAGGGCTATAAATGCTTGTCTCCCAATGGTAAGGTTTATGTGTCTCGCCATGTCATATTTCATGAGTCTGTTTTTTCTTATAAGCTGTCCTCTAATCCTTTTGCACCTTCAGTTCCCTCTTCTTCCTCTTCTACTTCCTATCCTTCTCTAACTGTCTTAATACCTCATGTACAAAATTCTCCAACTGCATCTTATTCAATTAACTCCATTACTAATTCTTCTGTGAAAGGTGCTTCTGTCCCTGCACCTGTTGATAATTCTGTTTCAGGTATAGCTGGTGTTCACGATAATGTCCATGCTGCTCCACCATGTACTCAGAATGTCCATCCTATGACAACTCGAGCTAAAGTAGGTATCTTCAAGCCTAAAACTTATATCTCAACAGCTTCTGGTAGTTATGATCCACACCAGGAACCACATTCTGTGAAAGAAGCTCTGTCTAAACCTGAGTGGCTAGCAGCAATGCAACAGGAATATGATGCTCTTCTCTCAAATAATACTTGGTCCTTAGTTGATCCTCCACCTCATTGCAAGCCTATTGGGTGCAAGTGGGTCTTCAAGACAAAATACAACTCTGATGGCAGTTTTCAAAGGCATAAAGCTAGGTTGGTGGCTAAGGGCTATCATCAAAGAGAGGGTTTTGATTTCAAGGAGACATTCAGCCCAGTTATCAAACCTACAACCATAAGAATTGTGCTCAGTCTTGCTCTGTCAAGAGGTTGGGATATTCAGCAGGTAGACATCAATAATGCATTTCTGCATGGTGATCTAAGTGAAACAGTCTTTATGTCACAGCCACCTGGATTTCTTTCCAAAGATAAACATCAAGTTTGCAGGTTAAACAAAGCAATTTATGGTCTCAAGCAGGCACCCAGATCTTGGTTCACCAAACTCAGCATAGCACTGACTTCTATGGGATTTTCTCCAACCAAGAGTGATACTTCGCTATTCAAAAGGGTTACTTCGCAATCTACCAGGTTGATATTAGTGTATGTTGATGATATCATCATCACTGGCAGTTCAAAGACTGATATCAGTTTCCTCATTGCTCAGTTGAACAAATGCTTCTCCTTGAAACATCTTGGTTCCCTTCACTATTTTCTAGGAATTGAGGCTGTTAGACGATCCAATGACACATTACACCTCTCTCAAACTAAATATATTCGTGATCTATTACATCGTGCTAATATGTTAGATTCTAAGCCTCAACCTACTCTTATGGTTGCTGGACTGCAGCTATCAGCTGAAGGATCTGCTGTTGTTGATGATCCTACATCCTATAGCTCTATAGTTGGTGCCTTACAATATATCACCATTACCAGGCCTGAGCTTGCATTTTCTGTTAACAAAGCCTGTCAGTTCATGCATGATCCAAGAGAACATCACTGGAAAGCAGTTAAGCGAATTCTAAGATATCTACATGGCACTGTCACTCATGGTCTCTGCATCAGACCTTCAAACTCCACTCAATTGCTTGGATTCTGTGATGCTGATTGGGGTTCTGATCCTAATGATCGTAAGTCCACCACGGGTTATTGCGTATACTATGGCTCCAAATTGTATCTTGGTCCTCCCGCAAACAAACAACTGTTTCCCGCAGCAGTACTGAGGCTGAATACAGAGGAATTGCTGCAGTTGCCTCTGATCTGCTATGGATCAAGTCTCTTCTTTCAGAAATACTCGTACCGAGCTCCACTCCAATCATATTTTGCAACAATCTAGGAGTTGTTTTGCTGTCTCCAATCCTGTAATGCATTCACGCACGAAGCATTTTGAACTTGATCTCTACTTTGTTCGTGACAAGATCATATCGAAGGAATTACAAGTTGTTCATCTCTCAGCACAACATCAGATTGCAGATACCTTAACAAAACCGTTGTCTGCTCCTAAGTTTTTGGAATTTCGCAGCAAACTCATGGTTACACCTGCGGCCACCATGAGTTTGAAGGGGGGTGTTAAGGGAAACTATTAGTTCTTCATTCTGTTATTTTTTCGGTTGAGTTAGTTTTCTGTTACACTTGTATAAATACAAAAACCTTTCCCCTTTTTCTAAACACTTGATAATATTCATCAATAATACATCAATTGCAATATGTTGTGTATCCTATCTTCTCTCTTGTTACAATAATCTCTACAAATGCGCACGTAAATTTTGTCGTGTGTTAAGTAGAAGCCTTGTTGTAGCAATTTTTTTTATATATTAAAAACTTTACTTAAGAGATAGGCATCATACCACAATCCTCAAAAACGAGTTATAGTTGAGTTTAAGAACACCTATCAATGAGAGATAAATTCAATAAAGTAGAACGTTAACTCCAAACCTAACAAGCAGGAATTTTAGCCATATATTCTATTTACTTTTAGGGTTAATTATAATTTAGTCTTTATACTTTGTCTTATTTGTGGTTAGTACAACAACTTTTAAAATGTGTATTTTGGTTTCATACATGTACTTTTTTCATGTGAACTTTACTTTAAAAAATCAAATTTAGCGACGATATTTATCAAAATTAATAACAGTATTTTTAAATAACCGTCGGTTAAAAACCGTCTCTAAATATTACTTTATATTAAAATATATGTTCTAAAAGTATAAGATTCAAAATGCATACAATAGTACAACCAGAAATCGAACCCCATACCCACACATGTATGTCCTAATCCACTCACCAACTGAGCTAATTTAGAATATGTATTAGAGATAGTAGTTTATCAGTTAGGAGGTTACTACTATATAAGGTGCATACATGATGTAATCTACACACTTTCTCATTTTAATACAATTTCAGTTTCAATTTTCTCTTAAATACTGTAACTTCTCTTTCATTTTCCCTAAGATACCATGTTAACTAACATGGTATCAAAGCCTTTCCATCCACCTTAAAGTATTTTCCGCTGCAAATCCCTTTTTCTTTTTCGGTTTTCTTTTTAGTTTATATTCCTTATTTTTCGTAGAAAAACATATTTTCTACCCTGTTTCATCTTCATCATTTTGTTTTCCCAAATCTCGTTCTTACTTCGTCAATACATTTCTTTTTCATTCTGCATTTATTCTTTTCGATTTCATCTTCTACATCATTTTGTTCTTCGATGTTCAACAATATCTTCGCCTTTGATGTTTGATTTGGAAGTTTTGTGCCCTAACTAGTGGGCGACTTCTAGTGGTTAGTCGGTTTTGGGTAATCGTGAGTCCGTGACCGAGGTTTCAGATCCTGCATCCTCATTTGGCGTTCATTTCTAGTTGTTGATGTGTTCTTATCCGATCTGGTATGTTCGACTTTTATCCTTGCTTCTGGTTCCGACTTTAGTTGCAACAACTGCGGTTCAGATCTTGCCTTTTCAATCGCCGTTCGTTTTCGGTTCCGGTGATGCTTGGAGTCGTTTTTTAAATATATGGTTCACACCTTTGGTCTGTTATGTGCTTCTAATTCATGACGATTGTTGTTTTTTGGATGGTTTTGTCCTATTTTGCTAATGAACATGGTTCCACTTATTGGACTTTGAAGTTTCTAATCTTGTATGCAAGGTGTTCAATAATTTGTCTCAAAGAGTTTTTTACTTCTGATACTTGTTTTTTTTTTTTTGTGTATGCTAAGTATTTGACAATTTGCCTAAGTCACATTATGCTTGCATCTTCTGCGGGTTGCTTGAAGACATTGGTTTGTTGATGACTACTACTAGTTTTTTTTTTCTTTATTTTGGTGATACCTTATGGCTCTTCTCATTGATTTTGTTGTGTTTTAGCTTCTGTCCTTGGTGGTTAAGTGGTTTATTATTGTTCTGCTTCTATCACAGATGGTTAAGCTTGTTAATTCTGATACTTTGCTTCTGCTCTTTGTGGTTAAGTTTCCATATGTTGAGGTGCACTTCTGCTTTGAGCGGTTATGCTTGGTTGCTTCTGCTAGATGGTTAAGTGTTCAAGGTGGTTACACGGCTCATGCTTCTTTGCTTCTGCCTTTAAAGGTGGTTAATCGTTGATGTTCATTTTACAGGCTTTCATGCCTTTGATTTCCTGATTTACAAGGTTATACCCCTTTTCGTTTTGGCCTTGTATTTGGCTTCTGGGATTGTATTTTTCTATTTTTTTTTATACAAGTTTGTATTGCCTATTCTAAACTGGAAATGTTAGTAACACCTTCCAGCTTACGGGAGGCTATTAGAGATAGTAGTTTAGCAGTTAGGAGGTTACTACTATATAAGGTGCATTCATGATGTAATCTACACACTTTTTCATTTTAATACAGTTTTAATTTCAGTTTTCTCTTAATTACTGTAACTTCTCTTTCATTTTCCCTAAGATACCATGTTAACTAACGATATGCATACTATAAAAGGCTTTTATATTAAAACATATATAAGACAAAATTCAAGATATCAAATTGTAATTAACCCTTACTTTTTATTATTGATTAGTCCTTATATATCAACAATGTATTAAAAGGAATATGTTTTGAAAAAAATTAAAATTTACCTTTCAACGGTTGTTGTGAAAAGTTGTAATTCCTCTAAGGTACCATAAACATCATAAACATCATCAATGGTAGTTATTAGGGAAGTGACTTTGGTTAAACCTTTGCGAAGATCACTGAACTGAGGCTCAAACACCATCCCAACCGTCCAAAAGAAACATTCCATTAATCTATCTCTGCTGAAGCTTAATCTTGAAGCCAGTCCCATTCCCTTCCACCATCTTCATCAAATGTAACAATTAAATTAATTAAACTCACGGTATCAGAAAAAGGAAAATGTTAAACAATGTCCTACGAGTACTTGTTAAGAATGCAAAAGTGAAAATGTTTCATTGGGATTGATAGTATTTATTGTTTCATAAAATCCTACTTAAATGCTATCAATCCCAATAAAATATTTCCACTTTTGTATCCTTAACAAGTGCCCTCAAGACTCTTAGAAAAATTAAGAAAATATTAATTACTTTATTTTTATCACATAAATTGCCGGAAAACTAATAATATCGATAATGACCTTTTGATTTTGGTTATAAATAATTCAAAAATATTTTTTTTGGAATTTTTCAGGTGTGTGTAGACAAAAAAAATAAATAATTTGCCAACAAACACGTACATGATCAAGTAAAGTGGTCAATGTATATGAAGAGTGATGATTAACTTATAATTTGCCAACAAACACTATTATAGGACCACAACTCTTATAATTTTTTTGTTACAACCATGAGTCTCATTCTTAGGATGAGATAATCTTCGTTCGCACTGCGTAGCTGGTGTTAGCTCCCAGAAATTTGACATAGGTGAGATTCGAACACAGGACTTCCTGCTGTGGATTATCCCTCATACGAACTTAACAAAACTTTAAACCGCTAAGTTAATCCTTGGAATTCACCACTCTTATAATTTGCCACCATCTCATATATTTTTTATATAATGGCAAAAATAACTTTTTCGGTAGAGGACTTTGGTAAAAGTCTCTTGAAGAAAGCTTTTTGAAAGTTTTTTCAGAAGAGGACCTTTTGAAAACTTTGAAAAATAAAATATAAGCTTTTTTGATAAAAATAAATAACAAAAACACCTAAAAGTTGGCTTTTTGGCTTTTTCGGAAGAGAACCTTTTGAAAATTTGTTTAAGAGAACGTTCCATAAATTCAAATTTTAGGTAGTGTCATTTATGAGTATTTTTCTCATTTTATGACAAAAATGGAAAAGGGATGGTGACTTCTATTCTTTTGTTGGTGTCAATATAAATGCCCTTGAATTTGACATTTTATAATTTTTTTCTCACAAAAAAAAAAACCCCACTTGTTGTTATATTTGTGTCCATTTTTTTTTTCTTGTTCAAGGGGAAGTGAGGTGGGGGAATAAGAGAGATAAAAATGTGACGGGTAAATGAGTTTGAATTCTCTCCACCTACACGACCTCTTCCGATCAATCTTAACTATTCATCACACTCTCTATTTATGTTATGGTGCAACAGTTGAGCAATAATACATGCATACCATTTTTCTCTTACAACTTATTTACACTATACCACATTAGCAAAATGTGAACCCCAACTGAGTTTTTATTCTTTATTTTTAAAAAATAATTTAACTAAAAATATAAGTTTGAGTATGAACAGTGATGTGCACCTCACATTTTTCTAATAGTACTAATATCACGTAGGATGTTAACTTGACCAGAAACAGGCCCAAGAGATCCATGCTTTGGTAGGGACCAATTTTTTAATTAAAAACAAACACATGTTGAATTTTTATTTTTATTTTTGTGGGTCTACAAAAAGTTGTTAATTATGTATATTTATTTGGACAAGACTTGTTAATAATTATGTTTAGATGGTTGCTTTTGCACCACATATTCTTTCTAGGTAGACCACTTAATCTTTAGTTCCATCACAAAAACTGTATTATGTTATGTTCCATTTCATATCATCTAATTCTGATTCGTTTTATTTTATTTTGTTCAATTATTAAATGTTACTTAGACTCTATTCGGTAAAACTAACTTATAGCTTATGACTTATAGTTTATAGTTTATGACGTAGCTTATAGCTTATGACTAATGACTTATAATTGAATAGAAGTGTTTGATAAAATTAACTTATTAGGTAGCTTATATTTGTGAATGATTTAAAATGACAAGTAATAATTACATGTAATAAATTATTTGATAGAGTAAACATGTAATAAATGACTAGAAGGTAAAATAAAAAAGAATTATTGAAAGATATTTTTCATAAGTTATAAGCTACTTGAAGTAACTTTTCATAAGCTAGCTTTTAGCTTATATAAGTTATAAGTTAGTTTTCATCAAAAACTTCTACTTATTTATAACATATAAGCTCCTAAATAAGCTATAAGCTAATTGTATCAAACACAATTAGAAGTTAATTTATAGAAGTGATTTTATATCATCACAGAAATTAGTTTGCATAATTAATTTAGTAAACACTTCTAATTTTCAAAATAGAGAAATGAAAAGAAAAAGTACATGGAAAAATGAGTGGAAACGCCAATAGCAACTACTTTATGTACATCTCCATCTCCACTCACCCAAATGATAAAAGTTTGTTAATACTTAATAGAAAAAAGAGTATTGTTACATTTTTAAACGTGAAGTGGAGGTGTTGGAATAGGATTAGAGAGGGAAAAAATCAAGAAAAAAAGAAAAGAAAAAGTGAGTGATGTGATAAATAGTATGATAAAAACAAAAGAATGATAAGAAAGAATAAAAAATGAGATGTGGAGTATCACTATAGTGTAAAAAATCAGGATTAAATATGTTCCTTTTCATTCAACTTTAATGAGATTTTTATTTTAATGTTAAGAACTTTAAAACGTTAGATTTTATTCTCTAAATTTTAAAAAAGTTTGCTTTATTTTTTCTGTAAATTTTTGTTAACGTGGCAAAAAGGTACGTTAATACATAAATTTACTGAAGCGCCCTCTATTTATCACGTCACCAAAAACAAAAGAAAAATAAATTTATTAAAGTTAAAAGACTTAAAACCAACGATCTTAAAGTTAGACTAAGAACAAATTTCCGCTATAAAATTTAGGGATTTAACCAAAACTATAATGTACAATTATACATTTCTCCAAAACAAAATTATGTGCATCTCAACATTAACTTACCTTGACATTTCTTGGAGATCCTTTTGCAAAGTTGACTGCAAAATGTTGAAGTCCAATTTAGCTGTTTCAAGTAAGATCTTATTTGCATCTTTTCTTTTTTGATATGAATCAATAAACCAACGAGCTTCAAGTCTCTGTATTCTACGGTGCAGAGGAATCTCCAATGCATAATTCACTTGTTGTGAGAAGTAGTTACTCTTTTTATCTTCACCAAAATCCCTTAAGTGGAAGCTAGTGAACGCCATTGCCTCATCTAGAATTTTCTCTCCTTCATAACTGAGAAATGATGCCTCATACAGACTCAAAATTCCCTTTAAGTCCCTTTTTAGGTTTGATTTGAAATTACCATTTTCGTCCTTGAAGCTCTCAAATATATCTGCATCACACATTAATGAATTAAGAAGTCAATTATTTTTTTGTTGAGACAAAAGTCAATTTTTTGTACACCCTATAAATTGAACGAGTTTGGCCTTGTTATACGATACTGAAAGTTTATGGAAAGAATTGTGATTATCCCTCGGCCAATAGCCGAAGACTAATCCCCTCGAGGCGTAGAGTTCACGAAAGTGGGCATTGTCTCTCCCAAAAAAGCCTTATCTATATGTACCACTGGGATTCGAACCCCTGTCAGGATTCTTAAAGGACCCAATTCTCTGCCAACTGTGCCAGACTTTGTTGATAATAGTAACAGATTGAATACCTGGTGAGACATCGTAACCATATTCTCTAAGGAGCCTGAAGCTTAAAGAAATTTTATGGAGGCTTCTTCTATTAATAATCGAACCATTACATGTTTCAAAAGAAAGAAACCTATCAAGAACTTCTCCTATTTCCTTCTCAAAATGGTAACTAAGTCCCAAACGTTTCACATCATCAATTAGCTCTAGTTTTTCCCATATCTCTTCATCATTTTCATCCTTGATCATTTTTCTCACTTCCTCTAGTAGCTTCCTCGCCCTATCCTCATAAATAACATCCTGTACACAATAAAAAAGAAAAAAACAAAAAGTTTAAGTAACAAAATTTATTAAATCCATATGAGTGCATTTTACTTATAAAAAAAATTAATTAAAATTAAAAATCCCTAAAATTGGATTAATTACCGCGTAATCATGCTTCAAGGACTGCAAAAAATCGTAATTCCAGAGAGTAGGCTGGTAATTAGCTGATTTTCTTTCAGAAACACTACTATTTGTGGTTGTGGTGGAACATCGAATAGGAGAACAAATAATTCTATGCAGAAGAAGATTTTGTCCTGTTTTTAATGGTTTGCAAAAGTTATTAATAGGAGAAATTAGGGAAGAGTAGAGCAACATAGGATTAACTATGGCCATTTGTACTAGCTAGGTTGCCACTGCAAATGCTCAAACTTGCTAGTGATGTTAAGAGTGATCACGTTTATATATAGTTGATGAATATCAGGTGTGGGTTCAGGTTGGATTATGGGTTTTTAAATGATTAGGTTGAGTGATTAGGTTTATCTAGTTAAATAAAAAATAAAATATTTATTTTTTAAAAAAATTTATGAAATTTATAGTGATTTAATATTAATTTTATATTAATTTAATGATTTTATTTGTTAAAATAAAACGTAACATTAATAATATAATCGTACAATATAACATAGTATTAACATGAATAAAATAGTCAATTAGTCATGATAAGATGAAACAGTGTTGACAACGAGGAGGTCAAGGTGGCTACTGCTAGAGTTGTGAATATGATTATACGTGTTTTGAAAAGGAAATAATTAGTAAGGAGAAGTTGATTAGTCAATGATTGAGTCTGGAGTCTAGATTGAAGTCTAAAGAGCGTAAAAATACATAAAAAATTAGCTATTTAATAATTTAATTTGAATAATTTAAATTGGGATCATTAGATTTTTAAAATGCAAATTTAATACCCAACCCAAATTAATTTGGGTTCACTAAAAAATACCTTAATCAATCCAATCATATAATCAACTCAAAAGAAACAATTTAGTTTGATTTGAATTGTTGGGTTTCATGTGTTCCTCAACCTCGTTTTCTACCCCTGATGAGTACATGACAGTGTTAAAACTTTTGTCCTGGCAAGTTGATAAAAAAACTATTTTTTTTCCACGCACATGTTTTTAATCAACAAGAAAATTTGTTCACGTGTTATTGGTTTTACTTTTTTTTTTTAATTTTGTTTAATCAGATAATACATGCGTCAATAACAATAATGAATGATGGAGATTTATCTAGTACTTAGTGTCACGGTAATGTCACCCAAAGGAGTTAAATTAATAAGATTTTTTAAATTGTGCAATATTACACAGAATAAAATTTTTAAAGTAATCAGAATAATAAGTAGTAAATGTAACTTAAAATATAAGTTAATTAATTTTTATCTTTCTTCATAAAAAATTTTTTCCTTTGAAATACTTAACATGTGTAATATTACACAGATTAGAACAATTCTATTAATAATAATAATAATAATAAAAATAATAATACTAAAATAACAATAGGTATGCTTTCCAGCACATAAAAAGGACTCGTTTGATTTAGATTTTAGTAGAATAAAAAATAAAAAATATATAAATTAAAATAAAAATTAATAGTTAAGATTATTTATGCACAAAAATCAAGATAATTCAATAAAAATAAATATTTTTAGCTTTGAACAAATGTAATGTGACAAAATGAAAATTCTAAACAAACATACCCTAACTTTATTTTTTCATTTTGCATACCATCAAAATCTAATTTCTTCAAAACATAGAGATCAATGAAGTGGCACTTCAAGAAAATTTATGATTAATTATAAAGTTTAGTTAGGAATATTTTTAGTGGCTACTCCCTCCGTTTTTTATTATAAGAAACAAATTGGAGATTTTTATGTTTTTTATTATAAGAAATTTTAATTAACTTTATCAAATTCAACAAAAAAATACTTAATATACGCTTAACATTAATTATCACTTTTTATTATAGACCATGTCTACAAAATTTCACATTATTCCAAAATCATGCATTTAGTACTCCTTTAACTTACTATAAAAAAGTAACGTAAAATTTAATTTTAAAATATATGAAAATAACAAGTGTTTCGATGGAGCACTAAACAATTTCGGAATGATGTGAAATTTTGTAAATAAGATCTATACGATAAGTAGTTTCAATCCAATTGTGAGTTTCATGAAAAAATCTTCGAAAATAAATATTAACCGGTGTAAGCGTTGGTGTAAGTTACACCGGTGTCATTTGATCCCTCTCATACATATATATAGGGTTAGGATCCATTGACACCAACCTAGACTTACACTAATTCTTATACCTCTTTAAAACATTCCGTTGAAGTTGCTTTTCACAAAATTCACCTTTAGATTGAAACTAATTATCTTATATTATAGATCACGTATACCAAATTTCACATCAATCCGAAATCGTTTAGTACTCCATCAACGTACTAAAAAGTTAACATAAAATATAGTTTTTAAATGTATGAAAATAATAAGCGTTTTGATGGAGTGCTAAATTTTTTTAGATTGATGTGAAATTTTTCGTGTGAAATTTGGAACATCGAATTGGAGAACAAATAATTCTATGCAGAAGAAGATTTTGTCCTGTTTTTAATGGTTTGCAAAAGTTATTAATAGGAGAAATTAAGGAAGAGTAGAGCAACATAGGATTAACTATGGCCATCTGTAGTAGCTAGGTTGCAATTGCAAATGCTCAAACTTGCTAGTGATGTTAAGAGTGGTCACGTTTATATATAGTTGATGAGTATTGGGAGTGAGTTCAGAATAAATTGGGTGGGTTTTTTATCGTTTTGAGGCTCAATTCAAATTAAATGATTGGGTTGGGTGATTAAGTGTATCTAATTAAATAAAAAATAGAAATTTTATTTAAAAAGAAAACGTAAAATTAATAGTGATGTAATATTAATTTTATATAAATTTAATGATTTTATTCGTTAAAATAAAACGTATCATTAATAATATAATCATAGAATATAACGTAGTCTTAATATAAATAAAGTAGTCAATTATTCATGGAAGGAGTGTTGGCAGTTAGGAGGTCATGGTGGCAGCCCACATGGTCATGTACCAAGCCTTTAAGACTTGGTAGATGGAGGTCAAGATTCGAGCCTTGGCGGTGGTGGATGAGTGCGTGTGTATTTGCCGAAAAAAAAACATAACCAACCAAAAAGAAACGATTTGATTTGGATTGCTCGGGTTCGTGGGTTACCAAACCTGTTTTTAGATTCAAATCTAGTGTCCCCAAATTATGTCCCCAATCATGGTCCACGAATAGAATATTGTCACGTCATTAACAATATTTCCTTTAATTTTAGGTAGCGTTTGACAGATGTGCTTGAACACATGACACTATGTATTGTTCCATGTTTAGTGCATCAGTTAATAGAAACGGAACAGAACATTGAGACCAATGAACGGGACAGACATGTTCAATTGAAAAGGGTGGAATAGAAGAGAACAGAACAAAACAACACACGAAAAAATTATCATTATTTTTCATAGTCATTTTTTATTAACAAAATAATATATATTTGAATTTCTTAAACCTTATATTATTTTTTTCCAACCAAAAACTATTTTCAATTTT
This sequence comes from Cyamopsis tetragonoloba, assembly GCA_037177725.1. Classification (NCBI taxonomy): domain Eukaryota; kingdom Viridiplantae; phylum Streptophyta; class Magnoliopsida; order Fabales; family Fabaceae; genus Cyamopsis; species Cyamopsis tetragonoloba. The sequence goes on from CM074122.1 coordinate 20,856,455, forward strand.
TTTTAAAAGAACTTACATAATAAAAATATATTCAACATAATTTATGTTTGCAAATTATTTTTAAAAATATATTTAATAATTTATTTTTTATAAAATATTAATAAAAAATTAATATATTTTAAAATTATTATTTAGTTATACTCATAATTTTTAAAAAAAGAAATTTAAGAAAAATAACTTTTTGTTTTTCCTTTAATTTTATAAAATTTTATACATATTATAAAAATAATTTTTATATTTTAATCCGCACTAAATATAAAATAACCATACGGTTGTGTTCTGTTTCATGGTCATTGTTGTGGACCAGAATAACGGCATCCCGGATATATATTTACATGCCGGGTCCAACAGCCACCAATTACCGTGTGGATCCAGGTAAGTTGGGCGCGGCCTATGATCAATACCCAGCTAATAAGGATTGGGCCCAGGCACAGATCCTGGCCCAATACGAACCGCATTTAGGTCATTTACCACACCCTATAAATACTATCATAATGCACCATGCAAGGTACGTAAGATATATTATCAGAAATATAAACCCTAATACACTTATTGACTTGGGCGTCGGAGTACTTGCAGGTGCACACCACCGTCGCCGGAGTTCAGGACCTGCAATCCTACTACCCTTTGCTGATCAAGGAGGCCCTCCTGCTCATCCTACATACTCGTCAGGTTAGATCACAACATTGGCGTCGTCTGTGGGGAACGCAACAAAAGTCTCGTTTCCATCTATCGTCAACAATGGTTGGCTCTACCAGGAATAGGGATTATAACGATCCTAGTGTTCAAAACAAAGGAGCTGGAGAGCAGGCCGGTGCTTCGAATCAAGCAAGGGCATCCCAACACTTTGAAATTGAGGCAGAATTCCGCAAACTGCAACAGTTGGTGCAGTCACAGGCTAAAGAGATCGAAGATCTCAAAGAGCAACAACGAAAGAGGAAGCATGTTGTTATCGAAGATGATTCAGAAGAGGATAGAGCTGAGAAGCATACTCAGGCAAACCCTGAAAATCTGGAAAAAGATAACGACAATGCGGAAAAGCAGCAACGAAAATCCATAATTGAAGGAGATAAAGAAGGAAATCCGAAAACTCAGGAAAGGCAACATGAAGGACAGGTAAGTCGCCGACATGAAGGGGCCCACATCAATCCCGAGTGGAGGGGGCCAACCCACCACCCGTTCCCCCTGGGGGCCAGCAAGCCGGACAACCTGCCGGTAACCAGGAGCACATGGGCGAAAATATCCCGGATTTCGGATACATCGAAAATCCCTTCACGCCTTGGATAATGTCCCATGCTCTTCCTCATGGTTTCCAGTTTGCAAAGAAATTGAAGGAATACGATGGGACCAAGGATTCCACTTTACATGTCAGCACCTTCGAGAGAGCAATGTACTTTCAAGGGGTGAATGAGACCATTGTATGCTGTGCTTTCCCCCTCACACTATCAGAGGCTGCAAGTCGTTGGTTCTCAGACCTTCCACCATAATCCATCAGCAACTGGAAAACTCTCAAAGATAAGTTCATTCTCCATTTCACCAGTAGTAAACGACAATTTAAATCTGAATTCCACTTAGAAACTGTTAAACAGGGAAAAGATGAATCTCTACGAGATTATATAACACGTTTTAGTAAATGAAGTATTAGAAGTTAGGAATGTTGAACCTAACCTAGTGTTATATTTCTTTGTAAGAGGATTAAAACCAGGAGCTTTCGCCAAGCAACTGGCAGGGGATAAGCCCACCTCCATGAATGACCTGAAGGTCAGGGTTGAAAAGTGGATCAGAATAGAAGAATGGGAGAAGGCACAAGTCGCCAAGAAGGACGAGAAAGCAAAAACTGCCCCTCCAAACCAACCCTGGGGTAAAGATGAAAAACCCCGGGATAGGTCTCCTAAGAAGCGCAAGGGTCTTTTCAACAATTATACCCCGTTAACAATCCCGCCAGCTTCAGTGTTGAAAGAAGTGATGCATTCTGAACTGAGAGAACGGCCACCACCATTGAAAACAGTCGGAAAGCACAAAAATAAGTACTGTGAATACCATCGGGATCGTGGGCATTCTACTAATGAATGCATCCAACTCCGGGATGCGATTGAAAAGTTGATCAGGTTGAGAAATTACGCCCGGGCATCCCCAGAAAGACAGGATCGCCGCCGAAGTCCGTCTCCTCGAATACAGACACCGAGATCTCCTCCTAGGAACCGAGATCAACGAACTGAAGCCCAACAGAGATCCCGGAGCCCGAGACGGACTCAGGAATCTCCTCCTAGGGGGATAATTCAAGTCATAGCTGGAGGAGCCAGTTTAAAGGGTCTTGAAGATAAGAAGAGGACCCGAGATGTCAGGGACTCTTGTTCCCAGGTAACTACTGCAGCTAACCTAGTTCTATCTTTCTCAGATGCAGATTTCCCAGAAGAACGAATCTAGGATAACGAACCACTGGTCATAGCAGCCAATCTGAACGGCTTCGAAGTCCTTCGAATCTTCATTGATCAAGGAAGTTCAGCTGACATTATGTTCTGGAGCCTTTTTGATAAAATGTGATTGGGATCCAAGGATTTAATCCCTCATAAGAGTAGCCTAATTGGCTTTACTGGAGATACAATCATTCCCAAAAGATATGTTGATCTCAACGTGAATTTTGACAAAAAGCCGAATACCAAAACAATCCCAGCTAGGTTTACAGTGGTGGATTGCCCTTCAGCCTACAACGCGCGGCCAACTCTGAATAGCCTTGCTGCCATAGTCTCTACCATCCATTTAGCCATGAAGTTTCCAGGAGAAAATGGCTCAGTAGTAACTGTCCGTGGAAAGAACAGCGATGCACGAAAATGCTATCAAGAGAGTCTTAAAATCATGAAATCCCCATCCATCTCGCCAGTTACGGCAGAAGAGAAAGGGAAGCAAAAGATGGAAAAACGTGATTTGATACGGGATGCAGGGGTCATGATGACTAACCTAGATCCCAGAGCAGATTTTGAACATCAATGACCTCAACCAGAAGGAGACCAGATCTTAGTCCACATAGAACTTAAAGAAGATCAGACTGTCAAGATAGGGGCTAACCTGCCCCCCATCATCAAAGAGCGACTCATTGAATTATTGAAATTGAACAAAGACCTGTTTGCTTGGGTTTCCTCCAACATGCCTGGAGTGGACCCAGAATTTGTGTGCCATCGATTGTCTTTAAAACTGGGATGTATCCCGGTAGCCCAGAAGAAGAGAAAAATGGGTCCAGAAAGACAAGCAGCTATAGAAAAACAGGAAAAGGAGTTGTTAGATGCAGGCTTTATCAGAGAAATACGATATGCAGATTGGCTCTCAAACGTGGTAATGGTAAAAAGGCTAACGGGAAGTGTAGAATGTGCACAGATTATACAGATCTGAATAAAGCGTGCCCCAAAGATCCATTCCCCTTGCCTTGTATCGATAAACTCGTTGATAACTCTGCAGGTTATAAGTATTTATCCTTCATGGATGCTTACTCTGGCTACAATCAGATCCCAATGCACCCTGAAGATCAAGAGAAACGACATTCATAATCGACATGGGTGTCTACTGTTACATAATGATGCCGTTCGGTCTAAAAAATGCCGGAGCAACATACCAGCAAATGATGAGCCAGGTATTCAAAGAGCAGATTGGCAAGATCCTCGAGGTCTATATTGACGACATGATAGTAAAGACTCCTGAAGACAAAGACCCGGTGGCTGATTTGCATGAGACTTTCCAACAGCTACGCAGGTGTGACTTAAAGTTGAATCCTAATAAATGTACTTTTGGGTCGAAGCCGAAAAGTTCTTAGGCTTTATGCTAACCAGTCGGGGGATTGAGGTCAACCCCGACAAGTGTAGTGCCGTGTTAAATATCCAGAGTCCCCAGACCATTAAAGAAGTCCAACAACTGACTGGAAGGATCGCGACATTGACAAGATTCCTTCCAGATTCAGCTCAGAAGTGTCTACCCTTCTTCAGGACTTTACGGCGCAAAGAGGATTTTCAATAGAACCCAGAATGTGAAGAAGCTTTCCAAGGGCTGAAGAAGATATTATCAGCTCCACCGGTCCTATCCCGTCCAGATCCTGGGTAGATTCTATATCTTTACTTGGTCGTCACTAATGACGCAATCAACGCGGCTTTAGTGAAGGAGGAATCCTGGAACCAGAGTCCGATATACTTTGTTTCTAAAGCATTACAGGGATCAGAATTGAATTATCAGAGGGTTGAGAAGGTTGCCTATACCTTGCTATTTGCATCTCGGCGGTTGAGGCCATACTTCCAATGTCATCCTATCACGGTAAGAACTAATCAACCCATTAGACAAATCTTACATAAACTTGACTTGACAGGGAGAATGATGACCTGGGCAGTAGAACTATCACAGTACGATATCTCGTATGAACCACGTCAGGCAATCAAAGCACAGACGGCTTTGGCTGATTTTGTAGCCGAGATGACACATCCCGGAGAAGAACCAAAAGGATCTTGGACCATTTATGTTGATGGGTCCTCAAACCCCAAAGGAGTAGGCGCTGGTATACTGATCGAAAATGACGAGGGGGTAACGGTAGAATATTCTCTGAAATTTGAATTTCCGACCTCCAATAATCAAGCAGAATATGAAGCCTGTTTAGCCGGGATACGCGCGACAAAAGAACTAGGAGCTACCGCGATCAGTTTATGCTCAGACTCCCAATTGGTGGTATCCCAGATAAAAGGGGAATACCAGACAAGAGAACCATTGTTGCAAAGATACCTGGCAAAGGTTAAAGAAAGTCTACTTGGTCTTTCTAAATTCGAGATCAAGCACATTCCAAGAGAAGAGAACAGTCGCGCTGATCTACTCTCAAAATTAGCCAGCACCAAATCATCCTCAACTTTGAAGTCAGTGGTAGAAGAAGTTCTCCCTTCTGCTTGTGCTATTTTGCAAGTTGAAAGTGAAGATTGAAGGACTCCAATAATAGAGTATATCACTAAAGGCACCATCCCGGCCGATGCCCGGGAAGCAAAGCAGAATGCATCCCGGTATTCCATTATAGAAGGACAATTATTCAGAAGGGAACTATCCAATCCTTTGCTTAAATGCATTGGACCATCCGAAACATGGTATGTTCTCACTGAGGTGCATGAAGGAAGTTGCGGTCACCACATTGGTGGCAAATCGTTGGCAAGGAAATCCTTGCGGGCAGGATACTTCTGGACAACCATGAACAAAGATGCAGCTGACCACGTGAAGAAGTGCCAAAAGTGCCAAGAACACAGTCCACTATCCCACATCCCGGCCGAAGATTTGCACAGCATCTCCACCCCATGGCCTTTTCACACTTGGGGCTTGGACCTCTTGGGACCTTTCACGCCAACCACAGGTCAGTTTAAACATCTTATTGTTGCTTTTGATTATTACACTAAATGGATTGAATTGGAACCTTTAGCTAGCATAGCATCAGTTAAAGTTCAGAACTTTGTATTTCGGCAAATAATATGCCGCTTCGGTATCCTGGCGGAAGTCATCTACGACAATGGGACCTAATTTACCGAAAAAGACTTCCGAGAAATGCCGGCAGGACTCCATATCAAGCAGTATTTTGCTAGTGTAGAGCACCCACAATCAAACGGACAGGAAGAATCCGCAAACAAAGTCATACTTAATGGCTTAAAAAAGAGGTGTGAGAAAGCTGGAACTAGTTGGGTGGAAGACCTTTATCAAGTACTTTGGAGCTACAGAACTACTCCCCAAAGCTCCACTGGAGAAACTCCATTTCGAATGGTATACGGATCAGATGCCGTAATCCCGGTAGAAATTGGACATCCATCTTGGAGGGTCATGTATCCAACCAAGAAAATGAACAGCTACTCAGAGAAGATTCCAACATGGTCGAAGAGATCCGAGAAGCCGCCAGAATCAAAGAGTTGTCCCGGAAGCAACAAGTAGCACAGAGATACAACTTGAGGGTTGTCCCGAGAAGTTTCCAACCTGGCGACTTAGTCTTAAGAAGAGCCAACATTGGAAATCGGAATGCTAAAGACGGGAAGCTCAGAGCAAACTGGGAAGGCCCATTCCGGGTCAAGACCGTCGTAGCTAATGGAGCATATCATCTAGAGACCCTCAAAGGCAAAGAGATTCCTAGAACGCTTAATGTCGCAAACTTAAGGCGCTATTATAGTTAAGTTATGTAATTTACATTCTTTGTAATAAAGGGGCACTCTTTTTCCTGTAGCAGGTTTTATCCTTAAGGAGGGTTTTACTGCTAGAGGTTTTAACGAGGTCCCCATTTGTTATTTGCTTCTTGTTATCAATAAAGCATCATTCTATTCACTCTTACACAAACAAGCTAGTTCAATTCTTAATAGCAAACAGATCGGAAGAAGGTATGAGAAGTACAAATAATCCGAGTTTGAAATGTCGTCAACACGCAGAAACCGACATACATACGAGGCCAACAATGAGTCGAGATACCATTACGGGTAATTCTCTTCTACAGACTCAATAGGGGCCCGTCACGGGTTAACCCTGGCCATAAAAAAACATGGAATGCCTTCAAGGTCACACTTCGACCTAAACTTAGAGAAAGTACAAACTATTTTCCCTCCTATCAAGGAGTTAAAAGGGCAACATCACGAATGCGCCCTAACAACTAAAAGAACATCCCAGAATTCCCGTAACAACGGGATAATAAGGGGCACCTTTCTTGGTCAAGCCTCAGCGACATGAAGACATGCAACAGATAAAGAAAGAATCCCAAAACATAAACCGAAGCTACACTTCGACGAAAACTAGAGAAAGTATAAGCTACTTTCCCTCCTACCAAGAAGTTCAAAGGGCGCCATCACGGATGCACTCTAACAATTAAAACGGCACGAGAAAACTCCGTATCAAGCAGAATGCAAAGAGGCACCATGAGTGGTCAAGCCTTAGCGACATGTCGAAACGTAGTAAATAAAGTATGAATCCCGAAACCAAAAATAGAAAGTAAACAACAGAGAAAGTCTACATTCAACATAAACTTGTCTGGAAGCGTTACAAAAGCAAAACAGAACAAGAGAAATGTAAAAACAAAGAAACATTAAACTAATCAGCCCCTCCAGCAGATGCACCTTCGGGTTCTAGAACGGGATCAGTAGGAGGAGGAGTGCCGCAGTCGAAGGGCTCGAGTCGGGGATCAGCAGGGTCAATAGGTATGGGATTGTGAGGATCATGGAAATCCATGAACATCCCATCCTTCATGCCGTGATACTTGCAAAGACCACGAGTGTTCAAATTAATCCCGGGATTCAAGAACAGGAGGGTCTTCACACAGTCCTGGTAGGAATCATCCACCGTAGTGTCCATATCTTGATAAGCCTCCTCTAACTTTTCTTGAGTCTCCCGCAGCTCAACCTGCGTCTCGTGAAGCTTCGAAGCTGATCCCAGAAGCTCGGACTAAAGAAGGCTAAGAGCAGAACCATCTTCGGCTGCTTTAGTTCTCAGATGAGAAACTTCATCCTTCAGCTTTAAGTTCTTGGCACCTAAGCCGACAGCCTTCTCCTTCTTCTTAGAGAAATCCTCCTCTAGAAGAGAGAACTTCTCCCTCAAAACGGCGAGATCCTTCGCTGCACGAGATTCCGCCTCCTTGGAGCTCTTGAGCAAAGCCTCCTTTAAGTCCATATCATCCCGCAGATCCCGAAGCTGGACCTTCAAAGAAGCAGCTTGTCCTATGTCCTCCGCTTGATCGTGGACATGCTGAAGCATAGCCATACTCATAGTCGTCCAACCCATAAGGGATTTGGCTTGCTCCTGCAAAAGTCAAGACAAAATATGCAGATAAGAGGCAAAGCTACCGGGATCAGTTAATCAACCAATCAATACCAAATTTAGATGGTAAACCACATGTACCTTCACGACAACAGCACCACCCTTGGTAAAAAAGTCCCCATGTTAAAACTTGATCAAGGGCGACTGGAAGCCTTCCCAAGCAGAGGAAGGGGTAGAGAAGGGCGCCATTAATACCGGGTTCATACCGGCAGAAGCCCCTTGGGCACCTCCAGGTTGGTCACCTACAAATCGAACTCAATAAATATGAGAAGGTAACACATGATTCTCATACGGCTAGGAAACCTGGCTATAAACGCATACCAGATTTAGTCGCGCGATGGCGTTTCGGGTTCGCGTTAGCTACCTCGGCTCTAGAAGAAGGAGGCACAGACCTCTTAGCTAGCGAAGCTCCCCCGGCAGGAGCTACATCCGAGATTCTAACCCCAGTGGAAACCACCGGGACAGGTGCAGGCACTGGAGCAGGAGAAGGAGGTGGGCCTACAGAAACAGCCTTCCCTTTTCCCTTGGCATCTCGCTTTTGCTTCTGGATGGCATAGTTGGCCATGATCTCGGTTGCAGAAACAAGAACACATTTGTTAAATAAAAGTAAAAAATAACCGATATGAAACACAGGTAATCAGCATTCTACAATAAAGGAAAATGCCCTACATAAGCATGCCGCCTTATCATGGCGATATACCCTTATCACATCCTTACAATGGATGAGTATCCCCCTTGCACAACGAAGGCGCACAAATTCCTGAAGGTTTGTTGGTCTTCTTCTTCTAGGAAGCCAATCTCCAATTCCTTCAGGGACAGAGACCTTTGATAATGCTCCTCCGTTCAATAAAGCGGGAACAAGGGTTGCTTGTTGTCTCATCCAGAAGGGAGTGCAATCTTTGGTCCGAGGGATAACTTTAACATAAAAATACCTATGGGCCTTGAAGGACTCTTCATAAGGGACAAATAGTTGGGGGATCCCAGAGCGATGACGAAGAGATACCCAATTCTTCTTCCTCAGACCGCGATGGAGACCAAAAATATACAAGAACAAGGTCGAGGAGCAATGCAACAAAAGACCTCAAAGGTCTGAAGAAATCCCCAACCGTTAGGATGAAGCTGGGTAGGAGCGAGATGAAGGTTGTGCAAAACTTCAATCTGAAGGTCAGAGAAAGGAAACCTAATTTTAAGTTGGTGCCACAAAGACTCCAACATCATGATATAAGAACCTTCACCTTCAGATGCCGGCGTACGAATTCTTTCCTTCTTACTCGGGATAACCAACTTGTGGTTTGACGAAGGATCAGCCGTAACGTCAGTCCCAGGAGAGTGTTGGGCCCATAATGAAAACATTTCCTCCAATGCTTTTCCACCTGCCTGAGCCGGCGACCATCCTTCACCGAACACTCCTCCCGGATGATATCCCAGGGAACCCATAACATCCCCGAAATATTCTTCAGTTCTAAGAAATTCGGGGGACATTCAATTCTAGGTTGAGAAGTACTAGGTTCGCCTACCCCTCGTACGACAACCTCTGAATCCCCGACATCAGATGAAGCCGGTACTCCAGCAGAAGATCCCGGAGCATCAGAAGCTACCGGGATAAGAATGTCGTCTTGAGTGGGTTCCATATCTACATGACAAGAGAAAGTAGAGTCAGATCCCGGGGATGAATGACTACGAGGAGAAGGAACATAAGCAGGTTCGGACTTAGAATCTAGGGAATGTGTCATAGATGACGGTATAGACTCTCTATCTTCTAAAGGATCCCCAGGATGGGAAGACTCAATCTCATCTCCCACCGGAATAAAATTAACAAGAGCACGACGATCTGAACTTTGCTCGACAGAAATAGAACTCTCAGAACTACATTCATCAGGAAGATGGGCCGATGCCAGAAGAAGAGCAGAAGGTTCTATGTTTAAAGTGTTAAACGACCCACCCACGCTTTGAGTAACCGACTCACCACTCTTCACTCGTCGTGAATACAGAGGGTAAAACCAAAAATGGAAAGATTCACAATAATCAGGGTTGGCTTTAGAGGGCGTACCTGGACAAGGGTTTGGCTCATTAGAAGACCTATGTTTTCGGAGTCCCCTCGCAAAACTCTCAAGAAGCTCATATCATTGGATTCCGAGGAAGAACCACTCGTCAACACGATAACATTATCGGCCATTTTGAAGGAAAGAAACCCAGAAACTACAACTAAACCCTAAAGAATGGGGAGCAGGCAAAAGAACAACCCAAGAATCAGGAAAGAATCACACAAATTATAAGTTGATGAGGAACAGAAGTGATACTTGTTACTTAGAAATGAAGATGTTGCTGAAAAGAGAATGTTGGCAACTTTGGGCATGAAGAAGAGGAAGAGTCGCGAAAACTATTCTCAGAGAAAGATGAATGGGCTAAAGTGCGAAGAGAGAAAAGTGAAAACTTGAAAAGAAGAAAAGAGGTAAAATGTAACGGGTGAAAAGAAATAAAGTAAAAACCGTCACATCACCTTAATGAACGTGGGGCCAAAGACTATGCTAATCATCGTGCACAGTGCCCAAAATGGAGTGCGTGAAATACACGCGCCCAAAAAGAAAACCAACCGTTATCTCGTGACATTTCTAGAATCGTCATCTAACATCCACCCGACATGACGAATGAACTCGCCAACCTCTCCCAAGAAGAGCTTGACAACTTGGGGGGCAACTGTTGTGGACCAGAATAACGGCATCCCGGATATATATATTTACATGCCGGGTCCAACAGCCACCAATTACCGTGTGCATCCCGGTAAGTTGGGCGCGACCTATGATCAAGGCCCAGCTAATGAGGATTAGGCCCAGGCACAGATCCTGACCCAATACGAGCCACATTTAGGTCATTTACCACACCCTATAAATACTATCATAATGCACCATGCAAGGTACGTAAGATATATTATCAGAAATATAAACCCTAATACACTTATTGACTTGGGCATCGGATTACTTGCAGGTGCACACCATCGTCGCCGGAGCTGAGGACCTAGAAGCAATCCTACTACCCTTTGCTGATCAAGGAGGCCCTCCTGCTCGTCCTACATACTCGTCAGGTTAGATCACAACAGTCATTAAACACACTACACGGTTCTGTTCCGTTCCATTATGTTTTGTACCATTTCGTTCTATTATGTTCTGTATCGTTACCAAACGCTACCTTAATGTTTAATTTCCTAATGTTAAGATCAAGTCCCACGTCGATCAGAAAGAGGGCGATCATAAAGTATATAAGTGGTGTGGTAATCCTCCTCTTATGAGCTAGCTTTTGGGAGTGAGTTAGGCCCAAATCCAAATTTCCAATATGTTATCAAGAGTCAGGTTAGTCGTGGGTGCCACCTGCAGATGTCTAGTCCTGCAAACTTCACGCACCAGATGTCCAGTCCTATGCGTCAGGGAGTGTGTTAAGATCAAGTCCCACATCGATCAGAAAGAGAGCCACATAAAGTATTTAAGTAATGTGGTAATCCTCCTTCTATAAACTAGCTTTTGAGAGTGAGTTAAGTCAAAACCGAAATTTCTAACATCTAATAAATTTTTTTAGTAACATGACAATATTATATTGGTGGGATATAATCGGGGAACTAGATTTTAATCCCCTTTTCCCACCCTCATGAGTACCATGACAGTGTAAAAATTTTCTCCTCGCAAGTTGATAAAAAAACTATTTTTTTCCACCCACGTGTTTTTTATCAACAAGAAAATTTGTTCACGTGTTATTTGTTTTACTTTTTTAATTTTGTTTAATCAGATAAAACATGAATGAATAACAATAATGAATGATGGAGATTTATCTGGATTTTAATTTTGTGCTGTAACAATATTATGCTGCTGTAGTGATGTGTCTCAATTTTAGCTTGTAACAGCAGCAAATCGTATCCGATTTTTTTTATAGTACTTAGTGACTGTAACGTCACCCAAAGGAATTAATATTAATAAGGGTTTTTTTAAATTTTAATATGTGCAATATTGTACGAGATAAGAATTTTAAAGTGGAAAAAATGATAAGTAATAAATGCATGTTAAAATATAAGTCAATTCATTTTTTTCTTTCACCATAAAAAACTTTTCCTTTTGTATGCTTTCGAGCATATAAAAAGGACTCGTTTGATTTTGATTTTAGTAGAATAAAAAATGAAAAATATATAAATCGAAACAAAAACTAATAGTTAAGATTATTTATGTACAAAAATTGAGATAATTAAATGAAAGTAAATATTTTTAGCTTTGATCAAAAGTAATTTTGACCAATTGCAAATTCTAAACAAACATGTCCTAACTTCTCTATTTTTTTATTTTGCATAGTGTCAAAAACTAATTTCTTCAAAACATAGAGATCAATGAAATGACACTTCATGAAAATTTATGATTAACTACAAAGTTTACTTAGAAATATTTTTAGTAGCTACTCCCTCCGTTTTTTATTATAAGAATTTGTTTTGAGATTTCTATATTTTTTATTATAAGAAATTTTAACTAACTACCCTTAATATTAATTATGACTTATTATTATTATTTTCTATAAGCATTTAACTCTTTGTTAAGTATTTTAGAGAACTAAAATACTAACTCGTTTTAATATAGTGGAAAACAAATTATCGTCCTCATGGAGCAACTACAGAACAATTTAGATCAATTAGAAAACTTGGGTTTGAATTGTAAAATAAGTGCTCATAATTGTAAAAAAGGTTAAAAAGAATTTATAAAAACACTTGTTTATTCCCACAACTTAAGAACTTATTATGTTAATTGAATGGCCAAGGATAAAAACCACTGACAAGATCCCTCATTTGCCAGATTCTATGACAAAACTATATCGATTAAATCCCTTTAAACGGTAAAAGAGTTGCCACGCAATAAGAACTCCCTTTTTAAAAATGGTTCATAAATGAAAACTGTCTCTAGCCCTTCATTGATGAAATTCCTTTAGAAGGAGAGAAGGAAGGTGAGTAAGCTTTCAACTTTAAGTTAAACAGAGAAAAGAAAACCAATTTAAGCTACCATCTCTCAATTTCTCACTTTCTCTCCCTAAAACCCTAAATTTCGTGCAGAGATGGCTTCCTTAGCTCCTAGTGAATGAGACTTTTTAAAGAGATCCCAAGCGATTTATCTTTGCTCAAGATGAGATAAAATAATATCAAATAATGTTTCTTCAGATCTTTTTCTTCTTTTTTTCACCCTTATCTTTTGTGTTTTTATCTATTTACATCAATTCACAAGATAAGGATGAAACTCAAATCAACCAATTCTCTCTCAAATTAAGATAAGTATTGAATTTACTAAATTTAGGGGAATTTAATTAAAAGATAAGCATAATATCATTTAAAATATATTCAAATTAACAATAAAATATTTTAATAATTATCCATCATCACTCTTAGACTACTATTCCTATTTACTAAAAAAAAGCATTAAAAATGGAGAGAGTTTAGCTCAACATCAATATTAAATGAGGTTAATTTAGGAAATACAATCAATTTTTGTATAGAATTAACTAAAATTAAATGATTTTAACTAATCCCTCGGTAAATGTAAAGTTAGGTTATTTTTCTTATAATAAATAACGGAAGGAGTTATTCATAATTGAATTGCTACTTATTAATTACTGAAATTTCCTAACTAATTTATTAGCCATAGATTCATGATTAAATTAGATATGAATTAGCTATGAAATATAACTACAAATTATTTTTGTAGCTAATTTATATCTAAATAGCTAAAAAAAATTTCGTAGCTAATTTGTATTTAAATAGTTACTCACTAGTTATGAAATGTAGTTACAAAGTATTTTTAGCTAATTTGTATCTAAATAGCTACTAATTAACTATTGAAGAAAATTTCATAGCTAAAATTTTTAGTTACTATTTAGCTATTAATTAGCTATGAAATGTAACTACAAAATAAAATTTCCAAATTAAATTTGTTAAAGTCTTGAAAGTATTTTTATGGCTAAATTACACTTTGGCCACTTATGTTGTAAAAAATTTTTAATTTGGTCCCATATGTTTATTTTGATTCACTTTGGTCCCTTATATTGTATTTGTTGGACCAACTTGGTCCTTTTCGTGAACTTTATCTATTTGAGTTATCAGAGTGGCCAAAATGACGTCGTTTTGTGCTCCATATTGGTTCAAAAAATATAACATAAGGGACCTAATTGATAAAAAAAAAACATGTAGGACCAAAGTGTTTTAAAAAAATACAACATAGGAGACTAGAGAGAATCAAAATAAACATAAGAAACTAAATTGATCCAAAATATACAACATAAGGGACCAAAATGAATCAAATAAACATAAGAGACCAAAATAAAACTTTCTTATAACATATGGGACCAAAATTATAATTTATCCTATTTTTATTAGATTATATATATAAATTTCAAAATATTTTTTATCTAAATAATATATAATTTCAACAATAATATATAATTATTAAAGTCTTATTATTAATAAGGGTCATGCTAATAAGTATCTTATATGCATTAGTTGAAGTGTAATAACTACGTCTCATTTAATGTTTAAATTATACTTTAAAAAATTTGCATTGAAAGAACTTTTAATTTTTAAAACAATAAATTCTTTAATTCATATAAAATATTTCTACCATTATAATCATAATTATTAAACTCGGCTCAGTCATTGACTCGACCGAGGCATTGGGTCACCGAGTCACTAGTTCATTCGATGTATCAAAAGAGGTAAGCAAAGCTAAATTTTAGAATTTATAAGTACACAATAAGAATAATAATAATAATTATAATAGTATAAAATAATCTTAATTTTAAAACTAGATATGTATTTTTTTTATATAAAATTTTTAAAATGAATGAAATAATCTGAGATATCGCGATCACCTTGGCACATAGAATGGACAGCTTGAAGGAGGTCGGAGAACCGGAAGTAATCGCCCGTTGAATATCTGATTTGTATATCTTGCCATAACTCCCGAGCAGTGTCGAAAAAGGCAACGCTCTGCGCAATCTGCACAGAAACAGTGCGTTGTGTCCAAGAGGTGACCATGGAATCGCATTTGATCCAAGCGTTGAAGTAAGGATCATAAATTGGCGGTTTTGGTAAAGAATAATCAACAAACCCTAATTTGTGAAGCATGTTGTGAAATCAAAGCAAATAATTGCTACGGCCTTCAAGAACGGGTGTGGCTATGACAGAACCGGGGTTATCAACGGGATGAAGATAATACGGGTCTGTTATTGGTGGGTTTGGGGTTTATGTGTTTGATTGTGATTCGGCCATGGCTTAAGAAAGGAGATGAAGATCGTAGGGTTTGTAACCAGAGAAGGTAAAGATCAATGACGAAGGCACGCTGTGCGGTGAAACCCTAATTGCGCAATGAACCATTGTGGCTTGTAGATACCATAAAGGACGCTGAGCAGAGCGAGAGAATAAAAAACTGAATTATTATTATTATTGTTGTGTGAGTACAAAGCGGCGCATGGAAGCATATATACATGAGCAAACCTAACCCTAGAATAACTAGAAGATGGGCCAGAAAAAATAACGGAACAAAAAAGGGCCCATAGGCTTTACAAGAAATATAAAGTAAGGTACACAAATAGTTTCTTGTATTATACATGGCAGATTGTATTCTTTGTCATTGCATATGGACTAAAGTGTTTTCACTTTTCACCATTCCATTTGTAGCTATTTTCTCAAGGGAACTTGGATCATTTCTTGCATCTCTTAGTAGAATGTCTTCGGCCGAGATATAGCTAACCCAATATGTTTTCTCTCTTTTTCAATTACCTTGTCAATCGAGATACATCAACGACTAAGGTCTATTTGTTTATACTTTTACTATAAGTTAAGTAAAAGTACTTCTAGAGATAGTAAAAATTTCTTACTATCGTCGAATCTGCATTAATATCAAAATCACTACCAATAAAAATACTTTTTGCAGTCTTCGAATTTATCGAAACAGGCACTAGGTGGCTAGAGAAACTTTTTGCACGAGAGGATCCGACCTCCTACCCTAGGTTATGGGTTCGATAATCAAGGACCGTATTCGATTTTTTGCCGCGCTGTCTGGGGCTCCGTGTGCATCTCCATTTTGATAGGTGCACTGAGAAATTCTAGCAAGGTTCATTGCTATTTGAACGAATGGTTTTGGGAATGGAGAATTAGAGACACATTCTTTGTTCATCTTCTTCCATGTTTCATTAAGCAATGTTTGGATGTGTTTGTGAGCATCTTCTTCACTAATGCCACTTTCTCGCATGTAGCACACAATTGAACTTGCTGCTTCACCTCTCTGTAATTCTGCCTGCAAAACACACGACTAATAAATCAATCATATGGACTAAATCAATTGAACTTGCTCCTTCACCTCTCTTTTTTTTTTCCCATAATTTTATAGACTAAATCAATTAACAATTATTTTTGCATGATTAAGGTAAGTGAAATTACCGTTGAAGTACCCAAATCATTGCAAAGTCTAAAAATAATGGAAGGTCTCTGCAAAAGGACATGGTAATTGTTGTCCAAGGACTCAAGTGCCTCTTTTGTAATTGTGTGATTCATCAAGAAATAGGCATGGGTCAATATAACTACCCCAGACACGGACACCCATCCATTCTTTAGGTATTCCTCAAATTTTGGCAACTCTTTCTTTTGCGACCACTTTGCTTCTTGTAGAAATGCTTTCAACATATCTGACCACTATAATTCAATTCAGAAAAAAAAAAGCACACTTAATATGTTTTCAACATAAATAACTAATGAAATTAAGGTAAATTTTCCGGTGTATGTATGAGAATTTAGTGACATTGATATGTTAGAAAGATAATAGCTAAGAAAGGCTTATTCATTTTTGTTTTTTAAAATTGTATTATAAAATATTTTTTTGAAATAGTTTTTGAAAAAAAAAAGAAAGAAATCAGTTTTCATTGTAAATTTAAATTAGTATATAAATGTCTCAGTTATGTAGCTTAGTTGGTGAGCGCATGAGGATATGCCTGTGTGGGTACGAGCTGGGTTCAATCCCCGATTGTATTACTTTCCTAGCTATGAACCAAAAAAAACAAATAGTATATAAATGAAAATTGAAACTAACGGTCTATTTGATTCAGTTTTTTTTTTTAAATTTTTAAAACTTTATTGTAAATTTATTTTCAAAAACTATTTTCAAAAAATAAGAAATTGAGTTTTCAATACAAATTAGAATGAAAATTCAAAAAAATTGAAAACTGAAACAAATTTTAGATGCTTCCAAATTTTAGTTTTTAAAAACTGAAAAACACATACTATTGCAAAAAACTATTTTTGAAAACTAGTATGTTGAACAGATTTTATAATTTTCTATTTTTAAAAACTAGAAACAATTTTCAAAATAATTATCAAGCAAACTTTAAGTTTTAGATGTTTTCAAATTTTAGTTTTTAAAAAATGAAAAACATATTGTTTCTAGAACTAATTTATCAAACATTTTTTTTAATTTTATATTTTTGGAAACAAAAAACTATTTTAAAAAATAGCTATCAAACAAGAACTTCATTCCCTTTTTTTTTTCCTCAATAAATCAAAGGCTTCCTTTCTTATATGGTTATTATATTGGAACGACAAGTCAAAAATGAAGGAACGTTTTAATTTTCTTTTTAGAAACATTTTATTTTAAGGCTTGAATTGTTGAAAAATATCTACATTAATTAAACCCCGAAAAATCACCTGTCAACTGTCAAAGAACTAGTACCACAAATTTTCAAAATACACCAGAAAATTCACCTGAAATTAATTCGTTCCAATTAAATAAATAAAATGAGTGTGAGGTGTTGTTTTGAACATACAACTTTTGTGAGGTATGGACGGATATCTTGTCCTTGTTCTTTAAGTGTGTCATAAGCCATTTCATTGACAGTGTTGTAGAGTGCCAAGAAGCATATCTTCATGTACTCAGGCAGAACGTGAATTGCTTTAACATCCCATCTGAAAATAAATAAATATACAAATAAATTAATGTAACAATTAATAATTTAAGTGCCAGCACAATGTGCATATCTGAATGTAGCACACAAAATAGAAAATAATTTTTGAGCATGCTAACTTTCGTTTTGTTGTATGATTTTTCAATTATTGGAAGTTAACTCCCAGTTGAATGTGTAGTGCTGTTAAGGGAAACTATTAGTTCTTCATTCTATTATTTTTTCAATTGAGTTAGTTTTCTGTTACACTTATATAAATACAAAAACCTTTCCCCTTTTCTAAACACTTGATAATATTCATCAATAATACATCAATTGCAATATGCTGTGTATCCTATCTTCTCTCTTGTTACAATAATCTCTACATGGTTTCATAGAGCCTGAACACCACCATGGCTTCTCAAGCTTCTTCATCTTCATCTTTTTTTCCACAAACGTTTACCACACCCATCACCATTAAACTTGACGATGATAACTTCCTAATCTGGCAGCAGCAAGTTCTAGCTACAATACGCGGTTTAAAACTCTCAAAATACATTCTTGAAGATTGTGTTCCTCCAAAATTTGCGACTAAAGAAGATGAGGTTTCTGGTACCCTCACAAGAATTTTTGAATTTTGATCAACAAGATCAACTGCTTCTGGCTTGGCTCTTAGCTTCAATGTCAGCCCCAATCTTAAGAAAAATGGTTGGCTTAGATCGCTCATATCAGGTATGGAAAAGATTAGAAATTTACTATGCTTCCCACACCTGTGCTCGTGTCAAGAAACTCAAATTACAGCTTCGTTTGCTAAAGAAGGATAAATCCATCAATGAATATCTTCTGGAAATAAAGAAAATTGTCGATTCCCTAGCTACTATTGGTTCTGCTGTATCTGAGGAAGATCATATAGAAGCAATTATGGATGGTCTTCCCGAAGAATATGATTCTTTTGTTACATCAGTCACGTCTCGATTAGATCCTTACTCTGTCAATGATATTGAGGCGTTGTTGATGGCTCAAGAAGAACGTTTTGAGCGACACAAGAAATCCGAACAATTTGTTATTCTGGCTAACACTGCTTCTGCTTCTCAGAATTGCACTTACAATAAGGGACGTGGTGACTCTCAAAATCATCGTGGAGGTTACAATGGTCATCGAGGAGGTCGTTCCCTTTTTCGTAGAAATCAAAACTACAATCGTGGTGGCAGATTCTTCAATAATAGAGGTTATGGTAGATCAAATTGGAACCAAAATTCTTCCTCTCAACCACGTGTGCAATGTCAAATTTGTGGTAGGGGTGGACACATTGCAGCAGATTGCTGGCAGCGGTTCAATCAAGACTATCAACCTCCTCCTCAAGCAAACAATGTGCAGTTCTCTCAACAACATCAGACTACTGATCAGTTTAACTTGGTGACTCCAACAGCAAGTTTGGATCCCCTTTGGTACCCTGATAGCGGTGCTACTCATCATATTACCAATGATGAACATAATCTTAGTGTGAAGACTAATTACACAGCTGCTGAACGTGTTAGAATTGGTAATGGATCAGGTTTGCACATTTCTCATGTTGGAAACTCAAAATCTGTACTCCATCTTGTCCAAAATCATTTGTTTTAGATCAAGTTCTTCATGTTCCCTCTATAACAAAAAATCTGCTAAGTGTCTCTAAATTTGCTTCTAATAATAATATGTTCTTTGAATTCTTTCCTGATTATTGCACTGTGAAATCATAGGACACCAAGGAGATACTTCTTCGAGGCAAAACTAATCATGGTCTCTATGTTCTTCCTGCTTTCCATCCAGCTCAACCTTCTGTTCACTATACGACATTGTCTTCTTCTCCTCAGTCCTTTGATCTTTGGCATTCGCGCCTTGGTGATCCTGCAATCAAAACTGTGAAAGCTGTTCTGACTAAATGCAATATATCTTGTACAAATTTTCCATCTTCCTTACAATGTACTTCTTGCTGTATTGGGAAAGCTCATCAGCTTCCCTTTTCTGATTCTGTATCCGTGTATAATTCACCCCTTCAGCTTGTATTCACTGATATTTGGGGACCTTCCCCTGTTTCATCTACTAATGGAGCAAGATATTACATTGTTTTCATTGATGCTTTTTCGCGTTACACTTGGCTTTATCTGTTACAACATAAATCTGAAGCCTTAACAGCTTTTACCCAATTCAAAGCATTTGCTGAAAACCAGTTTAATTGCAAAATTAAGGCTTTACAATCTGACAATGCCAAAGAATACTTAAAGTTTGGTGCTTATCTCACTAAACATGGCATCTCACATAGGCTAAGTTGTCCTCATACACATGAACAAAATGGTATACCTGAAAGAAAGCATAGACACTTAACAGAAACTACCTTGTCCCTTTTGCATGCAGCTTCTCTCCCTCTTCAGTTCTGGGGTGAGGCTTTTTCCACTGCTACTACCTTGATCAATTATTTGCCTTCTTCTGCTCTTGCTCATGACAGCCCTTTTGAAAAATTGTTTCATAAGATTCCTGATTATGGTTTCTTAAAAGTGTTTGGCTGTGCTTGTTTTCCTCTCTTAAGACCTTACAACACTCATAAATTTGATTTCAGGTCGCATATGTGTTTGTTTGTAGGCTATAGTCCTTCTCATAAGGGCTATAAATGCTTGTCTCCCAATGGTAAGGTTTATGTGTCTCGCCATGTCATATTTCATGAGTCTGTTTTTTCTTATAAGCTGTCCTCTAATCCTTTTGCACCTTCAGTTCCCTCTTCTTCCTCTTCTACTTCCTATCCTTCTCTAACTGTCTTAATACCTCATGTACAAAATTCTCCAACTGCATCTTATTCAATTAACTCCATTACTAATTCTTCTGTGAAAGGTGCTTCTGTCCCTCCACCTGTTGATAATTCTGTTTCAGGTATAGCTGGTGTTCACGATAATGTCCATGCTGCTCCACCATGTACTCAGAATGTCCATCCTATGACAACTCGAGCTAAAGTAGGTATCTTCAAGCCTAAAACTTATATCTCAACAGCTTCTGGTAGTTATGATCCACACCAGGAACCACATTCTGTGAAAGAAGCTCTGTCTAAACCTGAGTGGCTAGCAGCAATGCAACAGGAATATGATGCTCTTCTCTCAAATAATACTTGGTCCTTAGTTGATCCTCCACCTCATTGCAAGCCTATTGGGTGCAAGTGGGTCTTCAAGACAAAATACAACTCTGATGGCAGTTTTCAAAGGCATAAAGCTAGGTTGGTGGCTAAGGGCTATCATCAAAGAGAGGGTTTTGATTTCAAGGAGACATTCAGCCCAGTTATCAAACCTACAACCATAAGAATTGTGCTCAGTCTTGCTCTGTCAAGAGGTTGGGATATTCAGCAGGTAGACATCAATAATGCATTTCTGCATGGTGATCTAAGTGAAACAGTCTTTATGTCACAGCCACCTGGATTTCTTTCCAAAGATAAACATCAAGTTTGCAGGTTAAACAAAGCAATTTATGGTCTCAAGCAGGCACCCAGATCTTGGTTCACCAAACTCAGCATAGCACTGACTTCTATGGGATTTTCTCCAACCAAGAGTGATACTTCGCTATTCAAAAGGGTTACTTCGCAATCTACCAGGTTGATATTAGTGTATGTTGATGATATCATCATCACTGGCAGTTCAAAGACTGATATCAGTTTCCTCATTGCTCAGTTGAACAAATGCTTCTCCTTGAAACATCTTGGTTCCCTTCACTATTTTCTGGGAATTGAGGCTGTTAGACGATCCAATGACACATTACACCTCTCTCAAACTAAATATATTCGTGATCTATTACATCGTGCTAATATGTTAGATTCTAAGCCTCAACCTACTCTTATGGTTGCTGGACTGCAGCTATCAGCTGAAGGATCTGCTGTTGTTGATGATCCTACATCCTATAGCTCTATAGTTGGTGCCTTACAATATATCACCATTACCAGGCCTGAGCTTGCATTTTCTGTTAACAAAGCCTGTCAGTTCATGCATGATCCAAGAGAACATCACTGGAAAGCAGTTAAGCGAATTCTAAGATATCTACATGGCACTGTCACTCATGGTCTCTGCATCAGACCTTCAAACTCCACTCAATTGCTTGGATTCTGTGATGCTGATTGGGGTTCTGATCCTAATGATCGTAAGTCCACCACGGGTTATTGCGTATACTATGGCTCCAAATTGTATCTTGGTCCTCCCGCAAACAAACAACTGTTTCCCGCAGCAGTACTGAGGCTGAATACAGAGGAATTGCTGCAGTTGCCTCTGATCTGCTATGGATCAAGTCTCTTCTTTCAGAAATACTCGTACCGAGCTCCACTCCAATCATATTTTGCAACAATCTAGGAGTTGTTTTGCTGTCTCCAATCCTGTAATGCATTCACGCACGAAGCATTTTGAACTTGATCTCTACTTTGTTCGTGACAAGATCATATCGAAGGAATTACAAGTTGTTCATCTCTCAGCACAACATCAGATTGCAGATACCTTAACAAAACCGTTGTCTGCTCCTAAGTTTTTGGAATTTCGCAGCAAACTCATGGTTACACCTGCGGCCACCATGAGTTTGAAGGGGGGTGTTAAGGGAAACTATTAGTTCTTCATTCTGTTATTTTTTCGGTTGAGTTAGTTTTCTGTTACACTTGTATAAATACAAAAACCTTTCCCCTTTTTCTAAACACTTGATAATATTCATCAATAATACATCAATTGCAATATGCTGTGTATCCTATCTTCTCTCTTGTTACAATAATCTCTACAAGTGCGCACGTAAATTTTGTCGTGTGTTAAGTAGAAGCCTTGTTGTAGCAATTTTTTTTATATATTAAAAACTTTACTTAAGAGATAGGCATCATACCACAATCCTCAAAAACGAGTTATAGTTGAGTTTAAGAACACCTATCAATGAGAGATAAATTCAATAAAGTAGAACGTTAACTCCAAACCTAACAAGCAGGAATTTTAGCCATATATTCTATTTACTTTTAGGGTTAATTATAATTTAGTCTTTATACTTTGTCTTATTTGTGGTTAGTACAACAACTTTTAAAATGTGTATTTTGGTTTCATACATGTACTTTTTTCATGTGAACTTTACTTTAAAAAATCAAATTTAGCGACGATATTTATCAAAATTAATAACAGTATTTTTAAATAACCGTCGGTTAAAAACCGTCTCTAAATATTACTTTATATTAAAATATATGTTCTAAAAGTATAAGATTCAAAATGCATACAATAGTACAACCAGAAATCGAACCCCATACCCACACATGTATGTCCTAATCCACTCACCAACTGAGCTAATTTAGAATATGTATTAGAGATAGTAGTTTATCAGTTAGGAGGTTACTACTATATAAGGTGCATACATGATGTAATCTACACACTTTCTCATTTTAATACAATTTCAGTTTCAATTTTCTCTTAAATACTGTAACTTCTCTTTCATTTTCCCTAAGATACCATGTTAACTAACATGGTATCAAAGCCTTTCCATCCACCTTAAAGTATTTTCCGCTGCAAATCCCTTTTTCTTTTTCGGTTTTCTTTTTAGTTTATATTCCTTATTTTTCGTAGAAAAACATATTTTCTACCCTGTTTCATCTTCATCATTTTGTTTTCCCAAATCTCGTTCTTACTTCGTCAATACATTTCTTTTTCATTCTGCATTTATTCTTTTCGATTTCATCTTCTACATCATTTTGTTCTTCGATGTTCAACAATATCTTCGCCTTTGATGTTTGATTTGGAAGTTTTGTGCCCTAACTAGTGGGCGACTTCTAGTGGTTAGTCGGTTTTGGGTAATCGTGAGTCCGTGACCGAGGTTTCAGATCCTGCATCCTCATTTGGCGTTCATTTCTAGTTGTTGATGTGTTCTTATCCGATCTGGTATGTTCGACTTTTATCCTTGCTTCTGGTTCCGACTTTAGTTGCAACAACTGCGGTTCAGATCTTGCCTTTTCAATCGCCGTTCGTTTTCGGTTCCGGTGATGCTTGGAGTCGTTTTTTAAATATATGGTTCACACCTTTGGTCTGTTATGTGCTTCTAATTCATGATGATTGTTGTTTTTTGGATGGTTTTGTCCTATTTTGCTAATGAACATGGTTCCACTTATTGGACTTTGAAGTTTCTAATCTTGTATGCAAGGTGTTCAATAATTTGTCTCAAAGAGTTTTTTACTTCTGATACTTGTTTTTTTTTTTTTGTGTATGCTAAGTATTTGACAATTTGCCTAAGTCACATTATGCTTGCATCTTCTGCGGGTTGCTTGAAGACATTGGTTTGTTGATGACTACTACTAGTTTTTTTTTTCTTTATTTTGGTGATACCTTATGGCTCTTCTCATTGATTTTGTTGTGTTTTAGCTTCTGTCCTTGGTGGTTAAGTGGTTTATTATTGTTCTGCTTCTATCACAGATGGTTAAGCTTGTTAATTCTGATACTTTGCTTCTGCTCTTTGTGGTTAAGTTTCCATATGTTGAGGTGCACTTCTGCTTTGAGCGGTTATGCTTGGTTGCTTCTGCTAGATGGTTAAGTGTTCAAGGTGGTTACACGGCTCATGCTTCTTTGCTTCTGCCTTTAAAGGTGGTTAATCGTTGATGTTCATTTTACAGGCTTTCATGCCTTTGATTTCCTGATTTACAAGGTTATACCCCTTTTCGTTTTGGCCTTGTATTTGGCTTCTGGGATTGTATTTTTCTATTTTTTTTTATACAAGTTTGTATTGCCTATTCTAAACTGGAAATGTTAGTAACACCTTCCAGCTTACGGGAGGCTATTAGAGATAGTAGTTTAGCAGTTAGGAGGTTACTACTATATAAGGTGCATTCATGATGTAATCTACACACTTTTTCATTTTAATACAGTTTTAATTTCAGTTTTCTCTTAATTACTGTAACTTCTCTTTCATTTTCCCTAAGATACCATGTTAACTAACGATATGCATACTATAAAAGGCTTTTATATTAAAACATATATAAGACAAAATTCAAGATATCAAATTGTAATTAACCCTTACTTTTTATTATTGATTAGTCCTTATATATCAACAATGTATTAAAAGGAATATGTTTTGAAAAAAATTAAAATTTACCTTTCAACGGTTGTTGTGAAAAGTTGTAATTCCTCTAAGGTACCATAAACATCATAAACATCATCAATGGTAGTTATTAGGGAAGTGACTTTGGTTAAACCTTTGCGAAGATCACTGAACTGAGGCTCAAACACCATCCCAACCGTCCAAAAGAAACATTCCATTAATCTATCTCTGCTGAAGCTTAATCTTGAAGCCAGTCCCATTCCCTTCCACCATCTTCATCAAATGTAACAATTAAATTAATTAAACTCACGGTATCAGAAAAAGGAAAATGTTAAACAATGTCCTACGAGTACTTGTTAAGAATGCAAAAGTGAAAATGTTTCATTGGGATTGATAGTATTTATTGTTTCATAAAATCCTACTTAAATGCTATCAATCCCAATAAAATATTTCCACTTTTGTATCCTTAACAAGTGCCCTCAAGACTCTTAGAAAAATTAAGAAAATATTAATTACTTTATTTTTATCACATAAATTGCCGGAAAACTAATAATATCGATAATGACCTTTTGATTTTGGTTATAAATAATTCAAAAATATTTTTTTTGGAATTTTTCAGGTGTGTGTAGACAAAAAAAATAAATAATTTGCCAACAAACACGTACATGATCAAGTAAAGTGGTCAATGTATATGAAGAGTGATGATTAACTTATAATTTGCCAACAAACACTATTATAGGACCACAACTCTTATAATTTTTTTGTTACAACCATGAGTCTCATTCTTAGGATGAGATAATCTTCGTTCGCACTGCGTAGCTGGTGTTAGCTCCCAGAAATTTGACATAGGTGAGATTCGAACACAGGACTTCCTGCTGTGGATTATCCCTCATACGAACTTAACAAAACTTTAAACCGCTAAGTTAATCCTTGGAATTCACCACTCTTATAATTTGCCACCATCTCATATATTTTTTATATAATGGCAAAAATAACTTTTTCGGTAGAGGACTTTGGTAAAAGTCTCTTGAAGAAAGCTTTTTGAAAGTTTTTTCAGAAGAGGACCTTTTGAAAACTTTGAAAAATAAAATATAAGCTTTTTTGATAAAAATAAATAACAAAAACACCTAAAAGTTGGCTTTTTGGCTTTTTCGGAAGAGAACCTTTTGAAAATTTGTTTAAGAGAACGTTCCATAAATTCAAATTTTAGGTAGTGTCATTTATGAGTATTTTTCTCATTTTATGACAAAAATGGAAAAGGGATGGTGACTTCTATTCTTTTGTTGGTGTCAATATAAATGCCCTTGAATTTGACATTTTATAATTTTTTTCTCACAAAAAAAAAAACCCCACTTGTTGTTATATTTGTGTCCATTTTTTTTTTCTTGTTCAAGGGGAAGTGAGGTGGGGGAATAAGAGAGATAAAAATGTGACGGGTAAATGAGTTTGAATTCTCTCCACCTACACGACCTCTTCCGATCAATCTTAACTATTCATCACACTCTCTATTTATGTTATGGTGCAACAGTTGAGCAATAATACATGCATACCATTTTTCTCTTACAACTTATTTACACTATACCACATTAGCAAAATGTGAACCCCAACTGAGTTTTTATTCTTTATTTTTAAAAAATAATTTAACTAAAAATATAAGTTTGAGTATGAACAGTGATGTGCACCTCACATTTTTCTAATAGTACTAATATCACGTAGGATGTTAACTTGACCAGAAACAGGCCCAAGAGATCCATGCTTTGGTAGGGACCAATTTTTTAATTAAAAACAAACACATGTTGAATTTTTATTTTTATTTTTGTGGGTCTACAAAAAGTTGTTAATTATGTATATTTATTTGGACAAGACTTGTTAATAATTATGTTTAGATGGTTGCTTTTGCACCACATATTCTTTCTAGGTAGACCACTTAATCTTTAGTTCCATCACAAAAACTGTATTATGTTATGTTCCATTTCATATCATCTAATTCTGATTCGTTTTATTTTATTTTGTTCAATTATTAAATGTTACTTAGACTCTATTCGGTAAAACTAACTTATAGCTTATGACTTATAGTTTATAGTTTATGACGTAGCTTATAGCTTATGACTAGTGACTTATAATTGAATAGAAGTGTTTGATAAAATTAACTTATTAGGTAGCTTATATTTGTGAATGATTTAAAATGACAAGTAATAATTACATGTAATAAATTATTTGATAGAGTAAACATGTAATAAATGACTAGAAGGTAAAATAAAAAAGAATTATTGAAAGATATTTTTCATAAGTTATAAGCTACTTGAAGTAACTTTTCATAAGCTAGCTTTTAGCTTATATAAGTTATAAGTTAGTTTTCATCAAAAACTTCTACTTATTTATAACATATAAGCTCCTAAATAAGCTATAAGCTAATTGTATCAAACACAATTAGAAGTTAATTTATAGAAGTGATTTTATATCATCACAGAAATTAGTTTGCATAATTAATTTAGTAAACACTTCTAATTTTCAAAATAGAGAAATGAAAAGAAAAAGTACATGGAAAAATGAGTGGAAACGCCAATAGCAACTACTTTATGTACATCTCCATCTCCACTCACCCAAATGATAAAAGTTTGTTAATACTTAATAGAAAAAAGAGTATTGTTACATTTTTAAACGTGAAGTGGAGGTGTTGGAATAGGATTAGAGAGGGAAAAAATCAAGAAAAAAAGAAAAGAAAAAGTGAGTGATGTGATAAATAGTATGATAAAAACAAAAGAATGATAAGAAAGAATAAAAAATGAGATGTGGAGTATCACTATAGTGTAAAAAATCAGGATTAAATATGTTCCTTTTCATTCAACTTTAATGAGATTTTTATTTTAATGTTAAGAACTTTAAAACGTTAGATTTTATTCTCTAAATTTTAAAAAAGTTTGCTTTATTTTTTCTGTAAATTTTTGTTAACGTGGCAAAAAGGTACGTTAATACATAAATTTACTGAAGCGCCCTCTATTTATCACGTCACCAAAAACAAAAGAAAAATAAATTTATTAAAGTTAAAAGACTTAAAACCAACGATCTTAAAGTTAGACTAAGAACAAATTTCCGCTATAAAATTTAGGGATTTAACCAAAACTATAATGTACAATTGTACATTTCTCCAAAACAAAATTATGTGCATCTCAACATTAACTTACCTTGACATTTCTTGGAGATCCTTTTGCAAAGTTGACTGCAAAATGTTGAAGTCCAATTTAGCTGTTTCAAGTAAGATCTTATTTGCATCTTTTCTTTTTTGATATGAATCAATAAACCAACGAGCTTCAAGTCTCTGTATTCTACGGTGCAGAGGAATCTCCAATGCATAATTCACTTGTTGTGAGAAGTAGTTACTCTTTTTATCTTCACCAAAATCCCTTAAGTGGAAGCTAGTGAACGCCATTGCCTCATCTAGAATTTTCTCTCCTTCATAACTGAGAAATGATGCCTCATACAGACTCAAAATTCCCTTTAAGTCCCTTTTTAGGTTTGATTTGAAATTACCATTTTCGTCCTTGAAGCTCTCAAATATATCTGCATCACACATTAATGAATTAAGAAGTCAATTATTTTTTTGTTGAGACAAAAGTCAATTTTTTGTACACCCTATAAATTGAACGAGTTTGGCCTTGTTATACGATACTGAAAGTTTATGGAAAGAATTGTGATTATCCCTCGGCCAATAGCCGAAGACTAATCCCCTCGAGGCGTAGAGTTCACGAAAGTGGGCATTGTCTCTCCCAAAAAAGCCTTATCTATATGTACCACTGGGATTCGAACCCCTGTCAGGATTCTTAAAGGACCCAATTCTCTGCCAACTGTGCCAGACTTTGTTGATAATAGTAACAGATTGAATACCTGGTGAGACATCGTAACCATATTCTCTAAGGAGCCTGAAGCTTAAAGAAATTTCATGGAGGCTTCTTCTATTAATAATCGAACCATTACATGTTTCAAAAGAAAGAAACCTATCAAGAACTTCTCCTATTTCCTTCTCAAAATGGTAACTAAGTCCCAAACGTTTCACATCATCAATTAGCTCTAGTTTTTCCCATATCTCTTCATCATTTTCATCCTTGATCATTTTTCTCACTTCCTCTAGTAGCTTCCTCGCCCTATCCTCATAAATAACATCCTGTACACAATAAAAAAGAAAAAAACAAAAAGTTTAAGTAACAAAATTTATTAAATCCATATGAGTGCATTTTACTTATAAAAAAAATTAATTAAAATTAAAAATCCCTAAAATTGGATTAATTACCGCGTAATCATGCTTCAAGGACTGCAAAAAATCGTAATTCCAGAGAGTAGGCTGGTAATTAGCTGATTTTCTTTCAGAAACACCACTATTTGTGGTTGTGGTGGAACATCGAATAGGAGAACAAATAATTCTATGCAGAAGAAGATTTTGTCCTGTTTTTAATGGTTTGCAAAAGTTATTAATAGGAGAAATTAGGGAAGAGTAGAGCAACATAGGATTAACTATGGCCATTTGTACTAGCTAGGTTGCCACTGCAAATGCTCAAACTTGCTAGTGATGTTAAGAGTGATCACGTTTATATATAGTTGATGAATATCAGGTGTGGGTTCAGGTTGGATTATGGGTTTTTAAATGATTAGGTTGAGTGATTAGGTTTATCTAGTTAAATAAAAAATAAAATATTTATTTTTTAAAAAAATTTATGAAATTTATAGTGATTTAATATTAATTTTATATTAATTTAATGATTTTATTTGTTAAAATAAAACGTAACATTAATAATATAATCGTACAATATAACATAGTATTAACATGAATAAAATAGTCAATTAGTCATGATAAGATGAAACAGTGTTGACAACGAGGAGGTCAAGGTGGCTACTGCTAGAGTTGTGAATATGATTATACGTGTTTTGAAAAGGAAATAATTAGTAAGGAGAAGTTGATTAGTCAATGATTGAGTCTGGAGTCTAGATTGAAGTCTAAAGAGTGTAAAAATACATAAAAAATTATCTATTTAATAATTTAATTTGAATAATTTAAATTGAGATCATTAGATTTTTAAAATGCAAATTTAATACCCAACCCAAATTAATTTGGGTTCACTAAAAAATATCTAAATCAATCCAATCATATAATCAACTCAAAAGAAACAATTTAGTTTGATTTGAATTGTTGGGTTTCATGTGTTCCTCAACCTCGTTTTCTACCCCTGATGAGTACATGACAGTGTTAAAACTTTTGTCCTGGCAAGTTGATAAAAAAAACTATTTTTTTTCCACGCACATGTTTTTAATCAACAAGAAAATTTGTTCACGTGTTATTGGTTTTACTTTTTTTTTTTAATTTTGTTTAATCAGATAATACATGCGTCAATAACAATAATGAATGATGGAGATTTATCTAGTACTTAGTGTCACGGTAATGTCACCCAAAGGAGTTAAATTAATAAGATTTTTTAAATTGTGCAATATTACACAGAATAAAATTTTTAAAGTAAACAGAATAATAAGTAGTAAATGTAACTTAAAATATAAGTTAATTAATTTTTATCTTTCTTCATAAAAAATTTTTTCCTTTGAAATACTTAACATGTGTAATATTACACAGATTAGAATAATTCTATTAATAATAATAATAATAATAAAAATAATAATACTAAAATAACAATAGGTATGCTTTCCAGCACATAAAAAGGACTCGTTTGATTTAGATTTTAGTAGAATAAAAAATAAAAAATATATAAATTAAAATAAAAATTAATAGTTAAGATTATTTATGCACAAAAATCAAGATAATTCAATAAAAGTAAATATTTTTAGCTTTGAACAAAAGTAATGTGACAAAATGAAAATTCTAAACAAACATACCCTAACTTTGTTTTTTCATTTTGCATACCATCAAAATCTAATTTCTTCAAAACATAGAGATCAATGAAGTGGCACTTCAAGAAAATTTATGATTAATTATAAAGTTTAGTTAGGAATATTTTTAGTGGCTACTCCCTCCGTTTTTTATTATAAGAAACAAATTGGAGATTTTTATGTTTTTTATTATAAGAAATTTTAATTAATTTTATCAAATTCAACAAAAAAATACTTAATATACGCTTAACATTAATTATCACTTTTTATTATAGACCATGTCTACAAAATTTCACATTATTCCAAAATCATGCATTTAGTACTCCTTTAACTTACTATAAAAAAGTAACGTAAAATTTAATTTTAAAATATATGAAAATAACAAGTGTTTCGATGGAGCACTAAACAATTTCGGAATGATGTGAAATTTTGTAAATAAGATCTATACGATAAGTAGTTTCAATCCAATTGTGAGTTTCATGAAAAAATCTTCGAAAATAAATATTAACCGGTGTAAGCGTTGGTGTAAGTTACACCGGTGTCATTTGATCCCTCTCATACATATATATAGGGTTAGGATCCATTGACACCAACCTAGACTTACACTAATTCTTATACCTCTTTAAAACATTCCGTTGAAGTTGCTTTTCACAAAATTCACCTTTAGATTGAAACTAATTATCTTATATTATAGATCACGTATACCAAATTTCACATCAATCCGAAATCGTTTAGTACTCCATCAACGTACTAAAAAGTTAACATAAAATATAGTTTTTAAATGTATGAAAATAATAAGCGTTTTGATGGAGTGCTAAATTTTTTTAGATTGATGTGAAATTTTTCGTGTGAAATTTGGAACATCGAATTGGAGAACAAATAATTCTATGCAGAAGAAGATTTTGTCCTGTTTTTAATGGTTTGCAAAAGTTATTAATAGGAGAAATTAAGGAAGAGTAGAGCAACATAGGATTAACTATGGCCATCTGTAGTAGCTAGGTTGCAATTGCAAATGCTCAAACTTGCTAGTGATGTTAAGAGTGGTCACGTTTATATATAGTTGATGAGTATTGGGAGTGAGTTCAGAATAAATTGGGTGGGTTTTTTATCGTTTTGAGGCTCAATTCAAATTAAATGATTGGGTTGGGTGATTAAGTGTATCTAATTAAATAAAAAACAGAAATTTTATTTAAAAAGAAAACGTAAAATTAATAGTGATGTAATATTAATTTTATATAAATTTAATGATTTTATTCGTTAAAATAAAACGTATCATTAATAATATAATCATAGAATATAACGTAGTCTTAATATAAATAAAGTAGTCAATTATTCATGGAAGGAGTGTTGGCAGTTAGGAGGTCATGGTGGCAGCCCACATGGTCATGTACCAAGCCTTTAAGACTTGGTAGATGGAGGTCAAGATTCGAGCCTTGGCGGTGGTGGATGAGTGCGTGTGTATTTGCCGAAAAAAAAACATAACCAACCAAAAAGAAACGATTTGATTTGGATTGCTCGGGTTCGTGGGTTACCAAACCTGTTTTTAGATTCAAATCTAGTGTCCCCAAATTATGTCCCCAATCATGGTCCACGAATAGAATATTGTCACGTCATTAACAATATTTCCTTTAATTTTAGGTAGCGTTTGACAGATGTGCTTGAACACATGACACTATGTATTGTTCCATGTTTAGTGCATCAGTTAATAGAAACGGAACAGAACATTGAGACCAATGAACGGGACAGACATGTTCAATTGAAAAGGGTGGAGTAGAAGAGAACAGAACAAAACAACACACGAAAAAATTATCATTATTTTTCATAGTCATTTTTTATTAACAAAATAATATATATTTGAATTTCTTAAACCTTATATTATTTTTTTCCAACCAAAAACTATTTTCAATTTTTTTTAAAAGAATTTACATAATAAAAATATATTCAACATAATTTATGTTTGCAAATTATTTTTAAAAATATATTTAATAATTTATTTTTTATAAAATATTAATAAAAAATTAATATATTTTAAAATTATTATTTAGTTATACTCATAATTTTTAAAAAAAGAAATTTAAGAAAAATAACTTTTTGTTTTTCCTTTAATTTTATAAAATTTTATACATATTATAAAAATAATTTTTATATTTTAATCCGCACTAAATATAAAATAACCATACGGTTGTGTTCTGTTTCATGGTCATTGTTGTGGACCAGAATAACGGCATCCCGGATATATATTTACATGCCGGGTCCAACAGCCACCAATTACCGTGTGGATCCAGGTAAGTTGGGCGCGGCCTATGATCAATGCCCAGCTAATAAGGATTGGGCCCAGGCACAGATCCTGGCCCAATACGAACCGCATTTAGGTCATTTACCACACCCTATAAATACTATCATAATGCACCATGCAAGGTACGTAAGATATATTATCAGAAATATAAACCCTAATACACTTATTGACTTGGGCGTCGGAGTACTTGCAGGTGCACACCACCGTCGCCGGAGTTCAGGACCTGCAATCCTACTACCCTTTGCTGATCAAGGAGGCCCTCCTGCTCATCCTACATACTCGTCAGGTTAGATCACAACATTGGCGTCGTCTGTGGGGAACGCAACAAAAGTCTCGTTTCCATCTATCGTCAACAATGGTTGGCTCTACCAGGAATAGGGATTATAACGATCCTAGTGTTCAAAACAAAGGAGCTGGAGAGCAGGCCGGTGCTTCGAATCAAGCAAGGGCATCCCAACACTTTGAAATTGAGGCAGAATTCCGCAAACTGCAACAGTTGGTGCAGTCACAGGCTAAAGAGATCGAAGATCTCAAAGAGCAACAACGAAAGAGGAAGCATGTTGTTATCGAAGATGATTCAGAAGAGGATAGAGCTGAGAAGCATACTCAGGCAAACCCTGAAAATCTGGAAAAAGATAACGACAATGCGGAAAAGCAGCAACGAAAATCCATAATTGAAGGAGATAAAGAAGGAAATCCGAAAACTCAGGAAAGGCAACATGAAGGACAGGTAAGTCGCCGACATGAAGGGGCCCACATCAATCCCGAGTGGAGGGGGCCAACCCACCACCCGTTCCCCCTGGGGGCCAGCAAGCCGGACAACCTGCCGGTAACCAGGAGCACATGGGCGAAAATATCCCGGATTTCGGATACATCGAAAATCCCTTCACGCCTTGGATAATGTCCCATGCTCTTCCTCATGGTTTCCAGTTTGCAAAGAAATTGAAGGAATACGATGGGACCAAGGATTCCACTTTACATGTCAGCACCTTCGAGAGAGCAATGTACTTTCAAGGGGTGAATGAGACCATTGTATGCTGTGCTTTCCCCCTCACACTATCAGAGGCTGCAAGTCGTTGGTTCTCAGACCTTCCACCATAATCCATCAGCAACTGGAAAACTCTCAAAGATAAGTTCATTCTCCATTTCACCAGTAGTAAACGACAATTTAAATCTGAATTCCACTTAGAAACTGTTAAACAGGGAAAAGATGAATCTCTACGAGATTATATAACACGTTTTAGTAAATGAAGTATTAGAAGTTAGGAATGTTGAACCTAACCTAGTGTTATATTTCTTTGTAAGAGGATTAAAACCAGGAGCTTTCGCCAAGCAACTGGCAGGGGATAAGCCCACCTCCATGAATGACCTGAAGGTCAGGGTTGAAAAGTGGATCAGAATAGAAGAATGGGAGAAGGCACAAGTCGCCAAGAAGGACGAGAAAGCAAAAACTGCCCCTCCAAACCAACCCTGGGGTAAAGATGAAAAACCCCGGGATAGGTCTCCTAAGAAGCGCAAGGGTCTTTTCAACAATTATACCCCGTTAACAATCCCGCCAGCTTCAGTGTTGAAAGAAGTGATGCATTCTGAACTGAGAGAACGGCCACCACCATTGAAAACAGTCGGAAAGCACAAAAATAAGTACTGTGAATACCATCGGGATCGTGGGCATTCTACTAATGAATGCATCCAACTCCGGGATGCGATTGAAAAGTTGATCAGGTTGAGAAATTACGCCCGGGCATCCCCAGAAAGACGGGATCACCGCCGAAGTCCGTCTCCTCGAATACAGACACCGAGATCTCCTCCTAGGAACCGAGATCAACGAACTGAAGCCCAACAGAGATCCCGGAGCCCGAGACGGACTCAGGAATCTCCTCCTAGGGGGATAATTCAAGTCATAGCTGGAGGAGCCAGTTTAAAGGGTCTTGAAGATAAGAAGAGGACCCGAGATGTCAGGGACTCTTGTTCCCAGGTAACTACTGCAGCTAACCTAGTTCTATCTTTCTCAGATGCAGATTTCCCAGAAGAACGAATCTAGGATAACGAACCACTGGTCATAGCAGCCAATCTGAACGGCTTCGAAGTCCTTCGAATCTTCATTGATCAAGGAAGTTCAGCTGACATTATGTTCTGGAGCCTTTTTGATAAAATGTGATTGGGATCCAAGGATTTAATCCCTCATAAGAGTAGCCTAATTGGCTTTACTGGAGATACAATCATTCCCAAAAGATATGTTGATCTCAACGTGAATTTTGACAAAAAGTCGAATACCAAAACAATCCCAGCTAGGTTTACAGTGGTGGATTGCCCTTCAGCCTACAACGCGCGGCCAACTCTGAATAGCCTTGCTGCCATAGTCTCTACTATCCATTTAGCCATGAAGTTTCTAGGAGAAAATGGCTCAGTAGTAACTGTCCGTGGAAAGAACAGCGATGCGCGAAAATGCTATCAAGAGAGTCTTAAAATCATGAAATCCCCATCCATCTCGCCAGTTACGGCAGAAGAGAAAGGGAAGCAAAAGATGGAAAAACGTGATTTGATACGGGATGCAGGGGTCATGATGACTAACCTAGATCCCTGAGCAGATTTTGAACATCAATGACCTCAACCAGAAGGAGACCAGATCTTAGTCCACATAGAACTTAAAGAAGATCAGACTGTCAAGATAGGGGCTAACCTGCCCCCCATCATCAAAGAGCGACTCATTGAATTATTGAAATTGAACAAAGACCTGTTTGCTTGGGTTTCCTCCAACATGCCTGGAGTGGACCCAGAATTTGTGTGCCATCGATTGTCTTTAAAACTGGGATGTATCCCGGTAGCCCAGAAGAAGAGAAAAATGGGTCCAGAAAGACAAGCAGCTATAGAAAAACAGGTAAAGGAGTTGTTAGATGCAGGCTTTATCAGAGAAATACGATATGCAGATTGGCTCTCAAACGTGGTAATGGTAAAAAGGCTAACGGGAAGTGTAGAATGTGCACAGATTATACAGATCTGAATAAAGCGTGCCCCAAAGATCCATTCCCCTTGCCTTATATCGATAAACTCGTTGATAACTCTGCAGGTTATAAGTATTTATCCTTCATGGATGCTTACTCTGGCTACAATCAGATCCCAATGCACCCTGAAGATCAAGAGAAACGACATTCATAATCGACATGGGTGTCTACTGTTACATAATGATGCCGTTCGGTCTAAAAAATGCCGGAGCAACATACCAGCAAATGATGAGCCAGGTATTCAAAGAGCAGATTGGCAAGATCCTCGAGGTCTATATTGACGACATGATAGTAAAGACTCCTGAAGACAAAGACCCGGTGGCTGATTTGCATGAGACTTTCCAACAGCTACGCAAGTGTGACTTAAGGTTGAATCCTAATAAATGTACTTTTGGGTCGAAGCCGAAAAGTTCTTAGGCTTTATGCTAACCAGTCGGGGGATTGAGGTCAACCCCGACAAGTGTAGTGCCGTGTTAAATATCCAGAGTCCCCAGACCATTAAAGAAGTCCAACAACTGACTGGAAGGATTGCGACATTGACAAGATTCCTTCCTGATTCAGCTCAGAAGTGTCTACCCTTCTTCAGGACTTTACGGCGCAAAGAGGATTTTCAATAGAACCCAGAATGTGAAGAAGCTTTCCAAGGGCTGAAGAAGATATTATCAGCTCCACCGGTCCTATCCCGTCCAGATCCTGGGTAGATTCTATATCTTTACTTGGTCGTCACTAATGACGCAATCAACGCGGCTTTAGTGAAGGAGGAATCCTGGAACCAGAGTCCGATATACTTTGTTTCTAAAGCATTACAGGGATCAGAATTGAATTATCAGAGGGTTGAGAAGGTTGCCTATACCTTGCTATTTGCATCTCGGCGGTTGAGGCCATACTTCCAATGTCATCCTATCACGGTAAGAACTAATCAACCCATTAGACAAATCTTACATAAACTTGACTTGACAGGGAGAATGATGACCTGGGCAGTAGAACTATCACAGTACGATATCTCGTATGAACCACGTCAGGCAATCAAAGCACAGACGGCTTTGGCTGATTTTGTAGCCGAGATGACACATCCCGGAGAAGAACCAAAAGGATCTTGGACCATTTATGTTGATGGGTCCTCAAACCCCAAAGGAGTAGGCGCTGGTATACTGATCGAAAATGACGAGGGGGTAACGGTAGAATATTCTCTGAAATTTGAATTTCCGACCTCCAATAATCAAGCAGAATATGAAGCCTGTTTAGCCGGGATACGCGCGACAAAAGAACTAGGAGCTACCGCGATCAGTTTATGCTCAGACTCCCAATTGGTGGTATCCCAGATAAAAGGGGAATACCAGACAAGAGAACCATTGTTGCAAAGATACCTGGCAAAGGTTAAAGAAAGTCTACTTGGTCTTTCTAAATTCGAGATCAAGCACATTCCAAGAGAAGAGAACAGTCGCGCTGATCTACTCTCAAAATTAGCCAGCACCAAATCATCCTCAACTTTGAAGTCAGTGGTAGAAGAAGTTCTCCCTTCTGCTTGTGCTATTTTGCAAGTTGAAAGTGAAGATTGAAGGACTCCAATAATAGAGTATATCACTAAAGGCACCATCCCGGCCGATGCCCGGGAAGCAAAGCAGAATGCATCCCGGTATTCCATTATAGAAGGACAATTATTCAGAAGGGAACTATCCAATCCTTTGCTTAAATGCATTGGACCATCCGAAACATGGTATGTTCTCACTGAGGTGCATGAAGGAAGTTGCGGTCACCACATTGGTGGCAAATCGTTGGCAAGGAAATCCTTGCGGGCAGGATACTTCTGGACAACCATGAACAAAGATGCAGCTGACCACGTGAAGAAGTGCCAAAAGTGCCAAGAACACAGTCCACTATCCCACATCCCGGCCGAAGATTTGCACAGCATCTCCACCCCATGGCCTTTTCACACTTGGGGCTTGGACCTCTTGGGACCTTTCACGCCAACCACAGGTCAGTTTAAACATCTTATTGTTGCTTTTGATTATTACACTAAATGGATTGAATTGGAACCTTTAGCTAGCATAGCATCAGTTAAAGTTCAGAACTTTGTATTTCGGCAAATAATATGCCGCTTCGGTATCCTGGCGGAAGTCATCTACGACAATGGGACCTAATTTACCGAAAAAGACTTCCGAGAAATGCCGGCAGGACTCCATATCAAGCAGTATTTTGCTAGTGTAGAGCACCCACAATCAAACGGACAGGAAGAATCCGCAAACAAAGTCATACTTAATGGCTTAAAAAAGAGGTGTGAGAAAGCTGGAACTAGTTGGGTGGAAGACCTTTATCAAGTACTTTGGAGCTACAGAACTACTCCCCAAAGCTCTACTGGAGAAACTCCATTTCGAATGGTATACGGATCAGATGCCGTAATCCCGGTAGAAATTGGACATCCATCTTGGAGGGTCATGTATCCAACCAAGAAAATGAACAGCTACTCAGAGAAGATTCCAACATGGTCGAAGAGATCCGAGAAGCCGCCAGAATCAAAGAGTTGTCCCGGAAGCAACAAGTAGCACAGAGATACAACTTGAGGGTTGTCCCGAGAAGTTTCCAACCTGGCGACTTAGTCTTAAGAAGAGCCAACATTGGAAATCGGAATGCTAAAGACGGGAAGCTCAGAGCAAACTGGGAAGGCCCATTCCGGGTCAAGACCGTCGTAGCTAATGGAGCATATCATCTAGAGACCCTCAAAGGCAAAGAGATTCCTAGAACGCTTAATGTCGCAAACTTAAGGCGCTATTATAGTTAAGTTATGTAATTTACATTCTTTGTAATAAAGGGGCACTCTTTTTCCTGTAGCAGGTTTTATCCTTAAGGAGGGTTTTACTGCTAGAGGTTTTAACGAGGTCCCCATTTGTTATTTGCTTCTTGTTATCAATAAAGCATCATTCTATTCACTCTTACACAAACAAGCTAGTTCAATTCTTAATAGCAAACAGATCGGAAGAAGGTATGAGAAGTACAAATAATCCGAGTTTGAAATGTCGTCAACACGCAGAAACCGACATACATACGAGGCCAACAATGAGTCGAGATACCATTACGGGTAATTCTCTTCTACAGACTCAATAGGGGCCCGTCACGGGTTAACCCTGGCCATAAAAAAACATGGAATGCCTTCAAGGTCACACTTCGACCTAAACTTAGAGAAAGTACAAACTATTTTCCCTCCTATCAAGGAGTTAAAAGGGCAACATCACGAATGCGCCCTAACAACTAAAAGAACATCCCAGAATTCCCGTAACAACGGGATAATAAGGGGCACCTTTCTTGGTCAAGCCTCAGCGACATGAAGACATGCAACAGATAAAGAAAGAATCCCAAAACATAAACCGAAGCTACACTTCGACGAAAACTAGAGAAAGTATAAGCTACTTTCCCTCCTACCAAGAAGTTCAAAGGGCGCCATCACGGATGCACTCTAACAATTAAAACGGCACGAGAAAACTCCGTATCAAGCAGAATGCAAAGAGGCACCATGAGTGGTCAAGCCTTAGCGACATGTCGAAACGTAGTAAATAAAGTATGAATCCCGAAACCAAAAATAGAAAGTAAACAACAGAGAAAGTCTACATTCAACATAAACTTGTCTGGAAGCGTTACAAAAGCAAAACAGAACAAGAGAAATGTAAAAACAAAGAAACATTAAACTAATCAGCCCCTCCAGCAGATGCACCTTCGGGTTCTAGAACGGGATCAGTAGGAGGAGGAGTGCCGCAGTCGAAGGGCTCGAGTCGGGGATCAGCAGGGTCAATAGGTATGGGATTGTGAGGATCATGGAAATCCATGAACATCCCATCCTTCATGCCGTGATACTTGCAAAGACCACGAGTGTTCAAATTAATCCCGGGATTCAAGAACAGGAGGGTCTTCACACAGTCCTGGTAGGAATCATCCACCGTAGTGTCCATATCTTGATAAGCCTCCTCTAACTTTTCTTGAGTCTCCCGCAGCTCAACCTGCGTCTCGTGAAGCTTCGAAGCTGATCCCAGAAGCTCGGACTAAAGAAGGCTAAGAGCAGAACCATCTTCGGCTGCTTTAGTTCTCAGATGAGAAACTTCATCCTTCAGCTTTAAGTTCTTGGCACCTAAGCCGACAGCCTTCTCCTTCTTCTTAGAGAAATCCTCCTCTAGAAGAGAGAACTTCTCCCTCAAAACGGCGAGATCCTTCGCTGCACGAGATTCCGCCTCCTTGGAGCTCTTGAGCAAAGCCTCCTTTAAGTCCATATCATCCCGCAGATCCCGAAGCTGGACCTTCAAAGAAGCAGCTTGTCCTATGTCCTCCGCTTGATCGTGGACATGCTGAAGCATAGCCATACTCATAGTCGTCCAACCCATAAGGGATTTGGCTTGCTCCTGCAAAAGTCAAGACAAAATATGCAGATAAGAGGCAAAGCTACCGGGATCAGTTAATCAACCAATCAATACCAAATTTAGATGGTAAACCACATGTACCTTCACGACAACAGCACCACCCTTGGTAAAAAAGTCCCCATGTTAAAACTTGATCAAGGGCGACTGGAAGCCTTCCCAAGCAGAGGAAGGGGTAGAGAAGGGCGCCATTAATACCGGGTTCATACCGGCAGAAGCCCCTTGGGCACCTCCAGGTTGGTCACCTACAAATCGAACTCAATAAATATGAGAAGGTAACACATGATTCTCATACGGCTAGGAAACCTGGCTATAAACGCATACCAGATTTAGTCGCGCGATGGCGTTTCGGGTTCGCGTTAGCTACCTCGGCTCTAGAAGAAGGAGGCACAGACCTCTTAGCTAGCGAAGCTCCCCCGGCAGGAGCTACATCCGAGATTCTAACCCCAGTGGAAACCACCGGGACAGGTGCAGGCACTGGAGCAGGAGAAGGAGGTGGGCCTACAGAAACAGCCTTCCCTTTTCCCTTGGCATCTCGCTTTTGCTTCTGGATGGCATAGTTGGCCATGATCTCGGTTGCAGAAACAAGAACACATTTGTTAAATAAAAGTAAAAAATAACCGATATGAAACACAGGTAATCAGCATTCTACAATAAAGGAAAATGCCCTACATAAGCATGCCGCCTTATCATGGCGATATACCCTTATCACATCCTTACAATGGATGAGTATCCCCCTTGCACAACGAAGGCGCACAAATTCCTGAAGGTTTGTTGGTCTTCTTCTTCTAGGAAGCCAATCTCCAATTCCTTCAGGGACAGAGACCTTTGATAATGCTCCTCCGTTCAATAAAGCGGGAACAAGGGTTGCTTGTTGTCTCATCCAGAAGGGAGTGCAATCTTTGGTCCGAGGGATAACTTTAACATAAAAATACCTATGGGCCTTGAAGGACTCTTCATAAGGGACAAATAGTTGGGGGATCCCAGAGCGATGACGAAGAGATACCCAATTCTTCTTCCTCAGACCGCGATGGAGACCAAAAATATACAAGAACAAGGTCGAGGAGCAATGCAACAAAAGACCTCAAAGGTCTGAAGAAATCCCCAACCGTTAGGATGAAGCTGGGTAGGAGCGAGATGAAGGTTGTGCAAAACTTCAATCTGAAGGTCAGAGAAAGGAAACCTAATTTTAAGTTGGTGCCACAAAGACTCCAACATCATGATATAAGAACCTTCACCTTCAGATGCCGGCGTACGAATTCTTTCCTTCTTACTCGGGATAACCAACTTGTGGTTTGACGAAGGATCAGCCGTAACGTCAGTCCCAGGAGAGTGTTGGGCCCATAATGAAAACATTTCCTCCAATGCTTTTCCACCTGCCTGAGCCGGCGACCATCCTTCACCGAACACTCCTCCCGGATGATATCCCAGGGAACCCATAACATCCCCGAAATATTCTTCAGTTCTAAGAAATTCGGGGGACATTCAATTCTAGGTTGAGAAGTACTAGGTTCGCCTACCCCTCGTACGACAACCTCTGAATCCCCGACATCAGATGAAGCCGGTACTCCAGCAGAAGATCCCGGAGCATCAGAAGCTACCGGGATAAGAATGTCGTCTTGAGTGGGTTCCATATCTACATGACAAGAGAAAGTAGAGTCAGATCCCGGGGATGAATGACTACGAGGAGAAGGAACATAAGCAGGTTCGGACTTAGAATCTAGGGAATGTGTCATAGATGACGGTATAGACTCTCTATCTTCTAAAGGATCCCCAGGATGGGAAGACTCAATCTCATCTCCCACCGGAATAAAATTAACAAGAGCACGACGATCTGAACTTTGCTCGACAGAAATAGAACTCTCAGAACTACATTCATCAGGAAGATGGGCCGATGCCAGAAGAAGAGCAGAAGGTTCTATGTTTAAAGTGTTAAACGACCCACCCACGCTTTGAGTAACCGACTCACCACTCTTCACTCGTCGTGAATACAGAGGGTAAAACCAAAAATGGAAAGATTCACAATAATCAGGGTTGGCTTTAGAGGGCGTACCTGGACAAGGGTTTGGCTCATTAGAAGACCTATGTTTTCGGAGTCCCCTCGCAAAACTCTCAAGAAGCTCATATCATTGGATTCCGAGGAAGAACCACTCGTCAACACGATAACATTATCGGCCATTTTGAAGGAAAGAAACCCAGAAACTACAACTAAACCCTAAAGAATGGGGAGCAGGCAAAAGAACAACCCAAGAATCAGGAAAGAATCACACAAATTATAAGTTGATGAGGAACAGAAGTGATACTTGTTACTTAGAAATGAAGATGTTGCTGAAAAGAGAATGTTGGCAACTTTGGGCATGAAGAAGAGGAAGAGTCGCGAAAACTATTCTCAGAGAAAGATGAATGGGCTAAAGTGCGAAGAGAGAAAAGTGAAAACTTGAAAAGAAGAAAAGAGGTAAAATGTAACGGGTGAAAAGAAATAAAGTAAAAACCGTCACATCACCTTAATGAACGTGGGGCCAAAGACTATGCTAATCATCGTGCACAGTGCCCAAAATGGAGTGCGTGAAATACACGCGCCCAAAAAGAAAACCAACCGTTATCTCGTGACATTTCTAGAATCGTCATCTAACATCCACCCGACATGACGAATGAACTCGCCAACCTCTCCCAAGAAGAGCTTGACAACTTGGGGGGCAACTGTTGTGGACCAGAATAACGGCATCCCGGATATATATATTTACATGCCGGGTCCAACAGCCACCAATTACCGTGTGCATCCCGGTAAGTTGGGCGCGACCTATGATCAAGGCCCAGCTAATGAGGATTAGGCCCAGGCACAGATCCTGACCCAATACGAGCCACATTTAGGTCATTTACCACACCTTATAAATACTATCATAATGCACCATGCAAGGTACGTAAGATATATTATCAGAAATATAAACCCTAATACACTTATTGACTTGGGCATCGGATTACTTGCATGTGCACACCATCGTCGCCGGAGCTGAGGACCTAGAAGCAATCCTACTACCCTTTGCTGATCAAGGAGGCCCTCCTGCTCGTCCTACATACTCGTCAGGTTAGATCACAACAGTCATTAAACACACTACACGGTTCTGTTCCGTTCCATTATGTTTTGTACCATTTCGTTCTATTATGTTCTGTATCGTTACCAAACGCTACCTTAATGTTTAATTTCCTAATGTTAAGATCAAGTCCCACGTCGATCAGAAAGAGGGCGATCATAAAGTATATAAGTGGTGTGGTAATCCTCCTCTTATGAGCTAGCTTTTGGGAGTGAGTTAGGCCCAAATCCAAATTTCCAATATGTTATCAAGAGTCAGGTTAGTCGTGGGTGCCACCTGCAGATGTCTAGTCCTGCAAACTTCACGCACCAGATGTCCAGTCCTATGCGTCAGGGAGTGTGTTAAGATCAAGTCCCACATCGATCAGAAAGAGAGCCACATAAAGTATTTAAGTAATGTGGTAATCCTCCTTCTATAAACTAGCTTTTGAGAGTGAGTTAAGTCAAAACCGAAATTTCTAACATCTAATAAATTTTTTTAGTAACATGACAATATTATATTGGTGGGATATAATCGGGGAACTAGATTTTAATCCCCTTTTCCCACCCTCATGAGTACCATGACAGTGTAAAAATTTTCTCCTCGCAAGTTGATAAAAAAACTATTTTTTTCCACCCACGTGTTTTTTATCAACAAGAAAATTTGTTCACGTGTTATTTGTTTTACTTTTTTAATTTTGTTTAATCAGATAAAACATGAATGAATAACAATAATGAATGATGGAGATTTATCTGGATTTTAATTTTGTGCTGTAACAATATTATGCTGCTGTAGTGATGTGTCTCAATTTTAGCTTGTAACAGCAGCAAATCGTATCCGATTTTTTTTATAGTACTTAGTGACTGTAACGTCACCCAAAGGAATTAATATTAATAAGGGTTTTTTTAAATTTTAATATGTGCAATATTGTATGAGATAAGAATTTTAAAGTGGAAAAAATGATAAGTAATAAATGCATGTTAAAATATAAGTCAATTCATTTTTTTCTTTCACCATAAAAAACTTTTCCTTTTGTATGCTTTCGAGCATATAAAAAGGACTCGTTTGATTTTGATTTTAGTAGAATAAAAAATGAAAAATATATAAATCGAAACAAAAACTAATAGTTAAGATTATTTATGTACAAAAATTGAGATAATTAAATGAAAGTAAATATTTTTAGCTTTGATCAAAAGTAATTTTGACCAATTGCAAATTCTAAACAAACATGTCCTAACTTCTCTATTTTTTTATTTTGCATAGTGTCAAAAACTAATTTCTTCAAAACATAGAGATCAATGAAATGACACTTCATGAAAATTTATGATTAACTACAAAGTTTACTTAGAAATATTTTTAGTAGCTACTCCCTCCGTTTTTTATTATAAGAATTTGTTTTGAGATTTCTATATTTTTTATTATAAGAAATTTTAACTAACTACCCTTAATATTAATTATGACTTATTATTATTATTTTCTATAAGCATTTAACTCTTTGTTAAGTATTTTAGAGAACTAAAATACTAACTCGTTTTAAT
The DNA here is from genome assembly GCA_037177725.1 of Cyamopsis tetragonoloba. Classification (NCBI taxonomy): domain Eukaryota; kingdom Viridiplantae; phylum Streptophyta; class Magnoliopsida; order Fabales; family Fabaceae; genus Cyamopsis; species Cyamopsis tetragonoloba. The sequence continues at coordinate 20,901,419 of CM074122.1, forward strand.
ATAGTGGAAAACAAATTATCGTCCTCATGGAGCAACTACAGAACAATTTAGATCAATTAGAAAACTTGGGTTTGAATTGTAAAATAAGTGCTCATAATTGTAAAAAAGGTTAAAAAGAATTTATAAAAACACTTGTTTATTCCCACAACTTAAGAACTTATTATGTTAATTGAATGGCCAAGGATAAAAACCACTGACAAGATCCCTCATTTGCCAGATTCTATGACAAAACTATATCGATTAAATCCCTTTAAACGGTAAAAGAGTTGCCACGCAATAAGAACTCCCTTTTTAAAAATGGTTCATAAATGAAAACTGTCTCTAGCCCTTCATTGATGAAATTCCTTTAGAAGGAGAGAAGGAAGGTGAGTAAGCTTTCAACTTTAAATTAAACAGAGAAAAGAAAACCAATTTAAGCTACCATCTCTCAATTTCTCACTTTCTCTCCCTAAAACCCTAAATTTCGTGCAGAGATGGCTTCCTTAGCTCCTAGTGAATGAGACTTTTTAAAGAGATCCCAAGCGATTTATCTTTGCTCAAGATGAGATAAAATAATATCAAATAATGTTTCTTCAGATCTTTTTCTTCTTTTTTTCACCCTTATCTTTTGTGTTTTTATCTATTTACATCAATTCACAAGATAAGGATGAAACTCAAATCAACCAATTCTCTCTCAAATTAAGATAAGTATTGAATTTACTAAATTTAGGGGAATTTAATTAAAAGATAAGCATAATATCATTTAAAATATATTCAAATTAACAATAAAATATTTTAATAATTATCCATCATCACTCTTAGACTACTATTCCTATTTACTAAAAAAAAGCATTAAAAATGGAGAGAGTTTAGCTCAACATCAATATTAAATGAGGTTAATTTAGGAAATACAATCAATTTTTGTATAGAATTAACTAAAATTAAATGATTTTAACTAATCCCTCGGTAAATGTAAAGTTAGGTTATTTTTCTTATAATAAATAACGGAAGGAGTTATTCATAATTGAATTGCTACTTATTAATTACTGAAATTTCCTAACTAATTTATTAGCCATAGATTCATGATTAAATTAGATATGAATTAGCTATGAAATATAACTACAAATTATTTTTGTAGCTAATTTATATCTAAATAGCTAAAAAAAATTTCGTAGCTAATTTGTATTTAAATAGTTACTCACTAGTTATGAAATGTAGTTACAAAGTATTTTTAGCTAATTTGTATCTAAATAGCTACTAATTAACTATTGAAGAAAATTTCATAGCTAATATTTTTAGTTACTATTTAGCTATTAATTAGCTATGAAATGTAACTACAAAATAAAATTTCCAAATTAAATTTGTTAAAGTCTTGAAAGTATTTTTATGGCTAAATTACACTTTGGCCACTTATGTTGTAAAAATTTTTTAATTTGGTCCCATATGTTTATTTTGATTCACTTTGGTCCCTTATATTGTATTTGTTGGACCAACTTGGTCCTTTTCGTGAACTTTATCTATTTGAGTTATCAGAGTGGCCAAAATGACGTCGTTTTGTGCTCCATATTGGTTCAAAAAATATAACATAAGGGACCTAATTGATAAAAAAAAAACATGTAGGACCAAAGTGTTTTAAAAAAATACAACATAGGAGACTAGAGAGAATCAAAATAAACATAAGAAACTAAATTGATCCAAAATATACAACATAAGGGACCAAAATGAATCAAATAAACATAAGAGACCAAAATAAAACTTTCTTATAACATATGGGACCAAAATTATAATTTATCCTATTTTTATTAGATTATATATATAAATTTCAAAATATTTTTTATCTAAATAATATATAATTTCAACAATAATATATAATTATTAAAGTCTTATTATTAATAAGGGTCATGCTAATAAGTATCTTATATGCATTAGTTGAAGTGTAATAACTACGTCTCATTTAATGTTTAAATTATACTTTAAAAAATTTGCATTGAAAGAACTTTTAATTTTTAAAACAATAAATTCTTTAATTCATATAAAATATTTCTACCATTATAATCATAATTATTAAACTCGGCTCAGTCATTGACTCGACCGAGGTATTGGGTCACCGAGTCACTAGTTCATTCGATGTATCAAAAGAGGTAAGCAAAGCTAAATTTTAGAATTTATAAGTACACAATAAGAATAATAATAATAATTATAATAGTATAAAATAATCTTAATTTTAAAACTAGATATGTATTTTTTTTATATAAAATTTTTAAAATGAATGAAATAATCTGAGATATCGCGATCACCTTGGCACATAGAATGGACAGCTTGAAGGAGGTCGGAGAACCGGAAGTAATCGCCCGTTGAATATCTGATTTGTATATCTTGCCATAACTCCCGAGCAGTGTCGAAAAAGGCAACGCTCTGCGCAATCTGCACAGAAACAGTGCGTTGTGTCCAAGAGGTGACCATGGAATCGCATTTGATCCAAGCGTTGAAGTAAGGATCATAAATTGGCGGTTTTGGTAAAGAATAATCAACAAACCCTAATTTGTGAAGCATGTTGTGAAATCAAAGCAAATAATTGCTACGGCCTTCAAGAACGGGTGTGGCTATGACAGAACCGGGGTTATCAACGGGATGAAGATAATACGGGTCTGTTATTGGTGGGTTTGGGGTTTATGTGTTTGATTGTGATTCGGCCATGGCTTAAGAAAGGAGATGAAGATCGTAGGGTTTGTAACCAGAGAAGGTAAAGATCAATGACGAAGGCACGCTGTGCGGTGAAACCCTAATTGCGCAATGAACCATTGTGGCTTGTAGATACCATAAAGGACGCTGAGCAGAGCGAGAGAATAAAAAACTGAATTATTATTATTATTGTTGTGTGAGTACAAAGCGGCGCATGGAAGCATATATACATGAGCAAACCTAACCCTAGAATAACTAGAAGATGGGCCAGAAAAAATAACGGAACAAAAAAGGGCCCATAGGCTTTACAAGAAATATAAAGTAAGGTACACAAATAGTTTCTTGTATTATACATGGCAGATTGTATTCTTTGTCATTGCATATGGACTAAAGTGTTTTCACTTTTCACCATTCCATTTGTAGCTATTTTCTCAAGGGAACTTGGATCATTTCTTGCATCTCTTAGTAGAATGTCTTCGGCCGAGATATAGCTAACCCAATATGTTTTCTCTCTTTTTCAATTACCTTGTCAATCGAGATACATCAACGACTAAGGTCTATTTGTTTATACTTTTACTATAAGTTAAGTAAAAGTACTTCTAGAGATAGTAAAAATTTCTTACTATCGTCGAATCTGCATTAATATCAAAATCACTACCAATAAAAATACTTTTTGCAGTCTTCGAATTTATCGAAACAGGCACTAGGTGGCTAGAGAAACTTTTTGCACGAGAGGATCCGACCTCCTACCCTAGGTTATGGGTTCGATAATCAAGGACCGTATTCGATTTTTTGCCGCGCTGTCTGGGGCTCCGTGTGCATCTCCATTTTGATAGGTGCACTGAGAAATTCTAGCAAGGTTCATTGCTATTTGAACGAATGGTTTTGGGAATGGAGAATTAGAGACACATTCTTTGTTCATCTTCTTCCATGTTTCATTAAGCAATGTTTGGATGTGTTTGTGAGCATCTTCTTCACTAATGCCACTTTCTCGCATGTAGCACACAATTGAACTTGCTGCTTCACCTCTCTGTAATTCTGCCTGCAAAACACACGACTAATAAATCAATCATATGGACTAAATCAATTGAACTTGCTCCTTCACCTCTCTTTTTTTTTTCCCATAATTTTATAGACTAAATCAATTAACAATTATTTTTGCATGATTAAGGTAAGTGAAATTACCGTTGAAGTACCCAAATCATTGCAAAGTCTAAAAATAATGGAAGGTCTCTGCAAAAGGACATGGTAATTGTTGTCCAAGGACTCAAGTGCCTCTTTTGTAATTGTGTGATTCATCAAGAAATAGGCATGGGTCAATATAACTACCCCAGACACGGACACCCATCCATTCTTTAGGTATTCCTCAAATTTTGGCAACTCTTTCTTTTGCGACCACTTTGCTTCTTGTAGAAATGCTTTCAACATATCTGACCACTATAATTCAATTCAGAAAAAAAAAAAGCACACTTAATATGTTTTCAACATAAATAACTAATGAAATTAAGGTAAATTTTCCGGTGTATGTATGAGAATTTAGTGACATTGATATGTTAGAAAGATAATAGCTAAGAAAGGCTTATTCATTTTTGTTTTTTAAAATTGTATTATAAAATATTTTTTTGAAATAGTTTTTGAAAAAAAAAAGAAAGAAATCAGTTTTCATTGTAAATTTAAATTAGTATATAAATGTCTCAGTTATGTAGCTTAGTTGGTGAGCGCATGAGGATATGCCTGTGTGGGTACGAGCTGGGTTCAATCCCCGATTGTATTACTTTCCTAGCTATGAACCAAAAAAAACAAATAGTATATAAATGAAAATTGAAACTAACGGTCTATTTGATTCAGTTTTTTTTTTTAAATTTTTAAAACTTTATTGTAAATTTATTTTCAAAAACTATTTTCAAAAAATAAGAAATTGAGTTTTCAATACAAATTAGAATGAAAATTCAAAAAAATTGAAAACTGAAACAAATTTTAGATGCTTCCAAATTTTAGTTTTTAAAAACTGAAAAACACATACTATTGCAAAAAACTATTTTTGAAAACTAGTATGTTGAACAGATTTTATAATTTTCTATTTTTAAAAACTAGAAACAATTTTCAAAATAATTATCAAGCAAACTTTAAGTTTTAGATGTTTTCAAATTTTAGTTTTTAAAAAATGAAAAACATATTGTTTCTAGAACTAATTTATCAAACATTTTTTTTAATTTTATATTTTTGGAAACAAAAAACTATTTTAAAAAATAGCTATCAAACAAGAACTTCATTCCCTTTTTTTTTTCCTCAATAAATCAAAGGCTTCCTTTCTTATATGGTTATTATATTGGAACGACAAGTCAAAAATGAAGGAACGTTTTAATTTTCTTTTTAGAAACATTTTATTTTAAGGCTTGAATTGTTGAAAAATATCTACATTAATTAAACCCCGAAAAATCACCTGTCAACTGTCAAAGAACTAGTACCACAAATTTTCAAAATACACCAGAAAATTCACCTGAAATTAATTCGTTCCAATTAAATAAATAAAATGAGTGTGAGGTGTTGTTTTGAACATACAACTTTTGTGAGGTATGGACGGATATCTTGTCCTTGTTCTTTAAGTGTGTCATAAGCCATTTCATTGACAGTGTTGTAGAGTGCCAAGAAGCATATCTTCATGTACTCAGGCAGAACGTGAATTGCTTTAACATCCCATCTGAAAATAAATAAATATACAAATAAATTAATGTAACAATTAATAATTTAAGTGCCAGCACAATGTGCATATCTGAATGTAGCACACAAAATAGAAATTAATTTTTGAGCATGCTAACTTTCGTTTTGTTGTATGATTTTTCAATTATTGGAAGTTAACTCCCAGTTGAATGTGTAGTGCTGTTAAGGGAAACTATTAGTTCTTCATTCTATTATTTTTTCAATTGAGTTAGTTTTCTGTTACACTTATATAAATACAAAAACCTTTCTCCTTTTCTAAACACTTGATAATATTCATCAATAATACATCAATTGCAATATGCTGTGTATCCTATCTTCTCTCTTGTTACAATAATCTCTACATGGTTTCATAGAGCCTGAACACCACCATGGCTTCTCAAGCTTCTTCATCTTCATCTTTTTTTCCACAAACGTTTACCACACCCATCACCATTAAACTTGACGATGATAACTTCCTAATCTGGCAGCAGCAAGTTCTAGCTACAATACGCGGTTTAAAACTCTCAAAATACATTCTTGATGATTGTGTTCCTCCAAAATTTGCGACTAAAGAAGATGAGGTTTCTGGTACCCTCACAAGAATTTTTGAATTTTGATCAACAAGATCAACTGCTTCTGGCTTGGCTCTTAGCTTCAATGTCAGCCCCAATCTTAAGAAAAATGGTTGGCTTAGATCGCTCATATCAGGTATGGAAAAGATTAGAAATTTACTATGCTTCCCACACCTGTGCTCGTGTCAAGAAACTCAAATTACAGCTTCGTTTGCTAAAGAAGGATAAATCCATCAATGAATATCTTCTGGAAATAAAGAAAATTGTCGATTCCCTAGCTACTATTGGTTCTGCTGTATCTGAGGAAGATCATATAGAAGCAATTATGGATGGTCTTCCCGAAGAATATGATTCTTTTGTTACATCAGTCACGTCTCGATTAGATCCTTACTCTGTCAATGATATTGAGGCGTTGTTGATGGCTCAAGAAGAACGTTTTGAGCGACACAAGAAATCCGGACAATTTGTTATTCTGGCTAACACTGCTTCTGCTTCTCAGAATTGCACTTACAATAAGGGACGTGGTGACTCTCAAAATCATCGTGGAGGTTACAATGGTCATCGAGGAGGTCGTTCCCTTTTTCGTAGAAATCAAAACTACAATCGTGGTGGCAGATTCTTCAATAATAGAGGTTATGGTAGATCAAATTGGAACCAAAATTCTTCCTCTCAACCACGTGTGCAATGTCAAATTTGTGGTAGGGGTGGACACATTGCAGCAGATTGCTGGCAGCGGTTCAATCAAGACTATCAACCTCCTCCTCAAGCAAACAATGTGCAGTTCTCTCAACAACATCAGACTACTGATCAGTTTAACTTGGTGACTCCAACAGCAAGTTTGGATCCCCTTTGGTACCCTGATAGCGGTGCTACTCATCATATTACCAATGATGAACATAATCTTAGTGTGAAGACTAATTACACAGCTGCTGAACGTGTTAGAATTGGTAATGGATCAGGTTTGCACATTTCTCATGTTGGAAACTCAAAATCTGTACTCCATCTTGTCCAAAATCATTTGTTTTAGATCAAGTTCTTCATGTTCCCTCTATAACAAAAAATCTGCTAAGTGTCTCTAAATTTGCTTCTAATAATAATATGTTCTTTGAATTCTTTCCTGATTATTGCACTGTGAAATCATAGGACACCAAGGAGATACTTCTTCGAGGCAAAACTAATCATGGTCTCTATGTTCTTCCTGCTTTCCATCCAGCTCAACCTTCTGTTCACTATACGACATTGTCTTCTTCTCCTCAGTCCTTTGATCTTTGGCATTCGCGCCTTGGTGATCCTGCAATCAAAACTGTGAAAGCTGTTCTGACTAAATGCAATATATCTTGTACAAATTTTCCATCTTCCTTACAATGTACTTCTTGCTGTATTGGGAAAGCTCATCAGCTTCCCTTTTCTGATTCTGTATCCGTGTATAATTCACCCCTTCAGCTTGTATTCACTGATATTTGGGGACCTTCCCCTGTTTCATCTACTAATGGAGCAAGATATTACATTGTTTTCATTGATGCTTTTTCGCGTTACACTTGGCTTTATCTGTTACAACATAAATCTGAAGCCTTAACAGCTTTTACCCAATTCAAAGCATTTGCTGAAAACCAGTTTAATTGCAAAATTAAGGCTTTACAATCTGACAATGCCAAAGAATACTTAAAGTTTGGTGCTTATCTCACTAAACATGGCATCTCACATAGGCTAAGTTGTCCTCATACACATGAACAAAATGGTATACCTGAAAGAAAGCATAGACACTTAACAGAAACTGCCTTGTCCCTTTTGCATGCAGCTTCTCTCCCTCTTCAGTTCTGGGGTGAGGCTTTTTCCACTGCTGCTACCTTGATCAATTATTTGCCTTCTTCTGCTCTTGCTCATGACAGCCCTTTTGAAAAATTGTTTCATAAGATTCCTGATTATGGTTTCTTAAAAGTGTTTGGCTGTGCTTGTTTTCCTCTCTTAAGACCTTACAACACTCATAAATTTGATTTCAGGTCGCATATGTGTTTGTTTGTAGGCTATAGTCCTTCTCATAAGGGCTATAAATGCTTGTCTCCCAATGGTAAGGTTTATGTGTCTCGCCATGTCATATTTCATGAGTCTGTTTTTTCTTATAAGCTGTCCTCTAATCCTTTTGCACCTTCAGTTCCCTCTTCTTCCTCTTCTACTTCCTATCCTTCTCTAACTGTCTTAATACCTCATGTACAAAATTCTCCAACTGCATCTTATTCAATTAACTCCATTACTAATTCTTCTGTGAAAGGTGCTTCTGTCCCTCCACCTGTTGATAATTCTGTTTCAGGTATAGCTGGTGTTCACGATAATGTCCATGCTGCTCCACCATGTACTCAGAATGTCCATCCTATGACAACTCGAGCTAAAGTAGGTATCTTCAAGCCTAAAACTTATATCTCAACAGCTTCTGGTAGTTATGATCCACACCAGGAACCACATTCTGTGAAAGAAGCTCTGTCTAAACCTGAGTGGCTAGCAGCAATGCAACAGGAATATGATGCTCTTCTCTCAAATAATACTTGGTCCTTAGTTGATCCTCCACCTCATTGCAAGCCTATTGGGTGCAAGTGGGTCTTCAAGACAAAATACAACTCTGATGGCAGTTTTCAAAGGCATAAAGCTAGGTTGGTGGCTAAGGGCTATCATCAAAGAGAGGGTTTTGATTTCAAGGAGACATTCAGCCCAGTTATCAAACCTACAACCATAAGAATTGTGCTCAGTCTTGCTCTGTCAAGAGGTTGGGATATTCAGCAGGTAGACATCAATAATGCATTTCTGCATGGTGATCTAAGTGAAACAGTCTTTATGTCACAGCCACCTGGATTTCTTTCCAAAGATAAACATCAAGTTTGCAGGTTAAACAAAGCAATTTATGGTCTCAAGCAGGCACCCAGATCTTGGTTCACCAAACTCAGCATAGCACTGACTTCTATGGGATTTTCTCCAACCAAGAGTGATACTTCGCTATTCAAAAGGGTTACTTCGCAATCTACCAGGTTGATATTAGTGTATGTTGATGATATCATCATCACTGGCAGTTCAAAGACTGATATCAGTTTCCTCATTGCTCAGTTGAACAAATGCTTCTCCTTGAAACATCTTGGTTCCCTTCACTATTTTCTGGGAATTGAGGCTGTTAGACGATCCAATGACACATTACACCTCTCTCAAACTAAATATATTCGTGATCTATTACATCGTGCTAATATGTTAGATTCTAAGCCTCAACCTACTCTTATGGTTGCTGGACTGCAGCTATCAGCTGAAGGATCTGCTGTTGTTGATGATCCTACATCCTATAGCTCTATAGTTGGTGCCTTACAATATATCACCATTACCAGGCCTGAGCTTGCATTTTCTGTTAACAAAGCCTGTCAGTTCATGCATGATCCAAGAGAACATCACTGGAAAGCAGTTAAGCGAATTCTAAGATATCTACATGGCACTGTCACTCATGGTCTCTGCATCAGACCTTCAAACTCCACTCAATTGCTTGGATTCTGTGATGCTGATTGGGGTTCTGATCCTAATGATCATAAGTCCACCACGGGTTATTGCGTATACTATGGCTCCAAATTGTATCTTGGTCCTCCCGCAAACAAACAACTGTTTCCCGCAGCAGTACTGAGGCTGAATACAGAGGAATTGCTGCAGTTGCCTCTGATCTGCTATGGATCAAGTCTCTTCTTTCAGAAATACTCGTACCGAGCTCCACTCCAATCATATTTTGCAACAATCTAGGAGTTGTTTTGCTGTCTCCAATCCTGTAATGCATTCACGCACGAAGCATTTTGAACTTGATCTCTACTTTGTTCGTGACAAGATCATATCGAAGGAATTACAAGTTGTTCATCTCTCAGCACAACATCAGATTGCAGATACCTTAACAAAACCGTTGTCTGCTCCTAAGTTTTTGGAATTTCGCAGCAAACTCATGGTTACACCTGCGGCCACCATGAGTTTGAAGGGGGGTGTTAAGGGAAACTATTAGTTCTTCATTCTGTTATTTTTTCAGTTGAGTTAGTTTTCTGTTACACTTGTATAAATACAAAAACCTTTCCCCTTTTTCTAAACACTTGATAATATTCATCAATAATACATCAATTGCAATATGCTGTGTATCCTATCTTCTCTCTTGTTACAATAATCTCTACAAGTGCGCACGTAAATTTTGTCGTGTGTTAAGTAGAAGCCTTGTTGTAGCAATTTTTTTTATATATTAAAAACTTTACTTAAGAGATAGGCATCATACCACAATCCTCAAAAACGAGTTATAGTTGAGTTTAAGAACACCTATCAATGAGAGATAAATTCAATAAAGTAGAACGTTAACTCCAAACCTAACAAGCAGGAATTTTAGCCATATATTCTATTTACTTTTAGGGTTAATTATAATTTAGTCTTTATACTTTGTCTTATTTGTGGTTAGTACAACAACTTTTAAAATGTGTATTTTGGTTTCATACATGTACTTTTTTCATGTGAACTTTACTTTAAAAAATCAAATTTAGCGACGATATTTATCAAAATTAATAACAGTATTTTTAAATAACCGTCGGTTAAAAACCGTCTCTAAATATTACTTTATATTAAAATATATGTTCTAAAAGTATAAGATTCAAAATGCATACAATAGTACAACCAGAAATCGAACCCCATACCCACACATGTATGTCCTAATCCACTCACCAACTGAGCTAATTTAGAATATGTATTAGAGATAGTAGTTTATCAGTTAGGAGGTTACTACTATATAAGGTGCATACATGATGTAATCTACACACTTTCTCATTTTAATACAATTTCAGTTTCAATTTTCTCTTAAATACTGTAACTTCTCTTTCATTTTCCCTAAGATACCATGTTAACTAACATGGTATCAAAGCCTTTCCATCCACCTTAAAGTATTTTCCGCTGCAAATCCCTTTTTCTTTTTCGGTTTTCTTTTTAGTTTATATTCCTTATTTTTCGTAGAAAAACATATTTTCTACCCTGTTTCATCTTCATCATTTTGTTTTCCCAAATCTCGTTCTTACTTCGTCAATACATTTCTTTTTCATTCTGCATTTATTCTTTTCGATTTCATCTTCTACATCATTTTGTTCTTCGATGTTCAACAATATCTTCGCCTTTGATGTTTGATTTGGAAGTTTTGTGCCCTAACTAGTGGGCGACTTCTAGTGGTTAGTCGGTTTTGGGTAATCGTGAGTCCGTGACCGAGGTTTCAGATCCTGCATCCTCATTTGGCGTTCATTTCTAGTTGTTGATGTGTTCTTATCCGATCTGGTATGTTCGACTTTTATCCTTGCTTCTGGTTCCGACTTTAGTTGCAACAACTGCGGTTCAGATCTTGCCTTTTCAATCGCCGTTCGTTTTCGGTTCCGGTGATGCTTGGAGTCGTTTTTTAAATATATGGTTCACACCTTTGGTCTGTTATGTGCTTCTAATTCATGACGATTGTTGTTTTTTGGATGGTTTTGTCCTATTTTGCTAATGAACATGGTTCCACTTATTGGACTTTGAAGTTTCTAATCTTGTATGCAAGGTGTTCAATAATTTGTCTCAAAGAGTTTTTTACTTCTGATACTTGTTTTTTTTTTTTTGTGTATGCTAAGTATTTGACAATTTGCCTAAGTCACATTATGCTTGCATCTTCTGCGGGTTGCTTGAAGACATTGGTTTGTTGATGACTACTACTAGTTTTTTTTTTCTTTATTTTGGTGATACCTTATGGCTCTTCTCATTGATTTTGTTGTGTTTTAGCTTCTGTCCTTGGTGGTTAAGTGGTTTATTATTGTTCTGCTTCTATCACAGATGGTTAAGCTTGTTAATTCTGATACTTTGCTTCTGCTCTTTGTGGTTAAGTTTCCATATGTTGAGGTGCACTTCTGCTTTGAGCGGTTATGCTTGGTTGCTTCTGCTAGATGGTTAAGTGTTCAAGGTGGTTACACGGCTCATGCTTCTTTGCTTCTGCCTTTAAAGGTGGTTAATCGTTGATGTTCATTTTACAGGCTTTCATGCCTTTGATTTCCTGATTTACAAGGTTATACCCCTTTTCGTTTTGGCCTTGTATTTGGCTTCTGGGATTGTATTTTTCTATTTTTTTTTATACAAGTTTGTATTGCCTATTCTAAACTGGAAATGTTAGTAACACCTTCCAGCTTACGGGAGGCTATCAGAGATAGTAGTTTAGCAGTTAGGAGGTTACTACTATATAAGGTGCATTCATGATGTAATCTACACACTTTTTCATTTTAATACAGTTTTAATTTCAGTTTTCTCTTAATTACTGTAACTTCTCTTTCATTTTCCCTAAGATACCATGTTAACTAACGATATGCATACTATAAAAGGCTTTTATATTAAAACATATATAAGACAAAATTCAAGATATCAAATTGTAATTAACCCTTACTTTTTATTATTGATTAGTCCTTATATATCAACAATGTATTAAAAGGAATATGTTTTGAAAAAAATTAAAATTTACCTTTCAACGGTTGTTGTGAAAAGTTGTAATTCCTCTAAGGTACCATAAACATCATAAACATCATCAATGGTAGTTATTAGGGAAGTGACTTTGGTTAAACCTTTGCGAAGATCACTGAACTGAGGCTCAAACACCATCCCAACCGTCCAAAAGAAACATTCCATTAATCTATCTCTGCTGAAGCTTAATCTTGAAGCCAGTCCCATTCCCTTCCACCATCTTCATCAAATGTAACAATTAAATTAATTAAACTCACGGTATCAGAAAAAGGAAAATGTTAAACAATGTCCTACGAGTACTTGTTAAGAATGCAAAAGTGAAAATGTTTCATTGGGATTGATAGTATTTATTGTTTCATAAAATCCTACTTAAATGCTATCAATCCCAATAAAATATTTCCACTTTTGTATCCTTAACAAGTGCCCTCAAGACTCTTAGAAAAATTAAGAAAATATTAATTACTTTATTTTTATCACATAAATTGCCGGAAAACTAATAATATCGATAATGACCTTTTGATTTTGGTTATAAATAATTCAAAAATATTTTTTTTGGAATTTTTCAGGTGTGTGTAGACAAAAAAAATAAATAATTTGCCAACAAACACGTACATGATCAAGTAAAGTGGTCAATGTATATGAAGAGTGATGATTAACTTATAATTTGCCAACAAACACTATTATAGGACCACAACTCTTATAATTTTTTTGTTACAACCATGAGTCTCATTCTTAGGATGAGATAATCTTCGTTCGCACTGCGTAGCTGGTGTTAGCTCCCAGAAATTTGACATAGGTGAGATTCGAACACAGGACTTCCTGCTGTGGATTATCCCTCATACGAACTTAACAAAACTTTAAACCGCTAAGTTAATCCTTGGAATTCACCACTCTTATAATTTGCCACCATCTCATATATTTTTTATATAATGGCAAAAATAACTTTTTCGGTAGAGGACTTTGGTAAAAGTCTCTTGAAGAAAGCTTTTTGAAAGTTTTTTCAGAAGAGGACCTTTTGAAAACTTTGAAAAATAAAATATAAGCTTTTTTGATAAAAATAAATAACAAAAACACCTAAAAGTTGGCTTTTTGGCTTTTTCGGAAGAGAACCTTTTGAAAATTTGTTTAAGAGAACGTTCCATAAATTCAAATTTTAGGTAGTGTCATTTATGAGTATTTTTCTCATTTTATGACAAAAATGGAAAAGGGATGGTGACTTCTATTCTTTTGTTGGTGTCAATATAAATGCCCTTGAATTTGACATTTTATAATTTTTTTCTCACAAAAAAAAAAAACCCCACTTGTTGTTATATTTGTGTCCATTTTTTTTTTCTTGTTCAAGGGGAAGTGAGGTGGGGGAATAAGAGAGATAAAAATGTGACGGGTAAATGAGTTTGAATTCTCTCCACCTACACGACCTCTTCCGATCAATCTTAACTATTCATCACACTCTCTATTTATGTTATGGTGCAACAGTTGAGCAATAATACATGCATACCATTTTTCTCTTACAACTTATTTACACTATACCACATTAGCAAAATGTGAACCCCAACTGAGTTTTTATTCTTTATTTTTAAAAAATAATTTAACTAAAAATATAAGTTTGAGTATGAACAGTGATGTGCACCTCACATTTTTCTAATAGTACTAATATCACGTAGGATGTTAACTTGACCAGAAACAGGCCCAAGAGATCCATGCTTTGGTAGGGACCAATTTTTTAATTAAAAACAAACACATGTTGAATTTTTATTTTTATTTTTGTGGGTCTACAAAAAGTTGTTAATTATGTATATTTATTTGGACAAGACTTGTTAATAATTATGTTTAGATGGTTGCTTTTGCACCACATATTCTTTCTAGGTAGACCACTTAATCTTTAGTTCCATCACAAAAACTGTATTATGTTATGTTCCATTTCATATCATCTAATTCTGATTCGTTTTATTTTATTTTGTTCAATTATTAAATGTTACTTAGACTCTATTCGGTAAAACTAACTTATAGCTTATGACTTATAGTTTATAGTTTATGACGTAGCTTATAGCTTATGACTAGTGACTTATAATTGAATAGAAGTGTTTGATAAAATTAACTTATTAGGTAGCTTATATTTGTGAATGATTTAAAATGACAAGTAATAATTACATGTAATAAATTATTTGATAGAGTAAACATGTAATAAATGACTAGAAGGTAAAATAAAAAAGAATTATTGAAAGATATTTTTCATAAGTTATAAGCTACTTGAAGTAACTTTTCATAAGCTAGCTTTTAGCTTATATAAGTTATAAGTTAGTTTTCATCAAAAACTTCTACTTATTTATAACATATAAGCTCCTAAATAAGCTATAAGCTAATTGTATCAAACATAATTAGAAGTTAATTTATAGAAGTGATTTTATATCATCACAGAAATTAGTTTGCATAATTAATTTAGTAAACACTTCTAATTTTCAAAATAGAGAAATGAAAAGAAAAAGTACATGGAAAAATGAGTGGAAACGCCAATAGCAACTACTTTATGTACATCTCCATCTCCACTCACCCAAATGATAAAAGTTTGTTAATACTTAATAGAAAAAAGAGTATTGTTACATTTTTAAACGTGAAGTGGAGGTGTTGGAATAGGATTAGAGAGGGAAAAAATCAAGAAAAAAAGAAAAGAAAAAGTGAGTGATGTGATAAATAGTATGATAAAAACAAAAGAATGATAAGAAAGAATAAAAAATGAGATGTGGAGTATCACTATAGTGTAAAAAATCAGGATTAAATATGTTCCTTTTCATTCAACTTTAATGAGATTTTTATTTTAATGTTAAGAACTTTAAAACGTTAGATTTTATTCTCTAAATTTTAAAAAAGTTTGCTTTATTTTTTCTGTAAATTTTTGTTAACGTGGCAAAAAGGTACGTTAATACATAAATTTACTGAAGCGCCCTCTATTTATCACGTCACCAAAAACAAAAGAAAAATAAATTTATTAAAGTTAAAAGACTTAAAACCAACGATCTTAAAGTTAGACTAAGAACAAATTTCCGCTATAAAATTTAGGGATTTAACCAAAACTATAATGTACAATTGTACATTTCTCCAAAACAAAATTATGTGCATCTCAACATTAACTTACCTTGACATTTCTTGGAGATCCTTTTGCAAAGTTGACTGCAAAATGTTGAAGTCCAATTTAGCTGTTTCAAGTAAGATCTTATTTGCATCTTTTCTTTTTTGATATGAATCAATAAACCAACGAGCTTCAAGTCTCTGTATTCTACGGTGCAGAGGAATCTCCAATGCATAATTCACTTGTTGTGAGAAGTAGTTACTCTTTTTATCTTCACCAAAATCCCTTAAGTGGAAGCTAGTGAACGCCATTGCCTCATCTAGAATTTTCTCTCCTTCATAACTGAGAAATGATGCCTCATACAGACTCAAAATTCCCTTTAAGTCCCTTTTTAGGTTTGATTTGAAATTACCATTTTCGTCCTTGAAGCTCTCAAATATATCTGCATCACACATTAATGAATTAAGAAGTCAATTATTTTTTTGTTGAGACAAAAGTCAATTTTTTGTACACCCTATAAATTGAACGAGTTTGGCCTTGTTATACGATACTGAAAGTTTATGGAAAGAATTGTGATTATCCCTCGGCCAATAGCCGAAGACTAATCCCCTCGAGGCGTAGAGTTCACGAAAGTGGGCATTGTCTCTCCCAAAAAAGCCTTATCTATATGTACCACTGGGATTCGAACCCCTGTCAGGATTCTTAAAGGACCCAATTCTCTGCCAACTGTGCCAGACTTTGTTGATAATAGTAACAGATTGAATACCTGGTGAGACATCGTAACCATATTCTCTAAGGAGCCTGAAGCTTAAAGAAATTTCATGGAGGCTTCTTCTATTAATAATCGAACCATTACATGTTTCAAAAGAAAGAAACCTATCAAGAACTTCTCCTATTTCCTTCTCAAAATGGTAACTAAGTCCCAAACGTTTCACATCATCAATTAGCTCTAGTTTTTCCCATATCTCTTCATCATTTTCATCCTTGATCATTTTTCTCACTTCCTCTAGTAGCTTCCTCGCCCTATCCTCATAAATAACATCCTGTACACAATAAAAAAGAAAAAAACAAAAAGTTTAAGTAACAAAATTTATTAAATCCATATGAGTGCATTTTACTTATAAAAAAAATTAATTAAAATTAAAAATCCCTAAAATTGGATTAATTACCGCGTAATCATGCTTCAAGGACTGCAAAAAATCGTAATTCCAGAGAGTAGGCTGGTAATTAGCTGATTTTCTTTCAGAAACACTACTATTTGTGGTTGTGGTGGAACATCGAATAGGAGAACAAATAATTCTATGCAGAAGAAGATTTTGTCCTGTTTTTAATGGTTTGCAAAAGTTATTAATAGGAGAAATTAGGGAAGAGTAGAGCAACATAGGATTAACTATGGCCATTTGTACTAGCTAGGTTGCCACTGCAAATGCTCAAACTTGCTAGTGATGTTAAGAGTGATCACGTTTATATATAGTTGATGAATATCAGGTGTGGGTTCAGGTTGGATTATGGGTTTTTAAATGATTAGGTTGAGTGATTAGGTTTATCTAGTTAAATAAAAAATAAAATATTTATTTTTTAAAAAAATTTATGAAATTTATAGTGATTTAATATTAATTTTATATTAATTTAATGATTTTATTTGTTAAAATAAAACGTAACATTAATAATATAATCGTACAATATAACATAGTATTAACATGAATAAAATAGTCAATTAGTCATGATAAGATGAAACAGTGTTGACAACGAGGAGGTCAAGGTGGCTACTGCTAGAGTTGTGAATATGATTATACGTGTTTTGAAAAGGAAATAATTAGTAAGGAGAAGTTGATTAGTCAATGATTGAGTCTGGAGTCTAGATTGAAGTCTAAAGAGCATAAAAATACATAAAAAATTAGCTATTTAATAATTTAATTTGAATAATTTAAATTGGGATCATTAGATTTTTAAAATGCAAATTTAATACCCAACCCAAATTAATTTGGGTTCACTAAAAAATACCTTAATCAATCCAATCATATAATCAACTCAAAAGAAACAATTTAGTTTGATTTGAATTGTTGGGTTTCATGTGTTCCTCAACCTCGTTTTCTACCCCTGATGAGTACATGACAGTGTTAAAACTTTTGTCCTGGCAAGTTGATAAAAAAACTATTTTTTTTCCACGCACATGTTTTTAATCAACAAGAAAATTTGTTCACGTGTTATTGGTTTTACTTTTTTTTTTTAATTTTGTTTAATCAGATAATACATGCGTCAATAACAATAATGAATGATGGAGATTTATCTAGTACTTAGTGTCACGGTAATGTCACCCAAAGGAGTTAAATTAATAAGATTTTTTAAATTGTGCAATATTACACAGAATAAAATTTTTAAAGTAATCAGAATAATAAGTAGTAAATGTAACTTAAAATATAAGTTAATTAATTTTTATCTTTCTTCATAAAAAATTTTTTCCTTTGAAATACTTAACATGTGTAATATTACACAGATTAGAACAATTCTATTAATAATAATAATAATAATAAAAATAATAATACTAAAATAACAATAGGTATGCTTTCCAGCACATAAAAAGGACTCGTTTGATTTAGATTTTAGTAGAATAAAAAATAAAAAATATATAAATTAAAATAAAAATTAATAGTTAAGATTATTTATGCACAAAAATCAAGATAATTCAATAAAAGTAAATATTTTTAGCTTTGAACAAATGTAATGTGACAAAATGAAAATTCTAAACAAACATACCCTAACTTTATTTTTTCATTTTGCATACCATCAAAATCTAATTTCTTCAAAACATAGAGATCAATGAAGTGGCACTCCAAGAAAATTTATGATTAATTATAAAGTTTAGTTAGGAATATTTTTAGTGGCTACTCCCTCCGTTTTTTATTATAAGAAACAAATTGGAGATTTTTATGTTTTTTATTATAAGAAATTTTAATTAACTTTATCAAATTCAACAAAAAAATACTTAATATACGCTTAACATTAATTATCACTTTTTATTATAGACCATGTCTACAAAATTTCACATTATTCCAAAATCATGCATTTAGTACTCCTTTAACTTACTATAAAAAAGTAACGTAAAATTTAATTTTAAAATATATGAAAATAACAAGTGTTTCGATGGAGCACTAAACAATTTCGGAATGATGTGAAATTTTGTAAATAAGATCTATACGATAAGTAGTTTCAATCCAATTGTGAGTTTCATGAAAAAATCTTCGAAAATAAATATTAACCGGTGTAAGCGTTGGTGTAAGTTACACCGGTGTCATTTGATCCCTCTCATACATATATATAGGGTTAGGATCCATTGACACCAACCTAGACTTACACTAATTCTTATACCTCTTTAAAACATTCCGTTGAAGTTGCTTTTCACAAAATTCACCTTTAGATTGAAACTAATTATCTTATATTATAGATCACGTATACCAAATTTCACATCAATCCGAAATCGTTTAGTACTCCATCAACGTACTAAAAAGTTAACATAAAATATAGTTTTTAAATGTATGAAAATAATAAGCGTTTTGATGGAGTGCTAAATTTTTTTAGATTGATGTGAAATTTTTCGTGTGAAATTTGGAACATCGAATTGGAGAACAAATAATTCTATGCAGAAGAAGATTTTGTCCTGTTTTTAATGGTTTGCAAAAGTTATTAATAGGAGAAATTAAGGAAGAGTAGAGCAACATAGGATTAACTATGGCCATCTGTAGTAGCTAGGTTGCAATTGCAAATGCTCAAACTTGCTAGTGATGTTAAGAGTGGTCACGTTTATATATAGTTGATGAGTATTGGGAGTGAGTTCAGAATAAATTGGGTGGGTTTTTTATCGTTTTGAGGCTCAATTCAAATTAAATGATTGGGTTGGGTGATTAAGTGTATCTAATTAAATAAAAAACAGAAATTTTATTTAAAAAGAAAACGTAAAATTAATAGTGATGTAATATTAATTTTATATAAATTTAATGATTTTATTCGTTAAAATAAAACGTATCATTAATAATATAATCATAGAATATAACGTAGTCTTAATATAAATAAAGTAGTCAATTATTCATGGAAGGAGTGTTGGCAGTTAGGAGGTCATGGTGGCAGCCCACATGGTCATGTACCAAGCCTTTAAGACTTGGTAGATGGAGGTCAAGATTCGAGCCTTGGCGGTGGTGGATGAGTGCGTGTGTATTTGCCGAAAAAAAAACATAACCAACCAAAAAGAAACGATTTGATTTGGATTGCTCGGGTTCGTGGGTTACCAAACCTGTTTTTAGATTCAAATCTAGTGTCCCCAAATTATGTCCCCAATCATGGTCCACGAATAGAATATTGTCACGTCATTAACAATATTTCCTTTAATTTTAGGTAGCGTTTGACAGATGTGCTTGAACACATGACACTATGTATTGTTCCATGTTTAGTGCATCAGTTAATAGAAACGGAACAGAACATTGAGACCAATGAACGGGACAGACATGTTCAATTGAAAAGGGTGGAGTAGAAGAGAACAGAACAAAACAACACACGAAAAAATTATCATTATTTTTCATAGTCATTTTTTATTAACAAAATAATATATATTTGAATTTCTTAAACCTTATATTATTTTTTTCCAACCAAAAACTATTTTCAATTTTTTTTAAAAGAATTTACATAATAAAAATATATTCAACATAATTTATGTTTGCAAATTATTTTTAAAAATATATTTAATAATTTATTTTTTATAAAATATTAATAAAAAATTAATATATTTTAAAATTATTATTTAGTTATACTCATAATTTTTAAAAAAAGAAATTTAAGAAAAATAACTTTTTGTTTTTCCTTTAATTTTATAAAATTTTATACATATTATAAAAATAATTTTTATATTTTAATCCGCACTAAATATAAAATAACCATACGGTTGTGTTCTGTTTCATGGTCATTGTTGTGGACCAGAATAACGGCATCCCGGATATATATTTACATGCCGGGTCCAACAGCCACCAATTACCGTGTGGATCCAGGTAAGTTGGGCGCGGCCTATGATCAATGCCCAGCTAATAAGGATTGGGCCCAGGCACAGATCCTGGCCCAATACGAACCGCATTTAGGTCATTTACCACACCCTATAAATACTATCATAATGCACCATGCAAGGTACGTAAGATATATTATCAGAAATATAAACCCTAATACACTTATTGACTTGGGCGTCGGAGTACTTGCAGGTGCACACCACCGTCGCCGGAGTTCAGGACCTGCAATCCTACTACCCTTTGCTGATCAAGGAGGCCCTCCTGCTCATCCTACATACTCGTCAGGTTAGATCACAACATTGGCGTCGTCTGTGGGGAACGCAACAAAAGTCTCGTTTCCATCTATCGTCAACAATGGTTGGCTCTACCAGGAATAGGGATTATAACGATCCTAGTGTTCAAAACAAAGGAGCTGGAGAGCAGGCCGGTGCTTCGAATCAAGCAAGGGCATCCCAACACTTTGAAATTGAGGCAGAATTCCGCAAACTGCAACAGTTGGTGCAGTCACAGGCTAAAGAGATCGAAGATCTCAAAGAGCAACAACGAAAGAGGAAGCATGTTGTTATCGAAGATGATTCAGAAGAGGATAGAGCTGAGAAGCATACTCAGGCAAACCCTGAAAATCTGGAAAAAGATAACGACAATGCGGAAAAGCAGCAACGAAAATCCATAATTGAAGGAGATAAAGAAGGAAATCCGAAAACTCAGGAAAGGCAACATGAAGGACAGGTAAGTCGCCGACATGAAGGGGCCCACATCAATCCCGAGTGGAGGGGGCCAACCCACCACCCGTTCCCCCTGGGGGCCAGCAAGCCGGACAACCTGCCGGTAACCAGGAGCACATGGGCGAAAATATCCCGGATTTCGGATACATCGAAAATCCCTTCACGCCTTGGATAATGTCCCATGCTCTTCCTCATGGTTTCCAGTTTGCAAAGAAATTGAAGGAATACGATGGGACCAAGGATTCCACTTTACATGTCAGCACCTTCGAGAGAGCAATGTACTTTCAAGGGGTGAATGAGACCATTGTATGCTGTGCTTTCCCCCTCACACTATCAGAGGCTGCAAGTCGTTGGTTCTCAGACCTTCCACCATAATCCATCAGCAACTGGAAAACTCTCAAAGATAAGTTCATTCTCCATTTCACCAGTAGTAAACGACAATTTAAATCTGAATTCCACTTAGAAACTGTTAAACAGGGAAAAGATGAATCTCTACGAGATTATATAACACGTTTTAGTAAATGAAGTATTAGAAGTTAGGAATGTTGAACCTAACCTAGTGTTATATTTCTTTGTAAGAGGATTAAAACCAGGAGCTTTCGCCAAGCAACTGGCAGGGGATAAGCCCACCTCCATGAATGACCTGAAGGTCAGGGTTGAAAAGTGGATCAGAATAGAAGAATGGGAGAAGGCACAAGTCGCCAAGAAGGACGAGAAAGCAAAAACTGCCCCTCCAAACCAACCCTGGGGTAAAGATGAAAAACCCCGGGATAGGTCTCCTAAGAAGCGCAAGGGTCTTTTCAACAATTATACCCCGTTAACAATCCCGCCAGCTTCAGTGTTGAAAGAAGTGATGCATTCTGAACTGAGAGAACGGCCACCACCATTGAAAACAGTCGGAAAGCACAAAAATAAGTACTGTGAATACCATCGGGATCGTGGGCATTCTACTAATGAATGCATCCAACTCCGGGATGCGATTGAAAAGTTGATCAGGTTGAGAAATTACGCCCGGGCATCCCCAGAAAGACGGGATCACCGCCGAAGTCCGTCTCCTCGAATACAGACACCGAGATCTCCTCCTAGGAACCGAGATCAACGAACTGAAGCCCAACAGAGATCCCGGAGCCCGAGACGGACTCAGGAATCTCCTCCTAGGGGGATAATTCAAGTCATAGCTGGAGGAGCCAGTTTAAAGGGTCTTGAAGATAAGAAGAGGACCCGAGATGTCAGGGACTCTTGTTCCCAGGTAACTACTGCAGCTAACCTAGTTCTATCTTTCTCAGATGCAGATTTCCCAGAAGAACGAATCTAGGATAACGAACCACTGGTCATAGCAGCCAATCTGAACGGCTTCGAAGTCCTTCGAATCTTCATTGATCAAGGAAGTTCAGCTGACATTATGTTCTGGAGCCTTTTTGATAAAATGTGATTGGGATCCAAGGATTTAATCCCTCATAAGAGTAGCCTAATTGGCTTTACTGGAGATACAATCATTCCCAAAAGATATGTTGATCTCAACGTGAATTTTGACAAAAAGTCGAATACCAAAACAATCCCAGCTAGGTTTACAGTGGTGGATTGCCCTTCAGCCTACAACGCGCGGCCAACTCTGAATAGCCTTGCTGCCATAGTCTCTACTATCCATTTAGCCATGAAGTTTCTAGGAGAAAATGGCTCAGTAGTAACTGTCCGTGGAAAGAACAGCGATGCGCGAAAATGCTATCAAGAGAGTCTTAAAATCATGAAATCCCCATCCATCTCGCCAGTTACGGCAGAAGAGAAAGGGAAGCAAAAGATGGAAAAACGTGATTTGATACGGGATGCAGGGGTCATGATGACTAACCTAGATCCCTGAGCAGATTTTGAACATCAATGACCTCAACCAGAAGGAGACCAGATCTTAGTCCACATAGAACTTAAAGAAGATCAGACTGTCAAGATAGGGGCTAACCTGCCCCCCATCATCAAAGAGCGACTCATTGAATTATTGAAATTGAACAAAGACCTGTTTGCTTGGGTTTCCTCCAACATGCCTGGAGTGGACCCAGAATTTGTGTGCCATCGATTGTCTTTAAAACTGGGATGTATCCCGGTAGCCCAGAAGAAGAGAAAAATGGGTCCAGAAAGACAAGCAGCTATAGAAAAACAGGTAAAGGAGTTGTTAGATGCAGGCTTTATCAGAGAAATACGATATGCAGATTGGCTCTCAAACGTGGTAATGGTAAAAAGGCTAACGGGAAGTGTAGAATGTGCACAGATTATACAGATCTGAATAAAGCGTGCCCCAAAGATCCATTCCCCTTGCCTTATATCGATAAACTCGTTGATAACTCTGCAGGTTATAAGTATTTATCCTTCATGGATGCTTACTCTGGCTACAATCAGATCCCAATGCACCCTGAAGATCAAGAGAAACGACATTCATAATCGACATGGGTGTCTACTGTTACATAATGATGCCGTTCGGTCTAAAAAATGCCGGAGCAACATACCAGCAAATGATGAGCCAGGTATTCAAAGAGCAGATTGGCAAGATCCTCGAGGTCTATATTGACGACATGATAGTAAAGACTCCTGAAGACAAAGACCCGGTGGCTGATTTGCATGAGACTTTCCAACAGCTACGCAAGTGTGACTTAAGGTTGAATCCTAATAAATGTACTTTTGGGTCGAAGCCGAAAAGTTCTTAGGCTTTATGCTAACCAGTCGGGGGATTGAGGTCAACCCCGACAAGTGTAGTGCCGTGTTAAATATCCAGAGTCCCCAGACCATTAAAGAAGTCCAACAACTGACTGGAAGGATTGCGACATTGACAAGATTCCTTCCTGATTCAGCTCAGAAGTGTCTACCCTTCTTCAGGACTTTACGGCGCAAAGAGGATTTTCAATAGAACCCAGAATGTGAAGAAGCTTTCCAAGGGCTGAAGAAGATATTATCAGCTCCACCGGTCCTATCCCGTCCAGATCCTGGGTAGATTCTATATCTTTACTTGGTCGTCACTAATGACGCAATCAACGCGGCTTTAGTGAAGGAGGAATCCTGGAACCAGAGTCCGATATACTTTGTTTCTAAAGCATTACAGGGATCAGAATTGAATTATCAGAGGGTTGAGAAGGTTGCCTATACCTTGCTATTTGCATCTCGGCGGTTGAGGCCATACTTCCAATGTCATCCTATCACGGTAAGAACTAATCAACCCATTAGACAAATCTTACATAAACTTGACTTGACAGGGAGAATGATGACCTGGGCAGTAGAACTATCACAGTACGATATCTCGTATGAACCACGTCAGGCAATCAAAGCACAGACGGCTTTGGCTGATTTTGTAGCCGAGATGACACATCCCGGAGAAGAACCAAAAGGATCTTGGACCATTTATGTTGATGGGTCCTCAAACCCCAAAGGAGTAGGCGCTGGTATACTGATCGAAAATGACGAGGGGGTAACGGTAGAATATTCTCTGAAATTTGAATTTCCGACCTCCAATAATCAAGCAGAATATGAAGCCTGTTTAGCCGGGATACGCGCGACAAAAGAACTAGGAGCTACCGCGATCAGTTTATGCTCAGACTCCCAATTGGTGGTATCCCAGATAAAAGGGGAATACCAGACAAGAGAACCATTGTTGCAAAGATACCTGGCAAAGGTTAAAGAAAGTCTACTTGGTCTTTCTAAATTCGAGATCAAGCACATTCCAAGAGAAGAGAACAGTCGCGCTGATCTACTCTCAAAATTAGCCAGCACCAAATCATCCTCAACTTTGAAGTTAGTGGTAGAAGAAGTTCTCCCTTCTGCTTGTGCTATTTTGCAAGTTGAAAGTGAAGATTGAAGGACTCCAATAATAGAGTATATCACTAAAGGCACCATCCCGGCCGATGCCCGGGAAGCAAAGCAGAATGCATCCCGGTATTCCATTATAGAAGGACAATTATTCAGAAGGGAACTATCCAATCCTTTGCTTAAATGCATTGGACCATCCGAAACATGGTATGTTCTCACTGAGGTGCATGAAGGAAGTTGCGGTCACCACATTGGTGGCAAATCGTTGGCAAGGAAATCCTTGCGGGCAGGATACTTCTGGACAACCATGAACAAAGATGCAGCTGACCACGTGAAGAAGTGCCAAAAGTGCCAAGAACACAGTCCACTATCCCACATCCCGGCCGAAGATTTGCACAGCATCTCCACCCCATGGCCTTTTCACACTTGGGGCTTGGACCTCTTGGGACCTTTCACGCCAACCACAGGTCAGTTTAAACATCTTATTGTTGCTTTTGATTATTACACTAAATGGATTGAATTGGAACCTTTAGCTAGCATAGCATCAGTTAAAGTTCAGAACTTTGTATTTCGGCAAATAATATGCCGCTTCGGTATCCTGGCGGAAGTCATCTACGACAATGGGACCTAATTTACCGAAAAAGACTTCCGAGAAATGCCGGCAGGACTCCATATCAAGCAGTATTTTGCTAGTGTAGAGCACCCACAATCAAACGGACAGGAAGAATCCGCAAACAAAGTCATACTTAATGGCTTAAAAAAGAGGTGTGAGAAAGCTGGAACTAGTTGGGTGGAAGACCTTTATCAAGTACTTTGGAGCTACAGAACTACTCCCCAAAGCTCCACTGGAGAAACTCCATTTCGAATGGTATACGGATCAGATGCCGTAATCCCGGTAGAAATTGGACATCCATCTTGGAGGGTCATGTATCCAACCAAGAAAATGAACAGCTACTCAGAGAAGATTCCAACATGGTCGAAGAGATCCGAGAAGCCGCCAGAATCAAAGAGTTGTCCCGGAAGCAACAAGTAGCACAGAGATACAACTTGAGGGTTGTCCCGAGAAGTTTCCAACCTGGCGACTTAGTCTTAAGAAGAGCCAACATTGGAAATCGGAATGCTAAAGACGGGAAGCTCAGAGCAAACTGGGAAGGCCCATTCCGGGTCAAGACCGTCGTAGCTAATGGAGCATATCATCTAGAGACCCTCAAAGGCAAAGAGATTCCTAGAACGCTTAATGTCGCAAACTTAAGGCGCTATTATAGTTAAGTTATGTAATTTACATTCTTTGTAATAAAGGGGCACTCTTTTTCCTGTAGCAGGTTTTATCCTTAAGGAGGGTTTTACTGCTAGAGGTTTTAACGAGGTCCCCATTTGTTATTTGCTTCTTGTTATCAATAAAGCATCATTCTATTCACTCTTACACAAACAAGCTAGTTCAATTCTTAATAGCAAACAGATCGGAAGAAGGTATGAGAAGTACAAATAATCCGAGTTTGAAATGTCGTCAACACGCAGAAACCGACATACATACGAGGCCAACAATGAGTCGAGATACCATTACGGGTAATTCTCTTCTACAGACTCAATAGGGGCCCGTCACGGGTTAACCCTGGCCATAAAAAAACATGGAATGCCTTCAAGGTCACACTTCGACCTAAACTTAGAGAAAGTACAAACTATTTTCCCTCCTATCAAGGAGTTAAAAGGGCAACATCACGAATGCGCCCTAACAACTAAAAGAACATCCCAGAATTCCCGTAACAACGGGATAATAAGGGGCACCTTTCTTGGTCAAGCCTCAGCGACATGAAGACATGCAACAGATAAAGAAAGAATCCCAAAACATAAACCGAAGCTACACTTCGACGAAAACTAGAGAAAGTATAAGCTACTTTCCCTCCTACCAAGAAGTTCAAAGGGCGCCATCACGGATGCACTCTAACAATTAAAACGGCACGAGAAAACTCCGTATCAAGCAGAATGCAAAGAGGCACCATGAGTGGTCAAGCCTTAGCGACATGTCGAAACGTAGTAAATAAAGTATGAATCCCGAAACCAAAAATAGAAAGTAAACAACAGAGAAAGTCTACATTCAACATAAACTTGTCTGGAAGCGTTACAAAAGCAAAACAGAACAAGAGAAATGTAAAAACAAAGAAACATTAAACTAATCAGCCCCTCCAGCAGATGCACCTTCGGGTTCTAGAACGGGATCAGTAGGAGGAGGAGTGCCGCAGTCGAAGGGCTCGAGTCGGGGATCAGCAGGGTCAATAGGTATGGGATTGTGAGGATCATGGAAATCCATGAACATCCCATCCTTCATGCCGTGATACTTGCAAAGACCACGAGTGTTCAAATTAATCCCGGGATTCAAGAACAGGAGGGTCTTCACACAGTCCTGGTAGGAATCATCCACCGTAGTGTCCATATCTTGATAAGCCTCCTCTAACTTTTCTTGAGTCTCCCGCAGCTCAACCTGCGTCTCGTGAAGCTTCGAAGCTGATCCCAGAAGCTCGGACTAAAGAAGGCTAAGAGCAGAACCATCTTCGGCTGCTTTAGTTCTCAGATGAGAAACTTCATCCTTCAGCTTTAAGTTCTTGGCACCTAAGCCGACAGCCTTCTCCTTCTTCTTAGAGAAATCCTCCTCTAGAAGAGAGAACTTCTCCCTCAAAACGACGAGATCCTTCGCTGCACGAGATTCCGCCTCCTTGGAGCTCTTGAGCAAAGCCTCCTTTAAGTCCATATCATCCCGCAGATCCCGAAGCTGGACCTTCAAAGAAGCAGCTTGTCCTATGTCCTCCGCTTGATCGTGGACATGCTGAAGCATAGCCATACTCATAGTCGTCCAACCCATAAGGGATTTGGCTTGCTCCTGCAAAAGTCAAGACAAAATATGCAGATAAGAGGAAAAGCTACCGGGATCAGTTAATCAACCAATCAATACCAAATTTAGATGGTAAACCACATGTACCTTCACGACAACAGCACCACCCTTGGTAAAAAAGTCCCCATGTTAAAACTTGATCAAGGGCGACTGGAAGCCTTCCCAAGCAGAGGAAGGGGTAGAGAAGGGCGCCATTAATACCGGGTTCATACCGGCAGAAGCCCCTTGGGCACCTCCAGGTTGGTCACCTACAAATCGAACTCAATAAATATGAGAAGGTAACACATGATTCTCATACGGCTAGGAAACCTGGCTATAAACGCATACCAGATTTAGTCGCGCGATGACCTTTCGGGTTCGCGTTAGCTACCTCGGCTCTAGAAGAAGGAGGCACAGACCTCTTAGCTAGCGAAGCTCCCCCGGCAGGAGCTACATCCGAGATTCTAACCCCAGTGGAAACCACCGGGACAGGTGCAGGCACTGGAGCAGGAGAAGGAGGTGGGCCTACAGAAACAGCCTTCCCTTTTCCCTTGGCATCTCGCTTTTGCTTCTGGATGGCATAGTTGGCCATGATCTCGGTTGCAGAAACAAGAACACATTTGTTAAATAAAAGTAAAAAATAACCGATATGAAACACAGGTAATCAGCATTCTACAATAAAGGAAAATGCCCTACATAAGCATGCCGCCTTATCATGGCGAGATACCCTTATCACATCCTTACAATGGATGAGTATCCCCCTTGCACAACGAAGGCACACAAATTCCTGAAGGTTTGTTGGTCTTCTTCTTCTAGGAAGCCAATCTCCAATTCCTTCAGGGACAGAGACCTTTGATAATGCTCCTCCGTTCAATAAAGCGGGAACAAGGGTTGCTTGTTGTCTCATCCAGAAGGGAGTGCAATCTTTGGTCCGAGGGATAACTTTAACATAAAAATACCTATGGGCCTTAAAGGACTCTTCATAAGGGACAAATAGTTGGGGGATCCCAGAGCGATGACGAAGAGATACCCAATTCTTCTTCCTCAGACCGCGATAGAGACCAAAAATATACAAGAACAAGGTCGAGGAGCAATGCAACAAAAGACCTCAAAGGTCTAAAGAAATCCCCAACCGTTAGGATGAAGCTGGGTAGGAGCGAGATGAAGGTTGTGCAAAACTTCAATCTGAAGGTCAGAGAAAGGAAACCTAATTTTAAGTTGGTGCCACAAAGACTCCAACATCATGATATAAGAACCTTCACCTTCAGATGCCGGCGTACGAATTCTTTCCTTCTTACTCGGGATAACCAACTTGTGGTTTGACGAAGGATCAGCCGTAACGTCAGTCCCAGGAGAGTGTTGGGCCCATAATGAAAACATTTCCTCCAATGCTTTTCCACCTGCCTGAGCCGGCGACCATCCTTCACCGAACACTCCTCCCGGATGATATCCCAGGGAACCCATAACATCCCCGAAATATTCTTCAGTTCTAAGAAATTCGGGGGACATTCAATTCTAGGTTGAGAAGTACTAGGTTCGCCTACCCCTCGTACGACAACCTCTGAATCCCCGACATCAGATGAAGCCGGTACTCCAGCAGAAGATCCCGGAGCATCAGAAGCTACCGGGATAAGAATGTCGTCTTGAGTGGGTTCCATATCTACATGACAAGAGAAAGTAAAGTCAGATCCCGGGGATGAATGACTACGAGGAGAAGGAACATAAGCAGGTCGAGGAGCAAAAATATACAAGAATATACAAGAACAAGGTCGAGGAGCAATGCAACAAAAGACCTCAAAGGTCTGAAGAAATCCCCAACCGTTAGGATGAAGCTGGGTAGGAGCGAGATGAAGGTTGTGCAAAACTTCAATCTGAAGGTCAGAGAAAGGAAACCTAATTTTAAGTTGGTGCCACAAAGACTCCAACATCATGATATAAGAACCTTCACCTTCAGATGCCGGCGTACGAATTCTTTCCTTCTTACTCGGGATAACCAACTTGTGGTTTGACGAAGGATCAGCCGTAACGTCAGTCCCAGGAGAGTGTTGAGCCCATAATGAAAACATTTCCTCCAATGCTTTTCCACCTGCCTGAGCCGGCGACCATCCTTCACCGAACACTCCTCCCGGATGATATCCCAGGGAACCCATAACATCCCCGAAATATTCTTCAGTTCTAAGAAATTCGGGGGACATTCAATTCTAGGTTGAGAAGTACTAGGTTCGCCTACCCCTCGTACGACAACCTCTGAATCCCCGACATCAGATGAAGCCGGTACTCCAGCAGAAGATCCCGGAGCATCAGAAGCTACCGGGATAAGAATGTCGTCTTGAGTGGGTTCCATATCTACATGACAAGAGAAAGTAGAGTCAGATCCCGGGGATGAATGACTACGAGGAGAAGGAACATAAGCAGGTCGAGGAGCAAAAATATACAAGAATATACAAGAACAAGGTCGAGGAGCAATGCAACAAAAGACCTCAAAGGTCTGAAGAAATCCCCAACCGTTAGGATGAAGCTGGGTAGGAGCGAGATGAAGGTTGTGCAAAACTTCAATCTGAAGGTCAGAGAAAGGAAACCTAATTTTAAGTTGGTGCCACAAAGACTCCAACATCATGATATAAGAACCTTCACCTTCAGATGCCGGCGTACGAATTCTTTCCTTCTTACTCGGGATAACCAACTTGTGGTTTGACGAAGGATCAGCCGTAACGTCAGTCCCAGGAGAGTGTTGGGCCCATAATGAAAACATTTCCTCCAATGCTTTTCCACCTGCCTGAGCCGGCGACCATCCTTCACCGAACACTCCTCCCGGATGATATCCCAGGGAACCCATAACATCCCCGAAATATTCTTCAGTTCTAAGAAATTCGGGGGACATTCAATTCTAGGTTGAGAAGTACTAGGTTCACCTACCCCTCGTACGACAACCTCTGAATCCCCGACATCAGATGAAGCCGGTACTCCAGCAGAAGATCCCGGAGCATCAGAAGCTACCGGGATAAGAATGTCGTCTTGAGTGGGTTCCATATCTACATGACAAGAGAAAGTAGAGTCAGATCCCGGGGATGAATGACTACGAGGAGAAGGAACATAAGCAGGTTCGGACTTAGAATCTAGGGAATGTGTCATAGATGACGGTATAGACTCTCTATCTTCTAAAGGATCCCCAGGATGGGAAGACTCAATCTCATCTCCCACCGGAATAAAATTAACAAGAGCACGACGATCTGAACTTTGCTCGACAGAAATAGAACTCTCAGAACTACATTCATCAGGAAGATGGGCCGATGCCAGAAGAAGAGCAGAAGGTTCTATGTTTAAAGTGTTAAACGACCCACCCACGCTTTGAGTAACCGACTCACCACTCTTCACTCGTCGTGAATACAGAGGGTAAAACCAAAAATGGAAAGATTCACAATATTCAGGGTTGGCTTTAGAGGGCGTACCTGGACAAGGGTTTGGCTCATTAGAAGACCTATGTTTTCGGAGTCCCCTCGCAAAACTCTCAAGAAGCTCATATCATTGGATTCCGAGGAAGAACCACTCGTCAACACGATAACATTATCGGCCATTTTGAAGGAAAGAAACCCAGAAACTACAACTAAACCCTAAAGAATGGGGAGCAGGCAAAAGAACAACCCAAGAATCAGGAAAGAATCACACAAATTATAAGTTGATGAGGAACAGAAGTGATACTTGTTACTTAGAAATGAAGATGTTGCTGAAAAGAGAATGTTGGCAACTTTGGGCATGAAGAAGAGGAAGAGTCGCGAAAACTATTCTCAGAGAAAGATGAATGGGCTAAAGTGCGAAGAGAGAAAAGTGAAAACTTGAAAAAAAGAAAAGAGGTAAAATGTAACGGGTGAAAAGAAATAAAGTAAAAACCGTCACATCACCTTAATGAACGTGGGGCCAAAGACTATGCTAATCATCGTGCACAGTGCCCAAAATGGAGTGCGTGAAATACACGCGCCCAAAAAGAAAACCAACCGTTATCTCGTGACATTTCTAGAATCGTCATCTAACATCCACCCGACATGACGAATGAACTCGCCAACCTCTCCCAAGAAGAGCTTGACAACTTGGGGGGCAACTGTTGTGGACCAGAATAACGGCATCCCGGATATATATATTTACATGCCGGGTCCAACAGCCACCAATTACCGTGTGCATCCCGGTAAGTTGGGCGCGACCTATGATCAAGGCCCAGCTAATGAGGATTAGGCCCAGGCACAGATCCTGACCCAATACGAGCCACATTTAGGTCATTTACCACACCCTATAAATACTATCATAATGCACCATGCAAGGTACGTAAGATATATTATCAGAAATATAAACCCTAATACACTTATTGACTTGGGCATCGGATTACTTGCAGGTGCACACCATTGTCGCCGGAGCTGAGGACCTAGAAGCAATCCTACTACCCTTTGCTGATCAAGGAGGCCCTCCTGCTCGTCCTACATACTCGTCAGGTTAGATCACAACAGTCATTAAACACACTACACGGTTCTGTTCCGTTCCATTATGTTTTGTACCATTTCGTTCTATTATGTTCTGTATCGTTACCAAACGCTACCTTAATGTTTAATTTCCTAATGTTAAGATCAAGTCCCACGTCGATCAGAAAGAGGGCGATCATAAAGTATATAAGTGGTGTGGTAATCCTCCTCTTATGAGCTAGCTTTTGGGAGTGAGTTAGGCCCAAATCCAAATTTCCAATATGTTATCAAGAGTCAGGTTAGTCGTGGGTGCCACCTGCAGATGTCTAGTCCTGCAAACTTCACGCACCAGATGTCCAGTCCTATGCGTCAGGGAGTGTGTTAAGATCAAGTCCCACATCGATCAGAAAGAGAGCCACATAAAGTATTTAAGTAATGTGGTAATCCTCCTTCTATAAACTAGCTTTTGAGAGTGAGTTAAGTCAAAACCGAAATTTCTAACATCTAATAAATTTTTTTAGTAACATGACAATATTATATTGGTGGGATATAATCGGGGAACTAGATTTTAATCCCCTTTTCCCACCCTCATGAGTACCATGACAGTGTAAAAATTTTCTCCTCGCAAGTTGATAAAAAAACTATTTTTTTCCACCCACGTGTTTTTTATCAACAAGAAAATTTGTTCACGTGTTATTTGTTTTACTTTTTTAATTTTGTTTAATCAGATAAAACATGAATGAATAACAATAATGAATGATGGAGATTTATCTGGATTTTAATTTTGTGCTGTAACAATATTATGCTGCTGTAGTGATGTGTCTCAATTTTAGCTTGTAACAGCAGCAAATCGTATCCGATTTTTTTTATAGTACTTAGTGACTGTAACGTCACCCAAAGGAATTAATATTAATAAGGGTTTTTTTAAATTTTAATATGTGCAATATTGTACGAGAGAAGAATTTTAAAGTGGAAAAAATGATAAGTAATAAATGCATGTTAAAATATAAGTCAATTCATTTTTTTCTTTCACCATAAAAAACTTTTCCTTTTGTATGCTTTCGAGCATATAAAAAGGACTCGTTTGATTTTGATTTTAGTAGAATAAAAAATGAAAAATATATAAATCGAAACAAAAACTAATAGTTAAGATTATTTATGTACAAAAATTGAGATAATTAAATGAAAGTAAATATTTTTAGCTTTGATCAAAAGTAATTTTGACCAATTGCAAATTCTAAACAAACATGTCCTAACTTCTCTATTTTTTCATTTTGCATAGTGTCAAAAACTAATTTCTTCAAAACATAGAGATCAATGAAATGACACTTCATGAAAATTTATGATTAACTACAAAGTTTACTTAGAAATATTTTTAGTAGCTACTCCCTCCGTTTTTTATTATAAGAATTTGTTTTGAGATTTCTATATTTTTTATTATAAGAAATTTTAACTAACTACCCTTAATATTAATTATGACTTATTATTATTATTTTCTATAAGCATTTAACTCTTTGTTAAGTATTTTAGAGAACTAAAATACTAACTCGTTTTAATATAGTGGAAAACAAATTATCGTCCTCATGGAGCAACTACAGAACAATTTAGATCAATTAGAAAACTTGGGTTTGAATTGTAAAATAAGTGCTCATAATTGTAAAAAAGGTTAAAAAGAATTTATAAAAACACTTGTTTATTCCCACAACTTAAGAACTTATTATGTTAATTGAATGACCAAGGATAAAAACCACTGACAAGATCCCTCATTTGCCAGATTCTATGACAAAACTATATCGATTAAATCCCTTTAAACGGTAAAAGAGTTGCCACGCAATAAGAACTCCCTTTTTAAAAATGGTTCATAAATGAAAACTGTCTCTAGCCCTTCATTGATGAAATTCCTTTAGAAGGAGAGAAGGAAGGTGAGTAAGCTTTCAACTTTAAATTAAACAGAGAAAAGAAAACCAATTTAAGCTACCATCTCTCAATTTCTCACTTTCTCTCCCTAAAACCCTAAATTTCGTGCAGAGATGGCTTCCTTAGCTCCTAGTGAATGAGACTTTTTAAAGAGATCCCAAGCGATTTATCTTTGCTCAAGATGAGATAAAATAATATCAAATAATGTTTCTTCAGATCTTTTTCTTCTTTTTTTCACCCTTATCTTTTGTGTTTTTATCTATTTACATCAATTCACAAGATAAGGATGAAACTCAAATCAACCAATTCTCTCTCAAATTAAGATAAGTATTGAATTTACTAAATTTAGGGGAATTTAATTAAAAGATAAGCATAATATCATTTAAAATATATTCAAATTAACAATAAAATATTTTAATAATTATCCATCATCACTCTTAGACTACTATTCCTATTTACTAAAAAAAAGCATTAAAAATGGAGAGAGTTTAGCTCAACATCAATATTAAATGAGGTTAATTTAGGAAATACAATCAATTTTTGTATAGAATTAACTAAAATTAAATGATTTTAACTAATCCCTCGGTAAATGTAAAGTTAGGTTATTTTTCTTATAATAAATAACGGAAGGAGTTATTCATAATTGAATTGCTACTTATTAATTACTGAAATTTCCTAACTAATTTATTAGCCATAGATTCATGATTAAATTAGATATGAATTAGCTATGAAATATAACTACAAATTATTTTTGTAGCTAATTTATATCTAAATAGCTAAAAAAAATTTCGTAGCTAATTTGTATTTAAATAGTTACTCACTAGTTATGAAATGTAGTTACAAAGTATTTTTAGCTAATTTGTATCTAAATAGCTACTAATTAACTATTGAAGAAAATTTCATAGCTAAAATTTTTAGTTACTATTTAGCTATTAATTAGCTATGAAATGTAACTACAAAATAAAATTTCCAAATTAAATTTGTTAAAGTCTTGAAAGTATTTTTATGGCTAAATTACACTTTGGCCACTTATGTTGTAAAAATTTTTTAATTTGGTCCCATATGTTTATTTTGATTCACTTTGGTCCCTTATATTGTATTTGTTGGACCAACTTGGTCCTTTTCGTGAACTTTATCTATTTGAGTTATCAGAGTGGCCAAAATGACGTCGTTTTGTGCTCCATATTGGTTCAAAAAATATAACATAAGGGACCTAATTGATAAAAAAAAAACATGTAGGACCAAAGTGTTTTAAAAAAATACAACATAGGAGACTAGAGAGAATCAAAATAAACATAAGAAACTAAATTGATCCAAAATATACAACATAAGGGACCAAAATGAATCAAATAAACATAAGAGACCAAAATAAAACTTTCTTATAACATATGGGACCAAAATTATAATTTATCCTATTTTTATTAGATTATATATATAAATTTCAAAATATTTTTTATCTAAATAATATATAATTTCAACAATAATATATAATTATTAAAGTCTTATTATTAATAAGGGTCATGCTAATAAGTATCTTATATGCATTAGTTGAAGTGTAATAACTACGTCTCATTTAATGTTTAAATTATACTTTAAAAAATTTGCATTGAAAGAACTTTTAATTTTTAAAACAATAAATTCTTTAATTCATATAAAATATTTCTACCATTATAATCATAATTATTAAACTCGGCTCGGTCATTGACTCGACCGAGGCATTGGGTCACCGAGTCACTAGTTCATTCGATGTATCAAAAGAGGTAAGCAAAGCTAAATTTTAGAATTTATAAGTACACAATAAGAATAATAATAATAATTATAATAGTATAAAATAATCTTAATTTTAAAACTAGATATGTATTTTTTTTATATAAAATTTTTAAAATGAATGAAATAATCTGAGATATCGCGATCACCTTGGCACATAGAATGGACAGCTTGAAGGAGGTCGGAGAACCGGAAGTAATCGCCCGTTGAATATCTGATTTGTATATCTTGCCATAACTCCCGAGCAGTGTCGAAAAAGGCAACGCTCTGCGCAATCTGCACAGAAACAGTGCGTTGTGTCCAAGAGGTGACCATGGAATCGCATTTGATCCAAGCGTTGAAGTAAGGATCATAAATTGGCGGTTTTGGTAAAGAATAATCAACAAACCCTAATTTGTGAAGCATGTTGTGAAATCAAAGCAAATAATTGCTACGGCCTTCAAGAACGGGTGTGGCTATGACAGAACCGGGGTTATCAACGGGATGAAGATAATACGGGTCTGTTATTGGTGGGTTTGGGGTTTATGTGTTTGATTGTGATTCGGCCATGGCTTAAGAAAGGAGATGAAGATCGTAGGGTTTGTAACCAGAGAAGGTAAAGATCAATGACGAAGGCACGCTGTGCGGTGAAACCCTAATTGCGCAATGAACCATTGTGGCTTGTAGATACCATAAAGGACGCTGAGCAGAGCGAGAGAATAAAAAACTGAATTATTATTATTATTGTTGTGTGAGTACAAAGCGGCGCATGGAAGCATATATACATGAGCAAACCTAACCCTAGAATAACTAGAAGATGGGCCAGAAAAAATAACGGAACAAAAAAGGGCCCATAGGCTTTACAAGAAATATAAAGTAAGGTACACAAATAGTTTCTTGTATTATACATGGCAGATTGTATTCTTTGTCATTGCATATGGACTAAAGTGTTTTCACTTTTCACCATTCCATTTGTAGCTATTTTCTCAAGGGAACTTGGATCATTTCTTGCATCTCTTAGTAGAATGTCTTCGGCCGAGATATAGCTAACCCAATATGTTTTCTCTCTTTTTCAATTACCTTGTCAATCGAGATACATCAACGACTAAGGTCTATTTGTTTATACTTTTACTATAAGTTAAGTAAAAGTACTTCTAGAGATAGTAAAAATTTCTTACTATCGTCGAATCTGCATTAATATCAAAATCACTACCAATAAAAATACTTTTTGCAGTCTTCGAATTTATCGAAACAGGCACTAGGTGGCTAGAGAAACTTTTTGCACGAGAGGATCCGACCTCCTACCCTAGGTTATGGGTTCGATAATCAAGGACCGTATTCGATTTTTTGCCGCGCTGTCTGGGGCTCCGTGTGCATCTCCATTTTGATAGGTGCACTGAGAAATTCTAGCAAGGTTCATTGCTATTTGAACGAATGGTTTTGGGAATGGAGAATTAGAGACACATTCTTTGTTCATCTTCTTCCATGTTTCATTAAGCAATGTTTGGATGTGTTTGTGAGCATCTTCTTCACTAATGCCACTTTCTCGCATGTAGCACACAATTGAACTTGCTGCTTCACCTCTCTGTAATTCTGCCTGCAAAACACACGACTAATAAATCAATCATATGGACTAAATCAATTGAACTTGCTCCTTCACCTCTCTTTTTTTTTTCCCATAATTTTATAGACTAAATCAATTAACAATTATTTTTGCATGATTAAGGTAAGTGAAATTACCGTTGAAGTACCCAAATCATTGCAAAGTCTAAAAATAATGGAAGGTCTCTGCAAAAGGACATGGTAATTGTTGTCCAAGGACTCAAGTGCCTCTTTTGTAATTGTGTGATTCATCAAGAAATAGGCATGGGTCAATATAACTACCCCAGACACGGACACCCATCCATTCTTTAGGTATTCCTCAAATTTTGGCAACTCTTTCTTTTGCGACCACTTTGCTTCTTGTAGAAATGCTTTCAACATATCTGACCACTATAATTCAATTCAGAAAAAAAAAAAAGCACACTTAATATGTTTTCAACATAAATAACTAATGAAATTAAGGTAAATTTTCCGGTGTATGTATGAGAATTTAGTGACATTGATATGTTAGAAAGATAATAGCTAAGAAAGGCTTATTCATTTTTGTTTTTTAAAATTGTATTATAAAATATTTTTTTGAAATAGTTTTTGAAAAAAAAAAGAAAGAAATCAGTTTTCATTGTAAATTTAAATTAGTATATAAATGTCTCAGTTATGTAGCTTAGTTGGTGAGCGCATGAGGATATGCCTGTGTGGGTACGAGCTGGGTTCAATCCCCGATTGTATTACTTTCCTAGCTATGAACCAAAAAAAACAAATAGTATATAAATGAAAATTGAAACTAACGGTCTATTTGATTCAGTTTTTTTTTTTAAATTTTTAAAACTTTATTGTAAATTTATTTTCAAAAACTATTTTCAAAAAATAAGAAATTGAGTTTTCAATACAAATTAGAATGAAAATTCAAAAAAATTGAAAACTGAAACAAATTTTAGATGCTTCCAAATTTTAGTTTTTAAAAACTGAAAAACACATACTATTGCAAAAAACTATTTTTGAAAACTAGTATGTTGAACAGATTTTATAATTTTCTATTTTTAAAAACTAGAAACAATTTTCAAAATAATTATCAAGCAAACTTTAAGTTTTAGATGTTTTCAAATTTTAGTTTTTAAAAAATGAAAAACATATTGTTTCTAGAACTAATTTATCAAACATTTTTTTTAATTTTATATTTTTGGAAACAAAAAACTATTTTAAAAAATAGCTATCAAACAAGAACTTCATTCCCTTTTTTTTTTCCTCAATAAATCAAAGGCTTCCTTTCTTATATGGTTATTATATTGGAACGACAAGTCAAAAATGAAGGAACGTTTTAATTTTCTTTTTAGAAACATTTTATTTTAAGGCTTGAATTGTTGAAAAATATCTACATTAATTAAACCCCGAAAAATCACCTGTCAACTGTCAAAGAACTAGTACCACAAATTTTCAAAATACACCAGAAAATTCACCTGAAATTAATTCGTTCCAATTAAATAAATAAAATGAGTGTGAGGTGTTGTTTTGAACATACAACTTTTGTGAGGTATGGACGGATATCTTGTCCTTGTTCTTTAAGTGTGTCATAAGCCATTTCATTGACAGTGTTGTAGAGTGCCAAGAAGCATATCTTCATGTACTCAGGCAGAACGTGAATTGCTTTAACATCCCATCTGAAAATAAATAAATATACAAATAAATTAATGTAACAATTAATAATTTAAGTGCCAGCACAATGTGCATATCTGAATGTAGCACACAAAATAGAAATTAATTTTTGAGCATGCTAACTTTCGTTTTGTTGTATGATTTTTCAATTATTGGAAGTTAACTCCCAGTTGAATGTGTAGTGCTGTTAAGGGAAACTATTAGTTCTTCATTCTATTATTTTTTCAATTGAGTTAGTTTTCTGTTACACTTATATAAATACAAAAACCTTTCCCCTTTTCTAAACACTTGATAATATTCATCAATAATACATCAATTGCAATATACTGTGTATCCTATCTTCTCTCTTGTTACAATAATCTCTACATGGTTTCATAGAGCCTGAACACCACCATGGCTTCTCAAGCTTCTTCATCTTCATCTTTTTTTCCACAAACGTTTACCACACCCATCACCATTAAACTTGACGATGATAACTTCCTAATCTGGCAGCAGCAAGTTCTAGCTACAATACGCGGTTTAAAACTCTCAAAATACATTCTTGAAGATTGTGTTCCTCCAAAATTTGCGACTAAAGAAGATGAGGTTTCTGGTACCCTCACAAGAATTTTTGAATTTTGATCAACAAGATCAACTGCTTCTGGCTTGGCTCTTAGCTTCAATGTCAGCCCCAATCTTAAGAAAAATGGTTGGCTTAGATCGCTCATATCAGGTATGGAAAAGATTAGAAATTTACTATGCTTCCCACACCTGTGCTCGTGTCAAGAAACTCAAATTACAGCTTCGTTTGCTAAAGAAGGATAAATCCATCAATGAATATCTTCTGGAAATAAAGAAAATTGTCGATTCCCTAGCTACTATTGGTTCTGCTGTATCTGAGGAAGATCATATAGAAGCAATTATGGATGGTCTTCCCGAAGAATATGATTCTTTTGTTACATCAGTCACGTCTCGATTAGATCCTTACTCTGTCAATGATATTGAGGCGTTGTTGATGGCTCAAGAAGAACGTTTTGAGCGACACAAGAAATCCGAACAATTTGTTATTCTGGCTAACACTGCTTCTGCTTCTCAGAATTGCACTTACAATAAGGGACGTGGTGACTCTCAAAATCATCGTGGAGGTTACAATGGTCATCGAGGAGGTCGTTCCCTTTTTCGTAGAAATCAGAACTACAATCGTGGTGGCAGATTCTTCAATAATAGAGGTTATGGTAGATCAAATTGGAACCAAAATTCTTCCTCTCAACCACGTGTGCAATGTCAAATTTGTGGTAGGGGTGGACACATTGCAGCAGATTGCTGGCAGCGGTTCAATCAAGACTATCAACCTCCTCCTCAAGCAAACAATGTGCAGTTCTCTCAACAACATCAGACTACTGATCAGTTTAACTTGGTGACTCCAACAGCAAGTTTGGATCCCCTTTGGTACCCTGATAGCGGTGCTACTCATCATATTACCAATGATGAACATAATCTTAGTGTGAAGACTAATTACACAGCTGCTGAACGTGTTAGAATTGGTAATGGATCAGGTTTGCACATTTCTCATGTTGGAAACTCAAAATCTGTACTCCATCTTGTCCAAAATCATTTGTTTTAGATCAAGTTCTTCATGTTCCCTCTATAACAAAAAATCTGCTAAGTGTCTCTAAATTTGCTTCTAATAATAATATGTTCTTTGAATTCTTTCCTGATTATTGCACTGTGAAATCATAGGACACCAAGGAGATACTTCTTCGAGGCAAAACTAATCATGGTCTCTATGTTCTTCCTGCTTTCCATCCAGCTCAACCTTCTGTTCACTATACGACATTGTCTTCTTCTCCTCAGTCCTTTGATCTTTGGCATTCGCGCCTTGGTGATCCTGCAATCAAAACTGTGAAAGCTGTTCTGACTAAATGCAATATATCTTGTACAAATTTTCCATCTTCCTTACAATGTACTTCTTGCTGTATTGGGAAAGCTCATCAGCTTCCCTTTTCTGATTCTGTATCCGTGTATAATTCACCCCTTCAGCTTGTATTCACTGATATTTGGGGACCTTCCCCTGTTTCATCTACTAATGGAGCAAGATATTACATTGTTTTCATTGATGCTTTTTCGCGTTACACTTGGCTTTATCTGTTACAACATAAATCTGAAGCCTTAACAGCTTTTACCCAATTCAAAGCATTTGCTGAAAACCAGTTTAATTGCAAAATTAAGGCTTTACAATCTGACAATGCCAAAGAATACTTAAAGTTTGGTGCTTATCTCACTAAACATGGCATCTCACATAGGCTAAGTTGTCCTCATACACATGAACAAAATGGTATACCTGAAAGAAAGCATAGACACTTAACAGAAACTGCCTTGTCCCTTTTGCATGCAGCTTCTCTCCCTCTTCAGTTCTGGGGTGAGGCTTTTTCCACTGCTGCTACCTTGATCAATTATTTGCCTTCTTCTGCTCTTGCTCATGACAGCCCTTTTGAAAAATTGTTTCATAAGATTCCTGATTATGGTTTCTTAAAAGTGTTTGGCTGTGCTTGTTTTCCTCTCTTAAGACCTTACAACACTCATAAATTTGATTTCAGGTCGCATATGTGTTTGTTTGTAGGCTATAGTCCTTCTCATAAGGGCTATAAATGCTTGTCTCCCAATGGTAAGGTTTATGTGTCTCGCCATGTCATATTTCATGAGTCTGTTTTTTCTTATAAGCTGTCCTCTAATCCTTTTGCACCTTCAGTTCCCTCTTCTTCCTCTTCTACTTCCTATCCTTCTCTAACTGTCTTAATACCTCATGTACAAAATTCTCCAACTGCATCTTATTCAATTAACTCCATTACTAATTCTTCTGTGAAAGGTGCTTCTGTCCCTCCACCTGTTGATAATTCTGTTTCAGGTATAGCTGGTGTTCACGATAATGTCCATGCTGCTCCACCATGTACTCAGAATGTCCATCCTATGACAAC
Organism: Cyamopsis tetragonoloba; assembly: GCA_037177725.1. Lineage (NCBI taxonomy): Eukaryota > Viridiplantae > Streptophyta > Magnoliopsida > Fabales > Fabaceae > Cyamopsis > Cyamopsis tetragonoloba. The sequence goes on from CM074122.1 coordinate 20,943,671, forward strand.
TCGAGCTAAAGTAGGTATCTTCAAGCCTAAAACTTATATCTCAACAGCTTCTGGTAGTTATGATCCACACCAGGAACCACATTCTGTGAAAGAAGCTCTGTCTAAACCTGAGTGGCTAGCAGCAATGCAACAGGAATATGATGCTCTTCTCTCAAATAATACTTGGTCCTTAGTTGATCCTCCACCTCATTGCAAGCCTATTGGGTGCAAGTGGGTCTTCAAGACAAAATACAACTCTGATGGCAGTTTTCAAAGGCATAAAGCTAGGTTGGTGGCTAAGGGCTATCATCAAAGAGAGGGTTTTGATTTCAAGGAGACATTCAGCCCAGTTATCAAACCTACAACCATAAGAATTGTGCTCAGTCTTGCTCTGTCAAGAGGTTGGGATATTCAGCAGGTAGACATCAATAATGCATTTCTGCATGGTGATCTAAGTGAAACAGTCTTTATGTCACAGCCACCTGGATTTCTTTCCAAAGATAAACATCAAGTTTGCAGGTTAAACAAAGCAATTTATGGTCTCAAGCAGGCACCCAGATCTTGGTTCACCAAACTCAGCATAGCACTGACTTCTATGGGATTTTCTCCAACCAAGAGTGATACTTCGCTATTCAAAAGGGTTACTTCGCAATCTACCAGGTTGATATTAGTGTATGTTGATGATATCATCATCACTGGCAGTTCAAAGACTGATATCAGTTTCCTCATTGCTCAGTTGAACAAATGCTTCTCCTTGAAACATCTTGGTTCCCTTCACTATTTTCTGGGAATTGAGGCTGTTAGACGATCCAATGACACATTACACCTCTCTCAAACTAAATATATTCGTGATCTATTACATCGTGCTAATATGTTAGATTCTAAGCCTCAACCTACTCTTATGGTTGCTGGACTGCAGCTATCAGCTGAAGGATCTGCTGTTGTTGATGATCCTACATCCTATAGCTCTATAGTTGGTGCCTTACAATATATCACCATTACCAGGCCTGAGCTTGCATTTTCTGTTAACAAAGCCTGTCAGTTCATGCATGATCCAAGAGAACATCACTGGAAAGCAGTTAAGCGAATTCTAAGATATCTACATGGCACTGTCACTCATGGTCTCTGCATCAGACCTTCAAACTCCACTCAATTGCTTGGATTCTGTGATGCTGATTGGGGTTCTGATCCTAATGATCATAAGTCCACCACGGGTTATTGCGTATACTATGGCTCCAAATTGTATCTTGGTCCTCCCGCAAACAAACAACTGTTTCCCGCAGCAGTACTGAGGCTGAATACAGAGGAATTGCTGCAGTTGCCTCTGATCTGCTATGGATCAAGTCTCTTCTTTCAGAAATACTCGTACCGAGCTCCACTCCAATCATATTTTGCAACAATCTAGGAGTTGTTTTGCTGTCTCCAATCCTGTAATGCATTCACGCACGAAGCATTTTGAACTTGATCTCTACTTTGTTCGTGACAAGATCATATCGAAGGAATTACAAGTTGTTCATCTCTCAGCACAACATCAGATTGCAGATACCTTAACAAAACCGTTGTCTGCTCCTAAGTTTTTGGAATTTCGCAGCAAACTCATGGTTACACCTGCGGCCACCATGAGTTTGAAGGGGGGTGTTAAGGGAAACTATTAGTTCTTCATTCTGTTATTTTTTCAGTTGAGTTAGTTTTCTGTTACACTTGTATAAATACAAAAACCTTTCCCCTTTTTCTAAACACTTGATAATATTCATCAATAATACATCAATTGCAATATGCTGTGTATCCTATCTTCTCTCTTGTTACAATAATCTCTACAAGTGCGCACGTAAATTTTGTCGTGTGTTAAGTAGAAGCCTTGTTGTAGCAATTTTTTTTATATATTAAAAACTTTACTTAAGAGATAGGCATCATACCACAATCCTCAAAAACGAGTTATAGTTGAGTTTAAGAACACCTATCAATGAGAGATAAATTCAATAAAGTAGAACGTTAACTCCAAACCTAACAAGCAGGAATTTTAGCCATATATTCTATTTACTTTTAGGGTTAATTATAATTTAGTCTTTATACTTTGTCTTATTTGTGGTTAGTACAACAACTTTTAAAATGTGTATTTTGGTTTCATACATGTACTTTTTTCATGTGAACTTTACTTTAAAAAATCAAATTTAGCGACGATATTTATCAAAATTAATAACAGTATTTTTAAATAACCGTCGGTTAAAAACCGTCTCTAAATATTACTTTATATTAAAATATATGTTCTAAAAGTATAAGATTCAAAATGCATACAATAGTACAACCAGAAATCGAACCCCATACCCACACATGTATGTCCTAATCCACTCACCAACTGAGCTAATTTAGAATATGTATTAGAGATAGTAGTTTATCAGTTAGGAGGTTACTACTATATAAGGTGCATACATGATGTAATCTACACACTTTCTCATTTTAATACAATTTCAGTTTCAATTTTCTCTTAAATACTGTAACTTCTCTTTCATTTTCCCTAAGATACCATGTTAACTAACATGGTATCAAAGCCTTTCCATCCACCTTAAAGTATTTTCCGCTGCAAATCCCTTTTTCTTTTTCGGTTTTCTTTTTAGTTTATATTCCTTATTTTTCGTAGAAAAACATATTTTCTACCCTGTTTCATCTTCATCATTTTGTTTTCCCAAATCTCGTTCTTACTTCGTCAATACATTTCTTTTTCATTCTGCATTTATTCTTTTCGATTTCATCTTCTACATCATTTTGTTCTTCGATGTTCAACAATATCTTCGCCTTTGATGTTTGATTTGGAAGTTTTGTGCCCTAACTAGTGGGCGACTTCTAGTGGTTAGTCGGTTTTGGGTAATCGTGAGTCCGTGACCGAGGTTTCAGATCCTGCATCCTCATTTGGCGTTCATTTCTAGTTGTTGATGTGTTCTTATCCGATCTGGTATGTTCGACTTTTATCCTTGCTTCTGGTTCCGACTTTAGTTGCAACAACTGCGGTTCAGATCTTGCCTTTTCAATCGCCGTTCGTTTTCGGTTCCGGTGATGCTTGGAGTCGTTTTTTAAATATATGGTTCACACCTTTGGTCTGTTATGTGCTTCTAATTCATGACGATTGTTGTTTTTTGGATGGTTTTGTCCTATTTTGCTAATGAACATGGTTCCACTTATTGGACTTTGAAGTTTCTAATCTTGTATGCAAGGTGTTCAATAATTTGTCTCAAAGAGTTTTTTACTTCTGATACTTGTTTTTTTTTTTTTGTGTATGCTAAGTATTTGACAATTTGCCTAAGTCACATTATGCTTGCATCTTCTGCGGGTTGCTTGAAGACATTGGTTTGTTGATGACTACTACTAGTTTTTTTTTTCTTTATTTTGGTGATACCTTATGGCTCTTCTCATTGATTTTGTTGTGTTTTAGCTTCTGTCCTTGGTGGTTAAGTGGTTTATTATTGTTCTGCTTCTATCACAGATGGTTAAGCTTGTTAATTCTGATACTTTGCTTCTGCTCTTTGTGGTTAAGTTTCCATATGTTGAGGTGCACTTCTGCTTTGAGCGGTTATGCTTGGTTGCTTCTGCTAGATGGTTAAGTGTTCAAGGTGGTTACACGGCTCATGCTTCTTTGCTTCTGCCTTTAAAGGTGGTTAATCGTTGATGTTCATTTTACAGGCTTTCATGCCTTTGATTTCCTGATTTACAAGGTTATACCCCTTTTCGTTTTGGCCTTGTATTTGGCTTCTGGGATTGTATTTTTCTATTTTTTTTTATACAAGTTTGTATTGCCTATTCTAAACTGGAAATGTTAGTAACACCTTCCAGCTTACGGGAGGCTATCAGAGATAGTAGTTTAGCAGTTAGGAGGTTACTACTATATAAGGTGCATTCATGATGTAATCTACACACTTTTTCATTTTAATACAGTTTTAATTTCAGTTTTCTCTTAATTACTGTAACTTCTCTTTCATTTTCCCTAAGATACCATGTTAACTAACGATATGCATACTATAAAAGGCTTTTATATTAAAACATATATAAGACAAAATTCAAGATATCAAATTGTAATTAACCCTTACTTTTTATTATTGATTAGTCCTTATATATCAACAATGTATTAAAAGGAATATGTTTTGAAAAAAATTAAAATTTACCTTTCAACGGTTGTTGTGAAAAGTTGTAATTCCTCTAAGGTACCATAAACATCATAAACATCATCAATGGTAGTTATTAGGGAAGTGACTTTGGTTAAACCTTTGCGAAGATCACTGAACTGAGGCTCAAACACCATCCCAACCGTCCAAAAGAAACATTCCATTAATCTATCTCTGCTGAAGCTTAATCTTGAAGCCAGTCCCATTCCCTTCCACCATCTTCATCAAATGTAACAATTAAATTAATTAAACTCACGGTATCAGAAAAAGGAAAATGTTAAACAATGTCCTACGAGTACTTGTTAAGAATGCAAAAGTGAAAATGTTTCATTGGGATTGATAGTATTTATTGTTTCATAAAATCCTACTTAAATGCTATCAATCCCAATAAAATATTTCCACTTTTGTATCCTTAACAAGTGCCCTCAAGACTCTTAGAAAAATTAAGAAAATATTAATTACTTTATTTTTATCACATAAATTGCCGGAAAACTAATAATATCGATAATGACCTTTTGATTTTGGTTATAAATAATTCAAAAATATTTTTTTTGGAATTTTTCAGGTGTGTGTAGACAAAAAAAATAAATAATTTGCCAACAAACACGTACATGATCAAGTAAAGTGGTCAATGTATATGAAGAGTGATGATTAACTTATAATTTGCCAACAAACACTATTATAGGACCACAACTCTTATAATTTTTTTGTTACAACCATGAGTCTCATTCTTAGGATGAGATAATCTTCGTTCGCACTGCGTAGCTGGTGTTAGCTCCCAGAAATTTGACATAGGTGAGATTCGAACACAGGACTTCCTGCTGTGGATTATCCCTCATACGAACTTAACAAAACTTTAAACCGCTAAGTTAATCCTTGGAATTCACCACTCTTATAATTTGCCACCATCTCATATATTTTTTATATAATGGCAAAAATAACTTTTTCGGTAGAGGACTTTGGTAAAAGTCTCTTGAAGAAAGCTTTTTGAAAGTTTTTTCAGAAGAGGACCTTTTGAAAACTTTGAAAAATAAAATATAAGCTTTTTTGATAAAAATAAATAACAAAAACACCTAAAAGTTGGCTTTTTGGCTTTTTCGGAAGAGAACCTTTTGAAAATTTGTTTAAGAGAACGTTCCATAAATTCAAATTTTAGGTAGTGTCATTTATGAGTATTTTTCTCATTTTATGACAAAAATGGAAAAGGGATGGTGACTTCTATTCTTTTGTTGGTGTCAATATAAATGCCCTTGAATTTGACATTTTATAATTTTTTTCTCACAAAAAAAAAAACCCCACTTGTTGTTATATTTGTGTCCATTTTTTTTTTCTTGTTCAAGGGGAAGTGAGGTGGGGGAATAAGAGAGATAAAAATGTGACGGGTAAATGAGTTTGAATTCTCTCCACCTACACGACCTCTTCCGATCAATCTTAACTATTCATCACACTCTCTATTTATGTTATGGTGCAACAGTTGAGCAATAATACATGCATACCATTTTTCTCTTACAACTTATTTACACTATACCACATTAGCAAAATGTGAACCCCAACTGAGTTTTTATTCTTTATTTTTAAAAAATAATTTAACTAAAAATATAAGTTTGAGTATGAACAGTGATGTGCACCTCACATTTTTCTAATAGTACTAATATCACGTAGGATGTTAACTTGACCAGAAACAGGCCCAAGAGATCCATGCTTTGGTAGGGACCAATTTTTTAATTAAAAACAAACACATGTTGAATTTTTATTTTTATTTTTGTGGGTCTACAAAAAGTTGTTAATTATGTATATTTATTTGGACAAGACTTGTTAATAATTATGTTTAGATGGTTGCTTTTGCACCACATATTCTTTCTAGGTAGACCACTTAATCTTTAGTTCCATCACAAAAACTGTATTATGTTATGTTCCATTTCATATCATCTAATTCTGATTCGTTTTATTTTATTTTGTTCAATTATTAAATGTTACTTAGACTCTATTCGGTAAAACTAACTTATAGCTTATGACTTATAGTTTATAGTTTATGACGTAGCTTATAGCTTATGACTAGTGACTTATAATTGAATAGAAGTGTTTGATAAAATTAACTTATTAGGTAGCTTATATTTGTGAATGATTTAAAATGACAAGTAATAATTACATGTAATAAATTATTTGATAGAGTAAACATGTAATAAATGACTAGAAGGTAAAATAAAAAAGAATTATTGAAAGATATTTTTCATAAGTTATAAGCTACTTGAAGTAACTTTTCATAAGCTAGCTTTTAGCTTATATAAGTTATAAGTTAGTTTTCATCAAAAACTTCTACTTATTTATAACATATAAGCTCCTAAATAAGCTATAAGCTAATTGTATCAAACACAATTAGAAGTTAATTTATAGAAGTGATTTTATATCATCACAGAAATTAGTTTGCATAATTAATTTAGTAAACACTTCTAATTTTCAAAATAGAGAAATGAAAAGAAAAAGTACATGGAAAAATGAGTGGAAACGCCAATAGCAACTACTTTATGTACATCTCCATCTCCACTCACCCAAATGATAAAAGTTTGTTAATACTTAATAGAAAAAAGAGTATTGTTACATTTTTAAACGTGAAGTGGAGGTGTTGGAATAGGATTAGAGAGGGAAAAAATCAAGAAAAAAAGAAAAGAAAAAGTGAGTGATGTGATAAATAGTATGATAAAAACAAAAGAATGATAAGAAAGAATAAAAAATGAGATGTGGAGTATCACTATAGTGTAAAAAATCAGGATTAAATATGTTCCTTTTCATTCAACTTTAATGAGATTTTTATTTTAATGTTAAGAACTTTAAAACGTTAGATTTTATTCTCTAAATTTTAAAAAAGTTTGCTTTATTTTTTCTGTAAATTTTTGTTAACGTGGCAAAAAGGTACGTTAATACATAAATTTACTGAAGCGCCCTCTATTTATCACGTCACCAAAAACAAAAGAAAAATAAATTTATTAAAGTTAAAAGACTTAAAACCAACGATCTTAAAGTTAGACTAAGAACAAATTTCCGCTATAAAATTTAGGGATTTAACCAAAACTATAATGTACAATTGTACATTTCTCCAAAACAAAATTATGTGCATCTCAACATTAACTTACCTTGACATTTCTTGGAGATCCTTTTGCAAAGTTGACTGCAAAATGTTGAAGTCCAATTTAGCTGTTTCAAGTAAGATCTTATTTGCATCTTTTCTTTTTTGATATGAATCAATAAACCAACGAGCTTCAAGTCTCTGTATTCTACGGTGCAAAGGAATCTCCAATGCATAATTCACTTGTTGTGAGAAGTAGTTACTCTTTTTATCTTCACCAAAATCCCTTAAGTGGAAGCTAGTGAACGCCATTGCCTCATCTAGAATTGTCTCTCCTTCATAACTGAGAAATGATGCCTCATACAGACTCAAAATTCCCTTTAAGTCCCTTTTTAGGTTTGATTTGAAATTACCATTTTCGTCCTTGAAGCTCTCAAATATATCTGCATCACACATTAATGAATTAAGAAGTCAATTATTTTTTTGTTGAGACAAAAGTCAATTTTTTGTACACCCTATAAATTGAACGAGTTTGGCCTTGTTATACGATACTGAAAGTTTATGGAAAGAATTGTGATTATCCCTCGGCCAATAGCCGAAGACTAATCCCCTCGAGGCGTAGAGTTCACGAAAGTGGGCATTGTCTCTCCCAAAAAAGCCTTATCTATATGTACCACTGGGATTCGAACCCCTGTCAGGATTCTTAAAGGACCCAATTCTCTGCCAACTGTGCCAGACTTTGTTGATAATAGTAACAGATTGAATACCTGGTGAGACATCGTAACCATATTCTCTAAGGAGCCTGAAGCTTAAAGAAATTTCATGGAGGCTTCTTCTATTAATAATCGAACCATTACATGTTTCAAAAGAAAGAAACCTATCAAGAACTTCTCCTATTTCCTTCTCAAAATGGTAACTAAGTCCCAAACGTTTCACATCATCAATTAGCTCTAGTTTTTCCCATATCTCTTCATCATTTTCATCCTTGATCATTTTTCTCACTTCCTCTAGTAGCTTCCTCGCCCTATCCTCATAAATAACATCCTGTACACAATAAAAAAGAAAAAAACAAAAAGTTTAAGTAACAAAATTTATTAAATCCATATGAGTGCATTTTACTTATAAAAAAAATTAATTAAAATTAAAAATCCCTAAAATTGGATTAATTACCGCGTAATCATGCTTCAAGGACTGCAAAAAATCGTAATTCCAGAGAGTAGGCTGGTAATTAGCTGATTTTCTTTCAGAAACACTACTATTTGTGGTTGTGGTGGAACATCGAATAGGAGAACAAATAATTCTATGCAGAAGAAGATTTTGTCCTGTTTTTAATGGTTTGCAAAAGTTATTAATAGGAGAAATTAGGGAAGAGTAGAGCAACATAGGATTAACTATGGCCATTTGTACTAGCTAGGTTGCCACTGCAAATGCTCAAACTTGCTAGTGATGTTAAGAGTGATCACGTTTATATATAGTTGATGAATATCAGGTGTGGGTTCAGGTTGGATTATGGGTTTTTAAATGATTAGGTTGAGTGATTAGGTTTATCTAGTTAAATAAAAAATAAAATATTTATTTTTTAAAAAAATTTATGAAATTTATAGTGATTTAATATTAATTTTATATTAATTTAATGATTTTATTTGTTAAAATAAAACGTAACATTAATAATATAATCGTACAATATAACATAGTATTAACATGAATAAAATAGTCAATTAGTCATGATAAGATGAAACAGTGTTGACAACGAGGAGGTCAAGGTGGCTACTGCTAGAGTTGTGAATATGATTATACGTGTTTTGAAAAGGAAATAATTAGTAAGGAGAAGTTGATTAGTCAATGATTGAGTCTGGAGTCTAGATTGAAGTCTAAAGAGCGTAAAAATACATAAAAAATTAGCTATTTAATAATTTAATTTGAATAATTTAAATTGGGATCATTAGATTTTTAAAATGCAAATTTAATACCCAACCCAAATTAATTTGGGTTCACTAAAAAATACCTTAATCAATCCAATCATATAATCAACTCAAAAGAAACAATTTAGTTTGATTTGAATTGTTGGGTTTCATGTGTTCCTCAACCTCGTTTTCTACCCCTGATGAGTACATGACAGTGTTAAAACTTTTGTCCTGGCAAGTTGATAAAAAAACTATTTTTTTTCCACGCACATGTTTTTAATCAACAAGAAAATTTGTTCACGTGTTATTGGTTTTACTTTTTTTTTTTAATTTTGTTTAATCAGATAATACATGCGTCAATAACAATAATGAATGATGGAGATTTATCTAGTACTTAGTGTCACGGTAATGTCACCCAAAGGAGTTAAATTAATAAGATTTTTTAAATTGTGCAATATTACACAGAATAAAATTTTTAAAGTAATCAGAATAATAAGTAGTAAATGTAACTTAAAATATAAGTTAATTAATTTTTATCTTTCTTCATAAAAAATTTTTTCCTTTGAAATACTTAACATGTGTAATATTACACAGATTAGAACAATTCTATTAATAATAATAATAATAATAAAAATAATAATACTAAAATAACGATAGGTATGCTTTCCAGCACATAAAAAGGACTCGTTTGATTTAGATTTTAGTAGAATAAAAAATAAAAAATATATAAATTAAAATAAAAATTAATAGTTAAGATTATTTATGCACAAAAATCAAGATAATTCAATAAAAGTAAATATTTTTAGCTTTGAACAAAAGTAATGTGACAAAATGAAAATTCTAAACAAACATACCCTAACTTTATTTTTTCATTTTGCATACCATCAAAATCTAATTTCTTCAAAACATAGAGATCAATGAAGTGGCACTTCAAGAAAATTTATGATTAATTATAAAGTTTAGTTAGGAATATTTTTAGTGGCTACTCCCTCCGTTTTTTATTATAAGAAAAAAATTGGAGATTTTTATGTTTTTTATTATAAGAAATTTTAATTAACTTTATCAAATTCAACAAAAAAAATACTTAATATACGCTTAACATTAATTATCACTTTTTATTATAGACCATGTCTACAAAATTTCACATTATTCCAAAATCATGCATTTAGTACTCCTTTAACTTACTATAAAAAAGTAACGTAAAATTTAATTTTAAAATATATGAAAATAACAAGTGTTTCGATGGAGCACTAAACAATTTCGGAATGATGTAAAATTTTGTAAATAAGATCTATACGATAAGTAGTTTCAATCCAATTGTGAGTTTCATGAAAAAATCTTCGAAAATAAATATTAACCGGTGTAAGCGTTGGTATAAGTTACACCGGTGTCATTTGATCCCTCTCATACATATATATAGGGTTAGGATCCATTGACACCAACCTAGACTTACACTAATTCTTATACATCTTTAAAACATTCCGTTGAAGTTGCTTTTCACAAAATTCACCTTTAGATTGAAACTAATTATCTTATATTATAGATCACGTATACCAAATTTCACATCAATCCGAAATCGTTTAGTACTCCATCAACGTACTAAAAAGTTAACATAAAATATAGTTTTTAAATGTATGAAAATAACAAGCGTTTTGATGGAGTGCTAAATTTTTTTGGATTGATGTGAAATTTGGTACACATGATCTATAAGATGATTAGTTTCAATCTAACAGTGGATTTTGTGAAAAATAACTTCAACAGAATGTTATAAAGAGGTTTAAGAATTGGTGTAAGTTTGGTTGATGTCAATGGATCCTAACTCATATATATATATATGAGAAAAGGATCCGTTGACACCAATTGGTTTTACATCAATTAAAAACGATATGTCAGTTTTTTTTTCATGAAACCTACCGTTGAATTTAAAATACTTATCATATAGATCATATGTATAAAATTTCACATAAATTTGAGATCGTTTAGTACTCCATCAAAACACTTGTTATTTTCATTATTTTAAAACTATATTTTAGGTTACTTTTTTATTACATTGATGGAGTATTAAACGATCTCGGATTAATCTGAAATTTTGTACACATGTTCTATATGATAAATAGTTTAAATCTAACAATACATTTTGTGAAAAAAAACTTCGACATATCGTTTTTAATTGGTGTAAAACCTTAGGATCCGTTGATACCAATTAGTTTTACACCAACTCTTACACCAATTAAAAACGATATGGGTTATTACATCTTCTTTGGCGACTCCCTCATCTCTTGGCGATGTAAGAAACAAACTCTACCTTCCCGCTCTAGTATTGAATGTGAATATCGTGCTCTTGCTGACACCACTGCTGAGGTTCTCTAGCTTGGCTCCTAGCTGATATGGGTGCTCCTCAAACTTCTCCTATTGATCTTCATTGTAATAATCAGAGCATAATTCAGATAGCTGACAATGATGTCTTCCATGAACGCACAAAAATATAGAGGTTGACTGTCACTATACTCGCAAACACCTTGTTCATGGCACTATTCGCCTCCTCCCTGTCGGAACTCTTGATAAACCTGCTGACCTGTTCACCAAGTTTTATTCACCTAAACGTTTTGCGACCCTAGTTTTCAAACTCAAGTTGGTCTCTTCCGCACCTACTTGAGTTTGAGGGGAATATTGAGATATTTAATATATATTGTAATTGATTTATAATGTCCTAATCGATTAGAAATTTGATATAGTAGGATTAGGATTAAAATTTGATAAGATATGATTTGATTTTGTATAACTTGTTGAAATTATTTTATTCATTATTCAGATTGTATATTCGTTATTATTGTAAGCTGACTTGTTTATAAATAAATAGCTCATTGTACATATTCAACACACCTCAAAAATATATAAGTATTTCTGATTTTCCCTTTTCCCTCTTGTTCTAACAATAAAAATATTTGCACCAGAAGTTCTTCCTACATAGGTAGAGCCACGATCAGAAAATCAAGCTGATAGCAATCTTGCGTGAGTGTTTGCACTTTGCAGCATCAACCACAAGTTTGAGGAATCCAAATTAAATGGGAATGTGGTTATGTTTTAGATGCTTAATTGGAATTGGAAAATGTTGAAACTTATAATTTGTCAAGTTTGATTTTAGAAGCTAAACATACTAATTTTGAAGAAACTATGGCCCCTTTTAATAAATAAATAAATAAAAACTAATAGTTAAGATTATTGATGCCCAAAAACTGAGGCGATTCAATGAAAGTAAATAATTTTAACTAATCAAAAGTGACCAAAGCAAAATTTAAAACAAAGAGACACATGTTGTGTAGCTTTTGCTTTTTGTTGAAAAATTTAAGCTCATTTAATCGCATATTTATTTTAATAATAAAAATTTTAAATATAAATCACTTCATAAACTCAATTTTGATCTCCCACTTATGTCAAATTCTTGGGGATAATAAGTGTCAGTCTCGCAACACAAACGAAATTAATCTCATCTTAAAAGTGGTAAAACCCATGGTTACAAAAAAAAAAAAATCAATTTTATGAGTTAATTTAAAGCATATTTTACAAACGCTCATTCAAACACAAACCTAATATGTTAGGAGGTTTTTTTTCGGCAAATACACACGCACCCATTGCGTAACCCAAAACAAACACTCATCCTAAACTAACTCCCACCAATATCATAATCTAAATCACCACTATCAAAATTCGAACTTTAAACTTCCTATTCTCAAGTCTTAAAGATTTAGTACATGACTATGTGAGCTATTGTCAAATTGTATGTTACAAGGTGAACGATGAAACCCTTTTATTTATTTATGATGTATCAATACAAAATTGGGTGTGTAATGGAAGAATAGAAGATTCATGAAATGGAAGATAGCTTCCATTCTTGAACTTTAGTAACTTAAGGGATCTGTTGGTTATTTATTTTAGTTTCAGGGCTTTATTTAGTATTTTTCATAATAAATCACAAAATTATTAAGACTTTAGCAACTCAGGGTCTATATTTGGGATACTCTTGAGACATACCAACAGAATTTTACATGATATTTTATGATAAATAAAAAATATAATCATTGGAAAAAGATTTTAAGAAAATTGGATTATTTATTTTATTTTTAAAATTAAAATATAAGAAAATATATCTTTTTTATGACATCTTTTGAATTTTTAAAATATTATGTTGATTTTTTTCCTGATATTATCTATTTTATTATTAAAGTAAAAGACTGATTTTTCACGTGTAAATAAGTTTGTGTTCCGAATTAGCTATACTGCTATATCTAGGGCTCACATTTTTTTTCAGCGTTGTAACATGCCGTAACCATTACGCCAACATCTTTATCTAGTTTCTCATATTTTTTCTCTTTGTGATTAGGAGTTACTGTAAGCAATAATTAAATAAGTCATGATGAATTATATGAAATTAGAATACCAGTAAAAACTAGTAAATTTTATATGTAGAAGACATTATTATTCGGAATTAGCTTGCACTTAAAGTTGAAAAGCGAAAGTATTTCCTTGCTTAATTACCCTCTATCCTGTATCTAGGTTTTCAATGGAACAAACCTAAAGAATTTTTTGTTAGTGACAGCAGACAAAGTGAACTTAGCCTCACTTATTTATAAAACCTTAGACACCTCCTATCACGGCTCTAGTGGTCCGGCTCATTATTCTCCCACACATCAGAATAAAGTGCTCAAAATTCAATATCAATTGATCACATTAGTAATGGGTTTGATTGTCATCAAATGGATCACACACTACACCATAAATGATTATTAGCAACATTTGAAAAAATCGCTAAAAAATGTTGCAAAATCATTAAAAATGTTGCCTTTACACATTTGTAACATTTTTACCAAATATTTTATAAAGGCCAAGTTGCTAAAATGTTTTATTAACATTTGCCAAATCATTAAAAAAATATTATCTTTTAGCATTTATAATATTTTTACACGTGTTGTATAAAATTAAAGTTAATAAATATCAATAATGTTGTAGTGACAATATTGACCCGTTTTTTCCGAAATAAAAATCACAATTAATTGCAGCCCGAAAATAACTCTAACGATTGTTTCTGACAAAGTTGACTTATTTCATGTGTTTATATCTCATGTGCATTTTATGTTTAATTTTTGATTGATTAACATAATTAAATAATATTAATTGAATATTAATTTAATACATTAAATATTAACGTCACCTTTTTTATATACTCGCATCTAATTATATTAAATTAATATTTAAATATATTAACTGATAAAATCTAAACATGAAGTATACATGAGGTAAGCCGAATTGGCTTTTGGCTACTACTCAATATGATTTTATTTTATTTTTTTCAACGCGCTAAAAACAAATAGTTATCTGCACTAGATTTTGTTGATATTTTTAATTAATACAATAAAAATAATCAACGCGGTATGTGAAAATTACTGCACATGCTTGAATTAATTTATTTTTTCAATAATTTGTCGATGACTTTCTATAAAAGAGTTTGAAATGTAACTATCCAAATAAAAGATTAACTAAATCAAACACGCGCGTTAATAGTTAGATTTAAGAATTAAAATAAGCAAACGGATAAGTATGTGTACCGCCTTTGATTTTTAACCTTTATAGATCATGTTCAAATTGGGAAGATTAGTGGAAGGATTGCGAATGATCCAAAGCGAATGTGTACTTATCTACAAAGTATTTGCATCTCTTTTAAATGTTGTGTCGTCGTGTTTGATATGTTTCCGATACTAAGTTCTTGAAGCCTCAAGGCTAAGAACCCTAAGAGAAACTATTCTTTCTAACTAAATTTAATTCTATTTCAACAAAGTTATGTTTACACAAGTCATAAAAGTATTTATATGGGTCCTAGATCACTTAACACGCCCCAAACTCGCAAAATAGAGCCAGAACGCGCGTTTGCACGCCCTAGAAACGCGTTTGAATGCGCACAAAAGTTGTCAGGAAAAGGGCCACACCCATTTTGTGCGAGTGAACGCCAATTCAAAGGCTGCTTGCTGCCTCCACGCGTGTGCACGCCCTCCTGGTGCGTGTGAATGTGCCCCTGCGCGGCCTCCACATGTTTCTACGCATTTGAATGCCCTCTGGGTGCGTTTGAACGCAAAAACTGCATAAATCATCAACTAAACATGTCCTAAACTCTAAAATAAAACTCCTAGTAACCCATCACATGTTTGGGATCAGATTATTACAAATTGAAAAGATTCTTAAACGTTAAAAAGTCTTCAAAAACTTGGAGTCTTTGAGGCCTCCAATCCATAGGTAACTCACCTACAAAATAGAGGAATGAACAATGAGCAAGGTACAAATAGATATGACGACTCGGATCAAAAACAAACATTGATATGCGTCCAAGTTTATTCAAAGTGTCAAGTAAGGAAAAGTCAATAAAAGGGGTGAAAAAAAAGAAATATGAGTCTTCCTCACTTGTAAAGCATAGGAAATAGTCACTATCAATGAATTGTGGTAACTCAAACCAATGAGTAACATAGCTATTCAATCCATGCCTAAAATATTTATGACAATTATGCAAGGCATGTCTAGCATCATACTCGTGAGTATAGGGAAAAAGAGTACTACCCCTTTCATGTCTAGGTTGAGCTCTTACTAGCTTTCCATGAGAGTCATAATCATGAGTGGAAAGTCTTCATCTTGCCAAGCCTTCAAAGGCTCTCTCACCACTGGAGCCAAAGAATGTTTCCTCATGACTAAAGCCTAGTGACATGGATACAATATTCACGAGAGTACACAAACCAACAAACTACAAGTGTAGTTGAAAATCAAAGGAGGAAAGAATGGAAAATAAAAACTAACTAAGGACCTCACAAATATTCACACAAAACTCACCAAGTGTATCCCTCAAGCAAAAAGTAAAATCACTCGTGTATCACTCAAATGAAGGCTTTTCTATAATAATCACACTTTTGCCTTTTACCACTCCCTATCTCTTGAAGGGAAATTAGCAAATAAAGCTAGAAGAACTCAATAGTCCTATCTGTTCTTCCCAACTTTTATGGTACCAAGGTGGAAAACTATCCAAGAGCTTAGTAATAACACTTCAAAAGAGTGACAATATAGGAGTACAAATGAAAGTCATACTCAATGACAAAACTAGAGGTCAAAGAAGACAAACAATAAAAGTAGACTCAATCAAGCAAATGGCATTGAAAGAGGAATGACAAAATGGGACAATGGCACAAAGAAAGAGTACTAGGAAAACAAGACAATGTCAAGAAAAATATGGAAGCTAGCTAAAATAATACCAACCAAACGCCACAAGACAAATAATCCAAGAACACCAACAAAAGATGTGTAAAAGGTTCAATAGATATATATAAGTGTGTATGACAAGGAAAGTGACAAAGAAGATATAAGTGTGCAAACTATAATCACTCTTAGCTTTTCTTTTCCTATACCTTTTCACTTCTTTTCCTTTTTTTTTTTTTTAATTCTAGGCTTTTTCTAGTGTATAGAATTGATTTTTTCACTTTGCTATTCTTTGTTTTCTTTATTTTTTTGTATTTTCTCTTATCTTTTGCTTTTATACACTCTTGTTTGTATTTTTTTTTTGGAACTATATCTACACTCTATGTCACACAAAAGCACACACTTAACACAAAAAAATGTGAAAAGAGTTCAAACCAAAATATCACAATGTGCTCAAACAAGTGAAGTGGTGGAATCTAGCTAACAAGAGTGATATGGCACAAAAACTACACAAATGTGATGGAAATCCAGGAAACTAATAGATACAAGCAAGAAACCAAGGATGACACAAAACAAAACTCACTTAGGCATTTTCACAAACACCTAGTGTGTACAAAGTGACACAAAAATCCAAACAACAAAAAGTCAACAAAGAAGACTCAAAACATGTAGGTTTGTGGCTTAACAACACATACAAGGTGGATATAACTCAGATTTTGGATTCAAGTATAAAAGATTCATGAATCAAGCATTAAGTATGAAGAACACTCAAGAACACATGTTCAAAAAAATTTCAATTAACACCTGATCCCAAGGTTTTCAACTATGTAGAATTCAAATCTAAACTCAGATTTCACAAATTATCAATGGATCATCAAGAAAATGAAGACAATATAATACGAAATTTGATTCAATTTTAGCACAAAGCAGATGCGAATTGGGGAAAATGAGAATTCAAGCAAAATTCATGAAATCAAGTACAATTAAAAATCAAATTACTCAAATCCAACCAATAGAACTCAGAATCATGAAGAAATTTCAAAATTAAATGGTGGAATTTCAAGAATTACCTCAAATTGAAGCCCTAGGCTCAATGATACCAAATGACGTAAAATATTGTACGATCTAGCTTCAATTGAGGTTAGAGAAACAAAGAACAAGGAAGAATTAGCAAGCGGAAAAGTAGAGAAGATAGATCGCCACTCTAATTCAAGGAATTAGAGATGAGATTGATGAAGATTCGCCACATTGATCCTAGAATCAATGATAAGAATCAGATCGTTGCCACATTGGTGTGAAAACCAATGATAAGAATCATCAAGTTCTTGAAGCCTCAAGGCTAAGAATCCTAAGAGAAACTATTCTCTCTAACCAAATTCAATTCTATTTCATCAAATTCATGTTTACACAAGTCATAAAAGTATTTTTAAGGGTCCTAGATCACTTAAGACGCTCCAAACTCGCAAAATGGAGCCAGAACGCGTGTTTGCACGTCCTAAAAACGAGTACAAATGCTGTCAGGAAAAGGGTCGCGCCCATTTTGTGCGTCTGAACGCCAATTCAAAGGCTGCTTGCTGCCTCCATGCGTGCACACTCTCTCCTTGTGCGTGTGAACGCGCCCCTATGCTTCCTCTACCTGTTTCTGCGCGTTTGAACGCCCTCCGGGTGTGTTTGAACGCAAAAACTGCATAAATCATCAACTATACATGTCCTAAACTCTAAAATGAAGCTCCTAATGGTCCATCACATGTTTAGAGATCAAATTATTACAAAAAGAAAATATTCTTAAACACTAGAAAGTCTTCAAAAACTTTGAGTTTTTCAGTCCTCCAATCCATGCTCACATCACCCCGAAGGCGAGCGATCACACTTACTTAATGTTAACAATATTATATTTTTAGTAATTATTTGTGTGCATTAAATATTAATCAATAAAGATTGTATTTGTGAGTTAAATATTAATTAATAACAATTATATTTATAATTCACATTAATTGAATCTAATTGTCAGTTATCGACACAATTGTGTGAGATATCACAAAGGAGATATTTTGGATTACATTCAAATATTGATGTGGGTCTCACTTGTTTGAAAACTTAGGGTTAGCTTGGTGGATAAATCCTAATATGTGAGTTTATAAATATGTTCTTAAAGGTGAAGACCACAACATCACTTCCTCTCTAACCTCTCTTGATTCGTTTGGCTCGCTCGTTGTTGCGCTTGTGACATTGAAGGCGGCGACTTTGAGGGCATATCGTGACTTGTAGAGATAGCATTGTCATTTTGGAAGCGCTCGTCAACAACATCGTTCTTCTACCGCATTTGGTCGCTTTTAGAGTACGATAAATCCAAGTAATGGTCATATCGTTCTTGCTCTGTAATTCTATTGTAATGGTCCTCCTTTCGTTAATGAGTTTATGTTTTGATACAAGACAGTACCATTTTCATAAGGTTTTTTCAAGTAAAATCTAACTCGTAGAGAAGTTTTGGGGGTGATCAATCATTTTTATTTTTTTTGAATTGATGCAGAAATTGATATTTCCATTTTGAAGGAATCAATATTCAACTGTTAACCGGATATTTTAGAGTTAGTTGAAATTTTCTTCACCTCTTAAAAGAAATTGAGAGAATCTTTACATTATAAAAATCTTGTGTTCAACGAAAATGAAACAAAGAATAAGTTTTGAATTATGATGTTATAGATCATTCAACTAACAAATTGAGAAAAATAAAGAAAAAGAAAATAGAGATAGAGGCTACATGATTTTTACAAAATTCAGGACACATCAATAATGGTTCATAATATAAGTGTGGGCCACGAGTTTTTATCAATACAATGCAAGATCGGAAGGATACACGATATTTAGAACAAAAAAAAAAAAAAAAAAGAAGCCTATATGATTTTATCATTTTTATTTTTTATTTTTTTGGTAAGATATGATATGATTCTATTACTTTGGAAACCCAGAGCAAGTCCCTAACCACTTCCCTTTTGTCCTGGAGCTGGAGGGCACATATACATAGATGAACTATATCTGTATATGTTGATTCTTTCTAGGGTAGACCTCACAAATCTGAATATATAGTTTACACCTTATAAAATTTTACGTAAAATTTTAAATTATTTATTTGTTAAATATTATAAATAAATTACATAATTATTAAAAATGGAAAGAAAATACACACCAATTTTTAGGGATTACCTTACTCAAAGCCATTGATTGTTGTAAAATTTGAATATTTTAAAAGTGCAGTGGACGTTTGTTTTGAGGTTTGAAAACACGTTTTTAGATATTTTATTTTTGGGAATACATTTCCGGTAATATTTATCTCTAGCCATTTCAAATTAGTTGTTCAGTTTTTAGTTTACAATACATGTTATATGTAATAATTATGCAAATATTTTTTACTACATAATATTATTTATTTATTTTTAATTATTTAATAAGTAAAAAAAGTAAAAGATAACCAAATATCAGGGAACAATTTAATACTACGATATAGGTTAAGAAAAAAAATACAATAAATTAAATACATAACATTAGCAACTTAAGGGACAAGTATTTTAGGGAATAAAAAATATTTTTAAACATCTTATTTTTCATAATGTATATGTTTTCAAAATTGTGTATTTTTGAGAATTTTATAAGAATGTATTTAGTATACATTAACATCATTAGGATTATTTTTGAATTTCAAATAAAAAAATCAAAATAAAATAAAAAGGCGACGGTTACAAGTTATAGAAAATACAAAGGAAATATATTTCTTGAAATAAATAATATGTGAGAATCTCTTTTTTAAATCTTAAAACAAATATTTAATCTACATTTTCAAGTTTATATTCTTTGAGAATATTTTTTTAAACTTTGAAACAAATGTCCCCAAAAGAATGATCTCACCTAGAGGACACAAAGGTTTTTTTTTTTTTTTTTTTACTTTTTATAGTTTGTCTCTAATACTATACTGAGCACGTAGATGGATGGTACCATTGAATTAAAATTTTAAAAGTCACATTATATAGGTATTTGCATAATAGAATTGCACTAAGCAATGAAGCAAAAACTTTTCATAGTTGAAAATGCCCTTTAGAGTTGCTTCACTGTTAAATTTTAAATTTCAAGTAGCAAATAAAATTTGAAATTTGAAAATAAAAAATTATTGGAAGGCCTCTTTGTTTTTTTAGCTGAGTCTTAAAAATGTTGCAAATAGCTTGGAACACCAAAATGATCCATTTATTAATCCGAATTATTTTTAAAAAAATTTTAAGTTTTTTTTCGTAACAAAACTCTTTTTAAGTTGATATCACTGAAATATTAAAAAATGAAAAAATTGCATGTAAATTTACAATTAATACAATAGAAATAATTAACACTGTATATTTTTTTGATACATCGGAAAAAAAATTAACACTGTATATAAAAGTTACGTGTATGCTTCAATTAATTTATTTTTAAGGAATTTGTTGAATTTCAAAAGGAACTTTAATTTAAATTGTGAATATTTAAATAAAATTTAACTTAATCAAACATGCGTATTTAAAACGGTGAGATTTTGTGTGTGCGGCGTGCTAGTTTAACAGTGACATCAACACTTTTACCAAAAAAAAAAAAAAACAGTGACTTCAAGATAAGAAAACGTATGTGTATCACCTTATTTTACCTTTCAGATCATGTCCTTTTCTTTTTCTTTTTCTTTTTTCCAACAAAAAGGAGTTTATTTATGTACAATAAAAAGAGTTTATTTATTTATAAAAATATCAGCACCAGAAGTGCTACATAAGTGCCACAATCAGAAAATCAAGCATATGACAATCTAGTGTGTACGTTTTGCAGCACAACAGTCCCACCACAAGTTTGATAGAATCAAAATGAGAAGGTGGATATTTTTAAATGCTTGAGAAAATGTTGAAAAATGTGTCAAAAATGATTTTAGAATCCAAACATTATTTTGATGGAAGCATAGACTATTGTATATGTTCTCACCTATCACTAATCTTAACTCGCATTTTTTTACTATAACAAGGCTTGTTAACTAAGGCCCTCGACATCTTTCAACTAGAGCAAATCTTTTTGACCAAAGCTTTGAGATTTGTGTGGTTAGTGTGTTGTTCAACCTCAGCTCGGACATCTCTCGATTAGTTCAACTCGGATAATGCGATGCAATCTCAGCAAGATGACTACGCCTCAGGAGGGTATATGCATCGTATCCCAGTGATCCCGCCAAGGCCGCAATCTCGGCTCACATTAATGGAGAATAAAATCCGATAGCGCTTTCATTCAATAATTAAATTTATATCCTTTCCATTTATAGAATGTATTGGGACTAAGGAGGTTCAAACCTCCTCATTGCATGAATACCTCTTTTGTTGGTCTTTGTAAGGCATGCTCACCCTAAACACTAAGCTCTTATTAGGAGTCAGACGACGGCTTTCCACCGGAGTCAGAACTTAGGAGACTTGAGTAAACATCTAGCGTCCACCATGGGCCGATATATTTATCCCCATGACTCAGGGAGAATCCAACATTCATCGTATGTAAGCCACATGACTCCTAGTGGTCTACGATGGCAATTACCAGAAACTTCGTACATAGAGAGAAAAACGAAAATAATAACAATGCGCAGTCGAGTAATACGACAGAGATGCTTCAAACTTTGCAAGCCCGTTTACATGCTTTGCAAACTCAAAAAAATGAAGCTATGTGAAGGAATGGAGGGATGGATCAAAGGAATGTCAATTTGCAATGACGAATCGAGGAGCTCCAATTGAGGAAGGACAATCCAAGAACACGGGGCATACTTCATCAAACGCTAGAGCAAGGAGGAATCACCGCTAGGCCTCTAACCGCACAAGGGAGAGGTAGACGACGAATCCATTGGTTTTGGAGATGCCATAAGAGATCTCGTTTTCAGATGAGCTAATGGCAGTCGCCATCCCAGAAAGTAACAAATGGGTGTTAGAGTAGTACGATGGGGAGAGTGATCCTCAAGAATATTTCGAGGGGTATATCTCTTTGTTAGCAAGGTATCAAGCTACCAAGGTTGCTATGTGCCACAATTTTCCTGGAACGGTAAAGAAGAGGGCGAACAAATGGTTTGCTCGATTACCGCCGAGGTCCATTCATAATTTCGTGCAATTGTGTGAGCCGTTCTTAGCACAATCCACATACAAGATCCTAGGAAAGAAAGCACAGGAAGATCTCAAAAATATAGTGGTGAACAAATCACTCAAAGATTACTTGCACAGATTTAATCAGGAGGCGTTGTTGGTTGTCGATCTGGATAAGGAAATCATGATAAATCAGTTAATCGCCGGCCTCAAGGTAACCCCTTTTACTAACATATCAAAAGAAAGCACATGATAAATCAATTGACCATAAAGAGAGTATTAATCGATCAAGAGAGCTTGAGAGACATCCTATACTGGTAAGCTTTCGAGGAACTAAGCATGCTGTCTGCTGACCTCCATACTTGTAATTTATGTAGGAATGTTGTTAGTTTCACTAGCGAGCATGTCAAAGTTCGAGGCCATGTTGAATTTGACACCATTTTCAGCAAGGGAGAAAACGTAAGGACCATCAAGGTTCACTTCTTAGTGGTAGGATTTCTTATAACATTATTATCGGAAGGTGTGCTATAAATAATTTGGGGGCAGTACGACCCATCTCACTATGACATATCCGCTCTCAAACAAGCGGGGAAGGATCTCTAATGAGTCAATCAAAAGATGATAAGATGTTTTTACCATGATAGTCTAAAGATAAATAAGAGTCCAAATTGCCCCTTTGCTACGCTAATCCAAATTGGGACTTTGCACTCCAAGTTAGACCTCAAACCAAGGGAAGATTTCTTCGAACGACGACCTGAGCTCTTGTAGGATACCAAGGAGATTTAACTTTACAGTCAACCCACCCACGTACCTAAGATAAGTATCTAGCTTTCCCAAGAGCTTGAATATAAACATGTTGCCTTTATAAAGATAAACATTAAAACTTTTTCATGGCAATCAATAAATATCCCAGGAATTGACCTAGACTTATGCGCCATCAGTTTATGGTTGACCCCAAAGCAAAACTCGTGGTTCAGAAGAATATAAATTGTTGGAAAAGAGAATGCTAATAGTATGGACGAAGACCTAGATGTTATTGGAAGCCAAGTTTATTAGGGAAATATGATACACCACATGGTTGAAAAACGTGGTAATGGTCAAAAAAATCAAACGAAAAATGCAAACGTGTACGGATTATACAGACTTAAATAAGGCTTGTGCCAAAGACTCCTATCCTTTTCCAAGCATTAATCAGATGGTGGACGGTGCTTTCAGTTTCCAATTCCTTTCATTCATGAATGCTTATTCAGGTTATAACTAGATAAGGATGGACACTTTGGACGAAGAAAAAAATGGCATTCATAGCAGACACAACCAACTTATGCTATTGAGCTATGCCCTTTGCCCTAAAGAATGCTTGAGCCACTTACCAACAATTGATGGACGACATTTTCCGGGACAACATAGGGAAAATGTGGAAGTTTACATTGATAAGATGGTGGTGAAGACACCTCTAGTGGGCGGTCAGACGACAATTTTAAAGTAAAACACAAATCAATTACAGAAGCATAACATGAGACTAAACTCAACAAAGTGACAAATCCCATCCTCTCTTTCAGAGTATCTAAAAGTCAAAAAAAAATCTAGTTGACAAAAGACTGTGAAGTGGCATTTAAACATATCTCGACATTCGAAGGTGATAACATGAATTCCTTGATCTCTTGATCTGTTTGAGTGCCGCTTCACACTCTTCTACCCACTAGAGATATTTTTCCTTTTAAAGACTCTAGAAGAGAGGATGGACTTTGTCACTGAAGTTGGGCATGAATGGTGACAAAGCAGCGACTCGGCCCATCAATCTCTGGACTTCTTTCACTGAAGTTGGGTTGTACATCTCTGTGATTGCTTTACACTTATCTGGATTATCCTTGATCCCCCTTGTAAACTGCAAGAAACTTAAGATTTTTCCAGACTTTACCCAAAAAAGTACACTTTGTTTGGTTAGTCTCATGTTATACTTCCATAATTGATTGAAGTTTTACTTTAAATTTGTCATATGATTGCCCTCCAGAGGTTTCTTCACCACCATGTCGTCAATGTAAACTTCCACATTTTTTCGTATATTGTCCCGAAAATTATTTTTCATTAAGTGGCTCCAACATTCTTTAGGCCTAAGAGCATAACTCAATAGCAGAAGTTGAATGTGTCTAGTATGCATGCTTTTTTTTCTTCATCTAAAGGATCCATCCTTGTTTGGTTGTACCCTTAATAGGCATTCATGAATGAAAAGAATTGGAAATCGAACGCACTGTCCACCAAGCGATCAATTCTTTGAAAGTGATAGGAGTTTTTGGGGAAAGCCTTATTCAGGCCCGTATAATCCATACATATTCGCCACTTACCATTTGAATTTTTTAGCATTACCACGTTTTCTAACCACATGGTGTATTAGATTTGTCGGATAAACTTTGATCCCAACAACTTTTGGGTCTCCGTCCATACCGCTAGCCTTTTCTCTTCCTCTAAATTTCTCTTCTTCAGAGCCAAAGGTTTTGCTTTTGGGTCAACCATAAGCTGATGGCACATGAATTCTGGGTCAATTCTTGGGATATCTATCGATTGCAATGCAAAAATGTCAATGTTTAACTTTAAGAAGGCAATAAGTTTGTATTCAAGCTCTTGGGAAAGCTTGGTACTTATCTTTGCCATGTGGGTAGGACGACTGTCAAGTTGAATCTCCTTGGTATCCTTCATGAGCTGAGGTTGTTGCCTGCGAAAATATTCCCCCGGGTTGTTGAATCTCCTTGGTATCCTTCACGAGCTGAGATTGTTGCCTGCGAAAATATTCCCCCGGGTTGATGTCGAACTCAGAGTGTGAAGTCCTAATTTGGGGTACCCTAGTTGGGGCCAATATGGACTCTTAGTTATCTTTAGACTATCATGGAAGCAACATCTTGAAATTTTTTCAACGGCTCGGAGTACCCCCTCCCACTTGTTTGGGAGTGAATATTTCATGGTAAGATTGGGCGTTGACACTATTGCCCCCAAGCAATTTAGAGCGGGCCTCCCAATGGTACTGTTATAAGAACTCATGGTTCCTAACACCTAGTAGTGAACCTTGATGGTCCTAAAGTTTTCTCCCTCGACGAAAATGGTGTCCAATTCAACATGGCCTTGAACATTGACTTGCTCTCTAGCAAAACCAACCAATATTCCTACATAACTTCCTAGTATAGAGGTTGGCAGGTTGGGTTCTTCGAAAGTCGACTAATATAGGATGTTTGTTGGGCTCCCCTTATCAATTAATACTCAATTGACAATACAGTTAATCATCTTGATTGATACAACCATGGAGTCATTCTAGTTAACACCATTCTTTGACAAATCATTAGGAAAAGTGAGATTACAGGATACCGTGATTTACCTTATTCTGATTTTACTAGACTGGTAGAGAAGACCTCCCTTAAATATCTCTTCTTTTCTAATTTGGTCTCACTACCTCTAGGAAAATCTTCGACTAGTGAGTGTATTATACGCCTGGGATCTTGTTGTTGACCTTCACGCCTTTCCATGTTTCTATAAGAACTTGCAAAATTTGACCTTTCTCATTGTCTTCTTCTTCCAGGTTGTTTGATGTACTCTCGTAGGTAGCCATCCTTGACCAACTATTCTATGTAATCCTTCAGGTTCCTGCATTCTTCAGTTGTGTAGTAGGATTTGTTTATAGCTTGATGATTCTTGTTTTATTAATATCGTATAGTATCCGATCGTGGGTAGTGTTTAGCGGAGTGTAATTCTCAAGCCTATCAGGTATTTAGGCTCCTTCATGTCACGTATAATCTTTTTAAAATATCTCATGCATGATCGAAGAGGACGAGGAGCGGGCTTGCTAGGGGCCGATTCCTAAGTGGGCGATGAGGCCGACTTCATGTCAACCATTTTGGTTGAGCAAGCATCCTCCATGGCTATCCATTCATCGGATTTCGCACGAAAGTGATCAAAATTGACGATGTGCTTTCTTTTGATATGTTGGTAAAAGGGGTTACCTGAAGGCCGGTGATCAACTAATTTTTCATGAATTTCTTATCTTATTATCAACCAACATCGCCTCCTGATCAAGTTTGTGCAATCAATCTTTGAGTGATTTGTTCACCCCTTGCTTTATATTTTCAACATCTTCTTGCGCTTTCTTTCTCGGAATCTTGTACGAGAATTATGCGAAGAATTGTTCTTGCAATTGTGCAAAATTATGAATGGACATCGGCAGTAGTAGTCAGATGAACCACTTGTTCACCCTCTTTTTTAATGTTCTTGGAAAATTTCGACAGTAACATCTTTCGTTGCTTGATACCTCGCAATCAGGGAGATATACCCCTCCAAATGTTCATGTCGATTGCTCTCACCATTGTGCTGCTCCAATACCTATTTGTTACATTATGGGATGTCGACTTCCTTTAACTTGTCTAAAAATGACATCTCTATTGCCATCTCCAAAACCAAAGGTGGATTTTTCATCCGCCTCTCCCTTGTGCGGTTAGAGGCCTTGTAATGATTCCTCTTAGCGTTTGACAAAACCTGCCCCATGTTCTTGAATCATCCTTCCGTGTTTTGATGCCTCCTGATATGTCGTTGTAGATCCAAGTTCCTTTAATCCATCTCTTCATTCCTTTGCATAACTTTATCATTGTGAGTATGCAAAGCTCCTAGACGGCCTTGTAGAGTTTGAAGCATCTCCGCCATGTTATCTAGTTGTGCATTGTAATTATTCCCCTCATTCTCTCTATGGACGAAGTTTTTGGTAATCCATCGTAGACCACTAGGACACACACGACTTTTGTATGGTGGTTGTTGGATTCTCCACGAGTCGTGGGGATAAGTTCTATGGGCCCACGATGGGCAAATAGATGTTTACTCAAGTCTCCCTGGTCCCGAATCCGGTGCAAAACTATTATCTTAACCCTAATAAGAGCTTGTTGTTTATTATGAGTATGCCTTACAAAGATAGGGAAATGAGATATTTATACAATGAGGAGGTTCAAATCTTTGTAGTCCCAATACATTTTATGAAGGATCTAAACTTAATTACTTAATGATGGAGTTGTCAGTTTTTATTCTCCAATAATGTTGTAGAGAGTGGAGAGTGTGGCCTTAGCTCGATCATTGGGTTACGATGCGAATACCCTCGTGAGACACAACCATCTTGTTGAGATGGAATCACGTTCTCTAAGTTGAGCTAGTCATGAGATGTCAAAACTGAGGTCGGAAGCACATGCACCAGCCCCATGTCTCGAGACATTGGTCGAAGATATTTGCTCTAGTCGAATAATGTCCACTAAGATCAGAGAATATAATAATAATAATAATAATAATAATATAGTTACAAATATAGTTATTATATATGTATAAATATTTTTATTATATTACTATTTTATATTATTTTTATTTTTATATATATAACTTTTATTATATTATATATTGTTTTTTATATTATTATTACATAATAGTGTCTCTTGTAATGATTTTTTTATAATCTTTGAAATTATATTTATCATGATTACTTAATCAACTGTAAATGAAATTCAGTTAAATTTAAAAAAAATGCAACAATTTTATAATATAAAAAATCATAAAAACAAACCAAAAATTAAAATCTAAGAACTAATTTAATATATAAACATTTTAAGATTTTACTTATCGTTGCTCCAAGTAGGGGTGGAAAAAGGCCAACCGGCCTAACAGGGGCCTATGACCTGGCCTATTTAAAGTCTGACCTGACCTAGTATGATTCAGGCTTTTTAAAAAACATATTTAAGTAAAAAGGCTAGGTACCTTTAAAAAAGCCTATTAAACCTAATAGGCCGACCTATTAAATTTTAATGTATATATATATATATATATATATATATATATATTATAAATTTTATAAATATAAATACAATAAATTTTTAATATGTTTATAAATTAAGCCTATTTGGAGAGCTTGTTAAAAAGACCTATTAGCCTTATTTAGTGACTTGTTGGCATATTTAAGATAGAATTGTTGGCATTTTTAGAGACCTTAGAACAAAATAGGCCTATAATAGGCTTTCAGGACTTTCAAATAGATTGGACTTAGCCTGGAAAAATGAGCCTATGATAGGCCAATAGACCAACCTTAGCTCCATCAATTACAAAATAGGTCTGGCCTGTTTAACCAAAGCATGACCTGGCCTATTTCCACCCCTAACTCCAAGATTAATGGATAATCATTCCATAAATAAAATTTTTTTCATATTTATATTTATGAATTGCTTGTTCATTTTTCTTTGAGGACAATGATCAACAAAATCTTTTTGAATATTAGCGGTCCTTGAACCAAAAATAATAATAATCAATATGGTATATGAAAGTTACTGCACATGCTTGAATTAATTTTTTTTAAAAAAAATACAAGTTGTTGATGACTTTCTAAAAGAACTTTAAGGTGTTATTATCCAAATTAAAAATTAACTCAATGAAACACACGCGTTAATTAATAGTTAGATTATGATAAGCGAACGGATAGGTATGTGTGCCTTTCATTTTTAACCATTTCAGATAATGTCAAATTTAGAAAATTAATGGAAGGATCACGTAGCCCGAAGCGAATGAGTAAGAGCCTAGTGTACTTTATTAGCATTTTTAATTTCAAAATCACACATGATAAAATTAATGAAATAATAATAGTAGTAATAATAAAAGATACTGATGTGAGAACAAGAAGATGAGCAATTAAATAATGAAAACGGTCATCTGTAAAGGTTTGGTAAGCTGGTCAAAATCAGTGGATGTGAGGTAACCCCCACACTAACAGTATTATATATTGTAAGTGTTGTGTAAAGAAATATATTGTTAAAAGTTTTAGTAATATTTAAAAAATATTATAAAATTATTAAGAGTTAATTATTAATTTAGTCTTTCAAAGATTATTTTGTCATCAATTTAGTCTTCCAGAGAATTTTGTCACCAAATTAGTTCTCTAAATATCATCTTTGTCACCAATTTGGTTCACCAAATTAATCCTCTAAAGATGTGTAAGTATACCGAATTAGTCCTTCAAAGATTTCAATATATCAAATTGGTCCATGATGGAGGATTAATTTGAGGACTAATTTGGTAGACTTTTAAATCTTTGGATGACTAATTTGGTAATAAAATTCTTTGGGGAATCAAATGGGTGACAAAGTAATCTTTGGAAGACTAATTTGGTGGTAAAATTCTTTGGAGGACCAAATTGGTGACATGATAATCTTTGGACGACCAAATTGATAGTTAACTCAATTATTAAAAGTGAATTACTCTCTTTTTGGATTTATAATGTTTTGTATAAATATTATATAATCGTTATTATAAGGCACATTTTTAAAGAATTTTATAGTTATTTTTAAAATGCATTGCACAAATTAAATGACATGAAGTCTTTATGATTGTTTTCTTTATTTGTCCCTATTAAATATTTTGACTTTATTGTATTAATCACTAAACATATTTAAATAAGTGTAAAATCAATATATTACAAAACTTTAAAAGAAAATTACTGCAACCAACTAACTTTACTATTAGGGGTGGAATTGAACCCAGCCAATTTGTGTTATGTATGACATTTGATTCGTTAGTTAGCTCAATGAGCTTGGTTCATGAACCAAATGAGTTGAACTTTAGCCAAAAATTAAGCTAGTTAAAGAAATGAGCTGAACTTGAATTTTGTATACTTCGATTCGTTTGACTCATGAACTAACAAAAACTTCAGCTTGCAAGCTCGTGAACTTTAAATGAGTCAAACTTGAGCTGAAAATATCGATTCATAAAAAACTCGACCAAGTTCGACTCGATGAAATTCTTATTGAACCGAGTCGAGAATGAGTCGAACTGAGACAAGTTCGACTCGACTCAACTTATATCCAACACTATTTATTGTGGATTAGAATAAAAATATTACCTCCAGAGATCTGCAACATTGAAAATTCTTGGGAGTTATCTTCCTTGCAATGTTTCCAGCGCATATGCGCCTTTTCGAGTAGCCCTATTGATCCGATATGAGCCCTTCCAATTAGCTCCATAGTATTCTTCTGCCCGATACTAGCCCTCCTCATGACTAAGTCGTTAACCGCAAACTCGCATTTTATAACTTTCATGTTATATCTCTGAGCAACCCGCTACTTTCGCGTCAATTCCATAAGTCTTGCCATCTCGAGGGTTTCATCGATCATGTTGAGGTCCTCTTTCAAAAGCTTTTCATTATATGAGCAGGTATACATCACCCTCCATGAAGGTTCACTAATATCTCTCTGGATCACCACATCAGTTCCATAGACCAAGCGAAAGGGATTCTCCCCAGTAGCACTTTGAGGAGTCGTTCGATAACTCCAAAGAACTTGATAGAGGTTCTCAACCCAATTTCCCTTACCATAGTCGAGCCTTTCTTTCAAGCCGTTGAGAATTACTTTGTTTGCATCCTCTGTCTATCCATTCGTCTGAGGATGCTCAAACGCTGGAGAAATTATACCTAGTCGTAAGCCCTCCACAAGTTCCCTAAAATGTTTATCTGTGAAATGGGTTCCATTGTCAGTGACAATCTCAGCAGGTATACCAAAACGACATATAATTGTTTTGAAAGTGAAAGCTTGAACCCTTGCCGACGTGATTGTTGTCAATGGCTCTGTCTCTATCCATTGACTAAAATAGTCTTTTTCCACCACTAAGAACCTCGGTGACTAGGAGCCAACGGAAAAGGTCCCAACAAATCCATGCCCCAGGTATGGAATGGCCATGGGGTAGACAAACTGTGCATCTCTTCTGGCAGTACATGGAGGATTGGTGCATGTTCCTGACATTGTTCGTATTTCTTAACGTGATCTTTTGCATCATCCTTCAAGTGGGTCAGATATATCCCACCCTTAGCGCTTTTCTTACTAAAGACTTAGCCCTGACATGGTGACCATAGATGCCTTCGTGAATTTCTGTGAGTATGTACCATACCTCAAATGGCCCTATACTTCTCAGTGACGGTATTGAAATTCCTCTTCTAAAAAGATGTCCCTCCACTACTGTGCATCTCGTTACCTTCTTTAGTAATTGTTTTGCCTCTTTCTCGTCTTCTGGGATTACTCCTTTACTAATGAATTCCAACAAAGGCATCCTCCAATCTGCTGATTCCACCTGCATAGTTAAACTCGGGACAGGAACGACTTCTTCAACCACATAGTGTTAACTAGAGGCCTTCTTCATGTTGGCTAGCTTTGATAAGAAAATTTCTGTCTTCAGCATTTTCAGTTTTTTCTTTGTAAAATTTCAAAAAACAAAAAATAGAAAATGGAAACAGGAAATGAAAATGCAAACCAAACAGCCCCTTAACAACTCACTTCACTTAAAGTTACGAATTCTTTGCCGGTCAAAGAAAAACTGGTTGTTCTTCTTTCACTCCATGCGAACTGTTCAAAGAAAAAAGAAGTTAAAGAATGAAGTGTGAGAAACCCTCTCATTCCCACAGACGTATCCAATGATGCGTCAGGCTCAAAGGCCGAATGGATCATAACTTTCTTTGATCACTAAACGGCGGTGCAAGGTCTCCAGTGAACTCCTCCTACAGTGGTGGTACTTGTAGAGACTCAAATGATCAAGTAAGTTCTCCCTCAATATATGTTGTGGATTAGAATAAAAACGTTACCTCTCTACTCTACTTGCACCTTGTATTTATATCGCTTCCTATGCGGATCCACGTCCACATCATCAACGTCAGCATTCCATTATATCAGGCATAATCCTCGAGTCTGTAACTGTGTGTTTCGTTGAACACGAATTTTAAAAATCCAAGTGAATCGTGTCGGGTACAACCATTTATTATCTAAATTTTTCCTATAACGTAAATCATTTCCATTTCCCATTCTCATACAGTTCTAATGAACCCTAAACTCTCAAACATTATCACTCCAAATCTCATCCATCAATCTAATGAGCAACTACGTTATCATTATTGATTGAAAATAGCATTTAGGATATGTTGACGGTTCAAATACTTAGTTGAGAGAAGCGGAACCAAAGCATATCCTAATGATGTATCATAGACCATTTGAAAGAAGCGGGACCAAAGCGGCACTCTTAAAGACTCAAGCCCGTTTAACACAAATAATAATATTTCTTCCATCTACAAACAAGATTCCTTCTTATTCTCAATATTCCCACCCAAAAGAACGATTAAAAAATGGTATCAATCTTATTGTAGTTGGATTCTGGTAGCTAAATATTCTTCATAACATGAATAGGAACTGAAACTAAAACGGAATTCACAAGAGTCAACCTCCTTACCTTATTTGAAAGGCTACCTTTTCAACTAACTAGTTACTTCGGTTGGTTATCAATTTTAAAATTGAAGTCTTAGGATGTATATAGCTCAATTTTTTACCAAATGAAAGTTAAGATACTTCTCAAGATTGAACATAAATTGGATAGACAAAATACCAGCATTTATAGGAAGCTTTGTTTCAAATTTTCGGTGTGAGAGTGTTTCAAATTTTCCGAAGCTTTGTAGTAGTTTTTATTTTCTTATAAAAACGTTTCCGGAAACAATTTGCAAAAATAATAGATGTGTTGGTCATCTGAAAATAAAAGGCCTGTTTATTTACACTTTACTTCAAACAAAAGTATTTTAAATAAAGTAATAAAAAAATTTTACTTTTGTCAGATTTTCATTAGGATTCAAAATCATTATTAATAAAAATACTTTTGAACTGTCATAACTGAAACACAAACACATTCAAAGATGTTTTGATATATTTTTGTCCAAAACATTTACATGTAGAGTGTGTTTGGCAATACTAACTTTTAGCTTATTTAAGAGTTTATAGCTTGTAACTTATTGTCAAGTAGAGGTGTTTGGTAACTACAAGCTTATAGCTTAAAGCTTTTAAAAGCTAGCTTTCATAAGCTACTTATGATACTTATAACTTGTAGCTTATAACTAGCTTTCAATAATTTCTTCTTATTTTGTCCTTAGGTAATATACTACATTTTAGTTTTTGAAATCATTTACTATATGTAATTAATGCATGTCACATTTATTCATTTAACACACTTCTAACTTGCCATAAACTAATTATAAATTATAAGTCACAAGCTATTGAAAGGGTCCATTATTTCCTTTAATATTCGGAAATTGTTAAATGTTGGTGTGGCGCCACACCTAGTTTCGCTCTTTTAAAAGGAAGACAAAATTGCCTTCTCCGAATAGTGCGTTCCGGAAAATTTTTGGACCAGATTTTCTGAAAATATTGAAACAATTTTTTAATTTCTGAACTTCCGAAAAGTGTAATTCGGAACATATTCGGATCAGTTTTTCCAAAAAATCTTAAAACTATATTTTTTTTAATTTTAAATTTTTTATTACATTTTTCATCTTTTTGAAATTAATTTCTTCATAAATAAATAAAAGATTAAAAAATGATTTATTATAACACTTTGAAAAAAAATTGATGGTAATGTCTCACTTTTAATATGTAAGTGGTGAGAAAAAGAATGACAATAATATAAAAAATTGAATTTATTTAAAATTTTAATGTGTTGTGATTTATTTACGGTAAATTTATTTTGGAAAAAAATTTAAAAATATAACAAAAATTGAAATTTAAAATAAAAAAAACTCGTTTGAAAATTAATTCGGAAAAAGTGATCCGAAAAAATTTTTGATTACTTTTTTAAAAATTCAAACGGTCAATTTTATACATATTCAGAAAAATAGATCTAAATATTTTTCGAATCACATTATCCGAAAAAGTCATTTTTGTCATTAAAAAAAACAAAAAAAAAAGATGTGACATCATACAAAATTGGTGTGGCGCATTTAACTGCATAGTTGGTGTTCAGTAACAAAACAATTGGTTGGTCACTTTGTCTAATCTTATTGACTCCATTTCTACCTCTTTCTTTTTAACGAAGTAAATGGAGAAGTTGGAAAATAAAAACGTTGACAAAATAATTTATAAAATTATTGTATAAATTACGTTACAACATAATTGATTTTTAATTAAAAAATCAATTTTTAGCAATATAATTTTTATATTATATTTTTAAAAAATGTTATATATGCAAAAGAATAATTTTTAATAGTTTGACAATATATTTTTTTAATGTTTCTAAAGACAATTTTTTTTCACAAATGAGAGCATCAAGGTAAAAACCTAAGATCTTGTAGGTGCTAATTTTTACCCGTCAAATCCCTAAAATCCTTTACAACATGGTATTTAGACAAAATGTGCAAAAATGTTATAAAAGCAACAAAAAATACTTTTTTAATCATTTAATGATATTATTAAAGGTCAATTATATTGTAGTGTGAATATTATACATGTTGTTTTGCAGCAATGAAAACAATAAGCAATTAGTTTAATTTATTTATTTTAATATATAATATATATTTAAAACATAAATAAGCAACAAATAGTATAAATGTGTTTGCATAGTTAATATTAGTAGAGTTCTTTATTTTTTTAGCAAGCAAACTGGCAGATTTTTATTAAGGAACAAAGTAATGGATTCATAGTTTAATTAAGGAGAGAAAAACAATATATTAAAATTTTTATTCAGAGTGGCATACCAGTAAGTGTCACATAACATGACATACCAGTAAGAACTTTGATTTATCCAAATTTACCTTCAATCCCAAGGCCAAGAAAAAATCATTTTGGACAGATTGTAGCGTGCATACCTGAGATGCCTTAGCCTCACTACAAAACAGATAGTCATCGGCAAATAAAAGATGCAAAATATGAGGACCATTTTGGGAAGTACGATTAGGATTCCAAATCCCAGCTTCTACTTTTCCCTAAATAAAAATTGCTAATATATCCTTAG
Source organism: Cyamopsis tetragonoloba (assembly GCA_037177725.1). Taxonomy (NCBI): domain Eukaryota; kingdom Viridiplantae; phylum Streptophyta; class Magnoliopsida; order Fabales; family Fabaceae; genus Cyamopsis; species Cyamopsis tetragonoloba. Next base: position 20,978,916 of record CM074122.1, read on the forward strand.
CAAAAAAAAACAAATAGATATGGCGAAAGGGGAGTCCCATGACACAAACCTCTAGACTGACTAAAAGGTGTCAAAGGGGAACCATTCCAAGAGAGGGATAACATAGAGCTCGAGAGGCACTACATGATGAGAGAGATTATGATAGGAGGAAAATTAGACTTCCCTAATGTGCTACGTAAGAAATCCCAATTCACCCTATTGTATACTTTCTCAAGATCAAGTTTAAAGATCAAATAACCCTTCTTACTCTTCTTCCGATGCATAAGGTTCACAAGTTCCTAAGCAATCAAAGAATTCTGCTTAGCTCCCCATCCCAGAATAAAGCTACTCTGATATCAACTTTCGGAATAAGAACTACTAAAGCTTCACATAATTGTTATTCAACTAGTCCAATAATTAGTGCGTTGCGGATCACTGCTGAGTTATATTTTAATCACATTATTAAGTTTTTATTGAATTTAATTATTTTTGTAATGGTGCCTAGTGACCTTAATTATATAAATTTTCATATGTTGGACTTAATAGGGTTTTTATACTTGTTTAATTTAATTTATGATTTCAGGTAACAATTTGGCGGTGGGAGGGATTGAGACCACTCAAATTTAGAAATCTCACCATCCCTTTATATATAAGAATCATAAATCTATACATTAAATATGATGATGTCACTCCCAAAGGGATAGTGCTAATCCTTTCCACCCAATTTGGCACTGAAAAGTATTTGGGCTTGGAGCTGAGCTGGAACAAAAGTTTTTGCTATCTATACCATCAGATTGATCAAAATTCCCAATTTTAGCTATCTACACCACCCTAGTAGAGCAGAATTCCTATTTGCACCCCCTATTCTAATTAATCAAAGAGTGAATTGAATGCAATTACATTTTAAGATATTGGATTTCAAGAGAAGCATTGATAGTAGAAGAACCAAATATTAATACTCCATGATGAAGGAGTTTTCCTTTCTCTACTATTTTATGGCTTCTATCCTATTTTTTTTTTAATTGTGTTTACATTGAAGAATGTGTGATTTTAAGTGTGGCAGAGGAAATATGTATGTATTGTGTTTGTAATTATGTTAGTGTGTCTATTTTGTTTTGATGATTTTCTATGTTAAATAAAGTTAAAAAAATACGTATCAAAAGGGGAAAGCTTTGCGTATCCGTGCTTTATTGCATCAGGAGTCCCGCACCAAATTGATGTCCCTACCATTGACTCAAGATTTAGCTTCACCATGCCACTTATTAAACAAGTATCATGTGCCCGATTGTAGGTTCGAAATAACCTTTGCCATTGAAGTTTAATGGAACTCTCGGTGGTTACATATATCAACTTGATTAATTAAAAAATTGGATACCCCATGTTAAGGAATTAACTTGATATATCATTATCTTTTTTAGGGTAAGTATGTTTTTATTTAAACACATTCAATTCTATAATAAGAATCAGGAACCCGTAGCTATTAAAGGTGACGCAATGGAGACTCGCGTATGAAGATATAAGCGAACTTGATTAACCAGCTATGCTAATACCAAAGTCTGGGTACTTTTCTTGGAATTTAGGATGGCCTCTAATATGCACCTATTGACCAAAAGGACGGTGCTATTAACGCTTGACATATGACAAAATCAACTTTGTATGGTTTAAACGGACCAGGTAATTATTCTTGTATTAAAGGACATTTGGTCGGATGACACTACGTATGCATCTACATAGTTTGTAAGTGTTCTATGCTAAAAAAATCTCAGGTATTACCATTTGACCTCCTTAAACTTGAAACAGTTTGGTTTTCTAAATGGGCGTGTATATGTTGTGTTGTATATGAAAGTGTTGTATATGAAAGGGTTCTAGCTAAGGAAAGAGTTGGTATTTAAGTGTTCCATTATAAACCACCCCTCTTTCCTGAGAACATATTCGGTACACACTTGCTGATTGTATTATGAATAATATGTGTATTTTTGTTTGAAAAAAAATTTAAAAAAAAATGTGCTTGTTTTTCATTGATTTTAGGACTTGTATGAGTTGTAAATATTTTTATCATTCTAAGATAGAAGTTTTTTGATACGATATGAACTGATTTCTTAAATTTTTAGCTTAACAAGTTAGTCTTGCGAATTAAGAGGTTGAATTATCAATGGTATATTTGTCCTTGGCAAGATTTTGAGCCTTATGATTGTATTGACCATTGCATGCCATTTTCTTTCATTTTTGGTGTCATTTCACTTGTGATTACTTGTAGTCTAGAATTTGGTTTGACTCTTTTTTGAAGTTATTACTTGACTCACATGCATGTATGGAAACGATCAAGACATTTTAGTTCTAATAAGCTACTAGCTAAATGAGCCTACCTTAAATTAAATCATTTGATAGCACCTTTGAGCCTATATATCTCATTTTTGTGTTTCATGGCTCATTACAAGCTCTTAAATGAAGAGAGAGACTATCAGTGACTTATTTTCCATTGCTCCTCTATTCTTTTTGGTTTTCAGCTACTGATCCAAAAAATTTCGTATCTTTACCTTGGTCTCATTACAACAACCCTTGCAAAGTTCTTTCAATCATTATGTGCATGTGTGATAAGTGTGGATGTTAGAAGTTTGCCAAGCGTACGGTAGTGATTGTGTTTCATGAAGTGTTTTGAGTATAAACAAAAACCTAAATTTTTGAGAGTCAGAGAACATATCTTGTGAGATTCTATCACTTGAATTTAGCTCTTGGTTTGATTGATTTTCTTGTTAGCTTAGAATGTTTGGGATGATTTTCAAGATTGTCTGAATTCACTGATTCTTTGAATGGTGGATTTTGCCTTTTTCTTGGTATTTCCTAGATTCATTGTGGAGTATGCATTTGAGTTTATTTACCTTAGTTTCTTTTTTTAATTAACTCTCCTTGTTCTTTGTTCTTTGGTTTGTAGTTATATTTTAAACACATTATTAATCTTTCATTGAACTTTATTATATTTGTAATGGTGCCTAATGAACTTAATTATAGAAATTTTCATAAATTGGACTTAATCGGATTTTTATACTTATTTGGGTTTAATTGGGATTTTCAGTAACAATTTGGCATCGTAAAGCCTTTGGGCTTGAAGCTGAGCTGGAACAAGGGTTTTTGTCAGATTGATCAAAATTTGCTATTGTTTGCTATCTACACCACCTATTCTAATTAATCAACTCGAATGCCATTACTTTTGAAGATACTATGTTTCAAGATAAATATTCATAGTGAGAAAAATATAATTCAATAATAATTTTAGTTATTTTTATTGAAGAAAACTTATATCACTTAGTTTATTTTTTTAGTAGGTATATGATTTATTTTTAAGTACGTTTATCTTTTATTTTCGATTTCAACTTGTCACCAATTTACCAAATTCCCTCCTCATTCATGTCCAACCCATTTCTCCAGTTCTTTTTATTATTCATACCATCACTCACCATTCACTGTAATTTCCACTCACCTTCCACTATAATTTCCATTCACCATCACTCTCCACTTCTATAATTAAAACCCCACCAGTCATTACTAATTGCCTCCCACCTTCGTTTTCTTTTCATACATTATAATCCTCTCATTCACTTATATAAACCACCCCCTCTTCTGATTCACACACACAATTTCATCTTTCTTTCTTCGTCTCTTTCACATCATTCTTCATGCTCTTCGTTCTAGCTTTCATCTCTCTTTTTATTAGTAAAACTCTAGTTTTAGTTTGATTAATCAAGTCATAGAGGGCTAAAGGTCCTATGATTAACTTTTCGGTGTAAGATTGCAATTCAATTCCTGAAGTTTTATTTTAATTTATTTTGTATTCTTTTCTTGTTCTTTATCTTATAATTTCATTTTTGTTGATGTTTGAATTCAATCAATGTTCATGGTTAATGAAATTGTTTTGTCTTTGAAATTGAACATGTTTATAGTTTGCTTAATTCTATGAACAAGAGATTATATGATGCGTATAAGATGCTTAATCATGTGTGAGTTTAATGAATTCTAATGCGTATAATCATGTTAGGCTTTAGAAATGTTTAATCTTCGAACCTTTCTTGATGAGAACATCCATTGCTTAATAGAAGTAAGAAAGTCACGATTAGTTTCTGCTTAGTTAATTATTTTGAATTTGAACTAGGAATTTGGTAAGAATATAATTATCTTTTGTAACCAATGAAGGAATTGATTGCAATCGAATGATAAGTTAATCTATTTCTTATTCTTGTTTTCAATCTTTAATTATAGTTCTTTGCTTTATTTTGATTTCAATCTACAACCCACCCCCCAAAATTTGTTTTTATGTAAATTTGTATGTTTGTAAATGTGTTTTATGTTTTAGTCGTGTTTGATTCAGTTAATGGTCCTTTAGAGACAACCTAAATTGACTACCTTATATTGCATTTATTTCATATTTATTTGACCAAGTACGGCATCGATCAATCACCCTCCACACCTCATCCCCCACAACTTCCTAGCAAGACATATAGAAAACCACCTAGAACCCGTCAGGGCCTAGAGCCTTATATGAATGCATATTATTTAAAACTTGCCAAACCTCCGTTTTGGTTACATTTTCAGTCAATTTGGCAACCCCCGCCTAGGAAAATAGAGTTTGAACCCAAGATAAACACTCTAGAAAACACACCTCAGTGAAGCAGAACAGATCCAAAAAAAATTTCAAAGCTTCCCTCTTGATGATCTCATCCTCTGTGATCCAAATACACGTACAAAGATGCCCATAATTCTATAAAGACATCTCCTTATAATTGTCTAAGTATGAAAGTACCTGGTATTTCGATCACCATATTAGATGCAATCTTCCCTAGACTTCTAATACCAAAAAAGTTCCTCCAGCCTCAGGATCTCTCTATAATCCAATTGCAATTGCTTCTCAAACTCCATAGCATTGAATGTTGAATGAGTCTCAATTTTTCTTTGAATCCCTCTTAGACGAGATTCAATCTAGTGTTTATTGCAAAATATGTTACCAAAAATATCCTTGTTAAAGGAAAGAGAGTCTTTTCATACTATGTCCAAACCATCGCACAAACTAGATATTTGATGCCACGCATTCCGTACAACACCCTCATAACCAGGATGACCCAGCCACGCTGCTTAGAAGCGAAAAATGTTTTCTCCATTACGAGGCGGAGGTGTGCTACATTTCATAAGAAGAGGGATATAATCAGAATACACTCTTTCCAATACCTATATAGTAGCTTTCGAGAAAGCCAGTCACCAATCCTCTATCCAATCGTTTAAAGATTGATGGACTTTGTGTCTAACTCAGGTGAACGTTCCTCCTGACATACCAATATCGGCCATGTGACTATTAGAGATCATACCTGTAAACAAAGCAGCATGAGATGCTGCAAAAGCCCCTCTTCTGGTCTCTTAAGGTGAAGTTGTCTCATTAAAGTCCCTAATCATGAACCAAGGGGTGAGAATCGAAGTGTATATGTTGCACAAGTGATTTCATAATGTTGACCTCAAGGAAGGAAAAAGGCTTCCACAGATTATAGAACACATCCAAGTACAATTTTCACAAGCAAAGGGCCATTTGGAGAGGTGAGTGGCGTGAAGATGTTGAGGGAGAATGAGAAAATATGGAATGTGAGGGGGAGTGAGTGTTTGAGTGAAGGTGAATGTAAAATAGTTTGTGTGAATACAAGACAATTTATTAAAAATTACACTCAAGTCATTGACTATATAAAATTTAATAGAAAGGTCTAATTAATTCAAAATGAAAGAAACTAACAAGGACTAGATTGCAATTAAATTTGAGAGGCTGATAGAGATATCGCACAATACATGAAAATTGAATTATTATTATTTTTGGATGTTACAAAAATGCCACCGTTTAGACTATCGTTGCTGCATGGCGTGAAGCAATGGGTTGAGAGTTTGAAATCCATAGTTGACCCCTGATTGTCACATTCTCAAGTTGCTTCTTTCCAAACAAGTTAGCACCCAAACTATTCTCATAGGCAATCCCATTGAGCTTGGTAGGACCTGACCCATGTGAATTGCGCAACCTTTATTTCCATATTTCGAAACATATGCATTTGGGCCTAAGGAGGGAATGGATTTGGCACCAGCAAGGCCCACTGGATTTCTACTAGAACTCCCATGCAGGATTTTATGTGGACCATAATCTACCTAGATATGCTCCTTCCCCCTTCCTTCGGTTTTTGTTAATATCTTGATTTTCATCTGACTTTGATTTAAACTTATCATTATTACGATTTTTACATGTGGCGATAATCCACTCACCATGATTAGAATCATCATCAGATGTGGTCGCAAAAACTAGCAAAATTATCGGGATTACACCTTCAACAATTGGCACAATTGCTACGCTTGACGTCCCTTGAGGATGAGACGTTGACAAAGGTTGAAACATCTCCAGTACCTGGGTTGAATCCTTGATGGCCGGAACCTTAATAAGAACAGGACAATTCCTTACCAAATGACCATATTGAGTATAGTACTAGAGGGAGTATTATTTAATAGTTGTGAAGGTTAAGAATTAAAAATAAAAATTTTAGATTAAGTTAAACAAATATAGAGATCAAAATAAAAAAAAATAACATGTTTTTATAAGGAATCAAAAACTATTGGGCACTCTAAGTTTTTCCGTGCCAAAAATTTTGATTGACCATTGCATAACAGTTGTGTCCGTGACTAATAGGCTCGGCTATATGTCTGCACGTGAGATGGGGCATTTATACTCACACCACAGTTTTTGTGCCCCACACCACTTTTTTTCCGGATACAGCTTTTCCAAAAATGGTTTTGCACTCACAAATTCAATTTTTTTCCGAAAACGTCTTTTTCGATAGTAATTTTGGGATGGTGTACATATAATTAGCCCGTGAGATGTAGGGAACTAAAAACAGATAGTAATAGTTTTGTTTTTGGTACATACAGATAGTAAGTGTTTTTGGTACAAAAAGATAGACAGATCAGATATTAGTAGTTTGAACACCAAATAAGTAAATTCAATGGTTCGTTTTTAAGTTCTTTTAAGAAAACAGTATGATGATGTATTAAAAAAATTAAAATATGTTTGTAGTCCCTATAAAATAAAATATATTTTTTTAGTCTTTATAAAATTATTTTTTATTTTAGTCCCTATCAAATAAAAATTTATTATTTTTAGTTTCTACTATTAAAAAGTTTATGTTAAGTGATCATTAGGATGAAGTCAATGTCACATTAGATCTAAACAACTTTTTATATAATATTAATATTGATAATTTTATTAATAATAAAAAAATAATAAGAAGAAAAAAATTAAAAATTACCTTCTCACTCTTCATTCTTAATTTATGCAATGTAACCTTCCAAACAAAGATTTTTTTTGTTATTAATTTTTATTATTAATAAAATAATTAAAAATTAATATTAATATTAGATACAAAATTATTTACATCTATATAGTCTATATAGTGTTCACATGTGATACTTCGTCAATTTAATCTATTCTTAACGAAAAAAATTTAATCTTAAAGACTAAAAACAATAATGTAAATATACTCGACTAAAAATATATTTTAGTAAAAAACACAAAAGTAAAAATGTAAGCTCCTAGACTAAGAATTGTTTTTGTCTCTTATACAACACCAAAATAAAAAAGCATAAAATCTGTTGTGGACCAAAATAATGACATCAAGTTAGATCACAACAAAATCTAAATCCAATTCAACGTGCCTAATCAGTATCCCTCATATTATACTTAATTTTTATAGGTTTGAGTATTGTGGATATAGAAAACTCTATTTGGGATAGCTAATCATGATACCAATATAAATGTTTATGAATTAAATAAAAATAAAAAATAAATAAAAGTTGCTTTATGTAAACTAGTATACCTGTGATAGAGCAGTTGTCATTACCAACCCGTTGCGATTTTTCAAACACCCACTTCACGTGCCCATATTCCCAAACCACCCACCCACACACGGACACAATAAAATTACTTTAGAATTTTTTAGCATGGAGTACTATATTAAAGTTAGGGACACTCAATTAATTAAATATTAGAGGGTTAATATTTAATTTAATTGTTTAATTATTATTACTAAAAGATAGGCCTATACTTTCAAAAGTTTAGAGGCCAATTTGGTCAAGAGAATAAAAGGAAACAACCAATATAGGGACGGGGATCTCTCTCCAATTCTCCTGACCCTATTTTCTCTTGTCCATCTTCTCTTAGAAGAAATTCCCCCCTTTTCTTCGTCTTCATCAAAGTGAGAACAGAAACACGAAATAAAATATTTTCTCATCTCACTGTCAGTTTACAAATCTGTATTTTTGAAATCATATACGCAACAAACATCAATAAGGAGCGGAGCTACCTTAGTACAATGAGGGGTCTCGGCCCCCATTGCAAGAAAAATTATTACTATGCATATATAATTTCTTAAAATATAAATAAAAATTAATTGTATTCTATATAATTAGCCATCTATCCCAAAAATTTTAAGCTAGCTTCGCCCCTGACATTAAACTTTACTGATCATCATGTTCCAGATCGATTATCACTATGTTGAACACCTACAGCATCACCTTCATCTAGTACGTGTACCTCATGCTCAGGCGTTGCTTCAGAAAAATCATCTCTAGAAAGAACAAGACTAGATTCATTAGTGTCTTTAACCCAATTACGATTGTCTTTATCATGTACAATTTGATGAGTGCATCCCATTCCCAGATCTCCTTTGCAGTCATTTTCACTACAACACTTGATAGAACTGAATCTACCAAAGTTAGGTGCAGATTGGTAATTGCATTGTCATCTATCTCATATATACTCACAGGTCTATCTGATTGAAAACAAATAATGTTATTGAGGAATGAGAAGAAAGGAAATAAGAAGAGTACATGTATTTGAAGATAAATGTAGTAGAAATTGGAATCAAATTACAATATTTTCAACTTCAACCAAACTTCTTCAAAATAGTTTCTACTTCTTTTTAACTTTTCTCCTCTAAACTCCTTTCTTTTTAACTTCTTTTCTCTTTTATTTCTTCTAGATAACTAAACATAGTGGTTGCATACTGCATTATGCCATGATGTTTCTTTGGCACCATAAAACCACCATTTTTAATTGAATAAATAATTAAAACGGTTCCTAAATTTGTTACTATTATTCAAAATGATCATCGACTTATTAAAATAAACAAAATGGTTCCTAATTTTATTTTTTATCATTTAAAATGGTCCTTACCGTTAATACACGTTAACAAAATCATGATATAACATATTTAGTGTCATAAGAAAAGCTTAAAATGGCGAATTCAAATCATATGTTCCCAAATCATGTCCCACCAATATAATATCGTCACGTCATTGAAAATATTTTATTTAATTTTAATCTTTAATTTTCTAATAAGATTTTTTAATGACGTGACAATATTCTATTAGTTAAATATGGTTGGAAACATAATTTTGGGACACATGATTTGAATCCCAAAATGGCATTGTATCAATAAGTGAACAAAAGTTAAACGTTCTAGTTTCTGAAAAGTTAAAAAAATGGTTATTTACGTCTTTGTTGACTCCTCTTCATTTTTTTTTTTTTTATGAAAATGAAAGAAAATGACAAATTTTTCAACTTCTCAAGTATTAAAACACTTAATTTTTGTTTACTTATTTATAAGTCATTCTTTTAATTTGACTTTCATTATAATATTTAACATGTTGCATTAACATGCGTACATTAATTGACCATTTTAAATAACCGAGAATAAAATCGAAGACTATTTACTTATTCATGGACAATTTTGAATCATCATATAATAAATTTAGGTACTGTATTAGTAATTATTTCATAAAATGAATTTCCCTTTTAATAATTTTAATTTTTGGATAATGACACCACGGATAGCTTGAGAGAGTGAGTGAACCAGGATTGGATATGACATGTTCACGTCAACATGCGTGCGTCCGATCTCATTTTTCATCAGCTTTTCTCTGTTTCAGATCGTCAATAATGCACATGCTCATATTAATAATAATACATCTGCATATTCTTCTGACTATTTTCTTTTTTTTTTTCCCATTTTTTTCATTCTATTTTTATTTTTTATTTCTTTTTCTGTTCTATTCTCTTGCTTCTTTGTGCCAGTGGTATCCTGATCCCATCTAATGATCTAACATGCTGCGCTCATCCACACTGACTATGATCTCATTCACTGTGCCACAATTCACATTTTTTTAATTAAAACTGTATGCAAATACTCAATTATTTTTTAAAAGAAAATTATGTTTTCCTTTAATTTAATTTTAAACGTTTGCTTATTTATAAGTAAATAAACACCTCGAATTTCAATTTTTCAATGAAACTTAAATTTTTACCATTTAAAAATAAATATCTTATACTTTTCCTTTCTTCTCATTAAATCTTTAATTCTTATTATTTGCAAGTTTAATTTAAAGACTAATTTTACCAATGCGAGAAATTTAAGAACCAATAAATGACAAATAAAACTTATGAAGTGTCGCTTTATAAAAGAGTAAAAATTAAAAATCTCATTGGAAAAAACAAAAGTTTAGGTAGTTTTAGGTTTCATTACTAAAATTCAAGTTCACTTTTAATTTATAGATTAATTTTTAATATATTATTTTACGAAAATTATTTCACAAATTATTAAAATTAATAAACAATAATGTTACGCTTTTTTTTTGGTTTTACAATAATGTTACGTTTCTTTAAACACAAAAATAATTTTTAAAAAATGCAGGTGTTAAAACTAAAAAGGAAGATGGAAAATCGGATTAACTGGTTTCTCATCATATATTTTTTAAGAAATGAGAACATAGACGAAAAATCAAATTTTACCAAACCAATTTTTCATCTTTAATTAAAAAAAAAAAAGCATTAAAAAGCAGCTTCTCCCGTAGCAATTGCACAATTTTTTAAAAATAGAATATTTTGAAAATTAAAAATGAAAGTGCCGCATATAGGTTGATAAGTAAAGGCTTATTTGATTTTTCTCTTTTAAAACAGAAAACTAAAAAACTCATTTGGCAGTCAAGTTTTCAAAAACAGTTTTTGAGAACAGTTTTTGTTTTAAATATGAAAACATCTTAAACATGTTTTAGTTTTTAGTTTTCTGAATTTACACACAAATTTATATTGAAAACTCCTCTCAATTTTTCAAAAACTATTTCTAAAAATTGTTTTATAATACAATTTTTAAAAACTAAAAACCAAAACTCTTTCAAATAAGCCCAAAAATTTTAAATTTTAATGCTAGTTACTAATATTTATGTAAGAAGGCTCGCTCATTCATTCTCTTTCACAATAGTAGTATTTTAAAGTACTCATTACTGTATACTTATTAGGGTAAATGATATTCAATGTTTTGTAGACATTATTTAAGAATTTAAATGTAATAAAATAATTAAATTATGTAATTTTTTATATTTTTAAAAAGACAAAATAATATATTTTTATAAATATTTTTTTATTTTTAATAACTTTAACTAATATCTTTATCAAGAACTTAATTATTATACTGACAAAAAGAGAAATTAAATACTACTGCTATACTATAACTATAGGATACAGGATTAGAAAAAAGGCAAAAGAAATCTGAAATTATTAAAGCAAATTAAAGGATCAGACGTCAGATCTCTGATTAATGATATATTTTGTGCACAAGAAACCAAACGAAATAACAATGCAACGGTAGCGTGAGGGGAAGCTACAGATAATAATTAACTAAACGTTACTCTTACTAATGAGGGGTGAATGCTCAAAAAGGGCAAAAAGGGAAGAAGACTATTTTACAAGCAAAACAAAAAAAAACTGACCTTTTTCACACAAATTGCAAAAATAACATTCATTGCATTTCTTCAAAAGGCCCATATGCTACTAACTACTACTCTATATTGCTCTCATAGCATTACATACATTACATCATGCTAATAATTTCGACTCTGTTCCCCACACTCTCACAGCACCGAAATTACAGTAATGCCACAAGTAACAATCAATGTGATTGGACTCATGCTCAAAATTAACCTGCTTCTGTAATCTCAACTCTCAATTACTACCTTCTTTTTTATATGAATTTTAAAGAAAATGCTAAAGGTATTTGTTAAAATATAAAAATAAAAAAATTTTATTAAGATTGATAGTATTTATTGTTTTAAAAATTAAAATTTTATTTAAATGTTATCAATCTCAATAAAATATTTTTATTTTTGTATTCTTAACAAGTATTCTTAGGATACTATTTAAAAAGACCTGAATTATAATAATAAATATTTTAAAAATACTTGTTAAGGTTATTATTTTTTCCGTTCAGAATGACTGTTATTTTAGAGGAATTTCTTTTTAAAATAATAGTTGTTTTGCAATTTCAATATATTATTAAATGTTTTTTTTTTGTTTTACCTTTATAAAATAATTAATGTCAATTAAAAATATAGTTAGATAATTAATGTGTTAACTATTAATATTGTAGAGTTATTTTAGTAAAGTTATTCTACTCATTGTGATATTTATTACATTTTTTAATATTTTCTTTTTTATAAAGCACTATGAATTTAAGTGTTATAAGACTTATTTCATTTAATAATTTTAAAAAAATAATATTTAGTATTTTAAGAGTATTACAAATCTAAATATATGTATATTTGTATGTATTTTTAAGAAATTATAATTAATAAAAATTAAAGATATATTATTTTAAAAAAATAATAAATAAGAATACTTTAATTAATAAAATAAAAAAATATGACATAATTATTATTTTTTTTATTTTTTAATTTGTATGCATAAATCTTAACCAATTTTACTTATAGATGTGAGGGAGTAATATTTTACAAGCGATTTGAAATCATGTGGACTGCACATTCACGAAGCTTGATATAAATATCTTATGATATTTGGAGATTTTTACTTTAATTGTGCACAGAAACTTTTTGAAGATAAGTAAGTAACATTAAAGTGACCATCACGTTTTCTGGATTTGCGTGACTCACGCCTTTCTCTGCTACATCATCAAAATCGCCTCAACTACAAACCGTACAATTATTGTACAAATACGGACAAAGGCACAAACCTCAATCTCATCATATAATATTATCAACATATAAACATAAACATAAATATTTAAAGAAAAATAAAACAATGTCCTTAAGATACATAAAACTAGTAGGAGTAATATGTTTAATAATTGTAATTATTTTAATAAATATTAATATTAAAAGGGCATAATGTGTTTATTGGTTTTTTATGAGATTAGTATTGCATTTTTTTTATATATAGAATTAGAGCTAATATAATGCAATACCCTAAAATAGGAGTATGATTTAAGCAGTATTCATGACTCATGAGTTATTAAAATGTGTTTGTATTAGTTGAAATTAATTGTAAAAATAAGCTGTAAAAAAAATTAATTGTTTGAGACATAATTAATTTTTGTTTGGATATATTTGCTGTCGGAAACGATTTTTAAGATAATTTTAAGCTGTGAAAAGTGATTTTGAAACTTTTTGAAATAATATCCAATTTTTAGGTAAAGAACAAGAAAAAACTTTTTTTTTTGTTAAAAGAATAATCAAAAGCTTTTTTAAGTGCAAAATATAGCTATTATGTTAGAAAATAATTTTTTCCAAACATATGTCAAACTTATAAACATGAGTTAAGTTTATTAAATGGCTCAAGCTTAAATTTAGCCTATGCTGGGAAGAGAAAAAAGAGGGGGAAAAATAAGAGAGAAAATCATCATTTTCGTCATCTATTATTTAAAATAAAGTCTTGTTTGATCTAAAAGTCATTATGTGAGACACATGTTATCTTCACATTAATTTTGTTTCCCTCTTAATTTTTTGGTTTCCTCTTTCTCTTTATAGATAGTAACACATGTCAGACTCATATTCATTTGATTTTCTCTTTTTATGTCTCACATTCTCTTTCTTTCTCCTTCATTTTCTTCCTTTTTATTTTTCTTTCATTTTCTCTATTATTTACTTCGAATGATAATAATAATAATCTTATTATAAAAATAATAATATAAATATTCATATGAATTAAAATAGTTATAAAAATAATATCCATTTTTTTTCATGGGACATAAAGATTTGTTGCCCACTCCCTCTTCAAAATGAGTCATTTAAAATATAGTCGTGAGAATTTTCACGACTCTCGTGACAGATTCTTGCCCATTTTTTTTATTATTATTCATGGGACATAGAAATTTATTGTCCAGCTCACTTTTTTATAATCAAGCGCTTAAAATATGTTCATGAGAATTTTTATGGCTATGTTGTAAAATATTTTGTCACCCACTTTTTTTTTTATCGACGAGACATGGAGATTTGCTACTCATTCATTCTTTTTTCTATAACAATGTATGATTGTGTTGTAAAATATTTTGTTGCCCACACCTTTTTTATTTGATTACAATCTATTTATGACAAACTAATTGTAAACTTATTGCAAGAAATGAACACAAAATTGCAAACGCATAATCGAAAAGTCGTACATAGGCACAGGTCACGTACTTCTAAGATATAGATAGAATGCCCTATTTGGGTAAGGGAGACATGTGGTATGTCCCTCTTTCCCTCTCATTTTTCATTATTTTGTTTCCTTGTTATTTTCTCTTATTTCCTCTCATTTTCTCCCATTTTTGTTCTTTTTGATTGTTTTTAAAATTTGAAATTTTCTATTAGTCCCTCTCATTTTTTTTGTTGCTTTTAAAATTTGAAATTTAGGGTCCGTTTGATTTGCTAATTTTTAAGGTACAGGACAAAACTTTTTGTTCTGTGTTTGATTCAAAAAGCTGTCAAGTAACAGCACAAAATTTGAGTCACAAGACAGTACAAAATGACAATTTTTTGTACCTCACTAAACCAAGGGACAACTTTCTTGTTCCATGCACAAGTTAAGAAAAGACATAATTAACCTTGTATTTTTATTCAGTATTGTAACTACCTTCCCGATTTTCTTCACTTACTAGGTAGTTTATGTTGTATTTTTTTTTTAAATCAATGTTTACGTCATTTTTTGTCATTTATATATATAATTAAAATAACGTATTAATAATAAAATAAATTTTAACGGTAAATATAAATATTAAAAAATAAAGAGTCAAAAATATTTTTTAATAATAATTTTTTATATATAATATTATATTACATAAAATATATTATGTAGTAATTTATTAAATCATGAAATTTTAATTTTATAATAAATAATAAAATAATTATAAAATATCAAAATATTATTTTCTTAGAAAAATTTAAGAAAAATTAATAATATAACATGAAGGATATTATTGTAAAATTTATGTTGTGCTTTTTGTTATGTGCATTGAGTATCAAACGATACACAACATAAAAAGTTGTGTTGTGCCTCATAAAACTTGTATAGTGCTGTACTACTTGTACTGTTCTGTTCACGCATCAAACGCACCTTTATATTTTGACTATAACAAGTTATTGTTGGTATATTTTTCTCATTTCTCATTTTTTTCCTCTTTCGCTTTATTCATGCACAATTTCCCATTCTATTTCTCGTTTCTCAAAATATGGCCATGAAAATTTTCATGACCCAACCATAAATATCTTGCTATCCTCTCATTTTTTCAAAAATTAGAAACTTTAAACATAGCCATAAAATTTTAATAGCTCAGCAATTAAATGTTTTGTTGCTTAATTTTCTTTTCTACAATATTTTTCTCATTTTCCTTTTTTTCTCTTTCTATTTCCTCATGCATTGTTTTTCATTTCTCGAAATATGGCTATGAAAATATTTCATGACCCAATTATAAAAGATTTTGTTGCTCACTCTTTTTTTATCTATGGGACATGAAGATTTGTTGCTCAGTATTTTTTTATAATAAGACAGTTAAAATATGGTCAAGGGAATTTTCATGGCTCCGTTGTGAAATATTTTTGCCGAATTTTTCTCATCTACGGGACATGGAGATTTTCTATTCATTCTTTCTTTTTCTATAGTTAGTCATGTCCCTGCTCTGAAATATTTTGGTGCCCGCTTTTTTTTTCAAGGGAGACGAAAATTTTCATGTTTAGCCATGAAAAATCTGCTATCCACTCTTTCTTTTTCTTTAATTATGCATTCAAAATACAATTATGAAAATTATGATGGTCCAATTTTGAAGATTGGACTGCTCACTAAAATTTTCTTTAGTTGGACAATAAAAATATGATCATTGATGTTTTTTCTTGCTTTTAGCCGACCATGAAAGATTTTGTTGCGCATCCCTTTTTATTTGATTATAAATCTCTTTATGACAAATTTCCTAGTAGTTCATGTTATATATTTATTACAAGTCATGAACATAAAATCATGAATGCATAAGCGAAGACCCGTGCGTAGGCATGAGTCAAGTACTAGTTAAAAGAAGGAAAAAAAAATAAGAGTAGAGCAAATTTTGAATTTTTTCTCTCTATTGTAAGTTAAATTTCTCTCCTTTTTTTTTTAATTTTCTCTTCAACTAAACAAAAGAGAATACATCACTCTTCTCTTCTATTTTCTTTCTTCTTTTCCAAACAAAGTGTTAAACTATAGTTTATTTGTTTAATTAAATAAACGAGCTTTATAGAACATTTAACAAATCAAACTCACAGACTCATGATTAGCCTCATAAATATAAGGTACACCTAAAACCAAAAAATTGTAACATTTCTTTTTATAAACATTTAACTCAAATATTTGAAGTATTTGAGTTAACTTTTAAAGTGAAAGTTTAAAAAGTAAATTTTAAATAAGGACAAAATTATAAGAATATTATTAATTAACAAAAGAAAATATAAATAATAATATAATTTTTTTTGTTTAAATAGAGAGAAAATAATAATAAAATTATCTTGCACAGATAAAAAATTTAAATTTTATTTTCTTTAATAATTGTTTTCTATCTTAGTTCTTTCCATTTAAATAATCATAACCCAATAATGTTTGGTAGGATGAAAAAATGGGGTTGAATAAGATTATTAAATATTTTAAAAAAGGAATAAAAAACCTTTTTTGTGTTAATTTAAAAAAAATTAATTCTCTCAATCAAATAAATAAACTTACATCATAATTTGTGATTTACTTTCTTTCTAATTTCTTTTCTCCATACCAAATATAAGACAAGTATACTAACGTATTTTTTTTATGTTAACACTTTTTTAAAGGTTTTGATAACTATTGCCTGATAATGAATAAGTAACTTATAAATAAAAAAAATTAATTGTAAATTTTAGCATTTAATACTACAAGTGCAGTTTTATTTTTATTTTTAATAAAAGATTTCTATCTATAAATTGCTTATTAATTGTCCTTAAGCGGTATTGGATATTAATTAGTCATCTTTTTAAGTGAAATTTTTAATAACGTATTTCATGGGTAACTTGTTACGTTTGTTTACCAATTAAATTTTTTGAGAATATATTATGTTTTCTCCCATTTTCATGTTTTGTATTTAAAAAAACTTATCTAGTAAAGTATTATTTTTACCTAAATGAGTCTACACATTACACTTTAATTTTCTGCGTAAGTTGAAGATATATATCCATCTATTAAGATGAGAAAGTTTAAACTCGCAATTAAGTGTTTTAGAAATTTTTGAAAGTTTATTTACTTGAAAATATATTTTTAGTATCTTTTACAAATATAGAAAATATATTTTTAAGTGAGATTTTCGAAAAAGAAAAATTTGACCCATACCAAACAAACACCCCTTTAAAGTCATGATTTACAAAACTCTTTTTCTAAACTATGTAGGTTTAGTTTTAGGTGTTTATATAATAGTATAAGAATACAAATGGTTTAAATTTTAATTGTGTGCATGAAAAATACTTTATTGAGAATAACTATATTAATTTTAATGATTTTTTCGCGTCAAATAGATTAATATTTTACTATGTCACCCTTGATTGATAAAAATAAAAAATAGTGTAGTAGTAGTATTGAACAAGCTAGGCCCAAGTATGGAAGGCAAATGCGTCAGTGTTACCAAGCTAGTTAGTACTCACTTTTTGCCATAAAAAATGCCATGAATTCGTTTGAAAGAAGAAAGAATGAGTCCTTTAATTTAAAATTGCACACCCAATGACAACTGTATTACCTTATTTATATATGGAGTTTTTTATCGCGTGCACAGGTTAAGAAACTCAATATAAAAAATAAACACAGTATTAATTGTATGTCAAACCAAATTTCATTAACTTTTTGTTTTTTCTAACACTAAGTTTCTAACTTTAATTTCTTAACCTGTGTAATATTATGCAATATTGCATAGGTTAATAAAACCTTTATATTTATAAAACGCCCTTTTTTCCCATTAATACTTGTAAGATATTTTTAATATGCGTAATGTTGTACAAATTAAAAAATTAAAGAAAAAAATAAAATTTATTATATGTTATATGTAGTGTTATGAAAGTTTTGATTTTTTCAACAAAAACCGTTTTCTTTAAATTTTTTATTCTATACAACATTACACATATTAAACAAATCCTTAATATAAATATTCTTTGTAGGATTTTTTTAATTAAAATGGTGGAAAGAGGAACTTTCAAGATATTGGATAGAGATCAATAATAGAATTGGGGATTTTTTTAATTAAAATTATTTTAGATGTTTTATATTTTAGTTTTTAAATACTAAAAAACAAAAACGGTTCTCGAAAACTGTTTTTTAAAATTTAACTGCCAAATAGATTTTTTAATTTTTTATTTTTAAAAACAAAAAACTCATTTAAAAACATAAATCAAACAAGCCTTATTCTTTAAACTTTAAAGAAAATACAAAAACGTTTCTATACTTTTGGGAGGTATTTTCACTAACTGAAAAAGTAAGTTTTCAAAGTTTAGAAACTACAAATATGCTCTTACTAAAAAGACTAAAAAAAACCTGCTTGTAAGTTCATAAACTGAAAACATACTCATTATAAAAGTTAGGGGCAAAAATCTTAATTAACACTAGAAAATTAAAGTTCTTCAAAAATCGTAATCTAAAATTTAGGGTTATTTGAAATAGTTTTAATTTTTAGTTTTTTAAAACTGTATTATAAAATAGTTTTCAGTAACAGCTTTTAAAAAAAGTGAGAGAAGTTTTCAATACAAATTTGTGTGTAAATTCAGAAAACTAAAAATTGAAACCCAAAACATGTTTTAGATGTTTTTATATTTTGGTTTTTAAATACTGAACAATAAAAACTGTTCCCAAAAACTATTTTTGAAAACTCGACTTTCAAACGGGTTTTTTAATTTTCTATTTTTAAAAACAGAAAACTGTTTTCAAAAGTAGAAATAAACAGGCCTTAATTTTTTGTTTCGAAGAAGGAAAGGAAATAAAAACAAAAGAAAATCATGAATAACTAAACAATTTTATTGCTTGATTTAAAAAATAATAATTGAAAAATTAAATTCCAAAAATAAAAAATTTAAACATTTTCTTCGTATCATTTTAAAATTTTACTCTACTATTTTCACTTAAAAAAATACTCTTCTTTTTTCTATCCATCAATTTCTTCCGTTCCCAACAATAGCTAAAGTTAATTGTGTTTGAATTAGTTGAAATTAATTGTAAAAATAAGTTGTGAAAAAAATTAATTGTCTGAGACCTAATTAATTTTTGTTTAAATATATTTGTTGTCAGAAGCAATTTTTAAGAAAATTTTAAGCTGTGAAAAGTGATTTTGAAGTTTTTTAAATTAATGTCTAATTTTTTATTGTGTTTGGATTGGCTAAAATTAATTGTGAAAATACGTTGTGAAAAAAATCAATTGTCTGATATCTAATCAATTTTTGTTTAGATATATTTGCTGTTAGAAGTGATTTTTAAGAAAATTTTAAATTTTGAAAAGTGATTTTGAAGCTTTTAAAAATATTGTCCAATTTTTAACTTTTTTCTTGTTAAAAGAATAATCAAAAACTTTTTTAAGTGCAAAATATAACTATCCAGCGCATATTCAAAAATAATTTTTTTCAAACATGCCTTAAATTGACACATATTTTAATTTTAATTTTTAAGTAAAAGTTAATTAAAAAAAATAAATAAATATCTTTTTTAAATTTCTGAAAAGTAGTACTCCTGCATATTATATCTCGCGAAGGGGTCCCTCCCCAATCCTATAGTGCACTGACAGTCACAGTACGGTACTGTAGTGGGAGCCCAATGGAGAGAGAATAACTCATCAAACAGCTTTTGCCAGCTATACATCTCCATATCCCAACGCCACCACTTCCTCTTTTACAATTTTGTCCTTTTCCTCGGTATTTTAAAATATCCACCCTGGCATGCTGACGTGTCCTACCCTCTATGACCTGTACCTCGCACGAGCTTATTTCACAAGTTACTCCCAATTTCAATTTCAATTTCAATTTCAATAATATTATAAATTTAAATTTCTTTCGCTATAAAACCCCCCAACACTCTGAGGGGCCTTCACTGCGACTTCTCTTTCTCCACCACTAAGCACTACAACTTCAGAGTAGAAGCTTCACTTCACTTCACTCTGTTCTCTACATTTTCTTTCTTTCTTTTTTGGCTGAATCTGTTAGGAAAAATGTTTAGAATGTTTGGGTTCTTTGTGGGTTTTGTCTTGCTTCTTAATGTAGCTTCCTCTGCTAAATTTGATGAACTTTTTCAACCAAACTGGGCTATGGATCATTTTATTCATGAAGGAGATCTTCTCAAACTCAAACTTGATAATTATTCTGGTAAATTAATTACCACCATTTTCTAAATTATTATTATTTCATCAAAAAAAAAGCGACCCTTAAGGCTAAAATATTAGCTCTGCTTTACCGTATTCTTAGTTCTTATTTTTGAATAAAAAACATTGTTCTCGTAATTTCGAAAATAGAGTATTTATGATAAATCTTTGTCAATAAATGCGTTTTTAAAGACTTAAACTTAGTGTCTTATTTTTTATGGGACTAAACTGTTTACCAATTGTCTAGCACTTTGTTGGTAAAGTTATTTTGGTAAACTTTTTAGTTAGTGAGTTTTGTCATTAATTAAAGGCAAAATAATATTTTTAGTTCCTTAACTCTTATTCATTTTGGTTTCTTAATTTTTTTTTTGATATGTTTTAGTGTTTCAACTTTTATTTTTAATTTAATTTAGTTTCTACTGTTAATCAAATTGAATAAAATAAAAGTTAAAAGACTAAAATAAATAAAAAAAAAAGTTAAAAAATCAAACTGAATTAACATAGAGTTACTGGATTAAAAGTGCAACTTTGCTTTAATTAATTTAATCAGCCTGTTGGAAATATTTAATAAGAAATATTAAGGTGCTTCTGTTGTTGAAAAATTGGTGGTTTTGATTCAGGTGCTGGTTTTGGATCAAAAAGCAAGTATATGTTTGGGAAAGTAACCATTCAGCTTAAGCTTGTGGAAGGAGACTCTGCTGGAACTGTCACTGCTTTCTATGTAAGTGATTAAAATAAATTAAGCCTTCTGATCAAAAAAATAAATCTAAGCCAAATTAAATAATTACCCTATTTAATAGCTTTATTTTTATTTATTTTTTAATTGAAAAAAGAGCGTTCAGAAATTGTTCAGTGTCTGCTTTCACATTAATGTTCTTTTTTATTAAAAAGCATTAGTACAAAGTCATGAAGGACTATTGTAAATGTTTGTAGTGATATGGCAAAAAGTAAAATATCAATACCACTGTATTTTTCACTCATTACTCATCTATGGAGGTTCTCTACCTCTGGCCCCCTATCCTATCACTATACATAACAATTTTTATTTTTTATTTATGAAACACTATAGTACACAACAATTTAGTTCAATGCATCTATCTAACATTTCCAAAGTGCTACAATATTTTTTTTTCTTGTATTTTTTGTAATCAATTAAAGACCATTAGTGTTATCTACCTACTAGTAACGTTTACCCTGTGAATCAATTTATATCCAATTAATATTTACATTTATTACTTTTGTCCACTACTTTCCAATCCAACCCAATAATCAAATAAAATTCAATTGTAGCACTTCATTTTTACTTGATGATCAACCTAATAGTCCTATAAGCCATTCAATGATTTATTTATTTATTTTCTGTTGTGAAATTGACTTTCACTGTTGTTTGTTTCAATTATTGTGGAATCTTAATGACTTTGACATGGTGATTGATTTTCTATGATGCAGATGTCATCGGACGGTCCAAATCACAACGAGTTCGATTTCGAGTTTTTAGGCAACACTACAGGGGAACCTTACTCTGTTCAAACCAATGTTTATGTTAATGGAGTGGGTAACCGTGAACAAAGACTTGATCTATGGTTTGATCCAACAAAAGATTTTCACTCATATTCTATTTTTTGGAATCAGCGTCAAGTTGTGTAAGCAATCTATTCTCTTTGTCAACGCATGTTCGGTTATTAATTGAACAAACGTCATATATGAACGATTATAATTTATTTGAATATAAAATTTAATTATGGTAATAAAAATACTTTCATGTAGGCACACTTAATTAGTGTAAGTTGCATAAAAGGTAAATTAAAGGCTCTTTTCAAAGTAATAAAGTTTTGAGTTGTTTAATTAAAACTAGTGAAAGTTGGATAATTAACAATAATTGATGGAAAAAAGGGAATAATATGATTCCAATGGGTCTGAAAAAGCTGTAAAGAAAACAAGTAATTGCATGCTTTTTTTTTCCAGTGGTGGTTGAGAGCTATCATAGCCTTTGTGTCATTGTGTCTCTATTGGGTCACACAAAAACATTTATTGAAAATGAAGTGGAATCTTGATCAAATTATACCAATACTTTGGTTCATAATATAATTAGGTGCATATTTCCTCTGTTTCCTAGCATTTAAGGAACCATGTAGGATAATACTAGTATTACTCTAGTTATTAAAAAAATAAAATAAAAATGAAATTCACATAAATCGAAACAATATTAAATAAACCCACGTGAAAATATCATATATTGTTTGATTAAATTATTAATTTTCTAATATTTTTCAGATTTCTAGTGGATGAGACACCAATAAGGGTACACTCAAACATGGAACACAAGGGCATCCCCTATCCGAAGGACCAACCAATGGGAGTATACAGTTCAATATGGAATGCGGACAATTGGGCCACACAAGGAGGACGTGTCAAAACAGATTGGAGCTACGCGCCCTTCATTGCCACCTACAAGTCCTTTGAAATCAACGCTTGCGCGTGTCCTGTCTCGGTAGCCGCGACAGAAAACGCCAAGCGATGCAGTAGTAGTGAGGACAAGAAGTATTGGTGGGACGAACCTAATCTATCCGAACTAAGTTTGCATCAGAGTCACCAACTAATGTGGGTTAGGGCAAAGCATTTGGTTTATGATTATTGTAGTGACAATACTAGGTTTCCTGTTATGCCTGCTGAGTGTGTTCATCACCATCATGGTTGAGTTTGTGTGTTTGGGTTGTAATTAAGTGATGGAAATTGAGTTTGGTGAAAAAAAAAATGATGGGTGATGTTAAGAAGATGTGGAACATGTGCTTCATGTTTCTGGTTGTAAAATATTTCCATAACATAATGTGAATTATTAATATTTTGTCTTCCTTTTTGTTTTTGTACATTCAATTTTATCTTATTCTAAAATAATGAGGTTTAGTTAAAATGTTTGACAGGTTGAATACTCAATTTAATTTTTGAACATATTAATATACGAGAAACTCAAGTCTGTTTTGACGCTCTACCTTACATTTCTCTTTAGGAATCTTGTCAAGAACATTCTTCGGAACACGCGCTAAGTAATTAATCGGTTCTTAATTTTTACTTAAGTGGCAAGAAAAATGGTTACTGATTTCCTAGGACATTGGATAAGTTGAGGAATGGAGTGTAGTTTAATTTGCTTACTTCAATGTCTTCACATTGGTAATGAGGTACCACACAAGTGACAAGTTCACGGGTTGGAGATAAAGAGAGAAATGGGAAGAATGCATTGGAATTGTTAGTGGGGGACCATTAGAGAAAAAGTAAAAAAAATGAAATAAAAAAATAACATTTGATGAATTGGATTGGGGAATAGGGACATATTTGTACTAAGAATGGAGCCAAGAAAATAATTAAACGGATAGAAAGATGGGGTTGTGGGCCTAAAGATTTAAGAATGGAGGACTTGGTTTTGTGTGGTATTGTCCTTATTTGTACCCTTCTTTCTTTGGTTGGAACAACACTCTTTTCCCCCAATTCTCACTTGTTTCCTGCAAACAACATATCCCTATTCAAACCAGAATTTCCTCCATGGACTATTATGTCCTTTTCTGGATATTTTGTATCATATAAGCCTTCCAATAATCAGATTCTTTCTTCTTTTTTTTTTTTTCCTTCCCTAAGGACATAGGCAAGGTCTTAAATTGCAATTTGTGGTTACGATATGTTAGGTTAAATTATGGTGGATACACAGTTTGTTGATCTCCAAAACCTTTACGTTTCAGTGTAATGTTACGTTCTGTGTTCAAATTTAAAATCATGAATATAGACATTCTTTATGGGATGAGACAATATTAATCCTATAACAACTACAAGCCTTAATGCCTTAATTCCACTACGTGAGGGATTCAAACTGTGTCTCAAAATCATGTCCCACCAATAGAATATTGTCACGTCATTAAAAAATCTTATTAGGAAATTAAGGATTAAAAGTAAAGGAAATATTTTCAATGACGTGGTGATATTCTATTGGTGGGACATGATTTGGGGACACCTGATTTGAATCCCTAAGGGAGCTTATCTACATAAATCAGATGACATTATTGTACTCTATCAAAATTCATATCTACTAAGATGTCATTAATGAGAAGATCCTGTTTAATAAGTTTACATAAAGTCATTTTAGATTTACCTTAACCTAGCTTTACTGGACTAATTATCATGATATCAACTCTCCTCACAGGCGTTTTTAACTGCCTTCTCTGCACATGCTTCCAACGGGGTAGAATCACGATACATAATTAAAATTTTCTTTTGAGTATTTAAGAGTAGTTTTGCACCCGTAACTCGAATCTAAATCACTGATTAAACTAGAACAATTCCATGCAGTTGATCACGCGCTCACTTGTAAAGAATTAGATTCTATGATCAACACTCAACAGCAAAAAGAAGAATGGCAAAATCAGATGCATAAAGCAATCGAAAAAAGGGGTATCAGAATTTTTAATAGTGCTATTTATAAATAAAAAGATTTTACTAATAATCCGATGATCATCCGAACCATCTTTTTGAATTTGGAGAATATGATATGATTATGTATAGCTCTTGAAGAAAAAAGGCACAATAATTTTGTAGATGACACTTTCCTACCTAGAACTTTAATTTCATAAATTTGATACTAAAGTGTTTTTTTTTTTCAAATTTTTTTCTGAATGAAGATAACGTTATCTAGTTCAATTCCTTTATTTTCATTATTAAGAGTTGGGACAAATATTTCATTGCGGTCTTTAAGTTGTTAGGTACCTGACCTATACAGAGTAGTGGAGCTTGACAATAAACATGTGAAACCTATGCTTCAATCAGTGTGGTTGACCCAGTAATTATATTATATATATATTTATAATAATTGATTTGATTAATTAACACATTGGTTAAGGCTGGGCCCTATGCTTGTGTGGACAATTAAATTTTGTCTTTTAAGTGGATATTGAGGCTCTAAAGGTGATCATGGTTTCTTCCCTTTGAAAGGGATAGTTATGGGCCATCTTCAATGAAGTATCACAGAAAATATAACTGGTCATTTTTTTCAACACAAATCATTCAATTTTGGGCCCTATGTTGTTAAATGATATGAAGAGTTTTGGGGTTAAAAAAAATTGAGGAGCGGATTTCTATTTTCTACCCCTTTATACTCATTTTCAATTGTTATTGTGTTAACAAAAGTAAATAAATAATTGTTTTGTATAATTAACACCTAGAGAGAGGAACTTTCTAGTAATGATAAAGACTATTCAAAGAGCTATTAAGGGTAAGTTTGAGAAACAAACTCAATTTTTAGATTTTAACTTTTAGTTATGAAATTGGTTGAAAGCTGTGAGATTGTGAGATGTCTTTTAACTGTAAAGTTGGTTGAAAGCTGTGAGACTATGACTATGAGATGTCTTGCACCAGGATTGGACATGGTCATCATCACCCATATATACAGAGAGGCCAACAAATGCGCTTGTTGTGATCTAACCTGACGGGAATGTAGGACGAGCAAGATGGTTTGCTTGATCAGCAAAGGGCAGTAGGATTACTTCAGGGTCCTGAGCTCCGGCGGCGGTGGTGTGCACCTGCAAGCACTCCGACGCTCAAGTCAATGAGTGAATTAGGGTTTGTATATGTGATAATATATCTTACTTATCTTGCATGGTGCATTACGATAGTATTTATAAAGTGAGGTAAATGACTTAAATGCATTAAGCTGGGCCTTGATCGAAGGCCGTGCCCAACTTACCGGGATGCCCATGGTAATTGATGGCTTCTTGACCCGGCATGTGTTCTCACTTCCGGGATACTGTTATTCTGGTCCACAACAGTTGCCCCCCAAGTCGTCGAGCTTTTCTTGGGATAAGTTGACGAGTTCGTTTAGCATGCCGGGTGGATTGTAGATGTTGATTCTGGAGATATCACGAGATGACGGTTGGTTTACTTTTTGGGCACATGTATTTCACGCGCTCCATTCTAGGCACTGTGCGCGATGATTAGCGTGGTTTTTGGGCCCCACGTTCATTAAGGTGATGTGACAGTTATTACTTTATTTCTTTTCACCCGTTACATTTTCACCTTTTCATTTATTCAAGTTTTTACTCTTCATTTTCGCGCTTCCTGTCTCTTCATTTCCTGCGACAGAGAGTTTCTAAAAACCTTTCTTCTTCCATCTTCGTGCTCGTTTTTCAGACCCGTTTTCTAGCAGCATTTTCTCTTCATCTTTTAGGTATTGCTTCTACTTTTTACTAATTTGTGCCTTTATTCGATTCTTTCTTGATTCTTGGATTGTTCTGTTGCATTCTCCCCTTTCTTTAGGGTTTAGTTTGTAGTTTATGGGTTTCTTTCCTTCAAAAATGACCGATGATATTATCGTGTTGACGAGTAGTTCCTCTTCAGAATCAAATGATACTGAACTTCTTGAGAGTTTTGCGAGGGGGCTTCGCAAACATAGGTCTTCTAATGAGCCAAACCCTTGTCCTGGTACGCCCTCCATTGCCAATCCTAATTATTGCGAATCTTGTCATTTTTGGTTTTATCCTTTGTATTCGCGACGAGTAGAGAGTGGTGAGTCAGTTACCTAAAGTGTGAGTGGGTCGTTTAACACTTTGAACTCAGAACCTTCAGCCCATCTTCTTGATGAATATAGTTCTGAAAGTTCTGTGTCTATCGAGCAAGGTTCAGATCGTCGTGCCCCAGTTAATTTTATCTCAGTAGGGGATGAAGTTGAGTCTTCCCATCCCGGGGATCCTCCAGAAGATAGGGAGTCTATACCGTCATCTATGACACATTCCTTAGATTCTGAGTCTGGCCCCGCTTATGCTCCCTCTTTTCATAGTCATTCATCCCCGTTATCTGATTCTGCTTTCTCTTGTCATGTAGATATGGAACCTGCTCAGGGTGACATTCCAATCCCGGTGGCTCCGAGATCATCTGATGATGTGCTGGCTTCGTCCGATGCCGAGGGTTCAGAGGTTGTTGTGCGAGGAGTGGGCGAACCTAGTACTTCGAGACCTAGGATCGAGTGTCCTCCTAACTTCCTAGAACTGAAGAACATTTGGGGGATGTTGTGGGCTCTTTAGGATATCATCCGGGAGGAGTGTTTGGTGAGGAGTAGTCGCCAGCTTAGAGAAGTGGAGAAGCACTGGAGAGCGTGCTTTCATTATGGGCCCAACACTCCAGGGACTAATGTTACAGCTGATCCTTCATCGAACCATAGGTTAGTCATCCTGAATAAGAAGGAAAGGATTTGTACGCCGGCATCTGAGGGCGAAGGGTCTTATATCATGATGCTGGAGTCATTATGACATCAACTTAGGATTAGGTTCCCCTTCTTCGACCTCCAGATTGAAGTTTTGCAGATGACTTAGGATGCTGGAGTCATCCCATTGTCGCAGATGACTTCCGCCGGGATACCGAAGCGGCATATTATTTGCCGGAATACAAAGTTCTGAGCTTTGACTGATGCTATGCTAGCTAAAGGTTCCAGTTCAATCCATTTAGTGTAATAATCAACAACAACGATAAGATGTTTAAACTGAC
This sequence comes from Cyamopsis tetragonoloba, assembly GCA_037177725.1. NCBI lineage: Eukaryota > Viridiplantae > Streptophyta > Magnoliopsida > Fabales > Fabaceae > Cyamopsis > Cyamopsis tetragonoloba. The sequence goes on from CM074122.1 coordinate 21,007,115, forward strand.
TTGTGGTTGGAGTGAAAGGTCCCAAGAGGTCCAAGCCCCAAGTGTGGAAAGGCCAGGGGGTGGAGATGTTGTGCAGATCTTCAGCCGGGATGTGGGATAATGGACTGTGTTCTTGGCACTTTTGACACTTCTTCACGTGATCAGCTGCATCTTTGTTCATGGTTGGCTAGAAGCATCCTACCCGCAAGGACTTCCTTGCCAACGATTTGCCAGCAATGTGGTGATCGCAGCTTCCTTCATGCACTTCAGTGAGAACATACCATGTTTCGGATAGTCCAATGCATTTAAGCAAAAGAGTTGATAGTCCTCTTCTGAATAGTTGTCCTTCTATCACGGAATACCAGGAGGCATTTTGTACCAACCGCTTTGCTTCCCGGGCATCTAACGGGATGGTGCCTTTAGTGATATACTCTATTATTGGAGTCCTCCGATCTTCATTTTCAACTTGCAAAATAACACAAGGAGAAGGGAGAACTTCTTCTACCACTGACTTCAAAGTTGAGGATGACTTGGTGCTGGCCAATTTTGAGAGTAAATCAGCGCAACTGTTCTCTTCTCTTGGAATGTGCTTGATCTCAAACTTAGAAAGACCAAGTAGACTTTCTTTAACCTTTGCCAAGTATCTTTGCAACAATGGCTCTCTTGCCTGGTATTCCCCTTTTATCTGGGATACCACCAATTTGGAGTCTGAACATAAGGTAATCGCGGTAGCCCCTAATTCTTTTGCCGCGCTTATCCCGGCTAAACAGGCTTCATATTCTACTTGATTGTTAGAGGTCGAAAATTCAAATTTCAGAGAATATTCTACAGTTACCCCCTCATCGTTTTCGATCAGTATACCAGCTCCTGTCCCTTTGGGGTTTGAGGACCCATCAACATAAATGGTCCAAGATCCTTTTGGTTCTTCTCCAGGATGTGTCATCTCGGCTACAAAATTAGCCAAAGCCTGTGCTTTGATTGCCTGACGTGGTTCATACGAGATATCGTACTGTGATAATTCTACTGCCCAGGTCATCATTCTTCCTGCCAAGTCAGGTTTATGCAGGATTTGCCTAATGAGTTGATTAGTTCTTTCCATGATGGGATGACATTGGAAGTATGGCCTCAATCGCCGAGATGCAAACAGCAAGGTGTAGGCGACCTTCTCAAGCCTCTTATAATTCAATTCTGATCCCTGTAGTGCTTTAGAAACAAAGTATATCGGACTCTGATTCCGGGATTCCTCCTTTACTAAAGCCGCACTGATTGCGTCATTGGTGACGGCTAAGTAGAGGTATAAGGTTTGTCCAGGGTCTGGGTGAGATAGAACTGGTAGGGCTGAGAGGATTTTCTTGATCTCCTGGAAAGCTTCTTCACATTCTACATTCCACTGGAAGTTTTCCTTATGTCGTAAGTTTTTGAAAAAGGGTAGGCATTTCTTAGCAAAATCTGGGAGGAATCTCGTCAATGCAGCGATCCTTCCAGTTAGTTGTTGGACTTCTTTAATAGTTCTGGGACTCTGCATATTCAACACAGCACTATACTTGTCGGGGTTGACTTCAATCCCTCGACTGGTTAGCATAAAGCCTAAGAATTTTCCGGCTTCGACCCCAAAAGTATATTTGTTAGGATTTAACCTTAAATCATACCTGCGCAGCTGTTGGAAAGTTTCATGCAAGTCAGCCACCGGATCTTTGTCTTCTGGGGTCTTTACTATCATATCGTCAATGTAGACTTCCAGGATTCTGCCAATCTGTTCTTTGAAGACTTGGCTTATCATTTGCTGGTATGTTGCCCCGACATTTTTTAAATTGAACGGCATCATAGTGTAACAGTAAACTCCCATGTCGGTGATGAAAGCCGTTTTCTCTTGATCTTCAGCGTACATTGAGATCTGGTTGTAACCGGAGTAAGCATCCATGAAAGATAGATATTTATAACCTGCAGAGTTATCAACAAGTTTATCAATACAAGGCAAGGAAAATGGATCTTTGGGGCATGCTTTATTCAGATCTGTATAATCTGTGCACATTCTCCACTTCCCGTTAGCCTTATTTACCATCACCACATTTGAGAGCCAGTCCGCATATCGTATTTCTCAGATGAACCCTGCATCTAGCAACTCCTTCACCTATTTTTCTATAGTTGTTTGTCTTTCTGGGCCCATTTTTCTCTTCTTCTGGGCTACGGGGATACATCCCGCTTTTAGAGATAGCCGATGACACACAAAATCTGGGTCCACTCCTGGCATGTCGGAGGAAACCCAAGCAAAAAGGTCTTTGTTCATTTTCAATAATTCAATGAGTCTCTCTTTGATGATGGGAGGTAAGTTAGCCCCTATCTTGACAGTCTGATCTTCCTTAAGTCCTATTTGGACTAAGATCTGGTCTCCTTTTGGTTGAGGTCGCTGGTGTTCAAAATTTGCTTTGGGATCTAGGTTATTCATCATGACCCCTGCATCCCGTATCAAATCACGTCTTTCCATCTTTTGCTTCCCTTTCTCTTCTGCCGTTACTGGCAAGATGGATGGGGATTTCGTGATTTTAAGGCTTTCTTGATAGCATTTTCGCGCATCACTGCTCTTTCCTCGGACAGTTACTATTGAGCCATCTTCTCCTGGAAACTTCATGGCTAAATGGATGGTAGAGACTATGGCGCCAAGGCTGTTCAGAGTTGGCCGCCCAATGATTGCGTTGTAAGCTGAGGGGCAATCCACCACTATGAACCTAGCGGGAATTGTTTTGGTATTTGGCCTTTTGCTAAAATTCACCCTAAGGTCAACATATCCTTTGGGAATGATCGTATCTCCAGTGAAACCAATTAGGCTACCTTTGTGGGGGATTAAATCCTTGGATCCTAATCCCATTTTATCGAACAGGCTCCAGAACATAATGTCAGCTGAACTTCCTTGATCAATGAAGATTCGATGGACTTCGAAGCCGTTCAGATTGGCTGTTATAATCAATGGTTCGTTATCCCGGATCCGTTCTTCCGGGAAATCTGCATCTGAGAAAGACAGAACTGGGTTAGCTACAGCAGCTACTTGGGAACAAGAATCCTTGACAACTCGAGTCCTCTTCTTATCTTCGAGACCCTTTAAGCTGGCTCCTCCAGCTATTACTTGAATTATTCCCCTAGGAGGGGATTCCTGAGCTCTTCTTGGGCTTCGGGACCTCTGACGGACTTCAGCTCGTTGATCTCGGTTCCTAGGTGGGGATCTGGGTGTCTGTATCCGAGGAGATAGGCTTCGGCGACGATCCCGTCTTTCTGGGGATGCCCGAGCATAATTTCTCAACCTCCCTTGTCGGATCAACTTTTCGATTGCATCCCGGAGTTGGATGCATTCATTGGTAGAATGCCCACGATCCCGATGGTATTCACATTATTTATTTTTGTGCTTTCCAACTATTTTCAAAGGTGGTGGCCGCTCCCTTAATTCAGGATGCATCACTTCTTTCAACACTGAAGCTGGCGGGATTGTTAGCGGAGTGTAATTGTTGAAGAGACCCTTGCGCTTCTTGGGAGACCTATCCCGGGATTTGTCGTCTTTACCCCGGGATTGGTTTGGAGGGACAATTTTTGCTTTGTCATCCTTCTTGACGGCTTGAGCCTTCTCCCATTCTTCTATTCTGATCCACTTTTCAGCCCTGACCTTCAAATCATCCATGGAGGTGGGCTTATCCCCAGCCAGTTGCTTGGCGAAGGCTCCTGGTTTCAATCCTCTTACAAAGAAATATAACACCAAGTTAGGTTCAACATTCCTAACTTCTAATACTTCATTGTTAAAGCATGTTATATAGTCTCGTAGAGATTCATCTTTTCCCTGTTTAACAATTTCTAAGTGGAATTCAGATTTGAACTGTCTTTTACTGCTAGTGAAATGAAGAATAAACTTATCTTTAAGGGCTTTCCAGTTGCTGATGGATTGTGGCGGAAGATCTGAGAACCAACGACTTGCAGCCTCTGACAGTGTGAGGGGGAAAGCACGGCATACAATGGCCTCATTTACCCCTTGAAAATACATTGCTCTCTCGAAGGTGCTCACATGTAAAGTGGGGTCTTTGGTTCTGTCATATTCCTTCAATTTCTTTGCGAACTGGAATCCATGAGGAAGAGCATGGGACATTATCCAGCGCGTGAAGGGATTGTCAATGTATCCAAAGTCCGGGACAATTTCAACCATATGCTCCTGGTTGCCGGCGGGTTGTCCAGCTTGATGGCCCCCAGGGGGAATAGGTGGCGGATTGGCCCCCTCTACCCGAGATTGATGCAGGGGCTAGTCATGTCGGTGACTTGCTCGTCCTTCCTGTTGCCTTTCCTGAGTTTTCTGATTTCCTTCTTTATCTCCTTCAATTGCGGACTTCTGTTGCTGTTTTTCCACATTGTCGTTATCTTTTCCTAGATTTTCAGGGTTTGCCTGGGTATGCCTCTCAACTCTTTCCTCTTCTGAATCATCTTCGATAACAACATGCTTGCCCTTCCGCTGTTGCTCTTTGAAATCTGCAATCTCTTTTGCTTGGGATTGCACCAACTGTTGTAGTTTGCGGAATTCTGCTTTAATATCAAAATGCTAAGATGCCCTTGCTTGATTCGACGCACCAGCCTGCTATTCAGCTCCTTGGTTTTGCACACTGGGATCGTTGTAATCCCTATTTCTGGTTGAGCCAACCATTGTTGATGATGGATGGAAACGAGACTTTTTGTTGCGTCCCCACAGACGGCGCCAATGTTGTGATCTAACCTGACAGGAATGTAGGACGAGCAAGATGGTCTACTTGATCAGCAAAGGGCAGTAGGATTACTTCAGGGTCCTGAGCTCCGGCGGCAGTGGTGTGCACCTGCAAGCACTCCAACGCTGAAGTCAGTGAATGAATTAGGGTTTGTATATGTGATAATATATCTTACGTACCTTGCATGGCTAATTACGATAGTATTTATAGAGTGAGGTAAATGACCTAAATGTGATCTGTATTGGGCTAAGATCTATATCTGGGCCCAATCCTCATTAAGCTGGGCCGTGATTGAAGGTCATGCCCAACTTACCGGGATGCCCATGGTAATTGGTGGCTTCTTGACCCGGCATGTGTTCTCACTTCCGGGATACTGTTATTCTGGTCCACAAGAGCGCTAATTATCTCTCGCCAATTTGGTCGCAACTATAAGAACAAAATTGTGTATCTTTCACTCTCCTCCTAGTTGTTGTTATTAGCATATGGGTGTGGAGTTTCTACTCCTAGGATAATCTCTTTGATCCCCTCTTCTTTGGACCTCGGCCCTGCTCTATTATAAAAAAAAGATATAATAAGAGATTGAATAAGAGTAAATTAGGATAAAAGTATGGTAAATTATTATTCTATTTAAAGTTTGGTGCCTATTAAATAGCACAATGATATATTTAAGGTAAGTTATACTATAATCAAAATTATATTAGTTATAAGTAAATGATAAAGTCTTACTAATTTAACTTCATAATTTATTAATTTTTAATTTTCATATTGAAAAGTAAAAATTAATGTCATTTATAATATCAATAAAAGAGTTTCATTAAGTAAACTCCTTTAATTGGGTTCTCTAGTCCGGATAATATTATTTTTGATAAGGAAACTACAAATTTTAACATGATAAATAATTTATCTTTTCTCGCCTAACTTATTATGATCACAAAACGAACCCTAAGGCTCCTAACCCAGAGCATGATCTCTTACGACTCTCAAAGTGCCAAGCTCTTAGCCTAAAACTGAATTATAATCAACCTCTCCACCTCTCATTATTTCCATTCTTATATAGATGTTACCCCTTTAGCGTAAATCTAAAGTTGCAACTTATTTTAGTAGAGTTAAAGGTTGTCGAATCACATGAAGCACTTGTGTTTTAGAAATTTTTAGTTATCAATTATTGAGTTGTAAAAAGGTTTTGTTGGTTTAAAATAAAAAAACAAGTAAATAAAATAAATATTAAAAGAATTGAATTCAAGTGAGAAAAGTTGGGATTGAATTTCATTAATCGGCCTCTTGTGTTTTCTTTTCCGTTCAAGGGTATTTATTTTTTAGTAATCTATTATCTCATGAAATATGCAATTTTCACAACTATCGATCTTTCACATAAATGATTTTAAGAACAACGCGTTATATACTGATCTCTCACCTATATAACGAGCTTTCTAGCTTTAAGAACAATTATTAAAAAACAATCAACCCGTCTAGCTTATCAACGCGTTAAGGTTTTCACGTAAGTCATATTCTAAGTAGTATCTCTTGATCAAAACTTAGAATCTATGATCATGAATAAATTGGCAAGATAAATTCAAGTATTAAGAAAAGTAATAAAAACCAAGATGAATAGAAAATAATACTAAATATATGAACTCAAAAGAATTTACAACAGTTTGAAAAATTACAGTCTATCCTAAAACAGAGAATTTAGCCACTCAAAGTAGTAATTAATACCAATTATAAAAGAAGGATTGATGTTGGAATTGCACGTAAGATTTCTTGAGATTTTCTCATTTTCCTTTACCTTTATCTTCTACCTCTCTATCCAATTAATTACAATAGAAAATTTTAGGATTAAATCTTATCAAAACCAATCAACTCTTAACAAAACATAAGTAGTTTCACCATTTTTAAATTTAAAAAAATTCAAATAAAAAATTGACCAAATCTCATTTAAAGTGAATCAAATTTATATCAAACTCAACTGAAAATCTACCACTTATCAATAGATTAGGAAGACTACAATTTAGCCTAAGAATTTGGGGCATAGCCCAATGGTACTCGATGCTATCATCCGGAGAGTGCATGCATTAGCTATGACGATTTAAATTAGGTGTCTTCAAATTATGTCTCTAAATCATGTCTCACCAATAGAATATTGTCATGTTATTAAAAATATTTCTTTTAATTTTAATCTTTAACTTTTTAATAGAAATTTTTAATAATATGATAATATTTTATTAGTGAAATATAATTAAAAATATGATTTGAATACACTGGATTTGAATTTTAACTAGGAAGGCTTGACATGCACACGACTTCTCCTCGAGACTCACACGACATACAACTGCCTAAATCAATTAAATTAGTGAGACTAAGGGCTAGTTTCTTCACAAATCCAATGCATTTTCGACTTTCGAAATGGTTACAGAGAAGTGTTTAGTTGATTTAGCTTGTAATCATGACCATATGTCATGCATCCGTATATTTTTTGCTTGTGAAAATTATATTATTCTAAAATTCTTCTTAACTTTGGGCATTAAAGTGTTTCAAGAGAAGCACTTCCTTCGGTCATCGCTATCTAACCATGATCACCTATCATAGCTTCACTCAGGATAACATAATTGACTTTTAAAATTATTATTTTTATATAACATTTATAAAAAAATATTTCAAATGTAAAAAAATAATATTTTTTAATGATTTGACAATATTTTTAAAACTTTAGCAATATGAACTTCATACAATATTTACAAAAATGTTGCAAATGATAAAAATAGTATTTTTCAAATATTACTAAAGGTCAATTATACTGTAGTGTCTTAACAAATAATAGTATCATTCTTTTGGTATTAATCATCTTTCAATTATTTCAAAATCAAGACTTATTGTCCGACACAATTAACTTATAGCTTATTTAGGAGCTTATAACTTATGAGTAAGTAAATGTGTTTGGTAACAACTAACTTATAGCTTATATAAGCTATAAACTAGCTTTCATAAGCTAGCTTATGAAAAGCTACTTCAAGTAACTTATAGCTTATGAAAAGTAGTTTTCAATAATTCTTTCATATTTTACCCTCTAGTCATTTATTACATGTTTATTCTATCAAATAATTTATTACATATAATTATTACTTGTCCTTTTAAGTCATTTAACAAATATAAACTACCTAATAAACTACAAGTTATAAACTACAAGCTATAAACCATAAACTACAAGCTACAAACTATAAGTTATAAGATATAAACTATAAGCTAGTTTTACCAAATAGAGTCTTAGCTTAAAGACTTGGTTTAGAGACTTAGAACTATGAGGAGCATAGAAATGTCATCTCCTTAATTACGTTGACATGCTGTCATCGTATGCAAGCAAGGCTTATAAATTGAAAGCCATTATTCAATTCTGTTAAGAACAACAAGACTTATAACCCAATAGCGTGGATCTTTTAGAGATTTATTAATTCTTTATATTTCTTTGTTATTTTGGGAGTGTTGAGTGTATACACCGGTAAGAAAAAATTGTGAGGTATTTGGGGTGTATTTAGGCTTTAGGATTTGATTGTTGTGTTTGACCATTTTGTTCTTCACATTAATACTTTGAATACGTACATGTAACATGTTAGTTGTCGACCTATGTGTGTAAATTATACCCTAATTAAATCACGCCCGTTCGTTATATTTTTACTCACTCCATTCCAATAATAGTGTTTTAATTTTATTAAAAATAGTAGAATTTAATGTTTTGAAACTTGAAAACTATTTAATAAATGCTTTTTATAGTAATTCTAATAATTTAACAAGTTGTATTTATTGTTCCTTAACAAGTGCTCTTGGGGCACGGTTTATCATAACCTCAAAATTATAGTCATTTTATGTTTTTTTTTCACACATATTAAGCAATCATTAATATTAATAAGTTTATAATATAAGTGGACCAATGTGTCCAATTAGAAGTTAAAGTGATTGACAAAATAATTAATAAAAAGAGCAATGCTATATCCTCCTAAAACATCCTCCTATATTTTAATAAATCTTTTCTTGCTGATAAAAAAAATCTCCTATAAATCCTCCTAATTACTAAGTGGAAAATGTATTTTATAATTCCAAGACAAAGACATTTAATTTTCTCTTTCAATACATACTTTAAAGGGAATTAGGAGGATAAATCATTACTAAAAAAGAAATGATGATTGATAAATGAAGGAGGTGATGTGAGAGAAATATTAAAATATGTAATTCATTGCATCTTAACATTCAAAGTAACAAATGTTTTGAAACAAGATTTTGAGTTCAAAGTAACTATAATTTTGAAATTGAAAAATATTTTATTTGATCATATATTTTAACATATGTCTATATTAACGAATTAATTTTGTTACACAAAGACTTAATTTTGTTAGACAAAGTTTTTACTAATAATAATTAATCTAATAGAAGGCAACACAATTTTTTTTTTAATATCCCCTTAATTAATGTAATGGATTACAATATGGCTTTTGTTTTTTGGTGAATGATTACAATATGGCTTTTGACAGCAACAGAATATCCCTTCCCCTTTCCCGGAAGTAGCTCTCAAATCAACTAACTATTTTGGTGTATATTAAAGGTATCTTCTGCCTTATAGTTAAAAATTAATTTCTACAAAATGTAAAGATTATCAAAGTAATTTTGTCACTTTTAAAAAAATTACATAATTATTTTAATATTAATGAGTTGATCCTATGATTTAATTATGAGTAGTGAATATAATCTCCCTTTCATATATACTACATCTGAATTCTCACACTTTTTGTTTTATAATATAAGTAAATTTTAATCATTTTTCTTTTATTTAATGTTAATATTTTTAATGCACTTTTTATTTAATGCTATAATTTCTATTTTACAATAAATATCATGAAACTATTTTAGTAATTCAAGTTTATCTTTTACATAAAATCAAAAAAATTAAATACAATTAATCAACTTTTTTAATATGCGAAAATTAATTAATTTTTTCTTATATATGAGTTTAAAGTTAATAGTTTTCATATTTTGATTAATTTGCTAACCACTAGTATGTCATTCTATATACTCTTTATGTTTTTATGTTTCTATTTAACTGTTGGAAAATCACACATATTAAGGAGCGTAATAAATATTATAACTTTCCTCAATAGATTTTAAAGTTTTTATAATATTATTTATTTCTTATTGTTAGTTTAATTAATTAGTAAAATATTAATTAATATCTAATTAAACATAAAGTTAAAATTAATAAAATTATAATTAATATTACATTAAAAATAAATAAATAAATGAATATCAACAATTTTTTTGCTCTAAAACAGATAAAAAAGGAAAAGAAAGAAGTAATACGTTGTCGGCAACATAATAATGTCCCTTAGATTAGACCCTTACTCCCTTATCTGCCTTGCTTAGAGTGGAAACTTTCCTCTCCCAAGCCAAACGACAATCCCTTGAATATTAAACGACAACAAAAACAACATCAAAATAATTCTGAATATTTATCGATTACAACTCCGGCTGATAGCCACCGACAACTAAATATTACTCCTCATTTTTTTTAATTTACTTATTGAGATGGAGAAAAAAAATTTGTTATTATTTATCTATTAATTTATGTTTTTAGAGTAGTATTAATTATATTTTTATTTATTTTATGTTTATATTTAAATAAAAATTTATTAATATTTTATTATTGAACCAATGAAACATTGATAGATAAAAGGTAATATAGAGACTTTTTAAAAAACTATTTTTAATGAAAATAAAAGTTATGATTGCATTTATTAATAAACATGTTTTATTTTCAAGTAAATAGATAAATAAAAACGAAGGCAATATTTGTTTAGTTATTTTCATTTGTTTAGACTAGCATGAGTCGGATCTAATAATTAATAATATATAAACGTTTATCATTTGTTTAGACATTAATTATTAGATAATTTTGTTTAAACTTTAAAATAAGTGATTCTGATAGCAAATAAAAAAGTGGTTTTTTTAGTTGATTATGAAAAATAATTGAAAATTATTTATGTTTATTTACGATAAGTATAATAACTCTTTTAATTTTATTATAAAAGAAACTCTTTTAATTTTATATATCTTTTATTACAAGTGATTATTTTAAGAAGCAGCTCAAATAAATTTTTTAAAATTAGAAAAAATTTGATTATTTTTTGTTTTTAATTATTTTGAGAAGTACAAACAAATATGCTAAAAATTTATAGAATTTTTTTTTGAAATATGTACTTATTTTGAAAAATAAGCACAAATCAGAGTCCACTTTTTTAAACTTAAAAATTATTTTTATAAGTAAATAATCAATTATTTTTTTAAGCAAAAAATATGATTATTTGAGAAGCAACTTGATACTTGCTTCTCAAAATAAGTAAAAAATCTGATTATTTTTTTATTTTGATTATATTGAGAAGCACAAACAAACTAAAATTTTTTAAAATTCCTTTTTTTTATTAAAATAAATACTTATTTTACTAAATAAGCTGAAACAAACAAATTCTTAAACAAGCAGACTCTTAATTATGTTTAATGGACACAATATTTTTTTTTTTACTTCCGATGAAAGTTTCACCAAAGATTTTTGGTTATAATAATTTTAGGGTGAGGAGATTGAGCTCCAATCCAAAGAAAGAAAAATCACTAAGCTCAAAAATAGTTTTAGAATAATATTTATATTTATCTCACTCAGAAAAATAATTGAAGGTTTAAGTGATGATAGGCCCTCTTATACTCCCATTTAAAAAATAGTCCATAAAGTTTTTCAAGTGAAGAAACTCATATGTTTCATAGTATAAGGCTTTGGTCACACTTTTTTTGGTTTAGAAAAAGTATTATCTAATCCATTAAGGTTAACTTAGTGGTGAGAAATTTGGGTAATTTACATGAGATCTTAGATTTGAATTTCATTTTCTTTTATTGTATACCAAAAAAAAACATTATCTTATTACAATTTTATCTTTATAATTAAATGTAAAGTCAACTATTTTTACCAATAATAGATTTATTTAATAAATAAAAGTAAAATGTAAAGTCCACTATTTTTACCAATAATAGATTTTTTTAATAAATAAAAGTAAAATTAAAAAATAATAAATAATTCTAATATTTTATTTAGATTCTTATAATATAAATTACAATTTTTTTAGACTTATAGGAGTATTATAAATAGATGGAGTAAGTATTACTCCCTCCGTACTATAATATGCCTCAACTATCAAAATGTCTTGTCCCATAATATAAGTATCTATATATAAAATAAGAAGTATTTATTGTCATTTTTTAACTTTCAAAGTTATTCAATCAATAGAAAATAATTGTGTTTAAATTTAATTGGTATAACTTCTCAATAGTCTATTTAATGCTTTTAATTTTAATAATTTAACCATTTTTTTTAAACTGTGTGAAATATTAATTAGAGTTTATATTATGGAATAGAGAGAATAGTAAAACAAACACAAACATTATTTTGTGACTAGACTTGGGAAACCAAGTCCAAAAATAAGTGAAGCATCAAAATCCAAAATGACCATTGTGATAAGGATGATTTAATGTTTGGTTGGTTAAAAAGAAAAAAAAAAAAAGAAATTGGTGGGAAGTGACCAATGGAGAGAATAATTTAAAGAACATGTACATTGGGAGCCCCCACAGGATGGATTATCCATGACGAATAAGTTTGATTACTGATTAGAACTCCAACTTTGTCATTTGGGGACTTTAAATCATAAAATAAAGGCTATAAGCCTATAACTATGTGCTAATTACTTTTTATTTTATTTTTATTTTTGTGTGGCTATGATTACTAATCTATTACTCCAATAAGGTTCTATTTACCAGAGCAAACGTGGACAAACCATAGATAATTGAACTAAAGTGCACCTTTCTAGTGTTTTGAGATGAGATATCACCATTACATGATCTTTAATAGTAATATTTAAAGAAAATATTAGTATTAAATTGTTAAAAAAATTAATTATTAAATTTTTTATCTTTGTACATTAATAACAGTTTTGATAAATACTATATACAAATTATGTTGCAAAAAGTTTTAACAATATTTCAAAAATATTATTCCCTCCGTCCCAAATTGTTTGACCTTTTAGGTATTTGCACATGGATTAAGGAATAAATTTCATTAATTTAAATTTGAGTAAATTTTAGGTATTTTGCCCATCAACTAATTTTATTGGAGTACTACTTTTTCAACCAATAATTAATACTAGTAGTAGTCTCTTGAGTGTCAACTACTATAATTAATGTATCGGAAATGAAAAAATTTACTCGGGAGAGTAAAGCGTAAAGGTTAGTGGTTGGTGATAAAGTAGGAATATGTTTAATTAGTTAAGGGTAAATGTAAAGAAAAAATTAATACTGCATTGGTATCTTAAAGAGACAATCAAATTGGGACAAATTTTTTTATATTTATAATATTTTTAAAAATATATAAAAAATCATATTGTTAAATGTAAATTATATATGTTGTGTGTATAGCAAATTGGCGTTAAAAATAATAGAGGTGATGGTAAAATGGCCCAGGTAATGTGAAGCTATGAACACCATGATGTAATTATGTGTTTATTTTGGTTTAGTCAAATTACGTTAAGTAAATTTAGATTCATTTTAATGTATATTTTGTATTTTAAATTTGTGTTTAAAATATTTCAACGTGAAACTAAATATATTATATGAATTAATCAGGTTTAGATCTCAAGCATTTATTTAATAGGTTAATTTAGTGACTAAAGGATGAAGTTTGAATTAAAAGTTATTTGGCAATAAAAAAGGTGTAAAAAAAAAATGTACCCGGAAAAGAGTAGGGGTTTTTTTTTAGTTTAAATAGATTCACAAGAATTCAAACAGGAAACACTACTTAGAGTTTATCTACCTTTTGGATGAGGCTTGTTTAATTTTTATTTTTGAAAACTATTTTCAGTTTTTAAAAACAAAAGTTAGAAACCCATTTTTTAAAATTAAAATTAAAAAATATTTAAAATTTATTTTTGTTTTTTTAGTTTTCAGGTTTTGAACTTATATATAAATTTACATTAAAAACTCAATTCACTTCTTTTTAAAATAATTTTTAAAAACTATTTTATAATACAATTATTTTTTTTTTAAAAAAAAAACTGAATCAAACACGCTATACATTTTAATATTTTATGCTCGTATAAAATTAAGCTAGGAATTTAAATCAGGTGTCTCCAAATTATGTCTTCAATTAGGTTCCACTAATTTAAATCACGTCATTAAAAATATTTCCTTTAATTTTAATCTTTAATTTCTTAATAGAATTTTTTGACGACGTAATGATATTTTATTGGTGGGACATAATTTGAGAACACCTGATTGAATCCGATTGATACCCATGCAATAATAATCTGCAAAAGTTAATGAGGGAAAGCAAATAATGGATTAGTGCTTAAAAGTTCTATCATACTTTGTGAATTAGATGAATACCCAAAATCATTTATAGCGTTACAGTGAAACACGGTCAAAAAGTAATTTGAGTGGTTGAAATTACTTATTTCAAAGATCCTTAATGCGTAAACATGGCTGAAATTTTTAGGGGTGACAACAATTTTTTGCTTTTGTCGAATGAGAATTTGTGTTTTCCACTTTTTTAAACAAGATTACTGTAATAACTATCTTATTTTTATTTTACAAAAGTATTTTTCAATGGATAGTAAAAAAATAATCTCTTTCGAGACGGAATGATCACCGAAATAAATCTTAACAAAGATTTTTCTATATGCATGACCTGAATTCAAATCCTATCAATATATTTAAATGACTCAACTATCTATTAATTATGCCGATCTTATAATATTATTTCTTATCTTGTCTTTAGATGCTATCCGAATTGAAAAGTATTGACTACTTTCAAAGTTCTAACCTTAATGATTAAGATTGTTAGACATCAATGCAATTATGATAATTATATAATATGGCCTTCTTTAATTTTCTCAGCTTAATTGAGAAGGAAGAATAGTTACTTTACCATAAAAAGATAAGTGATTAATAGAGTAAACTAAATACGTTCAATTGATTCTTTGCCAGGAAATTTCAAAGTAGGAGCAAACATGAAAGTGATGAAGGAGAAAGAATGAAAATGACTAATGACTAATTCATTATTTTAAGAAAGGATCAAATACATGTTCTTAGTAGGCTGTTCTGAAAACTAAGAGAATGTTTAGATTAATAGAGCAGAAAAATTTTAATGAAGGGGAGGAAAGAAGAGAAAGTAAAAAAATTTGTAGTGTATTTAGTTTTAATAGAGAGGAGAGAAAAAGGGAAAGATAATGTTTTTGTATTTGGTTTGAAGAAAAGAGAAAATTTTAAGTGTTTGTTGGAAAAAGTCCCACATTACTTAGGATAAGAGCTATAATAGTCTTTATAAGGCTCTAGGCAACCCTCTCCTATTGTGAACTAGCTTTTGAGAAGAGTTAAACCTATGTTATTTCTAAGAATGTTAATTTTCGCTTTCCACCATTTTAAATCCCCTCATATTTTGGAGGGATTATAAACCTCTCCCTCCCATCTCCTTATTTTTTTTAACCAAACAAAATAAAAAAAAAAAGAAAGAATCTCTCCCCTCCCCCATTTCATTTCCCTCCAACCGTATAGGCCCTAAAGAAAAAAAAACCTTTAAATTTGAACCACTCAAAAAAATATCGCTGAGAACTTATAGTTTAAAGTGACATAAGAAGAAATTTTTAAAACTCAAGAAAAAGGGATTCGGTCCCCAATGGAGTAGGAGATTTAAGAGTAGTATAATATAAGGGTGTATGTTTGGTCAATAAAAAAATATCATCATTTTGACCCTCATGCTGACTCACCCTATTGGTTGGTCTATATAAAAGCCTTACTCTCTATAGTTAAACGAGTCCTGATTTTTATACTCAAGGTTTTCTGTACTCAATGTACTCATTGGTTACTTACGTTAAAAAAAATGGTTACATTAGTTATTTTTTTGGTTACAATATTTTTTCGGATTTGATAGTTACACGTGTAGAAATACGTGGTTACAACGTAAAAATAAAAATTCAACAAAACTTTTACGTGCATAACCAAATATTTTAACGTATGTAACCATGAGTATAAATTGAGTACGAAAAACGTGAGTACGAAAATCTTTTTTCAAGTTGAATATACACAATTTGTTGAAATCTTTTTAACTTGAGCATTAGAGTGTCTTTTAGGTACAATCATCATCACGTATAACCTTAAATATTTACGAGTGAAAACACTTTACCATCTTAGAACATATCAATTAGGGAAAAACAAAACATTTTTAGTTTCCCTTTGCAACACCTTTCACCATGAGCATGACAAACAAAATAAATTTTCATTTTCTCACTATAATCAATATATTCTTAAACTAAAGCATAAAATGTTTGAATCCTCTTAATATCTCTGGAAAAGAAAAATATATAAAAGAGTAAGCGTTTTAACTTTTAAGTTACATTTCAAGTACAAACGTCGAAAATCAAAATGCCTCAATTTTGTAACTCTGATAGCCAATGTTTTAGTGTATTCCATTGTCTTTTTCATACTCAAAAGAAAAAAATTGGTTACATTTTTGGTGGAATACTCCATTGGTTAGATTTTTTTTTTTTGTCAACAATATGAAATGTTGATCAATGAATAAGGTGTTAGAAATGATCTTCAGCCCAACATTGTTTGGCCGCTGGGATTAACACCACATCCCATTTAGGAACGACGCCACAATTTTCGAACACTAGCGTCCGGAATTCATAAAATAGTGAAAATGGAAAGCAAACCACCCTTATTTTTCTGGATAGCAGCGTCTGGAAACACGTTTCCGAAAATTGCTGTCCGAAAATAGATGATACATTTCTCAAATGAGGTGATGCTAATCCCACCAGACATATTGTTTTTGGTATTAAGCCCAAAATTAAAAGTGAATCATATTAATACAAAACAATAATAGAGCCCAATAACATGTTCTTGCCATTTGTTTGGCTTTTTTTTTCCCTACAATAATAAAGCCGATGCCATACACGTTTTAGATGAGAGGGATTGAGACCACCCAATTTTGGAAATTTCATCATCCTTTTATATATAAGAATCATAGATTTAGGGCTTATTTGAAATAGTTTTGGTTTTTAGTTTTTAAAAATTATATTATAAAACAGTTTTTTAAAAAAGTGAGAGGAGTTTTCAATACAAATTTGTGTGTAAATTTAGAAAACTAAAAACTGAAAACCAAAACATATTTTACATGTTTTCATATTTTGGTTTTTAACTACTGAAAAATAAAAACTGTTCCCAAAAATTATTTTTGAAAACTCGACTGCCAAATGGATTTTTAGGTTTTCTGTTTTTAAAAACAGAAAACTGTTTTTAAAAAGAGATATCAAATAAGCCTTTATATAATAAAAAGGATGGTGTCACTCTCAATATGAATGGTGCTAATCCTTCCACCCAAGTTTTATTGGAACATAACTCGTTCATTTAGCAATAACTTCTATTTGATTGGACAAAAAATATATTTGAAATTAAAATATAATTTAAAAGAAATCACAATAAATTTAATGAAGTAACAATTGTCACGTTACAAGAAAATTATATTCAAACTTACAATAAGTTTAAATGATATAAGTTTAATTATTTTTAATTAAGTTCTTAGATTCGAAGTCATGTAAATTAGAAAAGTAAAATTCCGTTAAAGAATTATCTTTATCATAATGTAAATAATCCTAATTTGAATAAAAAAATACTTAATTAAAAATAACTTGGAACTCAATCAGTAACATTACTTCAAATTCAAAGGACAAAAAAATGTAAAGAACATGTCAGAATGTCCCATCAGTATCCAAAGTACAACACTTCTAGAAACAAAAAAAAAAAAATACTTATAACAATCCATACTTTAAGTCCATCACTTACCTTATACACTCTTTATAGCAAAATGTGTCAAAAAGAGTGACAATAACACAATGACAATGAATTTCTGATTCTGAAATCCATGAGCTGAACCATCTTCAGGTTGAGGATAAGGTGAATTTGCATCAGGAGAGGGAGAACAAGAATATTCATCATTAAGAAAAGGGTATATTTCATATCTCACCCTACAAATCCCATTATAAACCCTAACCCCTTCTTTTTCCTCCCCACAAGATTTAAGATAAGAAAGTGATTTATTAAGGCAATTATTGCAATCTATGCTAGAAAGATCTCTATTGCACTGTGCATAACCATAAACTGTGTTATACTCATCAATCTCTGATCTTCCAGATGCATACAAATTTGGGTCCATCACAGC
This sequence comes from Cyamopsis tetragonoloba, assembly GCA_037177725.1. Classification (NCBI taxonomy): domain Eukaryota; kingdom Viridiplantae; phylum Streptophyta; class Magnoliopsida; order Fabales; family Fabaceae; genus Cyamopsis; species Cyamopsis tetragonoloba. Next base: position 21,025,115 of record CM074122.1, read on the forward strand.
TTCTTGAGAGATTTGGATAAGAAAATCTTGTGTTTTTTGAAAAAAATATTTAGGAAAAGGGTCACTTACATTGTCTTTAGAGGTTAAACATAGCATTGAATTTTGCATTGTGTGAATAAAATTTTCCTCATTATTTGAGTACTCAATTGTGCAACCTTCATGCAAAACTATGGCTCCTTTGTGATGTGAGCAATCTTTGAGAATGTCGTCGATTGCCTTGGAAATGCAGGTCGCGCAATCCGAGGGAGAGAGGTCGACCCGGCATTGAGCTAGCCCGTGTATTCGGTTTTCGCCTTCGCCCCTTGATGCCACCGCGAAGCCAGAAGATGGAGCTTCATTCTTGAGATAACTTAAAAGATCATTTAGGTTAGTTTCATAAGGGTCATTGCAAGTGTAGTTTTGAAACATTGAACAAACATGCATGAGTTCTTGTGCTGAAATAGTACTATGAAAAAGTGTGACAGTTAAAATAAGGAGTGAAAAGAACTTCCATTGATACATCATATTCTTGTTATGATTTTTCAATTTAAGGTTGAAACTGTTGCATAAAGTGTAGCCAATATATAGCCATAGTGAGTTGGGATTTTTAAGCTGTTAAGAGGCAAAATTCAAGTTGTTCAGTCATATTTCTTAAACAGTTTCTCCTTTCTTGACCAAAAAAAAAAAGTTTCTCCTTGAAAATTTTCAAAAGAATCCTAGGGTCATTTCAGTGGCTCGAAGTGAGCCGTTCAATTTAAATCGAACAGATGAGTTTAAATAAATTGAAAATTTTATCCTTTTAACGTTTCAATTTAGCCAACCTGTTAAATCTCAATCATTCGATCTTAATCGAACAACATACATCGGCAGAATAAAGTGAATACAGAGTTTTTTTTACTGCAGCAAATCAAAATCCAAATCTTGTGAGTCTCTTAGTTTGGTTTAACAATGTTAGTTATAACATCCTATTCTCTCCAACCTTTCCTGCCTTTTGGTGAGGAACATGGTTTTAAGATGAATATATATTACATAGCCGGCTATGTGTTGAAAAATACTAAAGCATAAATTAATTTTTTCAGTATATATTTCGCACTATTTTTACACTCTCAGAGATACAAAAAGTCAGGGCTAAAAGCTACCAAATAATGTATACTCTTATAATTTCACATAATTACATTCTCTAGTCAACTATATGACCCTTGGTAAAATATATTAGACAAAAAGAACCAACATTTGGTAATAGGCAACACTTATGTCAGTGCATGTAAATCAATTCTTCATCTTTGCATTCCCTAATTGCAATTTCCATTTGGTCACGTGCACTAGAGGGCAACACATCACAACATTGCCTTCTTGGAGCCTGCAACTGAATACAAAAGAAAAGTTTCAAACTATTATTAGTAATTGAAAATGTTAGCATCTAGAATTTGGATCTCTCTAGTGTTGAAGAGATCCAGCACAGATAAAGTAAGCATGATGGACGGTGGAGATGATTTTCATAGCAAAAGCATATAGCTGGAGAGGATTTGTTCACAAAATGTTAAGGGCCGCTTTGGTTTGCATTCTTGTTTCCTGTTTTTATAAATAATTACACAATTGACACTTTAGTTTCATTTTGTTTCCGGTTTTTCTATACAAACTTTAGAAAACAGGAAATAAAATGAAACAGGATAGCAATTTTATGATAATTTATGAAAACAATAAATAAGAATGAAACCTAACCGGCCCTAAGTTATCCTCTTACATGGTCCTAAAGGAACACTATAGTTACCTGCTTGATGTCAAGGTCTAGCTTCTTTGTAACCACTTTGATCCTCTCTAGTTTCTTCGGCGACGCCACGCCGCTCGAGCAATTTTGAAAAGATTTCTTGTAACTACTTATGATGCCATCATTGCTTGAAGACACACTATCTAGAAAGAAAACAGTGGATCTATGACATGGATCAGGGTGAAGTTCTTTAGTGTTGAAGGTATATGCTTTTGCCAACATGTTTCCTTTTTTCCACTGTTTGAATGTTTCTTGCACTTTTAGGACATCTGCTAACAACATGTGGTGTGGGAATACCTGAACAGCATAGCCCCATGACACTGAAATTGTCCATGAAAACCATCTGTCATAACAAATTGTTTGTTGTAGCATTCTTTGTGAATCTACATTTGCAGCTTCAAATAGATGTTTCAGAGCTTGTGTTGTTGTCATGTTTGGAAAGATTGGATCTGTATAATCTGGGTGATGCAGAGATAGCAATGGAGTTAATGGATGTGATGCCAATAGGCCAAAGGTATTTCCCCTCAAATCAACCTGATCCAAATTCACAATCATAAAAATATAAGATCAATAAGGATGATGTTTGATCAATACTTTTATAATGCTGTTCTTTTTATATGTCTAAGAAGTTCAACTAAACCTTTGGTTCTTCACCCTAATTTACGGATAAGTCGCTACATAAAAAAATCAGAACATTTGGTCATCATAATTTTTAACATTATGCTTTTGCCCCTCATGTTTGCATTTGGATGTGAGGTATAGGGACGCAAGCATAAGTTTTAAAACTTATATAGACCAAAAGTTATGATTTTTTGGTATAGGGACGGAAGCATAAGTTTCAAAACTTTTAGGGTATTTTGGTATAGGGACTACTTTGTAAATGAGTTTCAACTAAAGAAACTATCAGATTATTTTAACCTTTTTAAAAATGTTGTCATATGCGCGCATCATCTTGTACCTAATTCTTATACCGTGCATTATACAATTGGAAGAAAATGAAACTATTTGATGCATGGAAAAGATTTATTTGGAAGAGATAATCATTTTCTTTAAAAACTGTCATATAGCTGACAAAAATAAAAGATTATGTCTCCAAAGATGAACCAAACATCCATCAATAATTTTCAGCATTTCAAAGTATTCATTACCTGATGAAAACCGGGTTCATGTGTTAATCCAACCCCAAGTTCTGCTAAGCAAGAGTACACCCTTCCATCACTTCCATAAAGATGAGGGTACCTTTCCAAACAAGAATCAAAAACCTTAGCCAACACTTTTGCAAGAGAAGAACTGATAGCAAATCCTGCACCACCAAACGCCATTCCGAAACCAAACAACCTGTTCTGTTCATAAACCTCAGAGTGTGCACCAATATAATACCAAAGCCTATGATCATACTTTGACAAAGTCTTCACCACATTCTCAGGGAAGAAAACAGTATCATCATCTCCAAACACGTACCACCTAATGTCCGAATGGTTCATCGCCACAGTCTCGGCCACAACGCGCGCCACGCGGATGGCCGAGGGCAGTCCACCCCGGCAAGTGTAGCGAAAGCGCGAAGTGTCCTCGGAGACGCAGAGAGGAGGGAGAGAAGTATCATTCTCAATCTCATCCCTATCATCTGGGAGGTTGTCCACAAACACACACCCTCTCATTGCATTGCTGGTTTTCCACCACAGTTTAACGTATTCTTTTCTTTTAGGCCATGAACTCTCACTTGAAGCAATTCCAAACACTAGATGATCGAGTGTGGTTGGTGTAGCAGACACATCTTGTGATGAAGAATGAACATGTACCCGTTTTGATGCACCTAAGAGTAACACAGACACAAGCACATAAAGGCCACAAAATGAAGAAGAAACTAAGATGAAGTTAATTAGAGACTGTGCTTTGGTGGGTTTGTGAAATAACTGCATGATTAACAAGGGGAATAAAAAAGACCCTTGTTCTGCAGATGCAGAGGATTAGAGTATTTAGTATATATCAGTTTTAAGTTTAACACCTTGAAAGGGTTTATGTGCTGTGTGTGAGAAAGGTTGTAGAGAAATTTGAAGTATATAATTAAAGAGTGAGCCACCGCAATCCACGGCGTTAGAATAAAGCTGCAAAATTTGACAGTTCAGGTTAGTTAATCTTCCATGTGTGTGACAATTGTAGGTACTGTAAGAAGAAATTAGTGTCCCTTCCAATTAGATTTGAACGGTTGGTTAGTGATGATGATGGTCATTAGATTCAAGTCATTGAATAAATATGCATTGACTATAGAGAGAAGAATGAGAAAGTGGTAGGCCACCTGTCTTGTAAAAGGTCACCTATGTATCCTCCAAATGACTACAATAAGGTCTTTGCTTTGGCCAATGCATTTAACAGCCACACTAAACAGGTGGGTTTGAAACATCACCACCGTACACGTGTAATGCTAGTTTTGCAATTCAGGTCTGAAGACACAATTCAACATCTACACTTTTGTATAAACGTGTGTTTTACCCTTTCTGATCTTTGTTACCAAATTCTGTTTATTAGATTTCCTTTTTGCCCTTTTGAAAAGAAGGGTGAAACTCACAGATTTTCTTCATAGCTCCATCTACATATCTATCACATAATTGACCCGTTCCAATTTGTATTCCCACATGCTTACTTCTTTGACTTGGTATATGTCCTTATTCTATTACATTTAATTAAGATAATGCATACAAATGATATTTATTTTAGCATCACATGCTTATTTATCTTCTATTTAGGGACTCCTTTCATAAAAAATAAAAATAAATAAATAAATAAATAAAACACTTATGAAGCAAGAATTTATACTTGTAAAAAACAGAAAAGGGAAAGACATAATTGCTAAATGCTGATTGAGTGGCGTGGAGTGACGTGAAACACTACACAAGCCTAGTATTAGGTTTTGGTTAGTCATCGTGTATTCAAATTTCAAACCGTAAGGACTATAATTCCGTAGCAGAATTTTTCGCCACATAATTTCAAAATAAAATATGATAGATCTAAGTACTTGGACATCCATGTGCAGCTTCACGCTCAAATGAAAATCAGATTCACATCTCATGCATTAAAAAAGTTTAGTGTGTATGGTTTCAGATGTGATGTGATGATGAGAATACATTTTAACAATATTAAGAGTAACTTTCACATTTTAAATTAAAGTTAGGATAGTTGTTACATAGCTTATCCCAATGTGAAATATTTACCAAAATCTGAAACCAATCTCATTGAAATATTTCTAACAGACTATGTAATGTTTAGATGTGCTACAAATATGCAACCGGCAAAAGTCATAACATCTACAGAAATTTCAGACAAATAAATCACTAGTATATGGCCAGAGCATGAGACATGGTGTACTCATTAAGGATCACATTCCAGAGTAAAATTGGCCACTTGGTTTGGCTGAGGCAAACCTCACTCAAAATAACATGGAACTTCCCTGAAATTCTGTGCATCTGAAGGTTAGGGATAGGTGTGAATGTAATGATATGTACAACTGCAGGGAAATCAGCCATTTGAAACACCGCTACCCTTCGAATAAGTGTCATAGTTTTAAAGTTGAACTCAACATAATCCAACGCAACCCAAATCTTCTTTCGCGTTTTGCATTCTTAAAAAGAGTGATTTGGCTTTCCAAAGCCATCCAACTGGAATACAAACATAAAACAAGCCAGGCAACTGAGACAAGTTGTAAGAGGTTGATCCCTTTCCAGGCAAACAAAAACCTGCCTGTTAGAGGTTGATCACCAGCAAATCTTTCAGTTCTTCTACAAAGATGAGACAAGAACCTTAATCTACTGCAAAGAGGATGGGAAATAGTAATCAGGAAAGGCAACCTAACATGGATATTTTCAGAAACATAAACTTATTGAGACACTGCTCACTGATCAATGACATAATAAAAACTGATTAAGAATTCAATTCAAGAATGCTGAAAAAAATCCAGTTACTTCCCATTCACCTACAAAATTGAGAAAAAACGCTTGATTGGATACACCTACTTTAATAAGCACTTGTATTATGGACAAATGATGTTAATGGTGATTTACAGAAAAGCTGGTATCAAATTTTAAGTTTCTATAAAGACACTATCTCAAACAGTTAAAACAATTTATGACATTAGTGTTTTTATGAAAAGATTTACTCCTATAAACACTTCTCAAAATGCTCGTCCAGACAAGCTCTAAATCAAATTCCACATGGAACTATCCTGTCAAAACAAAGTTGTAAGATCAAAGTAAAAGAAGGAGCTCCCACCTCATATCAGCTTCAACATGGGGGCAAAGTACCTCCAAACATTCACGCTTGTGAAAAATTCAAAGGTTTCAAGGGACACCTCTCCCTAAAAGAATGCTAGGGTAGCATGGCGATCAGTTCATCACTTTCACACTGTCTAATATGAAGACTAATTGATACATTAGAAGATGGCAACACATTACAGCACTGACGACGGGGAGCTTTCATCTGTGAGAAAACACAATAAGGTAAGACAAAGTCACATAACTAGAATAAGAAAGCAGACAGACATTAAAAACATAAGATACATTACAAATTCCAAATCAATTTATCGACACCTGTTCAACACTAAGCTCCAGCTTCCTTGTATGAACTATGATCTCCTTCAGATGCATGGCATTTGATTGAAAGCAGTTCCCATCAACATGCCTACTATAGTTGCTCCAAATGCCCCTTTTATTAGATGTAACACTTTTCAAGAAAAATACAGTAGGCCTTTTACAAGGATCTCTAGGATAGTCTCTAGTATTAAACATAAAATTGGCTTCAACTTTACTACCCCTCCTCCATGGCCTGAAAGTTCTCTGCAGTGAAAGGAGATCGGGTAGAAGTTCATTTCCTTGAAAAAGCTGGATAGCATAGCCCCAAGAAACCGAGAAAGTCAAAGAATTTGATCGATCATAGCAGACAGTTTGCTGCAGGATTCTAGCAGGATCAACATTTGCAGCCGCAGTGAGTTGTTCCATAGCTTTTATTTTGTCCATGTTAGGAAAGAGAGGCTCTGCCGCATCCAAGTGATGAAGGGACAACAAAGGAGATAAGGGATGTGCAGCCAACATCCCAAACAAATTCCCCCGCATATCTAACTGGTGAAAAAAATAAACGACTAAATTGTTATTTCCATAGAGTCTTTCATACTGCTTTCATAAGTAATAGGCTTCTATTAGAAGATAAAAGAAATGCTCCTGAACTATAGAAGTCAAGCTAAAGACCAACATACTCAAGCACTGCCTAAGATACTTGTTCAAAATGCTAAAGAATTTGTGATGTGATACTGGTTCAAAACGCTAAAGAATTTAACAAGGTAAAATCTCAAAACCAAATCAATGCTAAAGAATACTGGTTTCTTTCATCAATCAGTCTGATATCTAATCAATCTATACGAGAAGGGCATAGATATTGACTTCATTGTTTAGGTTTTAAATTGCAGACCACATCATATGACACAGTTACAACATCATGGTTTGACAGCAATAGCAATTGCATCAAGCCAAGATTGCGGACTGTTTTTCATTGTGATGCAATCATGCAAATTTAAACACAACCGCAATTTAAAACCTTAGCATGTGAATGCGTGACTAGTAAAAGAGCATAGCCAATGAATCCAACACAACCACACGGAACAGATGCAGAGTTTAAGTGTCAAACATAATAAAACCACCAAAACTAACAATCACTTATCACTTATAACAGAAAAGTAATACCAGAACTAAAAATTTTAAATTTTAAATAAAATAAAATAAAATAAAACCAATCTGTTTCCTACCTGATGAAACCCAGGTTCATGGGTTAATGCAACACCAAGCTCAGCAACACAAGAATAAATCCTAGAATCGCTTCCATACAAATGGCCATACCTCTTCAAGCACGAATCCAAAACCATAGCTAAAACCCTAGCAAGCGAGTGGCTGATCGCGAAACCACCCCCTCCAAACGCCATCTCAAACGAATACTTCACATTCTGTTCATAGCTCTCCGAATTGCTCCCTATATAGAACCACCGATCATGATCGTACTTCGACAGCGTCTTAACCACATTGTCCACGAAGAACACCGTGTCATCATCGCCGAACACGAACCACCGCACATCCGACTCGTTCCGATCCACTGCCTCCTTCACAACCCGCGCCACACGGATCGCCGACCGGAGCCCTCCGCGGAACGAGTACGGGAATCCGGAGGTATCGCCAGAGATCACTACCGGCGGCGAGGACGGCGAGTTGTTGAGTGGCGGAGAGTCGAGGAACGCGAAGGCGCGTGTGGAGTTCGGGGAATACCATAGGCGGACGTAGGGTAACCGGCGCGGCCAGGAAAGCGAGGAGGACGCGACAGCGAAGAGAAGGTGGCGGCGCGTGGTGGTGGAGAAGCGAGAGATGATGGCAGTAGGAGGCAACGGTGCAGCGGATGGGGCCCAGAGATTGAGAATGAGGTAGAGATTGAGAAGCAGAGAGATGAGTAAAAGGAAGGACTTATACGACGCCGTTTGGGTTCTAAGGAAAGTGGAAGTTGAACTGGGAGGAGGCATTGGTGCGTCAGAGTTCAATAGAGGTAAAGCACCAGGTTCTTTTTTTCTTCGGTGGAACATCATTATTAGTATTTCAACGACTACTAAATTAAATTTTAATCATAAGAAGAAAATGAATAATTATTATTAATTAACGTTGAGGTGAGGAATTGGGATGAACACGGTTACGGAGACGGAGAAAAATAACCGCTGAGTTAGGGTTAACTGAAGTTGCGAGAGAAGCATGTGTGGGTGGCACTTCGTTACAGATACAGTGGCTCTTTCTAGTTCTTCTATACTGTGTTATATGAAATTATGAACAGCGACAATGAAGGCTGTGTTGCGGTTTCAACCTGGACCTTTTCTTTCTTAACCAATTACAAGGGATTTGCAAGTTGCAATTTAATTATTAAATTATTTAGGTTAAATTAAAAAAAAAAGTTGTCAATACAATTTTTTTTATTATAAATAATACATACATTAATAAATAATACATTAACTAAAAATTGAACTTCAAATATTCATATAATGTCCCCGTATACTCTGACCTATATTTTAATTTCGTTTTGATCTCCACAACAACAACAAAAAAAATGATTGATTTTAAGTTCTATAGTAAAATCCGTATTTGCATTTTTGTTTGTCTTATGTAATTTTGATCCTATATTTAATAATGATTTTTATTTAATCTCAAAACATATGTTGGAAAATAACTCTACCTTAAGCATATGTTAAAGAATATATTTTTTTAGAAAAAATTAAAATAATAATGGTCTTATTATTGGCTTTACTTGCTATGTATTTTTTTTAAAAAAAATATTTTGTGTTGAAATCTGTCTATGACAATTTTTATTTTTTTGGTAAATAATCTGTATATGATATCTATGATTACTAAAAGGCTAAATTACTACTTTGGTCGTCTATCTTAGGGGTGAGATTCAAACAAGTCCTCAAATTTTCTTTTTATTCAAATTGATTCTCTAACTCATTAACTTGATCCAAGTTTACCGTCTATTAGTTTTCCGTTAAAAATTATACTAACACCGTTAACACATGTCACGTGTCACACTTGGATTGGTTTACTGATAAATAATTATAATAATATATATTTATTTATAAAAAATAGTTTATTTTAAAAAAATAATTTTTAAAAAATAAAAAACTCTTATTTCTTCATCTTCTTCATCTCCTCCATCCCAACATGAACAATTATCACTGCCGGCAACCACCACCCATCTACCATCGGCAACCCCAACCGTACCATCACCTCCACTCACCATACCATTCAAAATTTATCCCAGAAAAAATGCACAATAAAATAAGGATTTTGAGACTAAATGTTTCAGAGTTCAAAATAGTGATGATTCAAAATCGAAACCGAAAAATTAATAAATCAGACCTCAAATCGGAATCTGAATGAACAAATCAAACTGACGAGAGATGTAAAATCAAAATCAAAATCAAAATCTTAAAATTCTACAAACTTACAATCTAATTACAGAATCTCAAATTACATAACGGAGGGAGACAAAGGCAAAGGAAGAAAAAGAAGAGAAAGAAGAAGAAAGATGAATTAGAAGAAGAAAAAGAAAGAAAGAAAAAGAGAAAGAAGTAGAAAAAGAGAAAGAAGAATTAGAGGAAGAAGAATTAGAAGAAGAAAGAAAGAACATAGAGAAGAAGAACGATGGTGATAACAAATTTTTTATTTTTTAAAATATTTTTCTTTATTTTTAATTATATAGATATATATTTTTATAATTATTTATTGGTGAATTAATAATAGTGTGACATGTGGCATGTGTTAACGGTGTTAATGTGATTTTTGACGAAAAACTAACGGAAGAATAAATTTAGGTCATATTAATAAGTCAGAGGACCAATTTGAATAAAAAAAAAGTTGAAGGACTTACTTGAATCTCACCCCTAAGATAGAAGACCAAAGTAATAATTTAGTCTTACTAAAACATGGGTTAGACATACAAAAATAATCTTAATACTTAAGTTGTCATTAAAGGTGTCATAACTATAAGCATTTAGTTTAGTTTAGTGATTTATCATAGACTCATAGACTCAATTTTTAGGTTGAATCTGACCTATTTGAAAGCTTACAAAATATGTACACTTATTTATTGATTAATTTTGTCTTAAGTCTTTTAAAAAGGCCAACAAATATATCTTAAATAGGTCAACGGACTACTAAATAGACTAATATAGAGCCAGTAAAATGGCCGGCCCAAAGTGATCGACAAAATAGAAGGATTTGGGTATTGAAAATGCAAGCATGGATAAAACAAGACATTTTTAGCCCGGACATTAAAAGCCCATAAAAAAAGGACTCGGGATCAAAGACCCGATGTGTTCGGACTACCTTTCCTTTTTGTTTTTTTGAAAATAGTATTAGTGCAGGTACTATACAAAATCCAAAAAAAAAAAAAAACTAATTGTCTAGCCCAAACTTGACCGCCTACTATAACTATGATGACAAAAACAAAAGCTTAAATCATTAAAAAAACAATAAAGTCGTATCATTATGGCATAAAGTGAAGAATTTTTTTATATAAAAAAATGAAACAGAACTATATTTTATAAGGAATAGCAGATAATTCTTTTAATGACAACAATTGTAGGCTATTCGAAAAGACCCGATGTCCGCATAGAGGCAGGTAACTCGTTTTAATAGCTCTAGGCTAATAGGCATTTTCTAAATAGACCAACAAGCTTTTTAACTAAATTAAATAATTCTTCGTGAAAAGTCTCTAAAAGTGTACTTATTCCCCACTTACTATTATGTTTTTGTTTGATCAAAATTTATTATGAAGTTTAATTTTAAATGCAATCAAAGTGAATTAAGTTTACAAATCAATGAGATTTTTTTCCTCACTTGCTATAATATTTTTTATTAAATACTTATTATTATCAAGTTAAGTTTTTAAATTCAATCAATTATTATTTTCAAAATTTCTAAATAATTCAAATTCTATTATATCATTTATTTTAAAGTTAAGGTTACATTAACTATTTGGTCCTTATACTTGTCCTTCATTTTCGTTTTAGTCCCTATACATAAAAAGTTTTCATTTCAGTCTCTATACATGTCATCGTTTGCGTTTTAGTCTCTTGTTATATTTTTGATAGTCCCTATCTCATTTGAATTAACTTTTTGGTCCCTATACGTGTTCCTCCATTTTGTTTTAGTCCTTATACAAACAAAATCTTTTAGTCCCTACACATCTCTTCGTTTGTGTTTTTGTCCGTGTCTTCGTATTCTTGTCACTCGAGAAACCGCTACGATTAGATAAACTTTCGTTTTCGGTCAATGCGAGGCTTCCTGGTGATTATTTCTCCTTGTCGTCGCTCCTTATTTTTGTTGAGCCCATCACTGATTCCACCGCCGAGGAGGGGACGCCGAACTCGTAGGAAAACAGTCCAACTAGGTGTTGTTACACGTGTCAATATATTATTGGTGAACTAATGACGTTAAACACTGAATGCACTGCAAATACTTATTCATAAAAAAAATACTAGTATGCGGACTAAAAAAAATATTTTTATTTTACAGGATCTAAAATAAAAAATAGGAAGACCAAATTATTAGTTACATTAGGAGTCCGTTATATGATCTTAGTCTTCCGGTGGCTCATTTTACAGAGATGCAAAACTAAAATTGGAATCTTCTTAAAGCTCTTCTCCCAGCTGTGTGTAAAATATCATTGCAAGAACTCCACACCCTCAATTGGGAAATGGAAGTGATTATCCTTCTTAGGCTCTCTCTAATAATGGTTAATTCACCTATATAAGTGCTTTTGACTTTTCTGTTTTGCAGGTGAAGGATGCTATTCCAACCTTAGCTATTTTTGAAAAAAATTGGAAATGGAATGGACCTCAAAGAATCAAGACCATTCTTTTGAAACTAGCCCATGGAAGACTAATGACAAATGTGGAATGGTTTAGAAGAAATATGACAGAATTTGATTCGTGCCCAATTTGCAACACAGATCAAGAAACGGTAATGCACGTTATAAGAGATTGTCATGTGGCATCTAATACTTGGAATTGTTTTGTTTCTCAGGATGCATGGAACTTATGGATGTTGAGTAGTTTAATTTAGTAACTTTGTAACAAAGGCCCATTTAATAAGAATGTAATTCTTGCCCAAATGTAATTTTTCTTGGTTCTGTTATTTTTCATTTTTACCGTTTTAACCGTTTCTGCACATATAACCAATTTAACAGTGTTATTTTGCAATCAATGAATAACACGTTCTTTACCTCAATTACTCTCCTCCCTCTTTCGCTGTTCTAACATTGGTATCAGGCTTGAAGATTGGGATCTGTGGTGGTTCTTGTTTCCATGGTGAACGGTGGTGGAATGCTTGGGAACTTGCCGATGCTGGATAGCAAAAATCTTGATAGTTATGGTCGGTGGAGTGTTAAGATGAAGACGATCTTTGGTTTCCATGAGGTCCTGGATATTGTTCTCACTGGATTTGTAGAGCTTCCGGCGAATCCTACAAAATGAATGTTTTTATAAGTCAGGAACTAAAATGATAGATGAGAATTGATCGTTCGTATAAGAAGGATTAAAATATCTTAACCTCACAAAGTCAATGATTAAAGTAATTATTAAAGTAATTCATTTTTAAAAGGTTCTATGTTAAAGATTTACTTTACACCTCTAAATCTGTTAGATCACCCTTAGCTTTCACTCATTCCCATGAAAATAACTTCACACTATCAACCAACTTCAAAGTGACCACAACATCCCTTTAAAAATCACACCATATTCACTTATGCTAGATTGTTAATGGTAATTCCTTTTCATGCATTATTTATTATTCAAAACGTGAAAAGACAAATTTGATATTGACACAAGATTATTTGACATTATCCTCACATTTTTTTTTATAACCACGGGTTTCCTATCTTTAAGATAAAACTAATCTTGTTCGCGCTGCGTAATTGACACTTACTCTCGAAAATTTGGCATAGGTGGGATTCGAACACGGGACTTCCCGCCGTGAATCGTCTATCATGTGAACTTAGCAGGACCTTACACCGCTAAGTCAACCCTTAAGATTACATTATCCTCACATTTGTTTTCATACAGAAATTTACATTTTTGCTCTCACTTGTCAAACTATTTTTTTTTTTAAAAAAAATTGGTATATATAAAAGAATAACTTTAACCATATTCACGAATATTATATAAGAGTATATTAAAATAATAGGGTTAAATATATTTTGGTCCTTAAACTTTAACGAAAATGTGTTTTTAGTTCTCGAACTTTAAAACGTCGGTTTTTAGTCCCTGAACTTTAAAAAAGTTCACTTTTAGTCTCTCCGTATAATTTTTTATGACGTGGCAAATTGGGGGCCTTTCATTAAGTCCACGTGTCAGCAGATTAGATTGCCACGTCACCTAACAATGTACGGATGGACTAAAAATGAACTTTTTTAAAGTAAGTTCAGGGACTAAAAACTGACGTTTTAAAGTTTAGAGGCTAAAAGTAAATTTTCGTAAAAGTTCAGGGACCAAAAACATATTTATCCCAAAATAATATTTTAGTTCAAAGTGTCAATTATATCAAAGTGAATTGCATCTGACAAGTTACACTGAGTTGAATACTTTTCTATGAGTTTTTGTTCATTTTTATTTTTGGTTGTTTAGGGGTTATGCCATATTATATTAACAAATTGGCGGCATTTTGTAAGGGATGAGGCTTTATGCCTGAGTTTTTTTTGTTTGATGGTGACATTACAACTAATGACTATTGTTTTGATGTTGATTATTGACGTAGTTAAGTGCAACTAACATTATAATGTAGATTTTTTTTAAAAAAAAACTTATAGAAATTAACAATCAAAACTTTGATTTTTATGATATAATGAGAAAGAGAAAAACTAGATATTATTGAAATCAAGTGATTAAAGCTAAGTATATAATAGGAAATATTTTTTTTTTAAAAAAATTATATTTTACTATAAATATTTGGTAACCAATAAGGATATTAGCATAATAATAAAGACACACTACAGTCTAAGAGCGAAAGTCTAGGTTCCAGCCATTGTGAGAACACCAAGTAGTAAGATAAATCTGTTTAAGATAATCGTCAATCTTAATAATAGGATAGGGCCCAAGAAATAAATATTTAATAAACCAATATGACAATAATTTATCTATAGCACTATAGTATCAGTGAAAGTGTCTTTTATTATTTCAACATAACAACAAATATAAAAAATCTTACCTCAATGTGATCATACAGGACCAAAATCCTAGCATTATTAAAGAATGAAGTGGTCATTCATCAAAGAAAGTATTATACGACGGATTAAACCTAAGCTTAACAATTATTAATTAAGGAAATACATAAAGTGTCAAAGGTTGTTGAGATTGCTCCACTTGAAACTGCTTTTCATCAAGTCAACATCAATACTATTACAATGAAAATAGATTAATCAAAAGTTGCCAAAAAATTGTGTCTACTTCCATTAAACAATGTCTTATAAAAGAATAGTTACAAGGGTTGAATAGGCTTAAGCCTTAAAATTTTTTTTTATAGGCAAAAGTATACACCAACAGGAATTCGAGCCAAGAAACTTCTATTTAAAGCTTCATTCTGTAACCATTAGACCAACCTGTTAGGTGTTAACACTCAAAATATTGAGTAGCTGTAGTTGCTTGCCAAAGGCCTTTTCCCTTTTATTCTTTTACTACATAATTTTCAATATGACATAATACATTGTATGGACCCCTAACAATTAAAAATTGGGGTGGATCATCATGCACATCTCCTTTAAAAACAAGAAAAAAGTATATACACCTGCAAATAATAGAAACAATATAATAAATCCAAATTTTAAAATAATAGAAGAAAATTTTCATTAAAAATAAGTGAGGGTAAAATAGCTATATCTTATTTTAATTTTATTTCTACAAGAAATGGATCAATTAAACCATCAATTAATAGTTGTTCCATGTGTAGACATTGGGTAGAGATATATATTTAGTTCAATTATTTTTTAAATTGAAAAAATGGTTTTATTATATATATAAAGAGGTATTTATCTTACCCTCAATGTGCTTGAATTGAACATGAATTTGATGGAACTTGAATCTTTCAAACTTCGTGCACCTCTTTGTCCCATGTGTGTTACTTCTTAGGCTTCCTACAAATATTAAATTATATATTGTTATACATATATTAAATTATTCTGTAATTTCCCAATGCAAAAATATTTTTAAATATTTGTCTTTTTTTGAAGAGGTTAAATATTTGTTTTCATTCAATGGTAAATAATCTTATTATTCATGATTGTGTAAAATTTTAATAGATATGTATTGATATCCTAAGTTTTTAAGTTCGGATAGTTATGCATGTGCTTTAAAATTCTCTCACATTCATAATTCAAACAAATTAATAATAAATTGACTTAAAATTGGGGCAAATAAATAAAATGTATTCACAAATATATAATAACTACCTTATTAATTAGAACCATATCTTGCATGAAAAAGATAAGGTATCAAATAACAAGATTAGAAGTTGTTTGTCCCTTGAGAATCACAACCATGTGCTTCACTTGCTTTTACAAATCTACCTTTCACACGTTTTCTTGTATCAGCCCTTACTTTACGAGATACATATCTTATTTGCTTACCAAACCTACACATAACAAATAAGCAAATTGT
Source organism: Cyamopsis tetragonoloba (assembly GCA_037177725.1). Taxonomy (NCBI): domain Eukaryota; kingdom Viridiplantae; phylum Streptophyta; class Magnoliopsida; order Fabales; family Fabaceae; genus Cyamopsis; species Cyamopsis tetragonoloba. Next base: position 21,041,080 of record CM074122.1, read on the forward strand.
GTTATAAATTTGCACCATAAAATCTATTTTATTTTCCCTTTTTTTAATAAATCACTACTAGAAAAGTTTGATTTAACAACAGAATATTCAACACTATTAGTAGTTAATATCACGTCGCAAACTATTTTGATTGCTAATTCAGTGACCAAATAAAACAAGTCTAGCGACCAATTTTCTTGATTGCTCAGTAGACTTTTTTCTAGCCGTGAATAATTAGAAATATGACATATTATTTTTTTATTTCTTTCCTATTTTTTGAAATTTGTGTAAGAAACACGAGAAACAAGATTTTATTATCTCCAGTACACACAAATGTCAGGAGACAGAAAACAAAATAAAAATAAGATGACAATATATAATTATAATTATTTATAAAAACAGAAAATAAAAACAGAAGCCAAACAAGCAGTAAAGATAGATACCTTCGAGTTTTCTTTTTCTCATTATATCTAATTTTGGCTTTCTCTCTAGCTTGGGGGCATGAAATCTCCAAATTAGGTTCCCATGATGATTCCTCAGTTAGAAACATTGTGGGCAATCCATAATCTTGATAATTAGTAGCATTACTTTCACATGTAATGTTGGGTAATGAAAGTGGCATGCTTGAATTAATGTGACCACCATGATGAGAAAACCCTAAATTGATACTTTCATTGAAGTTATTAGGATGTGTGAGTACACAATTTCCATTATTGTCATCAGCCCAAGATGATTGAAAAGAAGCCACAAAATCTTGTTTAATTGATGATGATGCCTAAAACAATCACATTTGTGGTAATTAGTTTCCTGCAATTGATCAACAATATATAAAATCCTGTATGGATAACAACATATAATTAAGATAAAAATAAATTAATATTGCTAGTAATTTATTAACCTCAACATTGCTACTCTCATCAATAAGAGCATTTGATTTTGAAGCTAATATGTTGTTGTTTTCCATTAATTGATCATAGTTCATTCCTCCATTGCTATTGTGGTATCTTGTAGCCATTTGAGAACAATCAAATATTTCATCAGCACAATTTTCAAAGTTAAATTGAATATTTTCCATGTTGAGACCATTGCCATCATGGGTTACTAGATCATTGACATTCAGAGGTTCCTGCAAGTAAAGATTTAAAAATGAAATAATTATAAGAAAAATAAAAAATGGATAAAATTTTTGGTTATTAAGAATTTTGATAATTAACAAAGTATTGTCAGGAGAACTGATCAAACATACAAAGCACGTTATTACGTCTGACAGTGCAAGTTCTAACCACTTCTGTCATTATTATTTTCCTGTGAAATAATGAAATACACTATTTATATGTCAATCATCTGAGCATTATCATCAAAACCAATATGCATGATAATGAAGATTTTAAATTGTGGTTGCAATTACGATTGTATTGTATTAAATACGGTTAAATATAGTTAGATGTGATCATAGCAAATTGATATCATGGTCAGTTGCAGTAACCTTCAAAACCTTTAAGTTTTGACATAATGTCACAATTCAAACCCAAATTTATGTACCTCTACTGTCATACATCTCCTTTAAGCAAAAAAAAAAAAAAAAGATTATTTTGTTATAACTGGGCGTAAGAAGTATAATGTATTAAATTGTGATTACAATTGTGTTGCATTAAAAGTAGTTAAATGCAGTCAAATATGGTCATTATGGACCGCAATCAGTGTTAGATGCGGTTTTTGTGATTTTCAAAATCTTTATGTTTCGACACATTGGCTATTGTAGTAGTACTTCTAACATTTTTGCAGATTTAAAACCTTGCACATGGTACTAATTGCCAAAAAGAACTTAAATTAAAGCCATGAAAGGTAATACCTTTGGCAAATTTTGGCGATTTGGATTTGGTGGCTCTTCCTCCATCCAAGGTTGAAAATCAACACATGGTTCAATTTCATTCAACTTATCACTGATCACATCAAAGGAACCATCATGATCATTTGGTTGTTTCTCCAAACTCTTGGTCTCATTTTTTTGCAACAAATTAATCAATTCCCATTCATGATCATTTGAGGCATTAAGCACAAATGCCAAGAACCTAGAAAACTCACTAAAAGAGGGACAACCAGTATAAGAATTCAAAACTTGACGCTTATGTTTCAAGAGTGAGCAACAACCATTTTGGTTCCAATTATGATCACAATCTTGACACAAAGAAAACTTATCATTCATGCAATGAACATATGCTGCTTCAGAATTGCACTTATCACATAGCAGATTGCGAGAATGTCTGCAAGATAAAGCATTTGCAGCATGAACACACACATCACATTCCAAACAAAGACGAGCTGAATCTGATTTGCAATAAACCACAGCTTTCATGATTCCACATAAATCACACAAAGGCCCCATTTTGATAATTCTATGATCTCACTGTTTATAACCTTTAATTAATGTTGCTCATAACATTCTTGTATCTCCATAACCTTCAACCAAACACAAATTAATCATCATCAATAATGATCAATATCAATTTAGTTGTCAATAAATTAGTTCTTCAAAGATATAAAACACTACTAAATTTGTGGTCCTAAAAATTTAAACAGTACTAAATTAGTCCCTCAAAATACACTTAATGAATTATTAATGGACTAATTTTGAGACAAAAATCTTTACAAACAAACATTTGAATGACCAAATTAATGTTAAATATATTGTGTAAAAACCTAAAAAATTGTAATAATCTTCCTTTAAATGCTTAAGGATTCTTTGATGTGCAGTAGTGCTCCACGAAACAGAGAATCCCTCAGATTTAAGGCAAATTAAGAACAGTAAAGCTAAAAAAAGTATGCATTTATTTTGGCTCAACAGAGGATTGCAGAAAAGCCATTTTTCTTTAAATTAAATTGTTTAAATTCAATAAAAAACATTACCAGATCATAAACTTATATTCATAGAATCAGAGTATTCAATTGAAATTCTCCTCCTTCCATTCTTTTGGTAAAAAAAATAAAATAACAGTGGTAAATTTAAAAAATTGACAAAAAGTGGTTGAGATTCACATACATACATTAATCCAAAAACGTAGAATTCCGGCTTAGAAACAGACGGTGAACAAATCCGGCATGACTGAGATACTTAGAATGTAAAAATAATGTTGGGAACAGTGAGAGAGTGGGACAAGTAACACAACTTATTTGGGAATTATTTATATATGATAATTATTTTCATGGTTTTGATATGTTTCTTACATGTGGTAAAATTGAGGCTCTAGAAATTGATAGAGATGATGACGTGGAAGGCAAAGTGGTGGAAAAATTCAACGTTTTTTTTACTTGGATGCTGAATCTATAGTAGTATAGTTAAATCGAAGCATATTTTATTGCGTTTATTTTGCATTGAGATGTGGGATTTTGAGTTAACACTATTCTCATTATAATAGCTTACTTTCCTTTTTACTCTCCTAAAACATGGGTTGCTAATAATACAATATATATTTATATTGGGTAGCTAAACCTGAATTCTCTCTAATATAGTTTTAGCTACAACGTGTAACAAGAGACGTGTGATGCGAATATATATATTCTTTTATTATTATTATTATTATTATTATTATTAGAATATTAATTATCTAGATACTGTTAATTGAAAATATCTATATTCAATAAATATAGTATTATTATTTATTTATAAAAAAATACTTGTTTACTATTTAGTACCATAAATATGTAATTCACGTTGATTTATTTTATTTATGTAATGAAAAAAATAGAAGAAAAATATTTATCTAATAATTAATATTTTTTGTTTCGGTTTATTTTGTCATCTTGAAAACTTTCAAGTGATATTTAAAAATAAATAAATATAACTTTTATCCTTGAAATTTCGAAAAAAAAAAGAAGATATTGTTAGTTCTTTATATTCAAAATACATACATTTAGTCTCCCATATTCAGAAATGTTTGTTTTTAGTCTTTAATTTCAACAATTTTTTTCCTTCATCTTTCACAAAAATATGTTTTTTTGTCCATTAATTATATGTTGTGAGGGAAATTGGACATTCTCAAACATAAGGGACTAAATGCATGTTTGATTTGTTAGATGATATAAATAAAAAAAATACTCCTTTTATTTTATAATAATATGCTATTGATATGCAAGTCTTAATGACAAGTAAGCAACTAGCAAGTTAGTTATAACTAAAGTTAGTTATAACTTTATTGCCTTAGCTGAATTCTACTCGATGTATATAAGCTTGTCTAGATATATTCAACAAGTTGAGTTCTCGTTTACAATTTCTAAATGCAGATTCATTTTTCAAAATTCTTAGTTTTCTTGATATGGTATCATTGAACCAGGAACTTCATCTTCTCTAGTAGATTGAAGCTGCATCCATGGCGACACCTTTCGCAACGTTCTCTCAATTTGTCTTAAGCAAACTCGATGAGTAGAACTACCTTCAATGGAAACGTCAGGTAAATGCTGTTCTTCGAGCTCATCAATTAGAGAGTTTTGTAGTAAATCCAAGAGTTCCTGTAAAATTCTTATCCGAAGAAGATTGCGAACAAGGAATGTGAATCCTGAATTTGTAGCGTGGGATCATCGGGACTCTCTGATCATGTCCTGGATTCTCTCAACTCTCTATGAATCGTTGCTAAGTAGAGTTGTAACTAGTTGTCATTCCTTACAAGTTTGGGAAGTGATTCACTCTCACTTTCATTCTTTAACTCAGGAAAGAACCATTCAATTGCGCTTGGAATTGCAAACAACAAAGAAATGAACTCGTTCTTGCAATGAATTCCTCCAAAGAATTCAAGCAATTGTCCATATGCTTGCTGCTATAATAGATCCGACCTCAAATTGTGAGCATCTTGATGTTGTTTTTCGTGGAATACCTATTGAATATGATGCATTAATCTCACCCATCAGTGCATTTCTCAGCAGAGATGATTCTCTCAATGTAGCGCAGGTTGAAACTATGGTACTTGCTCATGAAGCACGGGTAGAACAAGAGAAGCAAGTTGTCCTACAAGAACTTCTCACAATAAACCTAGTTGAATCTTCATCTTTAGCTCTCCCTACTAAAATCTTTGCCTCATCACAACAGTATCTGAATCCAAATCAGAACTCAAAAAACTTCAATCATCAAGGTAATGGAAGTGGCAAAGGATTTGGCCGTGGTAAAAGCCGTGGAAAGGGTGATCAAGGCCGAGAGAAGTTTGTTCAATGTCAAATCTACAAAAAAAAAGGGCATAATATTTGTGTGTGTTATCACAGACTAAACACTGCTCAATTTGGACAAGGCACCAATCCTTTTAGAGTTGTGAAACCTTCTTTCCTCGATTCTTCCATCCTTATGGGTTTGGCACCCCATCCCCCTTTGTAACACAACCAAATATGTCCGCTGCACAAGCAGTAATGCAATCTATCCTTGCTTTCCCAAACACTCTGCCTTATAATCAACCAAGTCCCATGCTACTCCATGAAGTTTGGCTAATAAGAAATCCATACTTAAGAATATGAGTGGATTCAACACGAATCCTTTTGTTGCAAGTCCACAAATGTCAGGTGCACATAACAAGTCTGACTATTATGGTTTCTAACACAACCACAGAACACTCCTTTTCAAATATAACATGCGCAGTTGCTTGGTTTACTGATTCTGAAGCATCACATCATGCCCCAAATGATCCTTAGCATCTGCTTTAGAGTGCCCAAGCTGCTAGAAATAAACACATACTAATGGCTAGTGATAGAGGTACCAAAATTTCACATGTTGGTTCTACAACTTTTAGGTCCCCTACTAATCCAAATGCCATGCTTTATCTAAACAAAATGCCAGTTATTCCTTCTCTAATAAAAAAATTAACAAGTTTGAGCAAGTTTGCAAATGATAACAAAGCTTATTTTGAATTCTTTCCTAAATCTTGCTATGATGTTTACCCCGGTGGCTTATACAGATTCTTCCCACATGTTCCAAGAAGACATTCACTCTCTGTCAAACAGTCTTCTTTACCTAGTCTAGGTAATAGTTGTAATCTTGTTACTAAACAACCTGTACTGATTCACCTAGTAGCTATAAACTGTGGCATCTAAGACTTGGGCAATTTAATCATGATTCTCTATCAATTGTAATGAAAATCTACAATGCATATGTTTCTAAGAATTTTTTTTTTGATTTATACAATTCTTGTTTCATAGCCAAGTCTCATTTATTGCCTTCTCTTCCCTCTATTATTGTTTACAGCTCACCTTTAGAATTGGTTTTTCTTGATGTATGGGGGCTAGCATCTGTAGAATCATCATGTGAATTTTTGTACTTTTTAACTTGTGTGAATGCTTTTAACATATTTACTTGGATTTTTCCAATTCAAAGAAAATCATATGTTATGTTCAAATTTCAATATTTTAAAAGCATGGCTGAGAAGCAACTTGGCTTCACTCTCAAGTATGTTCAATCAAACTGGGGTGGAGAATTCAAACCCCTTAATAATCTTCTATACAACAGGGAATAGTTCACAGAATAACCTGTCCACATACACATCATCAAAGCAGATTAGTTGAATGGAAACACAAACATATAGTAGAACTTGGTCTAGCCTTACCAAATCATGCCTCTCTTTCTTTAAAGTTTTGGGATCATGCCTTTCTTACTTCTACTTTCCTTATAAACAAACTTCTAACGTCTACACTATACAATTAAACTCCATACAAAACCTTATACAAAAAGCACCCTAATTATAACACCCTAAAGGGTGTTTGGCTGTGCATGCTTCCCATTTCTCACACCCTACAATCAATCCAAACTTAAACCCATATCTCAAGAGTTCATCATCCTAGGCTATTCTCAAAATCACCCAGGATACAAATGCTTGAGCAGAGAAGGAAGAATTTACATATCTAAGGATGTTCTATTCAATGGGTTCAAGTTCCTTTATCCTTCTATGTTTTATGATTCCATCACAACACCTAACACTATCCAATGCAGCTCTTTACCTATCTGTTGTCTCCAATACTTCCCATACAAACAAATCACCCTACCTCAGTCCCATACTCCAATCAACACTAGTCCAAACACATATAGTTCACATCAACAAATCATTCATATTGTTGATAATGCACCTTTAGCTTATTCACATTCTTAAAATTCAAAAGCAATATTACCTCACCCTTCTGAACCTGTCGTAATCAGTATTGCTCCCTCCTCACAAAATATAGCACAATCGGTGACTCTTAATCAACATCCTATGCAAACAAGGTCCAAGAATGGAATCACCAAACGTAAACATGTACTGCTCCCTCCTCACAAAAATATCACAATCAGTGACTCTTAATCAACATCCTATGCAAACAAGGTCCAAGAATGGAATCACCAAACGTAAACATCCTCCCACTCTTTTTCTCACTCAAGCTATCCCAAAGACGGTCAAAACTACACTCAAGGATCCTCACTAGTATGCTACAAAGAATGAAGAAATGCAAGCCCTTCACAACAACAAAACCTAGAGCTTAGTTCCTCTTCCACCAAACAAACATCCCATTGGTTGCAAATGAACTTTTACACTACAAGAAAAAATCGATTTAGCAACTGCAAAAATGGTCGCCACAAGCTGAAAAACGGTAACTAAACACTATGACGACCAAATTGGCAACCAAAATTGATCGATGGACAAAAAGCCAGTCATTAACTATGCGGCGACCGAATTTAAATTTGATCGCTAAGTGGTAACCAAAATTTTCCGTCGCTAAAATAGAAAAGTTCCGTCACCAAATGCAAGATTCAAATGGCTCATTTGTTTACTTGGTGACCGATAATTCAGTCCCTGAAAATTAAAAATTGGTCACTGGTATGCCCATTCCATCGTTATTTCGATCACTAGTTTACCTTTTTTTTTGTCAATTTTGGTCGCTAGATGTATCTAATTCAGTCGCCAGAAGTTGCTAATTCGGTCGCTAACCGTAAAAAACTGAAAAAAAAAACCTCTATTTTTTCACTCCCTATATCACTTATAAAACACTTGCAAAACATAAAATTGTTCCTAAACATTATATATTTAATATTTAATATTTAACACAAATGATCCAGAAAATCCAGAATTTCACCCCAAGTATCAATAATACATAAATCCAAAAGTATAAAACATAAAACAAAATATAAATGTCAACTAATAATATAAAAGTGTTCCTAAATTCATAAGAAGATAATATAGTCTAATTCTAGCTAAGGTAGGCATCATCATGATCCGGAGAAGGTGGGGATGAGAATATCCAAAACTAGCTTGGTTAAGCGATCCATGTGGATTTGGTGGAAGTAGAAGATGTGAAGGAGCACTCAATTTTGCTGTGATAGCAATGACACGTTCCGCGGCATCACTAGCCTTCCTAGCAACTTTAGTAGCAGCTCTCAAAGCAGCTCTAACCTCATCCTGCTCAGCTATAGCCTGATCTAGCTCACCTACAATCTTCTGAAACCTTGGTCATTCATTTGAATGTATGCCAGCATTTGTTCGCAGTTCTCTCCTAGCTCCACAGTCAGACTAGCCACATGTGTCTACAACGTTATGACCTCGGTTGAATCCACGTGTGGTGTGGCATGAGAAGTAGAGGCGAATTCTGTCTGGCTAAGCAATAGGGGGCTCAACTCTCCTTTGCCCCAAATAGTACCCTTCTTGGATACTCCTCCCACCACATCTAGGTAAATGTCGTTGTTAAATGCAACGGAGGCGGATCCCTCACCGATATTGCCTTGTAGCTCAAGTTTTCGTCATTGAGACTCAGTCTACACATGAAATGACACATGTTAGTAGTGAAATTATATTATTAATTATATTCTAAAAATATTTGACAATAATATCAAGTATAAAAGATATTTTTATACTTACCGCAATGTCTTCGGCATTTTTGCAAATCCATTTGCCATCCTTTAGCTTCTTTGTCTTCTCCATCATGATATTTATTTATTTATTATATACAAATTAACGATTGAAAATTCTTATCATACAAAAAGCATGCCACCGTACATATCATATATTCATATTCATGGATGAGACAAAGACCTTTCTTCAAACCTAGAATGTAAGAAGAATAATTTAAGCTACACAATTAAAATAAAATAGAATTGGGAAACTAGAATGCAAATAAATGAGTTTTAAACCAAATATAAAAACTATTATTGATCGGTGAATTAAAAGTACCAATTTATGAAAACTGATTCAAAAATAATTTGTAATTACCCACAAAGCTAATAAATATATCAATTAATTATTATAAGATTATAACAAAATTTATGTCAAAAGATCAAGAATGACATATATAATTGTGAAAATATGATTCATATCAAAACTATTATAAATATATAATAAAATGACGGATTAAAAGCCATATTTTAAAAACAAACCAAATATTTGATATTGATCAATGATCATATTAGGATTGCTATCCTACAAAATCTTAAATCTCAATTTTATTCTAATTTATTTGCCATCTTAAACATCCACAATCTCAATAATATACAAAATCACCATAACAAAGACAAAAAGGCAACGGCCAACGGCAAAAGAATAATCACAGGAAAATATATCATAATTCTTGCAACAATAATCTAGAAAAAATGACAATCACAAAAAAGGGATAATAAGAAACCTGATAATTGAATTGGGAGAGTCTTACACCATAACAATCACCATAAAAGGAGCCATCAAGTCTGCAGTGACTCTACCTCGCTGTAATAAAATTTTCCCATGTTGATATATCACAAGATATTGTGAATTCTTGAGACACGTTTTATTCACATAGATTTTTTAACTAGCGTAGCTATATACCACTCTAGTAGAATTTTTTCATAAACTACATTAAGAAGAACTTCTCCAAATTTCTTCTTCATTTGCCAATTTAACTTTAGCATTCAACAACTCCAAATCAATTAATTAGCTTTTAGATTAGAGATATTTGGAACATGCATTTTGTTGTGTAGTGAAAGGCCAACAGATATCCAAACATTTATTAGGTGATGAACACAATATAATATTATTATATCAAGGTAAATTAATTGTAAAGCAACAAAATCGAACATGAATATTTTAAGATTAATGCCAGTGGCGGACCTTGACTACATCTTTAGGGGGGGGGGCAAGCCACTAAAGGTAATGAATGCTCAAACTCTTGGGCCTCTTCTACTAGTCTTAGTGGTGGAAGGGATTAGCATCATCTTTATTGGGAGTGACATCCTCCTTTTTAGTATATAAATTTATGATTCTTATATATAAAATGATGGTGGAATTTTCAAAATTTGGTAGTCTCAATCCCTCTCACCGTCTTAGTCCATTATTTAGTTCTCTATTTCTGGCCCAATATTAGTTTTGTAGGCCTAGTAGTTCTTTTGTCTAGTTATGCTATGGACCTAAAGTTAATGATAAGCTTTGTATATATTCTTTTATGTTATATATTATGAGAAATACTTGCATAGAATATGTTTATTAGACATAATTAATAAAGTGTTAGTATTTATATAAAAATAATAATAATACAAATTTTTATATTTATGTTATTATTCTTTTAATACCACATTAATTTTTGATTGGTTGTGTACATGGACACATGTGTCTATACAAATCTAACTCATTACGAATAATATATAAATCATAAATCAAAATAAAATAAAAAGTTAGTTTTTCTTTCCTCCTTTTCATTCTCTTTCCTCTGAAGTAGATAATTCTAGAATGCTTTCTTTCTTCCATCGAAGCTTCAATATTCCTCATAATCACTATACATCAAAGCTACTAATTCTCATGAGGAATTCCAAATGTGCTCAAAGCCAGACCAGATCAAGTAATAACTAGTTAAAAGACAAGTAAAGGCACTCACGATGGATGTTTTGAGTGCTGTTTTGTAATCTACCATAGTTGTATAATGCATGAAGCTTCAAAAAACACAAAAATGATGGATGTAAGTTTTAGGTGGAGGTTGTTATATTTCTATATATGTAGTAGTAAGTAAAAAAGTCAGAATCTTTGGGGGGCCATGGCTACCCCCGCTTTTGAGAAGATCCGCCTCTGATTAATGCTATCTTAAATCTTTGGCATGCTAATTATTCAAGTTTTTTTTTTAATCTCTCATATCATTCTAATAGAAGAAAATATAGTTTGGTAATCACAATTATGAGTAATACAATAAACCTGGTGTTGCAGTCTAGGGTTTATTCTCTCTGATTTGATGTAGGGTTCGGAGTGCTTTTTAGATGTGTCTGTCTTCCTTCCCTTTCTTCAACTTCCTATATCCCTCCTTTCCTGGTTTCTTCCTCTTTCCTCGAGACCTTCAATCTCTGCCCTCTTTTCTTGTTCCACTGTCCTTCTTTCCTTTCTCGTGTATTTCCCAGACCCCTTTTGCTCCCCTGACCTCTTCTTTTATCCCCTTTCCCAAAAGCTGTTACTCTTTTAGCTATTCGTCGTCTCTTTGCCACGCCCCTGCTCCCCTTTTGCACTATGGGCCCTGTTAGCCATATGGGGGAATTAACGGTCAAATCCCTAACTTCTCTGTTTGATTACGCTGGATAGTGCGTCCTCTAGTGCACCTGCCTTGGCCTTCTCTTTACGCGCGCTCTTTCCCTTTGCTATGAAACTCAGCGTGGGACCCTCGATCCTCTAGAGCGTAATCACCACGGTTTCAAGGCGCATTTAATAGGGTAGCGTATTAGTGAACTGCACTTCTCCCAACAATACTCCCCCTGCGCTTTGGGAAAAGGTCAAAGGGCTTCTTCCAAGCGCATTACTCGACCCTTCTTTCGAAGCCTCCCCCCTTTCGCTGTTCTTACGTCATCACTGGCCCATGTCAACGCCAATCGCAAGTCACTTCTGGTCATTTCGCGTCTTTTCCACACTCTCTCTTAATCTTGCCACTCTCTTTTCAAGACGAATCATGTTCCCTTTGCTCTACCTCACTCCTCCTTTTGAATTTGAATATCTCTCCTCCTCCAAAGATACAGTCTGCTCCCTATTCCTCTTCGCTTACTTCCCTTCCTTCACTCCTTCAACTCCCATCGTCTTCTTGGACATGAGCTAGAACAGCGCTCTCAGCGTACCCGATTTCCTTGTAACGGAAGGGGTAACTATTGACTCTCTTTGTCCCTCAAAGGGTTTAGCGTTTGGTGTACGGGAGGAATTGCCAGATCCTCGCATCAATCCTGATGAGCACAGCTCCCCAGGTGGTCCCACAAGGGCAACCACCTGTTCGCCCCTAGAAGCGCTATACCCCTGCCGGGGAGATAGAGGCCTCTCTTGGTCCCTCTCATCCGGGGGTGAAGTCTATAGAGTCCAAACCAAGTTTCCAGAATCCCCTAATGCCTCCATCTACCTAGGTCCTTTGCTGCTACGCTCGCGCCTTCTTCACCAAGAGTTTCCTTACGTGCTTATCCAATTCGTTTCTTGGAGAGGAGTTACCGGTGGTTGGTCAGCGTGGGTAAGGCACACCTTCTCAGAAGATCCCGAGTTTGCGGAGATTCTTACCCAGATTGGGGTAGCGCACGCGATTCGTGCTTCCCCTGGCATGACAGTCGCCGGTCTTCAAAAGACTTTGATCTGCTCATGAGCGCTGGTGCACCGCGACCCACACCTTTATTGCATCCTGGGGGGAGTTTACCCCCACTCTAGAAGATGTGGCGATCTTGCTGAAACTCCCTGTGTTTGGGGATACCGATCTTCTTTCCTTGCGACTATCTCCCATTACAGTGAAGCGCGTCCATGACTTGAGGCAGGCAGCCGCTGCCAGTGATCGGTGGTGCAAGGACCCAGAGTCCTTTGAGTTGGGTACACAATCCAGCTCGGCCAAATACACGTACGCGACCTGGGTGAAGTATTTCTTCGGTGCCTTCGAAAATGATGCATTTGTGCCTGGGTACAACAAGGTCGGCAACAATCTCAGGCGTGTTGCATCCCTCGCCTTTTGGTTAAGTAGGTATGTGTTTCAAGGGCCTCCCTGGGAGTCCATCAGTTTTTCTGTTATGATCATGGCTTGCCTCCTAGCTAAAGGCAGGAGGCTCCCTCTCGCGCCTATGTATTTGGGCGGCCTGTATGGTCGCTTGGACCAAGTAAGTGAGCAGATGCGCCTTTCCTGTGGGCGCTTTGGCGTAAACTCTTTTGTGGACGTGGCCTTCTTACAATTATTCCTCTTAGAACGCTTTCGTTCCTATGGACGCGTCCGCTCTACTCTTCACATGTCAAGCGTATCTCCAGGGGACCCTGGGTCACTAATTCCGCGTTCTCACTACTGGCAGGGCTGCTCCATTCCGGGCTTCCTTTCTTCTCTCTTAGATCATGAAAAATTCTTCATTCAGCGTCCCTATATGTCCTCTCCTCCTAGCGTTGAGAAGGTGATGTCCCTCTATGGCGGTGCTTGCACGTCTGCTAGGAGATCCTCATTATCGGATGGGGTTTACGATTTCTGGGCCGTGTGCACTTCTCCTGGCTTGATCCCTGGTTATCTCGTGACTGATTCTTATAGCGCGTTCGGCGGTGCCTTGTGGCCTTGTGTTTACCGTCCTGATCGCGTTGCTCGCCAATTCGGATGGGATTCGTGTCCTTGTGATTTGACATTGGAGGCTGTTAGTCTTGCAGTTTGTATGGGGCCCTTTGTTAGTGCTGACTTTGACGTGCCTGGTGTGGTTGACGTTGCATGTGTACCTCCTATTGCTCGTGTGGGTGCATCAGCTTCCTCGTGGGTGCGCTACCAGTACAGGCTCATTGAATATTTACGCCAATACGAGCAAAAGCTTAGTACTATTCCGCTTTCTGTTTCCAGGATTGTATTACGTGACCCCTATTATGTGATTGGCAGCTTTAGTGAGTTGTCTGGTGAATTATGACCCTAATATAACTACTCCCCTTCTTCATTGGCGTTGCTGTGAAGCTATGGCAATGAAGAGACAGCATTGTGCCTTATCAGATTTGTGATTTGATGCTTGGGGTTATTTATGTCGTAGTATCTACCCTTTTTTTTTGTAGGTAAAGCACACTCCCCTGGTCAAGGTGTTTCTCTTGCTAAACGTAAGCTTGATGTTAGGGTCCTCGTTGAAACTGTGAAAGCAACAAGACGTTCTCGTGCTAAGCAGTCATCTGTTAGTCACTCTGAGCGCGTTTTTCACGAGAGAGTACGCCCTGCTAAGGCGGTTGAAAAGTCTGCGTGTAACGCTGGGATGGCTAGTGAGGGGTCCTCAGTTCCTTGTTCTGACCTCTGTGCTGGTGGATCTTCCAAAAAAGCGAAGAATGTGCGGGGTTCTTCAACTCCTCTACGTCAATCTGCCCGTCTACGCTCTCTAATGCGTGCGAAGACGGCGGTTAATGCTCTTGTTGTGGTAGAGCTCTTGGATACTGAGCTGCCACTGTCCGAGGAGTCTGTTGGTGGGTATCCGGTGAGTGTGGATGTTGCTGATGAAGATACCTGTACTCAGGAGCGTGATGGTTTGACATCTCGGCTTCAAGATGAGACAGCGGAGGGTATGTTGTTGGTTGTGGCCACACCCCATAAGGGACCTGATGATGGACCTGCTCATTAAGGTATTTCTCTGTTGATTACCCATATAGGTGTAATATGTCTTGTACTCCCGTTGTTTATGTGAATGTTAGCTGAGATGCCATGCTCCTCTTTGTTTATCATGTGTTGATGTATATTCTATCATGCGTAGGGTGCTCTGAGAAGAACACGCTCTCCCCTGTTTGTGATAACTCTGGCGGGGGCACTACTGGAGCAGGTGCGCCTGGATCGCCCGTTGCGATGTCGGCTCATTTCCCTGAGGTAGTGTGTGAAACTCCTTCTCCCTCGTTGGTTGCTGCTGCTGGGAGGCGTGTTGGCGGTCAAATCCAAGTGGTTTCCGAGTAATTGACGAGTACATTCGAGATACGGTATGGCCCTTTGGAGTTTACTGAGCTTGAACCGAAGTTGTTCTGTGACATAGCGCGTTCTCAATTTATTACATTTTTGCATCAATTTAGTTACTATCCTCCAGAGGAATGGCTGGCTGCTCGGAAGGCTGATCTGTTGGCTTACCTCCATACATTTAGGCGATTCGGTGTTAAGAGTTATTGGTTGGGTATGCTGGAAGAATTGGCCAATGTGAAATTTCCCTCTGAGGATGAGGTGCGCTGTGCTAGTGAGCTTCATCGGCTTGCAGCTGAGCGTGCCCAATCTCTAAAGTTGCAGTTGTCACAATTATTGAAGGATGTGGAGCAGATTCGCTCTCAGCTGCAGATTGAAGACGATAAGGTGGAGAGGTTGGCTGTGGAGCTGGACCAGCTTCAAGATGCCCGTGCCAAGCTTTCTGATATAGCACTTACTTGATGCCTCAGTGGTTGTATAGGCTTGTTGTTTACGCTATTGCACTTTTGTTGTTCTTGAACTATGTTTACTGTAATTGTAGTTTGTGACTTTGAATATTACGTGTGGGACAAAGGGGAAAAAGTGCCGAGTTGTTCCTGTCTTAGATGAATGCACTGGGTTTGGCCTCTTTTCTTTTGTGGTATGTATGGTATACATTTGCATGTATATACTTCTGATATGTCATGGTTTTATTTGTGCACTGATGACTAGCTAATGTACTTGTCGTTGAGTGTTACCGCCTATATGGTTCTGTGTGCTTGCAAAGTGAATATTGTCATTGCAAGTTGCCATTGTTTGTTTCCCTAAGCATTTATGTGGCTCAGTTGGCATGAAAATGACATTAGATGTCTTTTCCATTAATTGTTCCGCATATGAGCCGATAAGGAGATTCATTGTCCTAGGCGACTTGCCATGTTTTACCCAAATAGATGAGCCAGTCTGTATGGTTGGCGTGAGGTTAGCAAATCAAGTTCGCGCCCCATTTGTTCTGGCGATTATATCATGTGTGACGAGTTTTCTTCATGTACATATATATGAACTTGTCTTGTACTTTGTTTTCTTTTACTAGTCTTAGGTTGTGTCTAATCGCCAGATTTACAAGTGTTGTGTTAGGCGGTAACGTAATTGGTTTATGACGTGTTAAATGCGTGCGACTTATTGTAGTTGGGGGGGCTTTGAATGATTGCAAGTTCGTTTGTGAATAATTAGTAAAAGAAAGCGACAGTTAAATATCATTGTTGTGTGAAATGATATATGAAGAGGGGAAGCGGAATACGCAATCGAGACCAAAGTATTAGGTGTGTGTAATTTGAAGCACACGTGTACTGAATAATCATTGTTCCTGAATTCATTGTGATACTTTGTATAAGTTACAGCCCGACAAAAATGCAGCGTGTTACATTATCATGACCAGAAACCAGTCTTGTTTCCCAGTGCGCTGTCATGCATGACAATAATAAAAGAAAATGCCATGATACAAAAATGCTGCATAATGCTTTCAGGATACTTACACTGCCATGTATGGCTCATGCATAATATTTTTTAATAAACTTGAAATTCAGAGGACCTACTTGGTGTCCGTCCTCTGGGTGATGTAATGTGCAGTACCCATTCGGGTGAGCATCTTTGATGATATAGGGGCCCTCCCACTTCGGCGTCCACTTAGAGGTGTGCTGGCCTCTCATTACTGCATCTGTTGCCTTTAGGACGAGGTCGCCTTCTTCAAACATTCTGGGCTGCACCAATTTTTCATATGCTAACATCTCCCTATCATGTTTCCTGATCAGCTCTGCTTTGGATTTGAGTCTCGACTCCTCAATTCCTTCCGCTACCGTTGCGTGCTCTTCTTGCGACCCCTGCAGCATGCACGCTGAGGGCACTTCCAACTCTATTGGGAGCACAACTTCTGCTCCATAAACCAAGGCAAATGGTGTAGCTCTTGTAGAACCATGCTTTGTTACTCTGTACGCCCAAAGGGCCAATGCAAGATATTCGCTCCAGTCAGTTGGGGAATCCTCAACCATGCGCGACATTATTGTCAACAAGCTTTTGTTGGTGGACTCCGCCTGGCCATTTGATTGTGGGTAATAAGGCATAGACTTGTGGTGTTTAATCTTGTACGCATCTAGGACATCTGCCACGCGTTTGTTAATGAAATGCGTACCATTGTCTGTTACAATTCTTGCTGTAGGAAAGAAGGGCTACTGGGGGTTTTGTACATGTGCTTCATCTGGCTGCTATAGGTTTTGTACAACCTCACGCGCTACTGGGGGCATGGACTGCGCTCTTCTCGTAATGCCAACCTCTGGGTAGTTAGTTGCTGCGTTCTGAGTAGGGTTTAAAAGTAGTTGTTGGGGTTCTATGCTAGGCCTTACGCCTCCATGTTGTGATTAGGCTTGCAGGTTGGCTATTATGTTGGCTAGGTTTTGTTGTTCGGCAATGAGAGAATCCAGTACAGCGGACGGTAATGTGATTAGGCCAGCGGGGGGGTGCTACGGTGGGTGTCTTGGTGGTGGGGCATGTGTGGAGTGAAGGTAGGGCGCGTGGCTAGGTGTTAGGTGTAAGCTTGTGGGTACGTTGCTGTGTTGCTGCATGTTGGGTGCTTGGAAAGTAGGGGTGGGAGCGCGTGGCATGTGGGTAGGGGTCTGTGTGGTGGCGGGATTGAGTCTAAATTGCTAAACACAATTTGTGTTGGTAAAGCATGTGTCTCGAATCCTCCCAGCAAGTTTTGTTCTTGTACCAGAGTTGAGTGTTCGATGTGTGGTTGTTCCAGGTCGGTTTCGTTGCTTAGTGTGTCTATGTTGATCTCTTCTAAGGTGAAAGAGAGTCGTCGCAGGGTAACATTCATTGGAACGTGGTTTTCCATGGAAAATGGCACACCTCCACGACCAACGGCACCAATTGTTGCAGTCTAGGGTTTATTCTCTCTGATTTGATGAAGGGTTCGGAGTGCTTGTGAGATGTGTCTATCTTCCTTCCCTTTCTTCAACTTCCTATATCCCTCCTTTCCTGGTTTCTTCCTTTTTCCTCGAGACCTTCAATCTTTGCCCCTCTTTTCTTGTTCCATTGTCCTTCTTTCCTTTCTCATGTATTTTCCAGACCCTTTTTGCTCCTCTGACCTCTTCTTTTATCCCCTTTCCCAAAAGTTGTTACCCTTTTAGCTATTTGTTGTCTCTCTGCCACGCCCCTGCTCCCCTTTTGCACTGTGGGCCCTGTTAGCCATATGGGGGAATTAACGGTCAAATCCCTAACTTCTCTGTTTGATTACGCTGGACAGTGCATCCTCTAGTGCACCTGCCTCGGCCTTCTCTTTACGCGCGCTCTCTCCCTTCGCTATGGAACTCAACGTGGGACCCTCGATCCTCTAGAGCGTAATCACCACAGTTTCAAGGCGCATTTAATAGGGTAGCGTATTAGTGAACTACGCTTCTCCTAACACCTGGTAATAAGCAGAGCTTTTGTATGTAACATCTTGCTTTTAAATTGTTGGATAAATAGACGAGGAATTAAGAAGACGTTGTGCATTGGGAGTATCACCACCTTAAAAGCAAGATTCTTGGCAGACCTCCGTGCAACCTGATCCTGGTCTTGCTTCCCAAGGTTAACATAGCGACACGTGGAACTCGTGCACTCGAGAACTAAAGCGTTGGAGTCTAAGTGGACATCTTGCTCATAAGAATAAGAAAAAGGAAGAGAGGATTTCTAGATGTTCTTAGCCACTAACACCACCTTTCTGTTTATAGGTGAGAAATAAAACACCTAGGAAATGAATTAGGACATTTAGAAGCTGAATTTGGACGTGTAGAGGATGGATTTGGATGCATAGCATAGAGGATGAATTTGGATGCCTGGCATAGAGGACGAACTTGGACGCATCAAACCCTTATATGGACACCACGCATAAAGGATGAACCTAGACATCTAGATGATGAATCAGGACACTTCTTGTATTGTCATTATCCAACAAATTATTAGACTTTGCATGTCCTAAATAGCTTTACATTTATTCGGGTTAACCTCATTTACCTAATTAGTCAACATAAATCAATGAAATATACCAGCTTTTATGTCAAAAGTACATTTAGAAGCATTAGGTCTAAGATCACACCGTCACAATTTGTTGGAATACCTCGGTTAAGTTAGCAATTGGATCTTTGTCCGTAGGTATTTTATTGATCATGTTGTCTATGTGAGCCTCGTACACCATTCCAATTTTCTCTTTGAACGCTTGGTTCATCACTGTTTTCTTTTGCCCAAAGGGCATTATTGTATAATAGAAAACTTCCTAGTTTGTTATGAAAGCCATCTTCTCCTTGTCATCTGGATGTATTAAGATAAGGTTATACCTTGAATACGCGTCCATATATGACAAATATTTGTATCCCGTCGAGTTATCTACTAGCTTATCAATGTTGAGCATTCAAAAATAATTTCTAGGGCAACCTTTGTTTAATTATGTGTAATATTTGCATATTTACCATTTTCTATCTTGACCATTACAACATTTTTAGAAAATCGGCTTGCAGTAAATATGTGGTTTGTCCCTCTATTGCCTTTTGCCTTTGAACTCCCATATATGTTTCTTTTTGATAAACTGAGTTTACTATCTGGGATTGGGCCGACTTGAACTGTTAGCTTGTCCCATTTAGGATGAAGGTTTTGATGCTAAAATGATGCTCTAGGATCTAGATTCATCACCAGAACATTTGATGCCTTGTTATCTTGTTTTACCATTTTCTTATCTCAGTAAGATAACTCTAGGTCACTACATCAACTTTATCTCCTTCAAATTTCATTTTTATATAAATGGTAGACTCTACCTCTCCTATGGAGTTTAGAGATGTTACTCCAGGAAAAACATTACATGCCGAAAGGCAATATACTATTAGAAATTTAATTGTGATAGAGCGTACCTCTAATTTCGCTCTATGTTATCTTCAAATCTATATAACTCTAGTAATATAGTGTTTCCCTTAAATTCAATAAAACTCCCTTAATGTAAGACATACAAAGATCCTATGAAATTCAATAAGACTCTATTTTATTCGGCACTAGCTTCTCCGACATACAAAGATTCTATTAATTCATAATTACTAGTAGTAATAATCTATCTTTATTCTGGTACATTTTTAATAAGTCAACATAAAAAAACTATATTGTCAATCCATAAAACTGTGATATTCGCTATTAAGAGGTACTTCATCTGTTTTCAAATATAAGCAAATTTTTTCACAATACTATGTTTTTAAATATAAACAAATCTAACTATTTGTACTTGTATTTATTGAAAACTTATCTATTATACCCTCCACTCAATTCACTCTCTCATTTATTATAGTGGTTTTGAAGAGGAGAGAGAGTAACTTAATGGAGGGTAATTTAGAAAAACAAATTGACTTTTTGATAGATTCAAAAAAATTAAATGAGGCTAACTAATTTTTTTAAAGGGTGTGAATTAAATAATTTTTACTTATAATCGAAAACGGAAAGAGTGGCTACTAATAGTGTCGCACACATTAGTGTTACCGGACGCACCATACTTTGTCCGAGTTCAATAATCCGATAATAGTTAATTTCAAACAAATTTTGAGTTCAAACAAGTGATTTTTAACTACTGACTTCTAGAATTGTTTTTAGTGTAAAGTGATCCGGAAGGGGTGTGTGACGTGAATAATATACCCATACTAAGGTGTACATTGTCATTCATTATTAAAAAAAAAAAAAAAACACCGTATATAAGATGAGGGTGGAGTCAGGAGTGAAAAGTGCAGAGTGAAACAGAGAATCTGGGTCGGGTCAAGCCACAGAGTGAAGTCGTCGTTGAACCATTCGTGCTGGAGCTTCCGATCACACACAAAAGAAGAAAAAAAGCTTCCGATTCGAAACTGCTTCATAGTGCAAATTGCTACATCTCACTCCTTCACGTTTTCCCCATTCAATCTTCTACTTCAAGGTAACCAACCTGACAGCAATTTCTTTTTCCTTTTGTTCTTCTTTTTTCGATTTTTTTTCGTTTTTACGATTTCGCTTCCCTTATTATTTGGTTCGCATTTTCTCAGCTACAACATCATTGTCATAACGTTGGGAATTTCAGGATTTAGGGTTAAGATTGCGTGCTGGAATTGAAGGCTAATATTGATTATTCTCTTCGAACCATTCACTCGCACTACAGTTGAATATGGTTGAACGAAAGCAATTCAAAACCAGGTTATGTGTTCTCTATCAGCGAGGGCGCTGCACGCGCCATAATTGCTCCTTCGCGCATGGGAATGCTGAAATTCGACGATTCTCTGCCTCATATAGTGGTAAAGTGTTCTGCTTTACATTTCCCATGTGTGATTTTTATTTATTTATTTTGGGTGGAGCCGTGGAGGTGTTTAGTTGAGTCTATATCTTGTGAATTGAGGTCTGTGGGACACTTGACTATATGTTTATGTTAGTTGAGGGACTTTGATGGGTGCATAATGCATTGGAAAAAAAGCACAAAACTGTGCTGTGTGTTACTCGGTAATGGGGATTTTGAGTGACAGCTACTTATATGAATGCATAGCTGGTTGTGTATGGTTAAAAAAAAAAAACCTCTTAGGTAATCTTTTTTGTTGATATGTTTCTATCATTTTTTCCAATTCATCACTTCCTTCCACTGTTATGTGGCTCTTTTTGGCACCATTACTTTCATGCTATTGTAAGCTTGTTTTTGACAACAACTACGATGGCAAACTCGAACCTATTACCTCAGGCAGTTCACTGCTACAAATTTTCTATTTGGTCAGCAGTTCACTACTACAATTCTTTTTGCTTCCTCTTAAGTGGAGAGAATCTTGGAGATGCTTTCAGGCTTTAGCATCATGACATTGCTGTCTTCTTATCATTATTTTGTCCTTGTTTATTTTTGGGAGGAGGGGTTTGAAAAAAGGAATTTTATTAAAATGGAAAGATGGGATGGAATGGATACAAGGAGGAGTATAGCACTACGTTATTACCTTTCGTTATCTTTTGGCTATTCATTATCACAATTATTTTGTTTTTCCGTTTTCCTTTTTGTCGTTTTCCTTTTTTTTGTTTTTTATAGCTGTGCGATATGATGCAACACTTTTAATCTGCTTTATGTTACCTTGTCTCTCTAGTCTCTGGATTATGGCATTTAATAAATAATTTGATATTCATTGTAACTGTAATTTGGTGATCTGTTTGCACTTACTTCAATTATTCTTTGCGCTTACTTCTATTATAAGTATTGCATCTGCTTTGATCATTTCCAGTTTTGTTTTTCCTCATAGGAGTCCCATAAGCCCACCATTGTGTGGAGGGAAGTTAATCAGAGCAAAACATATTATTTTATTTCCTAGCTAATTTTGTCTCCATCAGATTTACCTTCTTTCTTTTTTTTTTCCTTTTTTATTTCAGTTTGGCATGATTTCTTTTCTATATATCATTTCATGCATTTTAGATTTTTCATATCTTTATCCTTGAACCTTTTGATTACTTCCTCTCTATGCCTAAATCAAGCTATATTTCTTTTCTGGATTTTTGAGTTCAAAAGAATGTTCTGGAATGAAAAAATTACACATTTTTGAAGAGCTCACTGTGTTTCTTCTTGCATATATATATGACATGTAATATGTTCTTGGACTATTTGTAGCCCACTAGTCCTATTTCATTCCTTGTTTCTATCATTTGCTTCTTCAAAAGCCTTTAACAATTTTGCATGTTACGAAATGCCTCTGTCATGTGAAGTTGCATGGCAAATCGATCGATGATAAGAATACAAAGCACTGCTTGAAGAGAATATACTGATTACTGAAAGAGAGAAACACAAGGAAATAATTATTTAGAGATTTCTCACTACTTTCATGGCATTTCTGTCAAACTATTTGTTCACACTCCCAACTTGTTTTTTTGACACTCCAACTCTTCTGCTTAGCTGGATTCCGTACTCTTTAAACACGAGGGATCTGCATACCTACTATCTGATAGACTGGTCCATATGTCTGTTGATTGTTTATGCTGATACAGAAGCTTAGATATGCAATAACAAATAGTGTATGGGATTAATATCAGACTATTTAATTCACTGATTGGACGTCTGGTCACCTTATCTTGTTGGGACTGCTGAATTTCCAGCAGTATGGATATTTCATTTTCGATGAGAGATTCTTCACACTTGATTCTGCTGATTGGTTTATCTCGAAGGGAGTGCTGGTGTTGATTGTGGCATTGTGTTTTTTTGTTTGTTTTTTATGCTTCAATCCATAAATCTATGGAACTACTGTGTTTCCTGAAGGATCATCCGATCATGATTAGGCTTACATGGATATATCGTGCTAGGCTGCTAGCTTCATATTTTGACTGGAAGCAAGTTCAGCGAATTTCCAAATCATTTCATATACAAATTCCATTACTTGATATATGGAGCTTATGGTATTCCTTTTATCCAGTACTTCTGGATGCATAGCTCTTGGACAAAGGCAAATTGGAACTATTAATGGAGATGATGTAAGGAAATCAAATCTGATAGCATGCGGATGGATTTTTATTCTTAAGCATCTTGGATATATCTCTGCAGTCTGCATTTGAGATTGTATTTTATATCTCATATCTCAACAAGATGAGGATGTAAACTGTTCTTAGTCCATTGCTACCTTGATTATACTTCAAAGATATAAGCTGCATACATGGTTTTTACTGTATCTGTCATATTGGGGGTGCTAATTTCTATCTCCTCTTTGCTCTTACATGGGAGGCACTATTACTATTCGTTTTTATGTTTCTCTTGTTATTCCGATCAATGGTAAGCTTGGTTTCATTCTCATTTGATGCCTTCTGCTTGTATCTTCTGAAATGTTCGTTGCCTTTAATTTCAGTCTGTAGTAATGGAGTACCTTATTGCAGGTAGGAGAGACCATTTAGGTAATGACTTGAGGGATAAACTTGACAGAAGGCATTTATCACCCAGAAGATACTCACCAGCTCGAGATGCAAGAAGTCGCCAGCCCTTTCATGGTCAGACACAGCAGCTTTATATTTCTGCTTTCTCTCATTATTATTTTTAGTATAATATCCTCATTAGTTCTACTTTGGTGTGGATTTTCTGTCACTTATATACTTACATTACATGAATGGTTTTATTTCCGTGATAGCAATTTACATTTCACATTCTTTGAGACTGATGTCTTAAAATCTTGAACATGTCTGATATAACCATTTTCTAGATTTTAATACTCCCTCTAGTCCAATATATAAGTTATATTTGTGATTCTTTTGATGGTCCTATATATAAGTTACTTTATAAAAATTTTAAAGCATTAACTATTTTTTCTTTCAGTATTACCTTCAATCATGTGTAGTGACTCTATACATTCCAATTATTCTCAAAGATAATGAAAGTGAGAAGAGAGATTAATGAAACTTATAAATTTTTAATTAGGGTAACATGGGAAAGTCATATATATATATATATATATATATATATATATATATTTTAAATCAAGACTATTAATTACTCCTAATCATAACTAATTTTTTAATGTCTATGAATTAGTTAAAGTGTCTTGTATATAGTACCAGAGTAGATCTTCAGGCAAGAGATTGTCACTGTGGAGAGTGGCCATTGCTTCAACATGAAGTTATGCACCTCTTTTAACCTCTGCATAAATGGGAGTTCCCATTTGTTTATGTGATTTTATTTCTTAATGCTCAATATCATGTATCTTTTTTTACCAAAAAAACATATCATGTATCTTTCTGCTGACACGCATGCGCACACATACACATATATATAAAGAGAAAGGGATGCACATGGTGTTTTACTGAATGATTTTTCCCTTTTTCTTTTTATTTATGTTTTTGTTTTGTGAATTAAAAATTGCAGAATACAGTCCTTCGAGGTCTTCTGAGAGAAAAAGGTAACTCAACACAAATAACTACTCATAATCTTATGTATGTCCTGTAGTTTCTGTTAGCATTGTTGTCTGCTACTTTTGTTCACGTGAATGTAAAACTATATTGAAATGTGGAGTGTTGTTAAATAGCAGCCATGGCGGATTTCGGTTGCGGATTGTAGGCTGAACCGACACACAACAGACGTGAAAAACGCCATCACGAAAAACGCCATGTCTCGCGGTTATGGCAGCTAGGGTTTTTTTGGTCACTGCAGCTAGTTTTATTAAGGCACAGTGCCCAGTCTCATGTGGCAGTCACGTGAGTTTTAAAACACACATTCAGGCCTAATAATATATATTATATATTATATATTATATATAATAATAATAATAATAATAAATAAATAAATAAATAATGACATATAATAAAACCTAAAACTTTAGTTCTTCACTTCTTCTCCAAGCATTCAGTCTCTGGCGACACCAAAATGGTGGCTGTGGCCCTCTGGTGAGCCTCAAAAGGTTTTTTTTTTTTTCAACTTCTCTGTTTCTGTGGGATTTCTTCTTCCCGTTTAAGTTTTTCTTCACTCTTCTCCTCTGTTCTTGGTGCTCTGTGCTGTCTGATCACTCCTCTCCTCTGTTTCATGGTCCTCTCTGTTGTCTGCTCTTTCTTTCTCATCTAGATTTTTTCCCCCTTTTTTTAAACCTTAAAGTTTCAGTTTTCATTTGAAACCAAGGTCTAGACTTAAGTTTCAGTTTCAATTTTTAATGATGTGTTGCTACTTATAGTTTATTTTTGTGTTTGCTATCTTTTTTCTAATTTATTTTACAGTTTATATATTTCATATTTATACTAGTATATAGGTTAATAGGTTAATTCCACCCTTGATATAAACTTCTGCCATTTGCCCGCGACACTATCAGATATTTTTCATGGCGGAATTTTGGCTTTCCACGAAAGACCATGATCGCAATTTAACAACATTTACGTACTATATTTGAGAGAGAGAGCTGTGAAGTTCATAATTCTATTTAGATAGAAAAGATCTTGATTTGGGAGCAGCAGCCATTGAATGAGGGAAAACTGGAAAAGGTGGGGGACTTGGGGTTAGATTTGATACCTGTCTGAATACTAGATAAGAAATTTTCGAGTAGTTCTAATTGTGACCCGTGAGCTGATGAATGAGTTTCCATTTTCTTAGTGTTAGCTTCTGGTATTAATATTCAAAACTATCCGTTATTACTGAAACATGCTGTGGGCATAAACATGGTTAGCCAAGTTCAACATTTGATACCAAAAACTTGGTGAAGAAATTTCTTGTCTTGAAATTATGTCTTCACTCTCTGGAGTCCTGACAGTACACATAACATAAAGACTGGAGTGTGCCTCTGTCGAGGCAGACCTTCAATTTGTTCATCTACTATTTCATTGTTCCAAATTCTCATCCATGTTTCGACCTAATTATCAGTTATTGCTATTTCAGTGACAGAAGACATAGGAGAAAACAGGGAATTACTGGCCCAAGCGATATATCTGGAAGTTTGAAAGCCTCAGATAGAATTCAAGATAGAGTTAAAGAAGGAAATTTGCTTTCCTCTGGTTCTAGAAATACTCTTGATGAGCAGGTTGGAAATTCTGTCTAATTTTCCTTATCATAATATGTAAAATTCTCCCTTGTTTGTTCTATAAAATTACATGTTTTGTATTCTTGGAACTGTGTGCAGCTGAAGAAAGTACATGCCGATATCAACACTCTTGAGAACCGAAAATTCCAACTAGCGGTTAGTTTTGTCTCTTGTAGCTGGCTTTTGTCTATTCTCTGTCTATTTTGCTTTGTTAACTTTACACCTAAAGAATGAATAATTTTTTTGTATCCTGTAGTATGCACTACATCCACTAACAAAATGTTTGGTGTGTAGTATGGAATAGGAATATGGGATAGAAACATATATTATTGGTTTACTTGTTGATGGGAAGTTGGAATAGGTTGGCAGAGTACTCCCATTCTCAGTTGCTCCCTGTTCATTCCGAGAGGACAAATTGGAGTGCTGAATTATTTTCAGACTTTCAGTAGATGTTCAACTGTGCACAACAAATATTTGTTGAGGCTTTATTCTGATACTGATTTTGAAGTATTGTTTTATGTGATGTCTTGAGAATATTAATGAAATTCACTTCCGATCCACTTCGCCCAAATGAAATGGGAAAGGAAAATCCTATTTTTTCTGCTGACAAATCAAAAAATAATTCTGTTGGAGTTGGAATTTACTTCAAGTCATAACTTTTTTTTTTTAATTATTTGTGATGTACAAATGCACACTTTTGAAGGTCTACCTAGATGAGAGTGTTCAAGAAGTGGATAGCCTTAATTCTAAAATTCAGGAGCTTGAGGCTCAATTATGCAAGGAGAATGAGGAGTGTAAAAGGTACTGCAATATTTCAAAATGCACATGTTGATAATTTTTATTACCCTATCCATTACTTTGACAGTTTGTCATCTATCATAATGATGCTTTCCTGGCATTTCTTTTTCCTTTGTTCTCCCTGGAAAATTCAGAGCCACTTCAAGAATAAGGAAGTTTATTAGAGTGCATAATCATATCTCACAGTTACAAGATGAAGTGAAGAGGCAAGTTACAATTTTTTGCTTAATTTTCTTGTTAAGTTCTTTCCGGACTGGCATTGCATCATAGACTTGTAGTATGATTTTATGCCCTTTTGATGCGCTACTGCTTTTTTTGTTGAATGAATTCCTTATATAATTGTTTGAGGTAAAATTTTGTATTATTTGTTTGCTTTATCATTTTGTGTACAGATCACAGGTTCAACTTCAAAGGTTCGGAGATCAACTTGTGTCGGACATTTCTAGAATTGATGCCAACGAAGAAGATTTAAGCATTGATATTGTAAGCAATGGTGAAAATACTGGTCTTCCTCCAATCATGAAATGTAATGCAGAGCAGATTGATGCATCTCCCCACAGAAAAAGGCTGCGTGTTGAACAAGATTTTGTAGAAGAGTTAAAACAAGGTAGTAGTTCTGAAAAATATGATGATTTTGGTTTCATTCAGCTGTTTAGGATTCCCAGAAATACTAGACCTTTGCTAACCGGAACATTGAGAGGCTCAAAACTAGTATATCTCCTTTCATCTGTTTGGGAATACTTATGTTGACGCAACTTGTAACCAGGCAAGCAACTGTGCCCTTTTTTATAATGTGAATAATAATAATGAACAGTTGTTTGTTAAGGGTTTATCTTCTGTAACCAGTGGGATTCTGGACAACAAACATTTGAGGGTGTTGTTATCCAGTGGTCGATTATAAATGGACAAGTTTCTCCTCACCCTCATAAGCATGTTTCCTCTTAATATTTATTTAATAGGAACATAAAGGTATACAAGTTTATTGGACATCCCTAGCTCAGTTTGTAACTTTGTATCGTCTTGGTAGTAAACATTAAATTTTTGCAGACTTTGCACCAGAGATGTGATAGACTGTTTGATCCAGTTGCTGATTTCCAAAATCATGTCTGCATAGTTTATCATGAATTTCAAGGATAAAAATTGTAACCAAATTTAATTATTATTTTGATGTCTTTTAAATGACAGCAAGCTAATGTCTGGTTAAAAATTTGCTCTCAGTTGTGACTTATTTATTTTCATGTTTTGCTGTGCAAATATGTTTAAACTTCTTTTAATCTGGCCACTAGTCATGGTTATTGTATTTGCACTTGTTATTGATGGTGACATTTGTAATGAGCATGCAGATAGATCAAAAGTTGCGCATTTGGTTGAGACAACAAGACCAAGGAAGCGTTCTCGCTGGAATTTGTCTGCTCAATCGAATGGCAATGCTTCCAAGGGCCTTGAGGCCCCAAACAATGGAACTGAAATTACTAGGCCTCTAGATCTTGAAGGCAAGCACAAGAGTGGAGTATTGAATTCTTCTAACAATAACAACCTCTGTTCAGAAAAGGTACAAATATATTTTAATTTCATGGTGTGCTGTGTTCTTCATCGCGTCATCTTGTCTTTTCTGACGTCCCCTTCTTATCTTTCATTCATACATTAAACTTCTTTGTATCTTATCTGCCTTGAATATGATTTTTGATAGTTGATTATTGTCATTCTGAATTACCTTTTCGATTCTTGACCATCAAATATGCAGTTGAAGGAATCCAGGATTGAAGTACCATCAACCAGCATGGCAGCTCACGTGGCTGATGAGGAAGTTGAGATTGAACTTGACGATGGAACCAATATCAATGAAACTGCAAACACACAGAATGAAAATGGAGTAGCATCCGAGGTGAAGGGCATGCCACTTATGCTTCCCCCAACTTTGATTCCACGTAGCAACAACAATTATTCGCAGGTTTGTTCTTCTGTGGGGATACATACATTTTGTAATGCCTTAAAAAATGGACATTCCTAAACAAGCATTTGTAACTGTGCTTTGGCTAAATGTGCAGTATGAGGGCAACGACGAGAATGTGGATGTGGATGGTCTTGATGAAGCAGCAGCAGGGGCACATGTGGATATAGTGTAACTGGTAATAGGCGATTTCTTGTGCTGGCACAAAAGAAGTTGAAAGCGTCAATATGTTGAACTGTGTATTTTTTGGTAGGATATGATGCAGATTAGTGAAACAACAAAGTGATGAGTTTAATATTTATCTTTGCATGGATGATGGATGTAAGGTTACATTTTGTATTGGTTGGTGGTTTTGAATTATTATATAGCATGCATAAGAATACATGCCATATTTGTGGTGGTGCTGGTTTATAGTGTCTATTGATTATACTACGTAATCCCCTTACGTATTGCCTTTTTTTTTTCTTTTTTCTTGGTTTTCTAGATCCAATTCTAGGATTCTTTTTGGGTGTGGCTATTGCATTCCATTAAGACTATTGCTACTCATTTTAAATTACTTTTTTAATTTAAGGTCTTGTTAAATAATACTCTTGAGGTACTTCTTAAGGTTATCACAATTAAAAAAATAATTATTGATGTACATTATTCCGTCTTTTAAAAATAAAAAATAATATTTTTTAACATTTTTTTATTACATTTAACTTCTTAAATAGTGTCATTAGGACATTATATATCATTTGCCTTTTTTCGGTATAACCATGGGTTTTTTCACCCTTAGGATAAGGTTAATCTTGTTCGCATCAAATTAAAGTGTTATTGTATAAATATTAAAATATTTTAAAAAAGAGTGGCAATAAATTTTTGAAAGTAACAATAGTCCCACCTCTTTTTTAAGTAATCAAATTGATGATAAATAAATTTTTAAATAATTAAAATAGGTTTCACCCCTAAAATATCCGAATTGAAGGTACATTTGAATGGAGTCATAACCAGGTATACACTACCATTCTTGGTTTTGACTTTGACAAAATGCTAATTCAAGAAGTGTTTCATTTGGCCATAATGCTTACATGAAACCTCATCATATTTGTTAGTTACTCTCAAATGGTAGTAGCATGCTTGCTGGAGCACTCAATCTATTCATACATACACTAACAAGAAAAATACCATTGTTATTTCCTTGTATTGTTTTTGGATACATTATTTCTTTCTATTAATTCTCTTAATATTTTATAAGGAATATATTTAATAAAAAAAGATATTAAAAATATAAGAAACAACTAGTTTTTTCTTTTTTTAATATATAGAAGGATTAGTACAAAGAAATTGTAAAAAGATATAAAATTATTCAAAGAAAATAATCTATTCAAACACAGTAATACTACTACCAAGCTAATCCTTAGCTTCTAAGTATTGTGCTGCTAGATGCCTCAGAAATATTAAAAACTTCACAGCATTAAATTACATTAAATTGAAAGTGCTGTTATGTATTTATACTAGTATCGAAAATCCGTACAACACACGATTACAAATATCATAGGAATAATAAATTTGTTATTGTTATAGAAGCAATTATAACAATTTTTTTCTATATAAAATACAAACATAAATCTATAAATGCTTAAATAAATATAAATAATAAGTATAAGTAATAATTATAAAATCATTATAATTAAAAAATTAATGATGAATTAGCTATTTAAATATTTTGAAAAATCTCGTTAAAAATTATACTTTTTGTAGTAAAAGTTGGATTGTCATCGTCATTTAACTCTGGAGATAACAATCTAAAGTTGCTTATAGATGAAAACTGGTCTTGATAACTACATATCAACTTGTGAAAGAGTTTGTCCTTGACATTATTTATAGTCATGGCAAAACAAAGTGTCGATAAAAATTGTGTTCTTTAAAATTTGTTCAATATTTAAATTCATTTTAGGAATCAAAGATTTTTTTGTCCAATATTACAATCAGTTACTACAGTTACAAGAATTATATTTTTTTCTCAATTGATTAAAAGTCAAACAAAAATTAAAAGATAATTATTTATTTTTTAACAACTTTTTTCCTTCCCGTGAGCATCAAGAATATAAATATATTATAAAAAATTACATTGAAAGTATTGTGCTGCTCGATGCCTCAGAAATATTAAAAACTTCACAGCATTAAATTGAAAGTGCTGTTATGTATTTATATTTATTTTGAGAATATATTTGAGATTTTTCATTTTTTGAAAAGAGAACAAAGAGACCGTTTTGACTTTTGAATAGCAAATGGGCAAGAAGAAGCGTTTTTAGAACAACTTGAGGAATAGAGAGAGGGTCCACAACAAAACAGTTTATTGCCTTCTATTTTTCACTTTCACAGAGGATCCGAATCCAAGTTTCAATAGCTTATGACTCACCTGGTCACTCGCTCTCAACTCGCCCGAGTCACGCCGTTCATTCATCACTCTTCCAAACCCTTACTCACAACCACAATCTCTTGTTCCCAAACCCTCTCCTTCGCCCAATTCTCAACCAAAACCGCCTCTTCCCGCCGCCCAACGCACCCTCTCCTCCGTCTGGCAATGGACGCGCAACCGCCGCAACCTGCCAGCGAGGACTTCGTCCATATCCAGGATCTCACGATGGAGAACTTGTCCGAGAGCATGGTTCGAGTCGACGAGCCCTCCGACGCCTCTGCCTCCGCCTCTGCCTCCGCCTCGTCCGCTTCTGAAGCCTCCGTGGATACCGATCGCCGTCCGGCGGAGCTCCCCGAGGAACTCTCAAGAAACGTGGTGGTCCTGTCATGCGAGTCTTCCGCCGAGGGTGGCGTTTGCGATGTTTACTTAGTCGGCACCGCTCATGTTTCCGAGGTAATCGTTCTTGTGATTTGGGATCGGGTATTGTGTTTGGTTGCGTTGTACGTTGTCACTCACTTCAATCAGAATTCAGAAGTGAGAACAAATAATTATGTTTAGGGTTTCTATTCTTCAATTTGAATTGGAATTGTCATTGTGTCAGTTAATTGCATAGAATGAATAGCATTGTTTTGTGATCGTTACATTTGTCTGAGTAGTTGTAATAATTACAGATGGTGAATTGACTTTATCAAAGGCTTAGAGCTTAACATATATACTGAATATGTTGCAGGAATCTAGCAGAGAAGTTCAAGCTATAGTCAATTTTCTGAAACCGCAGGTGTTGTTTTAATTTTGAACTCAGTTACTTACACTTCATTGGTATCATTTGCGTCCTTAGCTGCTTGCCGTTGATTACATGCTGTACCTTCTTCCCCAGTTCATTTTAAATTTTTTTGTGATCAAACGCTATCCCTGACCTTTGTTCGCTGCAGGTTGTCTTCCTAGAATTGTGCTCAAGTCGTGTGGCATTGCTTACCCTTCAAAATCTTAAGGTTTCTGCTCTTTAACTTGGTGTTTTTGTGATTATTTTAATATTTTATCACTTCCTTATGGATTTTCAAACATTCCCCCTTTTATACTGTCTTGTTCCAATTTGCAATTTTAGAGCATAAACATAAATATGCCAAATATGAGAACATATTTTACTGCAGAGAATATCACCATGTTTCAGTTCCGTGTTGGATGAGTGGAGGGTTTGAAAGATTAAGTATCAGATTGCTGAATGTTTTGCGTGGCATAGTGGTCTTTCACTAGAGAAGGAACATCATCAATTTTTTTTTGTTTTTTTACATATATGGGCTAGTTTACCTTGATGATTCAAATCTTTTAGCTTGCAAGATTTGAATAGTTTATTTTTCCTTTTGTATGAAGGCAAAATCAGTCGTCTCTTCTTCAAGTATTTATCTGATAATTGTATTTATTGATGATTAGTTGCCTGTGTCATTGAATCAAACATAACATCAACTAATTTTCTTGATTCCATTCCATTATTATGTTGGTTCTCATTGAGTTATCTGTTT
Source organism: Cyamopsis tetragonoloba (assembly GCA_037177725.1). NCBI lineage: Eukaryota > Viridiplantae > Streptophyta > Magnoliopsida > Fabales > Fabaceae > Cyamopsis > Cyamopsis tetragonoloba. Next base: position 21,074,077 of record CM074122.1, read on the forward strand.
GTTTGTATGTGTATTTGCTTTTTGCTTCTTCCAGGTACCAACTGCTGGAGAAATGATTGCGATGTTGAAGAAAAATCATAACATGTTTGAAGTACTTTATGGCTGGTTTCTTGCCAAGGCATGTGTCTATGTTTGACAATCATTCCCATTTAGATTTTCAGTTACTCTGTTCCTTCTTATTGTAGAATGCTGTATTTCTCATACTCCATGTTTTTTTTTTCTCAACTTCAATTTCTGACAGATTGCTAGCAAGCTCGATGTCTTTCCCGGTTCGGAATTTCGTGTGGCATATGAAGAAGCCATCAAGTATGGTGGCAGGGTGATACTTGGTGATCGTCCTGTACAGGTTGGATGAGAATTTTATTTGAGAGTTTACTGAATGATGGGAAGAATTATAGTCCTCTTTTGATTTGAACTATTATATAACTCACTGTAGTGATTATGTGTTATTCCAATGATGGTCTTCAACTACAGTTAGCCATTATGCTGGAGATAGTCTTTTTCACTCATTTCTGTGGAAGCTAAATTGCTAATATTGCATATTATAATGTTATGTATTCTCCATTTTGTAGCATATCTTGGACTCTTGGTATTTTCACTTTGACAGATTTGTGTTGCATGATAACTTCAAAAGCTTATACATTCAGCAGCTGGACAATATTGCTGCATCATCATTTTTTTGGGTTTTGCTCTGCGTTATGAGAATTTCCCATATTTCCTTTGCTCATTTGCTGGCATATTCATATATTAGAACACATTTTTTTTTTTTTTGAGAAAGAGAGATTGTCTACTGCATTAGGCTCCCAACTTCTGTTGGATTTGGGGAGGATCGGTATATGTGATCTTGCCTATATAAGCGAAGAGGCTGTTTATAGTGACTAGAACCTATGACCATATTGTCGCAATGAAACATTATTACTGTTGTATGAAGTCTTACCTTCTAACGCTTGCATTGTACGCCAGAAATTTTTGAATTTTTATTTTCAATATTTAGTATTTTATTATGTGTGTTTTTTACTTGGTTTGTATTGTGCCACTTATGCTTAAAAATTTCTTGTTACTATATTAATGGTTTTTTATTTTTATTGAAACAGATTACGTTAAAGAGAACATGGAGTAAGATGCCTCTTTGGCATAAGACAAAATTATTGTACTCTTTACTTTTCCAGGCAGTCTTTTTACCCAGCTCTGACGATCTAAATAAAATGGTAAACTCCATAACCATTATGCGCTAATGATAACTCTGAACTAATTTTGCTTGTGTTAAGCTGTCGTCAAATTCCTAACTTGGGCTTGCTTTCTTCAGCTGAAAGAAATGGATGACAATGACATGCTAACTCTACTTATTCAGGAAATGAGTAAGGAGTTTCCAACGTTGATGGAGACTCTTGTGTACGAACGGGATCAGTAAGTCCCATTACACTTAATTGAATTTATAGTTTCACTGATACATGAGAGAGGCCAGTTGAGTTATGGCCAGTTTGTTTTAGCTTTCACTACAAATGAAATTGATTTTGGAGGAAGTAAGAACTTTTAGCTTCCATCGTATTTACATTGAGATTTGAAATCATTGCGAGTGAAATTGTTTCTGGGGGGTTCCAAACAGACACTTAGTGAATTCATTTTCTTTCGCCACGTTAATTTTACTTGTATCATATAGAAGAATATGTTCCTGCTTGAATTTAAAATAATAAAAAAAAAATTGATCGGAATTGTCTGAATTAGTATCCTCTGCCTTCTGCTGGTATCGAGGATGCTATTGTTACCCTACAAAATATATTTGGGCATGCCCTTCTTCCTTTCCATAGCTAGAATGTCATTGTAACTTCTGTCTTACGGTTTGTTCTCCCATGTCTGGGTTAAATTACACCATGCCTTTAGTTTGAGATAGAGAGATTGTTATGGTTTTTGTTATACACCTAAAGGTAGCATTGAGGGTGACTGCTTGTTCACTTGGCTTCTGCTTTGTTAACAATTTGTACACAATTATGCATTTACATTGAGTCAATATGCCATGTATGATTTGTCTTTATATTGCATCTCTACAGGTTTATGTCCTCCACATTATTAAAAGTGGCTAGTGAGAATAGCTCGGTTGTTGCTGTTGTCGGAAGGGGACACCTACAGGGAATAAAGAAGCACTGGAAGCAACCTGTCGTGGTTGGTGAACATTTACTTTATTTCTATTCCTTAATTTTATGCCAATTGATTATCCTCTGTACGCTTCAAGCGGATATATTGTAATTTAGCCCAAAAACATTATTTAGCTGCTTCCATTTTCCCAAGCCGGATTTTTTCTTATTTACAATTTCTTTCTTTCCAAAACCACAGTATTATTATTTTATTATTTGTTCTCAGATTTTCTTACCTCAGTATACTGTACTCTTGTCAGATGAAGGATCTCATGACAATTCCATCTCCTAAACCAGCTATCTCTGTGATCAGAGTCTTTACATCCGTGGGTGTTGCCGTGGCTGGTGTGGCCATCATATCGGGCATCTATCTTTCATGCAAGAAGTGAGTTTGGAGGAGTTTCTGTCTTCTACAGGAACCTTGTGTAAGAATTGAAATATATAACAGCTTAGTCAAGTGCTATCGACATCAACGAAGTTGGTGCAAAAGTCATGTAATGTTTTTTTTTTTTTAATATCTTGAAGTATATTTTTTCCTTAATCTTCTAATGGAAGTCTTTGTGAAGTCGTGCGAAATATTACTGCACAAATAAGTTGCACTGCACACTTATTTTTTTTTTTTTTTTTTTTGCTAAATTATACTTTTGATATCTTAAGTTTAAGATTGATCTTGTATACTATCATCAGTTTTTTTTATAAGAAATATTTGACAAATTTTACATATACCAATAGAATATAATAAGTGATTTTTTTTCAATTAATGATGTGAGAAAATTACTAAAATATTCATATAGTTAATACATCCACTTATATGGAAAATTGTAAGTGTTCATAATAAATTAAGGGTAACGAAGTGTTTTTACTATTTCTTAGCAATTAATATGCTTAGAAAATTCACAAGGTCTCATATAAAAAAGAACAAAAAAATATTCTCTTTTTATCTTTTGTAAAAAAGACTGGAGGTAGTATTATTTAGATTTATTTTAGTTTTTTATGTTGTATTTTTTATCCAATGTTTCCTTTTCGCGCTTTTCTCAATCCAAATTTTAGTTTTATCCAATGTTATCCTACATGGGCACATGGCTCCTTTGCGTCATTTAAAGGTTTTAGTGAAGGTTGAGGTACCCTAAGAGTTGGGAACGATGCTGTTTTAGTTAATGGGATAAGGTGTTACACGTAGGGCAATATATATATATATATATATGGACATATATAAAAAAGGATTCGTTAATGTACTTTATATTTATTTTGTGTCTAAAAAAATTTAGTTATATTTTGTTAATGTACTTTTTTTTTCAAAAAGTGTGTGTACGTTAATGAACTCCTATATATTAATTTTGTAGAAGGTTTGTTTTAGTAAACTATGCTTTAAGGGTGTATTTTAAAAATTCAAATTACAGCTTGCTAACGTGTTATTTTAGAAAAACAAATTAGGTGTATGTTAACAAACTTTATATAGGTGTAAGATGCTGACGTATTTCTTTTACAAAACAATTGAATGTACATTAACAAACCCATATATTTATATACACACTAGTATGATTGACATGTGCAACACACAGGTAAAGGATTTCAAGGATTTATTTTTTAAAAAAATCTTAAATTTAAATATAAATTATTCAATCACATAACACTAAATATTAAAAATCGATCTGCCAGTCTCAAAACACAAAATCTATACATAAATCTTAAAATTCAAACAAAAAATACTAAATATTAAATGAACATTAATTATAGATAATTGAATAAATAAAAAATTAATTAAAATTTTTTGAGGTTTTAATAGTGAATAGATATATAATTTAATCTGATTGATTAATAAAAAATATTGAATAGAACATATAGATCAAAAATTCAAAAATTAAAATTACATTTTGGACATAAACAAATAAATAGATAATATTAAATTAATCATAAAATAGATAACAAAAAAATTAAAATATGTTATTAAAAACGAATTACTAAACCATAAACTCTAATCACTAGAAACCATAAATCCTAAAGCATAAATTCTAAACACTAACCTCTAACCCCTAACTATTAAATTGAAAATTAAAATTATTAATTGAAATTAAAATTATTCTTTGAGCTAACGGATAAATAATGTTAATCATAATAATTAAATAATTGAATAAATAAAATCAGATCCAGTAATTTTTAAAAACTCACTAATAAATTTAAAATTTATTATTGAAAATATTAAATAAAAAATGGTTTTATTTTTTCAATTTAATTTTTTATCTAAAATTTAAATGAGAAAAAAATTAAAAAAAATAAATCAAAAAGAAAACTAATTTTAAACTCTAACTCCTAAAACTAAACCCCAAATTCTAAACCATAAATCATAGACCATGAATCCTAAACACTAATATTTCTAACCCAAAACCCTAGAACCAATGCCCTAAAACAAAAACTCTAAACCTCGAACCACAAATCACTATTGACTGATAGATACCGTCAATCCTACTAATGAAAAATTAAATAGATAAAGATATGAAATTTAAACTCTCACTAACTCAATAATAAATCTAAAATTAAAACTTCTAAAACTAAATAAGATAAAATGAAAAAAAAAAAAGATTTTTTTTATAATGAACTTTTTATGACAATTACAAACAAACCACAAAAACACCAAATCCCAAACCCTAAATAACAATCCTCTAAATCACTCATCACTACCAAATTGAAAACTATAAAATTAATAATCCAAATTTAAAATATGATTTGGCTAAAATATAGATAATGTTAATTCTAATAAATAAATAATTGAAGTAAATAAATATATCTCAATAACACACTAACAAATTTAAAATATAAATATCTAAAATTAAGAAAAAATTTAAAAGATGAAATAAAAAAGAATAAATTTATCTTTATATTAAAGTTTTTATCTGAATAATAAAAGTAAATCCTAAACTCTAAATCCTTTGACCATAAACCCTAAATCAAATCCATAACACCTATTCCTCAAACCCCAAACAATAAACCCTAAACCCAAAAAAAGAAACGTCTAGGAATCATCCCTAATAAAAACTTCTAGAGAAAAAACAAATACAATAGAGAAAAAATAAGTAAGATTCATATTAACTAACAAAAAATAAAAAATAAGAATACTTAATTCTTAGAAAAATAATGTGCCGTTGGTATCCTTTAATTATGAATCAAAACACATGTTAATAAAGCTACTTAAAAAGAAGGAAAGAAAAGAGACGAAGAGAGAACGAAAAGAGAGAAGGAAAATTAAAAACATAATCAATAGAACAACTGAAAAAGAAGATAACAAAAGAAAATAGAAGAAATAATCGAAAAGAGAGAATGAGTGAAAAATAGAGTATGGGAGATTAAAAAGAAATGCTAAAAAAATAAATTTATATTAGTAAGTTTAGTTTTTATTATTTGATTTTAGCTTTTTTTTAAAAAAAAACTAAGATAATATTAAAAAAATATTTACAGAATAAAAAAAAATAAAGATAAGATAATTGAAATTTAAAAGATAAACCAAATATTCAAAGTAGAAAAATTAAAATAATAAAATAATTGAATAGAAAAAATTGAATTTGAATACTCAAATATGAATTTAAGATTTAAACGGATATTATTGTTAAAAGATATTATATGAAAAATTTTAAATTAAAATTTGGAAATTAGTATTTTAATATAAACAATAGCTACAGGAATCGACATAATATTACAAAATTTCACATCATTCTGAAATCATTTAGCACTCCATTAACGTACTAACAAAATAACATAAAATATAGTTTTAAAATAATAAAATAATTGAATAGAAAAAATTGAATTTGAATCCTCAAATATGAATTTAAGATTTAAACTGATATTATTGTATAAAAGATATTATAAGAAAAAGTTAAAAATTAAAATTTGGAAAAACTTTGAAATGAATATTTTAATACAAACAATAGCTCTAGGAATTAACACAATGTTTACAAAATTTTATATCATTTCGAAATTATTTAGTATTTCGTTAACGAAATAACATAAAATATAGTTTTAAAATATATAAAAATAACAAGTATGTTGGTAGAGTACTAAACAATTTCAGAATGATGTAAAATTTTGTAAATAAGTAGTTTTAATCCAACGATGAGTTTCGTGAAAAAATCTTTAACAAATAATTATTAACCGGTGTAAGAATTGATATAAGTTACACTAATGTTTATTTGATCTCTTATATATATATATAACCATGATATATATAAAAAAAACAAAAAAAAACACTTCAAAGTAAAAATAACCGTAAGTGTAGTGGGCCACTCGAAGAGTGGTGTGAGGATACTTTTAACTTTTTCTGAGTTGTGTGTAGGACAAGAACCTGCCAATTGGTTTAATGGGTTACAAATTTTGGCATTTTTGTGTTGTGATGTAATTCAAATTTTGTGCTGCTCCGTAACACTTTTAGAATCAGACATAAAACCTACGAAGCACCGATACCAACACGAGCACCGTGATACAACACAACATAGTGAATGTCTAAAAAATAGAATACCTGGACACTGCTTATATATATATATTAAAAATTAGAAAATAAAAAAATTATAAAGAACATATAAATAAAAAAATTATAAAGAACATATAAATAAAAAAATACAAGTTAATAAACTATTCATGTTTAAAAAAAGAGAGAGTAGAACTTAGAGAACGGCGCTGGATAGTTGATAGATATAAATGTTTTCCCCCTTTTTAAGGTTTTCTTTTATTTTTTATATTAAAAGAGTCTAATTTAATAATATAATAATATATAATGTTTTTTTTTTTTTATTGTTTGGCCGACTCTATTTAGTATTCATTGTCAAACTAAACTAGTCATTTTTTATTTTTCATTTTGAATTTATATTTGAATTTTTTTTTGTAATACTAAATTTTTTATTTAAATTTTATTTTCCACATTTTATTCTAAATTATATAATTAAATTATACTTTTTATTTTATTTAATATGATATTTTAATTAATTTTTTAAGAAAACAAATTACGAAATGTGACTCGGAAGCTATACAGAGGTGTCGGCTCAGAAGTATTGAGCCAAACAGAGGTGTCGGCTCGAAGTGTCGAGCCGATGAAAAATTATTTTTTTATTAGACACTACTAGGGAGGTGTCGGAAACATGTCGTACGAGTATCGGACACACCAATACGGCAGTCGAGAGAGGTGTCGATGCTTCTTAGCATAAAACAAATAATTTTGTGATGTAACATAAAATTAAATGAATCAAAGGCATCCTTAGTGTGATATTAAATGAGTTGAAATCCTCTTCATTTTTAATTAAAAAAAAAAGATTTTAACCATTAAATTTATGTTTTTAAGATAAAATAATAAAACAAAAAATAGTAAAAAATTATATCAACTAATAGATAAGAAAATATAAAAAAGAATTGGACATAAGAGCATATGAACCCGTATTAAATGACACAGTGGCCTGTAACAAGGGACATCAAGGACAATTCAAAACTTGCTCTAAGGGCTTTTAAGCAAAAATCACAAATTGACACAAACCTGCAAAACTTACTGTTGCAAGTGAAAGTGGTTGAGGCAGGATGCTTGAAATGGATCGTGATGATTCTGCGTGAGTTGTAGGAAATTACCATTACTTCTCAAAACATCTTTCACTTATTGCAGAATAAAACTGGCAAGGCACCAAGAAAGCTAAGTCCTGATTTTTCCTCTTTTTCTGATTCCTGAGACCATTTTGTTTAAAAATGGGGAATAGGAAAAGCAGCAATACACAACTATTTTCATTTTTCACTTTCACAGAGAAACCGCACCGAGTTCCAAATCCAATAGCTTACTATGACTCACCTGGTCACTCGTTCTCAACTCGCCCGAGTCACATCGTTCGCTCATCGTTTCTCCAAACCCTTACTCACAGTCACAATCTCTTGTTCCCAAACCCTCTCCTATGCCCAATGCTCAACCAAAACAGCCTCTTCCGTGGATTCCGATCGCCGTCTGGCCGCGCTCCCCGAGGATCTCTCCAAAAACGTGGTGTTCCTCTCTTGCGAGTCCTCTGCCAAGGGCGGCGTTTGCGACGTTTATGTGGTCGGCACCAGTCATGTTTCCGAGGTGATCGTTCTTCTGATTTGGGATTAGGTTTTGTGTACGTTTTCAGTATCTTCAATCAGAACACATAATTGTGTTTTTGCTTTTTCTCCTCTTTCATTTGAATTGGAATTGTTATGTCATTTGATTGCAGAGAAAGAATTTCAAAGGTCTTTTTGAGTGTTAACATTTAATGCTGAACTATGTTGCAGGAATCAGCCAGACAAGTTCAAGGTGTAGTGAAATTTCTGAAACCTCAGGTATTTCTTCCAATTCGAACTCAGTAACACTTCTTTGATGGATAGATCAGTCACATGCTTATGAAACCCTATCACTGGCCTTTGTTTGCTGCAGGTTGTCTTCTTAGAATTGTGCTCCAGCCGTGCGAAAATTCTTACCCGTACAGAACCACCTGAGGTTTCTACTCTTAAACTTGTGTTTTTGTAATTATATCACTTCCTTTTATACCGTTTTGTTTCCATTTGTAATTCTAAGAGCTTAAACTTAACTATTCAAAAATGGGAAAATATTAACATGTTTCGATTCTGTGTTAGATAAGTGGAGGCATTGAAAGATTAAGGGTTAGTTAAATGACTAGGATAAGAGCTCATGATATAATAATTTGTCATATTCTATTATTTTTATTATTATTTATAGTTTGAGGAGTCGGCAAGATATGATAAGCTTATTTTGTTAGTTTATTTTATCCTATTCTACGATACAAAAAGTTATCCTAAAGGACGAGTTGGGTTAGAAGGCAGGATAAGATAAGGAATTTTATTTTTGACTTTATCCTAGCTTATAATATATATTCTTAAATTAACATTTATTTTTATAATAAAAAATTAAAACAAATAATAATAATTAATAATAATAATAATAAAAATAATAATTATTAAAAAATAAATAATAATATTAACAATAATAAAAATAAATAATAATGATAATGATAATAATAATAAACATAAATAATAAAAATAAAAATAGTAATAAAAATAAATAATAATGAAAATGAATAATAATAATAATAGTAATATAAAAAATAATAATAATAAATATTGATAATAATAATAAATAATAATAATAATAATAGTGATAAAAATAATTATAAAATTAAATAATAATAAGAATAGTAATAAAATAAATAATAATAAATAATAGTAATAAAAATAATTAATAATAATAATAATATTGATATTAAAAACAAATAATAATAATAATAATAATAGTAATAGTAAAAGTAATAATAATAATAGTATCCATTCTGATATCGACGCACCAAATATTGGATTTGTATAAATTTATCAATTCTTATCATATCTTATTGTTATTCAATCCTCTTGCTTTATCCTATTCTGTCCATCAAACGAGTTCTAAGTATTGAATATTCAAAAAAAATAAAAATTAAATGTTGAATTGCTGAATATTTTTTGGGACAGTGTGTTTAACTAAAGGCCACTACGGTTCTGTATTAATGACGAAAGTACGAGGAACAAAACCAACATTTTTAAAGCAATAATAATTCGTATACACTTATTATTGTACAAGTATAACTTAATTTACAACTTATTTAATATTAATCAAATCAAATTTTTTATTTCACTTTTTAATTTTTAATTTTTTAACATTAAAAAATTAGTAAATTAAGGGAGTAAACGAGTGTAAAAAAAATTATTACGAAGGTCTAAAAATCAATTAGATGTACAATTATAAGGAGAAATACACCATGAACTGAAAATAAAATCGTCCCCTCCATTCTCCAATACCTCTGATCAATTGCCAAGAACAGAAACAAACAAACTCGAAGACTTGATTTACATGAAATGAGACTCCATTAAAAATAATTACATTTCGATGCAGCCATATCTACAAACCTGCTGTCAACCGAATTGTCATACCCCTTCCGTTTGTCTTTCTTTCCCCTAAACAAGCTTTTAAACCAATTAAAACACTCCTTTAATGAGATATACGGGACCTGCACAACACCCGCCACAAACTTCTAAAAAGGAGAAATAATACAGATTCAAATGATGCTGGATGGTATAAAACTCTTTGCAGATTAAAATCAGATTCAAATGATGCTGGATGGTTTAAAAAAATATTATCTCCTTCAAATAGCTTTAGTGTGTGTTTGGATTGGCGTCGGATCACATCAAATCACGTTAAGATGGATAAATGAATGGTTGAGATAAATTTGACACATAAGCCGAGGCGGATCCAATAAACGCAACAAAAAGTAGCGTTGAAGTGAATCCATGTTAACGTGAATCTACTTTTATCCAAACAGGCACTTAATAACCTTAACGCACACGGAATCCCATTTATTTGAATTCCTCCACCACCATTTAGATAACAATTCAACATTAAATCATTCTAAATTTTTTACCCCAAGCCCACTATCTTTTTAATTCTACATACCACTTCCCACTTCACGCATGGGGTTTTTAAATGATCTCCACATCCACCCCACATAAATTTTCTTTGAATCCCTTTTAGAATTTTGATAACACCTTTACGAACTTTTAAAAAGGAGAAATAATACAAAGGAAGCGAGGTAAGAACTGAGTTTATAAGTGTTACCCGGCCACCAATTGATAAATTTCTACCTTTTCACATTGCTAGCCTCTCTTTGAAAGCAGAGACAATAGGATCCCGTGTTCCGATACTCCTTGGGTTCGCTCCAGTTGGTATACCCAAGTATAAAAAGTGACTCCCCCAATTTTGCAGTCCAAAAAAGAAGCGGCAGATAGAAATTGATCATCCACATTGACCCCAATGATACTAATTTTAGCAAAATTCACTTTTAAACCTGACGTCAATTCAAAGTTCTTTAAAATTGCTTTTAAAACAGATTTTCCCTTGGTGATTTGAATCTTTTTAGCTTGCAACTTTTGAATAGTTTCATACTTTCATGTCTCTTTCGTGAGGGAGAAAACAGTAATCTCCTCTCAAGCAGTAAACTGTATTTTTTTCAATAAGCAAAACGAAATTTATTAATTGTATTTATTGTTGTTTAATGGCTTATATGTCATTAATCATTATTAATCATTATCATTATTCATTAATGTAACATGAAATCAACTAACTTCCTTGATTCAATCACTACTTCAGTTCTCATTGAGTATTTGTATGTTTGTTTGTAAGTTTATTTGCATTTTGCTTCTTCCAGGTACCTACCACTGAACAAATGATTGCAATGTTGGAGAAGGGGAAAAACATAGTTGGTGTAGTTCATAGCTGGTATCTTGCCCAGGTATGTGTCTATGTTTGACAGTCATATATCTGCATTAAATTTTCAGTTATTGATTTCTTTGTTCCTTTTTATTAAAACATGTTGTATTTCTCATACACCATGTTTTATTCCACTTACTTTATGACAGATGGGCAGTCATCTTGGCGTCATACCTGGCTCTGAGTTTCGTGTGGCATATGAAGAAGCCATCAAGTATGGTGGCAGGGTGGCAATTGGTGATCGCCCTCAACAGGTTCGATGAGTTTTTTATTTCAGGTTTTGCTGAATGATAGGAAGAATCGTATTCCTCTTTTGATTTATATTACTTTAAATTTTATAACTCTGTATTGAATGTGTTATTCCAATAATAGTCTTCAACTACATTAAGCCATTTCGATGAAGAAATAAATATTCTTTCTGTTTTATGAAGGCTTTCCCTCTAACACTTGCATGTGTGGATTTAATTTCGTTGGTAGTGTGTGGTTACGCTCTAGAACTTTCTTGTTACTGTCTTAATGGGTTGTGCTGTGATTTTGATTCAAACAGATTACACTGCAGAGACTAACCGGAGCATGGAGGGAGATGCCTCTCTGGCATAAGATGGATTTTATTTTATTCATCCTTCGCAAATCATATAAAATCGTAAACTCCGTAACATTATGCACTTATGATTTCGTCTATTTCCTAACTAGGATATTCTTTCTTTAGTTGAAGGAAATGGAAGACTACGATGACAAAATAGATCTTGCTATAGTACTTAAAGATATTATCAGAAAGAAGTCTCCAACTTCAGTGAAGACTTTTCAAGAAATGAGTGACAAGTTTCCAACTTTAGTGGGAACCATGGTTGACGAACGAGACCAGTAAGTATTACAGTTTGGCTGATACATGATAGAGGTCCATTACACATACATTTTCTCTCATATTGCTTAAATTATTAACAAGTATGTTTTCCTGCTTGAATAAAATAGAAATTTGTCCACGTAATTGCATCCAATTGCAGGATTATGTCCTCCAGAATATTACAAGTGGCTAGTAAGAGTAGCTCGGTTGTTGCTGTTGTTGGAATGGGACATCTACAGGGAATAAAGAAGCACTGGAAACAACCTGTTGCGGTTGGTGAACATTTAGCAAATTTTTGTTACATAATTTAATTTTATGCCTGAAATTATCTCATGTGCACTTTTGAAGACAAGTAGAGAAATGATTACTTTTTTAATCAGCAGCTATTTATGTTTAGTTACAATATGAGTAATCACTTTTTTAATCTTCTAAATAATTGAATTTATAAGTATTTTACCACAAAAACATTTTTTAGCTGCTCCCATTCTTCCAATCTAATAAGAATTGGATTATTTTTCTTAGTTGCAATGTTTTTCTTTCCTAAACCACAATATCTTTCTTTTATTATCCCTCTTTTGATCTTCTTACTCAATTTACTGTACTATTTTATCAGATAGAGGAACTCATGAAAGTTCCATCTCCCAAACCGCCTAAGTCAGCTCTAAGAAGTTTTACATCTGTTGGTGTTGCTGCGGTTGGGGTAGCCATAATTTCAAGCTTCTTTCTTTCACGCGGAGGAGTTTGATTTGGACATGAGAATCATCTGTGCATTGGTGCACAAGAGAACTGCAGCCATCACTTTATTATTTTAAGATATATCCTTAGTGATTAATTAGCTTGATGTTAGCGATAATGGTAGTAATGAATGAATTCACAGATCTATTGCTTGATGGTATATTGTTCACTGTATATACTACGATTTCATACCAATGCTGGCAGAGGACTCCCATGGTGAAGAGTATTCAAGAAGAGGAAAATCATATCTAGAATAATTTTAGTTTAGGATTTTATCATTGTAAATTGATATTTTGTAATGGGATTGGCTGAAACTAGTGTTAGAGTTTTCTCTTCCCTCTATAAATATTGTAGCTATCTTTGATGAAGAGAACAAGAAGAAAGAATTCAGTTTATTTCTTTGGTTTAGTTTAATTTTTAGTGTAGAAGTAGCTTAGAATTTTTTGCAGTGAAATTTTAATTTCTATATTTTAGGCTAGTTTTAGTATAGTTGTTGAGTAATTTTTTAGTAGGTTTTTATCTTCTTATTAATTGGTGCTTTCTTCATGAACATCATCCCTCTCACTCATTCCTCCACTTCTGGTTATGAAGCTTGGGATAATACCATGGCTACCACCACCACCTCCACATTTTCTCATAACCAGAACCAACATTCTAAGCCACAATCATTTCCATCTTACCCATGATTTTTACATACTCAACCTCGCCCTCAACCCATTGCCACAACCTCCACATTTTCACACAACAACCCATATTATGACCCCTTCAACACAAGCCACCCAAATTTCTCGATCTTTTCAGTCTCTATTTCCCTCCTTACCCAGTCTTTGCCTTCTAACACATTCATTCACTCACAATTCCAAAGCAACCATTCTGTAAACTCATCTCCAGATTTGACTTCAATCCCAACCATTTAAGCTCCTTTTACTAAACCTATTGTTGCAATAACCCATCTCCCTAACGCTCCCAACTCAAACTAATTTCCTCAATTTTATCACAATTCTCACAAATTTCACAGGAAACATGTAACTTGCAAGTGGCACTAGGGATTTGGTGATTTTGCCTCCTCACAGGAAACATGTAACTTGCAAGTGACTTTTCAGTATCAAACACAACAGAGATGGATCTGTATCTAGGCAAAAAGCAAGGTTGGTAGCTCGCAGATTATCACAAAAGGAAGGACTAGATTATTCAGAGACCTTTAGTCCGGTTATCAAACCAGTTAGCATTTGAGTAGTCTTGGCTTTAGCTATATCAAGGGGATGGATTGTTCATCATATTGATGTGGACAATGCATTCTTAAATGGTGATCTCAAAGAAGAAATATTCATGAAGCAACCTCTAGTTTTCATATTGGTTCAGACAATGTAGCTTGCAAGCTCAACAAAGCCATCTATGGCTTGAAACAAGCCCCTCATGCCTAGTTTCATAAGCTAGCTTCTACTCTTATTTCCCTCGAGTTCGGATCTACAAGGAGTGATTCATCCCTCTTCCTTCATCACAACCCTCTCAAAAATCTCATTGTGTATGTAATGGTGTATGTTGATAACATACTTATTACAATTAACTCCAACACTGCAACCTTCAACATTATTGCCCAACAAGGTTTCAAATGGCTGACATCCTAACAAAAGGGTCTTCCACAGCTACCTTCCTTGAATGCAGACCCAAACTTAATGTAGGACCCTCACCTACCTTAAGTTTGAGGGAGGATATTGGAGATAACCAAAAAGAGAGTTAGTTAGTTTGTTAGCCTTTGATACAATCAGTTATGTACTATATCATCTGTGTAGTTTGTTTATATATATCTTCAAAATGTATCTAGTTAAACGCCATTGTGTTCATTCTAATCATCAACACAGAAAGTACAATTCTTTTCTTCCCTTCTGGCTTCTCCTCTGTGCTTGATATCCTTACAAGGACTTAGGCTACGTGTAAATTTGATCAAATCGATACATGATAGAACACATTTTTATCTTAATCAAAATGCTTAAATTTATATTTACTTGTTTTCAAAATCAGAGTTGTTTCATAAAAAAAGCAAAGTTTTCGAGCCAAACATTTTTAGCTACTTCAAGTAAACAAGTTTTTATAAACTGTGTTATGGACCGGGATATATCCGCCTATTACTATGGATTTCGTATCGGGCGAAAATAACACTTGTCAGGTCCACAATGATTTAAGCTCAACCCTAATACACCCCTTATAAGTACACACATAAACACAACATGCAAGGTATGTATTACTCTAATATATCACATAAGACCTAATCCAGGTACTAACTTAAGCGTCGGAGTCTCTGCTTCATTGTTGATCTAGAACTCGCCTATCGCCGTCATCTCAATATCTCCCTCAGATACGATCTCAACACTTTGGTTTGCAAGATGGAAGGGTTATATCTTATCTGAAATGGTTTTTATTTCTCCATACCCCTTCTAAAAGGTTTTATTAGTATATACATGGTCTTAATGAAAAATTATCATGTTTAAGTATATTCGAATATCATATTAGATTGTGACGCCGTTTTTCATCCTTTTGTGGAGATTCTTTTCAAAGATAAAAATTTTGTGACAAGTCTTACCAAAATGATCAGGGCTTATCACTCTCAATTCATTTTCTGAATTCTTGAGTGTAATGCTCATATCTATCTTTTTGTTTATTTTATTTATTTTTCAAATAAATCCAACTCGTGGTAGATCTGAAAATCAAGAAACACTATAAATTATTTGTGTAATATCTCTTTACCCTTATGTCTTGAAATTTATCTTGTACACTTTATCTCAGATATCACACCTTGAATTGAATTGAACCCATTCCTAAATCTTGATAACACTTACAATTGAATTGCGTTTAAAAGTTCAAGTGTTCTTTTTGATATTTCGTGATTTTGTGACTTGCATAATTTCAGACATTGCTTTGTAAAATACTAATAAACAAGAGTTTTCTAATATCGGTGGGATCACGCATAAGAGTTCATATTTGTGCATATTGGAGTATAAGTTCTTTTCTGCTGCATTATTGTCTTACAAGTTTTATCCTTTAACAACTGTGATTTTAAACATTGTAATAACTCTGACTTTTTTGTAAACCAAGTAACCAACTAATTCACCCCTTCTTAGGTGATCAAGACTAGCTCACTTTTCAACAAAATTCAAAAGTATAATTTTGCTTATGTTTGGGTTAATTATAATTTGTTGCGTTATACTTTACCTCATGTTAGTACCAAATTTTTAAAAGTGTGTTTTACTCCTTATCATACAGGGGTGGAGGATAGTTAACCTTTGGGGGAGTCTCGATCTCCTCATCTCAAAAAAAGATTTATTTTAGAGTAGTTACAATATTATTAAATCACTTATTTATTTTAAGGTACAAATTTATTTTTATATTTTAATTAGGATAAACACACAACTTAATCTCCTAGATTGTAGTAGTGTTTTATTTAAATTCCTAACTCAATCAAAATTCTACTTTAGCCTTTACTTTTATAAAATCAGTCATTTTAATCCTTAATTATATAAAAAATTAGCCAATTTAATCCTTGATATATAAAAAAATTGATCATTTTAATTCAAAGGTTGACTAAAGTGAATGATGTTTTACAAAGTCAATGAGTGACTAAAAAGGAATTGATAAACTAATTTTGTAATTCATCCATTTTAACTTTTTTAAAAATAATTTGTATAAATCTTATTTGTATGAATAAAAAAAAATTGACAATTTAAAAAATATTTAATTAACATAGATGATTATTCGACTTTTATTTAACCAAATTCTGAATTTTGTATTCAATGAATTTAACCTAATAAAAATGTGCTAAGCTACATAGTTTTAAAACGTGCACAAGAACACTCTACTAGAAATTCTCTGGCTAATTGCAAGAAGCATAACCTAGAGAAAGATATTTACCAATATCACTTTAAACATGAACAGTAAAATTCTACCTCAAAAGATTTTTCTTTTCATATATAAAAAATAAAAAATAATTATTGCGAGAGGCATTTCCTAGGCCACATGTTAATTATTTAGGTATTTAGTGGTAGAGAGTGTTCTTCAATTTTAATTTTTATTAATTTTAATCAAACAAAAAATAAATTTTAATTTT
This sequence comes from Cyamopsis tetragonoloba, assembly GCA_037177725.1. Taxonomy (NCBI): domain Eukaryota; kingdom Viridiplantae; phylum Streptophyta; class Magnoliopsida; order Fabales; family Fabaceae; genus Cyamopsis; species Cyamopsis tetragonoloba. The sequence continues at coordinate 21,091,176 of CM074122.1, forward strand.
TATTAATTTTTAATATATTAATTTTAATCTTTATGGTCATACTCCCAAAAATTATTATCTAACTCCATCCTGTTATCATATTTGATGAATGTGAATTTGCATATCTATTTTTAAATTCATAGTATGTGAAATTAAAAAGTAATAAAAAAAAGATATATACTTAAACAAAAAAGGAGTAAACATGAATCATAGAAATAATTAAAAAGAGAAAAACAGTTATCAATATTACTTCTAAAAATCGCATGCATTGCAATTTAATATCTGCTGTCAGATTGTCTTCACACAGAGTAAACTGGAAATAGAAGTGCTGATGCAGGCTTATGCAGTGAATCCCGTTTGTAGCAGCATCCCATGTGTTTCGAGAAGTAAATAGGAGTGCTGATTGTTTGTTCAAGAATGGTCATGACTATCCTTTAGGGGTGTCTTATTTAAATGTTCCTGTTGTTAAATTACAATCCTTTTTTCGTGGAGTTTCCTTTCCCTATTTAGTAACATCCAATTGATTGGATTGTAGCTGTCCAATAATAGTGTTAATTAACGGATCATAAGGATGAAAATCAAATACAGAATTGGAAATGAAACACATCACATTTGGGAATCATATTCACATAAAAGATTTCTAATTCTCAAATTCCAAACTTGAGGAAGGCCATAATTACTATTTGAAAATTTAAAACAACCAAAACAACTTCAACTAATTTTTTAATATACTATAAAATCATAAAATCTCTTACGTATTAAAGATAAATATACTACTTTTTAATTTTTCTATCCTACTCTTCTTGATATTATGACAACAATCTGAGAAATTAAATGGTAATAAGACGTGTCTTTTATTGTGAATAGGACCGATATCATCCAGATTATATTCGATAGCAGCGACACTGAAATCTAACCGTTAACCCTGGTTGATTTTGACATCTGATCACCGACACCAACTCAAAAAATTATCATAAATCAACATTTTTTATTTTCTATTTTCTTAAATAATAAGATAAAAACTGAGCTAGGTATACAGATACCCACGAGCAAAAACACAGACTCATAGGTTACACAGGTTGTGCCCGCATACTTAAACATATTTTTTGAAGTTTTTTTTTGAAGTTATTAGGCCTAAGAGTCAAAAAAGATACAGAAAAGCCGGATATTTTAAAAAAATTCTGAAAATAGATATTCAAAATTTTAAATAAAAAATAAAAAAATAATCGAAATAGACAAAACAATTATAAGTTAAATCACATGCAGATAACCAATGCAAATGCAAGCCATAATTTTATTCAACAATTTAAAACACAAACTTATACAAATTAGCCGATTAATCCACAAGCTAACATTTTAGTTGCAATTTTATTAAAAAGTGAAGTAGCGAAAGTTAATGAAGTCACATAGAGAATATAATATAATAGGAAAAAAAATTTAATAATTTAAATCTCTTAATCTTTAAGCAATACTCACGTTGATCCTATTCATTTAAGTTTCTCAATTTTTATTTTTATCCAAAATAATCTTTATCGTCATTTTTATTACCTGTTTTTTATCAAAAATGGTCCAAACAAATTTGACTAAGTTATTAAATTCTATTATCTATATATTTTAAACCATTGATTTACAATAATTTAAACCATTTTTTAAAACAATTTGGGCCATTAAAAATCCATTACATTACTAACAAAAATAACAACAAAATCATTTTATAAAAATAAAATTAATCTTAAAAAATTTATAGAACCAAAATAAACCTTAAATAAAAATTAAAGAACCAAAATTATATTTTTATAAATAAAATAAAACAAATCTAACAATTCAAAAATTTAATTCAATTATTATTAATTAGTGTCTACAAGCAGTAGTTAAAAAAATCTTATTAGTCTATACTATTTATTGTATTTTTTTTATAGGACCCTCTAATTAATTTATATAAATTATAAAAATTATTAACAACCTCATTTTAAAAACACAGAAGAAAAAAAATCAATAATTATCTCTTAAATTCTATTTTGATCTTCTTAACACTAGACAATCCAGCAACTGAATGAACAAATTTAAACCAAATGAAGATGATCAAAATCCGTAATTTCTCCCTTATGGAGCACTCTAATAAAACACATTCGAACATGGTTATCAACAAAAAATTCACTTCCGTTACAAAAAGAGATTCATTACCATTTTAATTTTCCATTACTTTCTACAGAAAATCTATGCTCTACAAATCCTCTCACTCCCAATTCTATCTTTTATACTGCCCAAAGTATATCAGAATTAAAGAAGTAAAAAAAAATTTGGAAGATTTAATAAAAAAGTTTAACATTAATTTTTATAATTACATTATAGATATAAATTCAATGAGTAAATATGACATTATTAACAAAGTCATGATAAAATAATTGATGATTTCTATATTAATTATCAAAAACCAACTTCTTCAAGTGAAACTTTTCAGGAATAAAACAAGCAAAATTTTAAGGCCAATAATTTAGATTTCTTAAGGCTGGTATACATTTTTATCATTTTTATAATTTCATTTTTCCTGTGTTTAGTTTAAAGAGTAAAAAGAGAAATTAAAAAATTATCTAGTTATATTTCATTTGTAAATAAAGGTGAAATTTACAAAACATAAAAAATAAATTATAACTACTTTTGTATTTAAAGTTTTCTATCAAAAAATGTCAGTTCTTCATTCTTCCTCAAAAGGAAATATACAATTTTAAAATTCAATCAAAGACAATAAAAATTCAAACTTGGTCCAAAAAAAATATTTATTAAGAACGGGGTAGCACTGTTGTAATGATGTTGCGTTCAAAAGCATACCACAAAAACAATACTGCAGCTGCAATTGAAATTCTATACCACAATTTATAACCATTAAATTCAGAATTATTCTTCTCTGGAAACAAACAAGTATAAATTGCTGAAAATCAGATTAAACAAAAAAGAATTGCCATTATGGTTTTTAGTGTGAGATATACAACAATTTCGAAATGTAGTAATTTACGCAGTTAATTCCTTTTCATAATTATAAAGTATGATAGTCATCTACTGAGAAGGTTCAATTTGAAATGTTAGTGGCGTTTCCAAGACCAAATGGTATTGTGATAAAACCATCAATCAGGATGACCACGTTGACTAGATATCGCGTCCGAGCCATTATACCAAGAGGAACAGAGCATCCCCCAGAATTGGTAATGGACGCGCTAAGATCAACAAGCGTTAAAAATTCATTCTACTTGCAATTCTGGTAAATTTCCGTGGCTAATAAAAATGAGGGAAAATATGTTTATGGCTAATAAAAACTATGAGCTTCAATTAGGTAAGTTCAACCTGAAATTGTCAATCAGCAAACATTCAGAAATCAATTCCTTACAAATCTCTGTAATAAACCATATAATTTAGAACTCAACTATGAATTTCACTCAACAGAAACTAAAAATCACAAATTTTTCAAATTATAGAGACTAGAATGCAAAAAAAAAGACAATTCGATGGGAACTAAATTCTTTCTGGTTCAGATGCAGACAAATACGGAATTAATAAGCATTCAAATTAAGTGAAATAATAGTGCTCAGTGGAAGGAGAAGTCGTTAAATTAGAGGCTCACGGCGAAACCTGATGGTCACGTCCACTGCCAAAACAACACACTAGTGCTTTCGTCTCATCATTGCACCCACAAAGTGAGAAATAATTTAAAAAATAGCACATTAGTTAATTACAAAATATCACAGATGGAATAAAACAATACAGAAAAAATTTGAAAACGGAAATCGAATCAGTGAAAGTAAACGATGGCTTCAGTGTGTGTAACAATCAGATCATTGAATAAATCTCACTGAAATCCGCTAAGATTATAAAAATATCATCATCAGCCAGGATTCTCTCTCCAGAGAAACAAAAATTGTGAAAAACAATCAGTTTAGAGAAGAATTGCTAACAGATATGAAAAGAAATCAGTTCCTAAACAAAGAAGAAAAACTAATTCTCCTAAATCGAATAATTTTGGTATGCTCAGACAGCCAAGGGTTTCATAATCAGCTTCTGAGTAAAACTCAGATCAGAAACTCTAGTCCACAAAATTGTCTCGTCACAGCACACAGAAATCAAAATCCAGTTACAAACGAAAATTGAAAGAACGGAGAGATTCACAGATCAGAGCATCGACATCGACATATTAAGATTAAGATGCAATATCGATAAAAATATAACAATGTAATTGCAAACCTGATGAAACCCTAAATTGATAAATAATTTCCAAAGAGGAGCCAAGAGAAGAAAGAGATGAGATACAAATTAAGAACAGGTTCAATTATATAGGCAGTGAGGATGGAAGGGTGAGCTGCAAATTAGGGTTTAAGGGATGCGGTGCGGGCTGAGAATCAAGCTGCGACCCGTAATTAAAAGTGTGGGCTGGGCTGGAACATCAATTGAAGCTCATATCCCTCTTTTTTTTTTTCTTTTCTTTTTTTTTTCCTTTTTTCCTTCTAATAGTTATAAGAATAGAACCGTTGATCAATAATAATAATAAGCAAAGGAGTGTTGATCAGAAAAATACTAGTAAGCATAAGACTAAATTAATTTTGTATTCTCTATATCTGTATTGCTCATTTACTTTTGTGATTTTGTTTTATAAATTCGTTAAAAGATGACAATTATTTTTCTAAAATTAATGTTTTCCGGAATATACACTAAGATAGACAGAACAAAATAATTTTATGAAATACTTCTCTCAGTCTTAAAGAAATTATTGATCCTTAATAGTATAAGTTACTAAGTACTATATTAATGACTAATTTTCATTTTTATTATTTTATATTTTTTAATAATTCAATTTATGAATGTGAGTGAGATAAAGGAATAAGAGAAAAAAAGTGTAAGCTAATTAATTTTACAGTGATGATTGATGTACTCATATTAGTGTGAGTACACCTCATTTACCACTCTCATATTAATCAAATTATGCTTCTGGATGTCATTTTTAATTTTTTTAATTTAAAAAATAGTTAACCTCAGTGATAAATGAATGAAATCTCACTAACGTGAGTACACTACTCTTTTTTTTTTCTTTATTTTATGCATTAAAACATTTATATTAAGAATATAATTAAAAAAATGCAATAAGTACTCTTGACATTTTATCATATTGCACTCTACTCCAAAGTATTAAAAAAATTGCATACCGCCTATTTTATTACAGCTTATATTACCGTGTTTCATTCAACTCTAACTAAGATTACTTGTTGATATTTGCTCATCCTCTACCTCTAGTTGCCAGGCTGAAATTCTATGAATAAGGAAAGTGCAAGCATCTATTCTAACAAAAAAAAAAAAAAAAACATAAGGTCCTGTGGAGGATTTGTGTGGTTCTTTATTTGAAAACCACAAGATAAAGAAAGAAAAACAAAAGGCAAATCACTAGATTCCCTTTCTAGTTACAAGCTTGTTATTATTTTATTATGCACAAATTATGATTCTCCCTCTTGTTATTTTTCAATTATTTTGTGTTCTGGGCTTAAACCCTTCTTAACATACTTCTCTAGTGTCCACTCATAAGCCACTTTACATATGGTGGTTGGTTCAATGGGATGCTCAATCTGCAGATAGTGTGCTCTGTTTTTGTATCTCGCATTCTCCCTCGTCTCTGTTCTGTTCTGCAAATGAAAAGACAAAAAATGGTTAACCAGAAAAAATCATTAACTATAGTTTAAATGAGGATATTCTGTCAGCACAAAGAAGATTAGTATGAGATTGTTGGAGTGGGGTGTAATTCTTAGCCTACTTTAGAGTGGACTGCAATAAGATGAAACTTCAAAGGTACATATTGCATTTTATCCTTGAAAAAATCATTATTATCTCTATTTTTCATTATAAGCAAATTTTTAAAGAATACTAATACTATAAGTCTAAATATAAACAAGTTAAACTACCTATAATAAAAAATATTTAAAATATCCTCAATTAAATATAATTTTTATATTTAAAAACTCCTTTATTGAAATAGTAATGTAAGAAATTAACTTACTTTGGTTTAAATCAAAGAAATTAAATTAGATCAATTAACTTTTTTTAGTTAACGCAAATTTAAATTTTTTTATTATAATAAATAAAATAATATTATTATTTGATTATGATGATTTAATTAAAAGTAATTTATATTAAGTACTGAAAATAGTATTATGTAAAGACAACATTAGATATAGTTGGTAAATGACATGGTTGAACAATCAAATTGATTGATAAGAATCTAAATGAACACAAAAATAAGAGAACTAAATTAGTCTAAAAATTGTATAGTCACCCAACATACGAGAAGATAATATGAAATTATATAATTTAAATTTTTAGAAGTCTTTTAAATATAATAATTGAAATAAATAAATATAATATCTTTTCTATCATAGCGATATTTGCGCTTTTCAAGTTGGCTTCTAGGTTGCGGGTCAACTATCATAAGAGCAAACTTTATGATTTTAACATTTAAGAGAATTGGCTTTGTGAGACGGTTACTGTTTGGAATTGTAAGTTCTCGTATTTGGGGATGATTGTGGGCGACAATCAAAGGATGAAGGAGTTATGGGAGCTAGTTATTGCTACCATTAAGAGGTAGTTAGATTCCTAGAGTTCTAAATCTCAATCCCTCGACAATAGGTTGATCCTTATCAAGTATGCTCTCTCATCCATTTCTTTAAGTCTCCCAAAGATACTATTCATTGCTTGCTCTCTTTATTTTGCAATTTTCTATTTTTTTTTGGGGGGTGGGGGGTAAGGGTAATAAGAAGATTTGTTGGGTTAATTGGAAGGTTATCTATAAGAGTAAGGAGGAGGAGGGGGCTTAGGGCTAAAAAAACATTGAGCTTTTTAATTTGTCTTTGTTAGGAAAATGGGTTTGGCGGATTTTGCATGAGCGGGAGACCCTGCGGGTGAGGCTTTTAGTTTGAAGTAAGGAGAGGGAGTGTTTCCTCTAGTGCCTTGTAGTAATGTTGGTTCTAGGCAGTGGAATGATCTTTGTAGTATTTTTGGAGGGAGGGCGTTGGATGAGGGATGGGTGGGGAAAAAATCTTGTGATAAGAGCGGGTAATAGTAGACTCACTTATTTTTGGCAAAATAAGTGGCTTAATGGGGTTCCTCTTAGTCATAGTCATAATCATTTGTTTTGGATGACGAGTGACAATTATATTTTTATTATGGAGGCTAGGGTTTGGGGATAATGGATTTGAGAGTTGAAGTTGGAGTGGCATAGGCCATTCTTTGGTTGGGAGGGTCTGTTATTTGATAACATGCTCTGAGATCTTTGCACACGAAAACAGGAATGATGCTCGGTGTTGGCTAGCTTGCGGTTTAGGTTCTTACTCTGTAAAATCAGCATATAAAGTTGCAAGCAACTTTGGCTCTTACCCCCCTTTTTACAAGATTTTCTATAACAACTTTGTTAGGATAAAGGTGAATGCATTTGCTTAGAAACTTTCTTTGAACCACATTCCGTGTAAGTTACAGCTGGTGAAGAAAATTGTGGCTTAAGAAGACAATTTAAGCATTTTGTGTCACGATGAGGTTGAGTCTGAGGATTATCACTTTTTCGGTTGCAAGTTTACCTCAATGTTGTGGTACATCCTCCATTGGTTTGGCTTTGAGTCGGCTTTGCAGATGTGATTGTTGTGGTTCATTTTGGCAGCTTTTTGGCATTCATTCTTGCTCAGCTTTTATAAGGATGATGTGGGTTGTTGTTTGGTTTTCGGGAGTGTGGGCAATTTTGTTGGGGCGGAATAATGTGGTGTTCAAGCAACTACAGTAAAAGCCGTCTCACATCTTTTGATTTGATAATTCTCGGTTCTTGGCTTTGGCTTAAGGCTAACACTACTTCTTTATCTTTCTCCTTGAGCGATTAGCAAATGTGTCATTGACTTGTTTAAATATAAGTTTCGTCCTATAATATTTGTTTCTTTGGTTCAGGGAGCGTTTTCTTTTATGTGCTTCCCAACCTTCCTTGAGTATTTTTTTAAGAATTTATGAAGCTCTTTTGGTTAATAATATCTTGCTTATCCAAATAAAATTCACAATCTTAACCTCTAATTACATGCTCATTTCAGCGTCAACAGGACTTTATTTAGGGGTTGTCTGTTTCGGGTTATAAAAAAGGATTCCCAAGTATTTTATTCCCGGAAATGTATTTCTAGAAATGTTTATTGTATGGAAATACTTTTAACTTTGGAAATACTTTTACATCTAACAATTGACATAAATAGAATCAATTTTAATTTCAACCTCCAACACACTCTTACAACACAAGAGTGATGAATAATTATTACAATGTCTCTCTCAATTCCGCTTCTTATTACAAGAAGAACATAATTTCCCCAAAAACCTAGGAATCATAGCCCAATTGTTCTTCTCAACCCATTTGAAAAATAACAATATCACATGAATAACATAAATAAAAAGACCCAAAAATAAACGGCATTAAAAAAATAGACATTAAAATACAAATTTGTAAATTGCCTTAGTAATGCTAGGATCGTTAATAACACCACTACCTCATTTAGTAACGCTATCACCCTTTTTTTCATAACTTATTTTTTCACTTCCAGAAAATGTTTTTCAGAAAGGACAGACGGCGCATCTACTAAAAGAGGTGACGCGGCTATTAATCACCCTTAGCTGTTAATAAACGCACAATGCTTCCGGATTTCGCCTTGAGTCCCAGTCTTGACATTGATCCTACCCATTTTCTCCATTGACTTGGCAAATTCTTGAAAAAACCCTAGTGTTGATTGAAGCTGTTGGTTGATAATAGATCTAGTGGTGGAGCTAGTGAGCAATGCAGAATCTGATTGGAAAAGTCCCCTTCTCTTAAGAACTTGGTTATAATATCCAAGATCAAAAGTGTTGCGACTTCCCGGGTCCATTTCAATAAGTGTGGTGTTATCATTTATGCTCTTGCACTTAAATGTCTTGAGATTTTTTGCATATTCATTGTCTAAAGTTGGGTCTTGATCTCCCTTTCCTGTGAAATTGTATAGACGAGTTGCAATTGTTGAGCAATGGGAAAGGCCAATCGTGTGAGCACCTGAAAAGAATTTAATTAAGTACATTTAGTGATTAGAATAAACCATGAATAATAAAATAATATTTTGGTCAATATTCAATTTGACTATGTCGTACCAGAGAGCAAGACGAGATCGGTAACGTCAAGTCCAACATTTGCAAAGAGTGTTGTGAGAGTAGTAAGGTTATGAAATGGAGCAGGAAGGCTAAGTAACACTTCTGTTGCATTAGAGATCACTCCATCCCTTCTACCAGTTGGAACATTCCAAAATGGTCCACCCTACAAATTATTTGACCCATTTCAATCATTTCTTATTATAAACGGTTGATTTGAAAGATAATAGAATTTAATGATGTTATAAATCCGATAAATTTGTCGATAAAATTAACGGAAGGAACTAATGTAGACAAAAAAGTATAACTTAAGAGACCTAACTGAGTCTAAATAAAATTATGAGACCAAAGTAAAACTTGTTATAAAATTAAGGGACCAAATAGCAATTTAGCCTTTACTTTATTTTCACCCTTTTTTTACTAAAAATGATTAAAGTAATTGGCATTTTAAACATTTATAGAGTAACATTGAGTTTTTAAAATTAATGTTTAGGACTGATGCCTAATCCACACAATTTTGAAGATTAATTAGGGTGAAATGAAACATGAAAAAAATAAAGAAGTACTTACAATGGCATGAACAGAGTCTCTAGCTGTCAAAGCTAAGATATCAGCACAAGAGACTACTCCAGGGCATTCAGCTTCAACAATGCTCTTTACTTTGTCAATAAAGTCAAAACCTCTGAGTGTTAGATTTGGAAGAGAGGTCTTTTCTGGTACTTGATTAGTTTTTGTTACATTCAATAGCACTGACCCATCACATCCCTGAAAATGATATATTTTAGCAACTCAATGCAATTACTTCTATATTTAATATATTGAAGTAGATAAATTTCTATAAGTTTATATGAATAATTACGTACATGTTCGGTTTTCAGTTGGCTAAACGTTAAAGTACTTTTATTTTGAATATCAACAGTTATCTCAACTATGTTAGATAAATAAATAATTTCTAACTTTTAGTAAAAATACTTTTATTTTGAGTTAACTGAAAACCAAACTCACTTTACATAACCATGAAATAGAAACATATATATAAACTTTTAACTCCAATGATACATACCCTAACAAAACAATCATGGAAGTGCATTCTTATGAGGGCAGCTGCAATTGAAGGAGCATTGTGGATATGATCAAGAACATACTTCAAAATGATCTTCTCAGCTTTTGGGCAGCTTTTAGTGTAGAAACCAAGCTGCAATTGAGCATGAGTTGATCCAATTAACGCTATCAGACAAAAAATCAAGACTCGAAAGTAACTCTGGCTTCCCATTTTCATGTAGTTGGCAGAGATCTTAATTATTATTAGAAGATAATATTAGAAGATAATGGAAACTAATTAGCAATTTCGTTTGATTTGATGTTTTAAGAACAGTGCCCTGTTATTTATAGTCCCAAGTTTGTGTCACAAAAAACAGGGCAAATCATAGAGGTGGTCGATGCAACAAACTTGCATGTGATGCAAGGTAATATTTCATGTTAATTTATTTATCCTTTTTCAACTAATAATGTTGGTAGTTGAATAAAGTATAGTTAGTTGGTCATGTCCTTACAGGATAACTGTCAATAGCTAGGTTCCAAATAATAGATTCAAATCATCACTAATTTTTATTTTATGTTTCCTTGCTTATTTCCATAATTAAAAGTTAATAACTCAAGTCATCAAAGCATGACACTGTAAATAAATAACTGAGTCACTTGATTATGTTGTCTCTTAACATTTAAGACCCAGTCTAGATCAAACCTAACCTAACTCAAACTATTTGTTTTAGGGACGTGGTACCACTTATTATGATATTATTTGTTTTGGCAGTTTTGTTAAAGAAGGGAGGAATGTTGAAAATAAGTCAATCGACTGTCTCACTCTTGAAAGTGCCATTTAAATAATTAAGAGATTAGCTTTTAACTATTAACTGAATAATAATACCCTTATTGTTCACCAAAATACCTCAAATTAAAAATAATAGTAATAAAAAAAAGAAAATATTACATTTTTTTTAAATAACATATTACATTTTAATTGAAACGACAGAGAAGATAATGGAAAAATATGAACAAGTGATCGTTAAAGTTGCCATATCACGTCTTCTTCTATGGATCATATGGCTTTAGTTTATTGTTAGATTGTACGTTATGGTAACATATTACTCAGTTTCTTGCGGTGGTTAACAAAAATATACAAGTAATTGATTGGTATCCCCTAACAGCAAATTGAAATTAAACACTATTTAGAAGCAGGAGTTAATTAATTAATTAAGGAGCTAGGAATTTAATTATTACTAATAAAAACAGTTGACTTAATTAATTACGTGCTCCCATGAGCTTAATTATATGGCATATGCCTTTAACCTGTATGTTATACTAATTGAGCTGTCCGTTTGATAAAATTAAATTAACGGTAGCTTCCTCTTGCCATCTATATATGGACTTAATAATGTTAATTAGGAATTAAAGAAAGGGGGAACATGAATAACACACACAAAAAAAAAAAAAAAAAAGAAAGGGGGAACATGACACATGAATTATAGAGTGGGTTATCAATGGTGACACATACATATTGGGACAACCATTACTACAAACAGATTGTCATTTATGTTGTTTCTATTAAATTAATTATTATTAGTGTAGATTTTGTGAAACTGATTTATATGTTAGTATAGTCTTTAAAAATATTTATTAACAGTTTTTAAATCGATAATATATACCAATTTTTTATACTAACATATTTATTTATTAGTAACTATATATTTATTTGTTGGTATAAATTAATATTATATATTTATACTAATAGATTATATTAATTTTGTTAAACAAACTCTATACCAATAATATATAGTTAATTTAATGAAAATAAAAAAAATGTTTATAAATGACAAAAAAAATTTTACTATGAATCTGGAATGTTCTTTTGTAAATAATTAAGGTTAAAGTGGTAATAAAGATATGGCGGATTTTAACATACACCACGTCTTAAGTGATATATGGTATACCACATAAAAAAATGTATACAAAACTCAATCGAAAATGTTTAAAATAATAATAAATTATGTATTTTGTATATATGTATATCTCTTTTATTTTTTCCTTTTAAACTGGGGTGAATTTTAACATTCACCACTTTTAAAGTGATTGAGTTTTGTATACATTTTTTCATGTAGTATACCGTATACCACTTAGGACATGACATATGTTAAAACTGCCCTAAAGATATACTCAACTTGTCTAAAATTTGAGAAATGTTAAACTGCTAAAGCCCCAAACTAGTCTAAGAAATTGTAAGAGTAGGCCAATTTAGTTTGTAAGATTTTTAATTTTTTAAATTTTAGGTTTTGTTTGGTAAAACTAATTTATAGTTTATAGCTTATAACTTATAGCTTATAGCTTGTAGCTTATAGCTCATGACTTGTGACTTATAATTGAGTAGAGATGTTTGATAAAATTAGCTTATTAGGTAGCTTATGTTTGTTAAATGACTTAAAATGACAAATAATAATTACATGTAATAAATTATTTGATAGAGTAAACATATAATAAATGACTAAAGAGTAAAATAGGAAAGAATTATTGAAAGCTACTTTTCATAAGCTGTAAGTTACTTCGAGTAACTTTTCATAAACTAGCTTATGAAAGCTAGCTTATAGCTTTTAAAAGCTATAAGCTTTTGTCACCAAACACCTCTTCTTACCCATAAGTCATAAGCTACAAGCTATAAGCTTCTAAATAAGCTATAAGCTAGTTGTGACAAACACACTCTTAGTCACTAATTTGTAAAAAGTATAGTAGTAATAAGTTCTTTTTTACTATTTTCGTTTTTTTTTATCTGTTTTCGTTTTGATTTTTTTTTCTTTTTATTTGTCTCTTTAAGAAGTCAATCAATAAAGTATTTATAGCTACTTTTTCTAATATACTCTTTTTATTTATTACTTTGTATATTAACATGAAGTGAATAATTAATGATTTTCAAGTTTCAATAAAAGTATAGTAGACAATTACCTCATAATTTTTATAATAGAGCATTAATTAATTTTCTTAACAAATGTGAATTAATCTTAAAAGACAGATAAAAAAGAACGGAGAAAATATTTAGTTTTTTTTATGTTTTTCCGTAGTTAAAAGAATTAAAAATTTTGTCGTTTTTAGAAGTAAGACTAATTAATTTAAAGTTTTTTAACTTGTAAAGACTAAAATAACTAACTCAAATATATAATTTCGGACTAATTCGAAGATTACTCAATATTAAATCTCTTGATGGTAAAATAATATATGCTCAAATCAACAACTTTTACATTATGGTGAGGTCAATTAGTTGTTAAGTTTATTCAAAACGTTGAACTAACAAAATCAGGCATAATTATTAGTAAATAGTCAAATTTTTTAACCAGGTCGATTAGGGATTAGATCTTAATCCTATGTAGTATAAAACATGATTTACTGGGAGAAATTGTATTAACTATAATGATCTCTCTTCGTGAAATAGACTAATATATCTTGAGCTATAAGGTGATCATGCCTCGTTGAAAATTGAAGTAGAACAAAAAAACAACATAAATTTGTGCAAACATTCCTTAAATTTAACTAAGTGTGGTTGCGTGAAGAACATGGTATTGTTTTGCTGGGGTCCGAAGACATGTGAAAGTTATTGACCAAAGCCAATAAGAATGCATTATATATATTATATTAGAATGATAAGGTTTAAAATTATAAGTCAAAAGTATGTAAAGGGAGAGGATCATGGCTAATGTTGTGGAGAGAATATTGTAGCGTGAGTGACCAACATTACAAGCTCTAATGTGTTACATTCTGACCAGGCCAAGCTAATTTGTATCATTATATGGATAACGAAGAGTTCTACCTAGTCATGAGTTGGAATTACTTAACATTTTTAAAAAAATAGAAAAATAGAGATATCGTATATGTTTGAGAAACAAGTTAAAAATTTTTAGTTTTAAAGTTGATTGAAAACTATGAGATCATCACGGAGTTTGGTAGAACAAGATGTGTAATTAGTTGAACTAGCTAGATGACTAAAAATCATAAATAATATTATACTAATAAATGAGAACAGTGAGGTGGGTAGTTTGTGATTTATATTAAGAAATTTAGGGCAATTATGAAAACAAATTGTTGAAAGCTAATTTTTAAAAGTCAATAGCTATCTCAAATAACTTAAAGTTAATTATAAAAACTATATTCTCACAGTTAAAATTTTTAATTTTATAATTACCCGTGAAAATTCTAATTTAGGGGATATAAATATAACAAAAATTGTAAATATTGCCAAAAACTTGGCCATGATATTTCTGATATTTTTATCCCGAAGAAAAAGAAGTGTTATGGACCCAACCCGTGAAAAGAGCACGTGCAGGTCACATGGTGAAGAAAGACTTAGACACTATGCCAGGGAAGAATATTATCTCGGGAATATGGCATTCAAAGAACACCTGTTGAACACTCTCTGACTTTTATTAGGCATTGGAGTCTTTGCAGGTACCCGAGCCCCTCTCCCATGAGGCTGATCAAAGGCTTCTTCCACCACACCGGACACCAGTAGGCTATGAGCCGTCGTGCCACCCTCACGACGGATCAAGAAGAAAGAAACAAACCTCACAAATCGGTTGAGGCTGCTAATATTGGAACTAGTTCTGACGATAATTTATTTTCTGATGTCAATTTTGAGAAACCTCACATGTCCTTATAAGAATTTTGTCACCACTCCTAAACTTGTTGATATTGGTGTTGTATTAATGGGTCATGACACCTTATGCAAAGTTGTTCGAGTTGGTACGATTCAAATCAAGACTCAATACGACATTATATGGACTTTGACCAAAGTTCGTTATGTTCTTGACTTGAAACATAGTTTAATTTCCCTTGGCACCCTCAAACGTATCTAGAAATTATGGGGCCTTAGCCAAAATTTAAGACATGGGCTAAGTTAATATAGACTAATAATTTTTATGTTATTTTTCTGGATTTTTGGAGTTGCAAAATTATTTATTAAAGTTTTATAATCAAGTAATTCTAACCTCTAACTTTCAATAGATAATATAGCTAATCCATTTATTTTGTAGCATAA
Organism: Cyamopsis tetragonoloba; assembly: GCA_037177725.1. NCBI lineage: Eukaryota > Viridiplantae > Streptophyta > Magnoliopsida > Fabales > Fabaceae > Cyamopsis > Cyamopsis tetragonoloba. Next base: position 21,106,396 of record CM074122.1, read on the forward strand.
TTGATCTTAAGCATGATTGAAAAATCAACTAATTGCTTTGATATTGTAGTAGAGCACACAGAGAATGAAAAGAGAGACTATAGAGAAAACTGAGAGCTGGGAGATCTAATAAGCAAAAGACAAAAGTAATTGTTGAGTGACTTTTAATTTGTAATCTAGAAAATGGACGGTTGACATTAAAGGATAGGAAAAAGAGATATTTAAGAAATGTAAGATATGGGTCTTAGAAAAAATATTATGCCCTATCTCAAACATTATTATTTTTTTTAAAATGATTTATATCAATAATTGTATCAAAAACAATTGGGGACTTATAAATTTGGGGCCCTAGGCAATGGAATCCTAGCCAAATAAGGTTTTTGTGGTGTTTGGAGTGCTCTAATATGTGGTTTCTTTGACCCAAGGCGGTCTCTTATCTATTTATAGAGACAGTTGAAATGATTTTGAAAAGATTATATTTGAATTTTAGATAAGATAAGAATGAGAAAATTTAGGAGTTTAAGATAATTTCATTTTTTCTCATCTTCTTATACCTTCCTAAAGCTACAAATTATTCAATCTTCAATCTCCATAACTACTTAGTGATATTTTTCTATTCAAATCAACGGAAAAATTGTGAGAATTTTTATCATAAAATCAAAATACGTAAAAACACCTCCAAAATGACTAAGTGCACCTAAATTAATCCTAAAAATTATCTACACTAATACTAACTTCAATTCAACAAATTATCTTCAAACTTTACAAATGAACATCAAATATAAGAGATATCACGATAATTTAATGCAAATATTTAACATTTTCAAGTTGATGAATCAAGATGCAACTAAGCTATTGTTTCAGATTCAAGAAGCATGATTCGCATTGGTATCATTTAGTTTGGAAATTGTCCCATCAATGAAACCAATTTTGCTGTGGGACAACAAGGGCAAGATACATGGCATTGAACCAAGAGTTGAAATTGTCTCCTTCAAGTTGGTGAGAAACAATCTGAAGGCTGGAATTATTTGAAGGGTTGATATAGTAGTAAGGAGAGTTTGTGTCTGCCATGGCAGAAAGCAGAGAACTAATTAACTAGATCTCAAACTATTTTCTCTCGTAGATTATGACGAACTCTTTCAAACTCTTATAGAATCATAAGTTTACAATTAAGTCAACAGTTTTCATTTTTGTAAACCAACCTATCTCTATATTACATAAAAAAATGTATTGACTTTATCATCCACGCATACATATCATTCAAGTGGTAACACACAACACAAATTTAAAAAAACAAAATTCAAAAACCTCCTTCACTATGTTCACTTATTTTTCATGACTCAACAAACACATTATACAATCAAAGGTACATGCTGATGATCCATAAAAGCTTTGAGTTTGTGACTTTTGTCATTTATGTGGGACTCTTAAATTTAGTTTGTGATTTTGCATATTCAAATTATTCTCTGTAAATCTGTTATGTTCTACGAGGTATTTGATTGAAGGTCTTTGGTTTATATGTTGGAGGCTGATATTTTATATTATACAATATTATTTAACATTATCCAATATTATTTTCATATTAGGTATTACTAAGTTGAGTCTACTGATGCTTCATGACTTTAGACTAGAGTTTGACTGTCATGATCAGGAGACAGTATAATACTCCCTTTGTTCTTTTTTATCTGTCCTCATTCTAAAAAAAATTGTTCCTTTTTATTTGTCCTTCAGAATTTAAGAGCACATTTATTATTTTTTTCCTATTATACCCTTGCATTTGAAATGCATAATTAACTTCCACAAATTTAAAAAATTTAACAAACAATTAATCTTATTTTGTATTCTCGTGAATGACTATTATAATTAATGTTAATCACCACTAATTCTCACATTAGTAGCAGGTTAAATTAAGAAAGTGGATGTTAAAATATTGTGATCCAAGAATATTAATCGACTCTCTTAATATTAATTGACTCTCTTAATCTGTGTGATTTTATGTCAGAGGACAGATAAAAAGAATAGAGGGAGTAGTATATAATCTTTTCATTCCTATATGAATTTAAATACGGTTTAAAATTCTTGGATCCGAAAGGAGAGTTTTACACGTATAAGTTGAGCAGTAAAAGGTGTAAAAATTAAATTTTCTCGAGGTTATAAAAAAACACTCGTAGTTATTAGGAAGAACAACAAAAATGATGAGAAGAGCACCAACGAGCTGTGATGAACAAACAAATTAAACAAATAATTCTGATGATAAAAATACGGATAAGTAAAGGACTGTTTGCATTTTCATTTCCTGTTTTCATTTTCTGTTTTCTGAAATTTTAGAAAAAAAAACTGAAAATGCTGAAAATAGAAATAAAAAATGAAAATGCAAACCACAAACCAAACAGCCCTAAGAAAAAAATCAAAAAGAAGAATTCGTGAAATGACATTATCCTCGTCGAAGAAGACCACTATTCGTGATGGTTGCTTTGATAGTTCAGGTTCATACTTTATAATAGGATGAAAGGAGAAAGATAAGACGGCAGTAACAGATGTGTAGTGTTTAAGTTATTAATTATTGAAAGTTAATGTTTTATACACAAGGAAAACAATGTGTTGTTGACTAAAACAGAAAGTAAACCAAATACACTTTAGTGTAGTTTTAATTTTTTTTACGTACCATTAATCATTTCAAGTAAATAAATAAAATATAAAATAGTAAAGACTTATAAAAAATAAGTAAGCAGAAGTTTATATTAAAATATATATTTTATTTAAACTGGTTCAATCACAGTTCGATCATGATGAACCGCGAACCAATACTTTGATCCGGTTTTCAAAATATTGGACACAATTCTTATTATGTATTTTGAATTGTGAGTTACAAAATTCTTTGTGAATGAAAGTTTATGAGTATATGCAAGATGAGTGAAGAATATACCATCCAGTGCTTCTATTGCTACCTCAAAATACACATATTTTAACTTCTTACATTTACGAAGTTGATAGCTAGATAGATTTGCTACAAATTACCAAATAGAAAGACATTATACAAATGGAATTATGATAAGTTTATGATGAAATTTACATGATTAAAAGAAGTTTGTGAGATACTAACGACAAAATTAGTTACCAATTAGTGTTTAACCAACTGTCAACTAGAGATGTATTTGTGAAGGAATAGTGATAAAGTAATATGCTATGAGTTTGTGAGGGAATTGTGATTGAAATTATACAGAGTTGCCATAGAAATCTGTATCGAATTTTACTATTTATTCACAAAGGAATTTTGACACGTATCCTTTGCTGCATTTGCGATGAAATATCGATGAAAGTATAAGACAACTAATTTGCGATAGAAACTTAATATTTTTTCTCTACTTTATGCAATGGCAGCTTTGCAATAAATCTGTGGCCAATATTGCTTTTTTAATAAGGAGTTTTCTAACGGTATTGCATAAGTTAAGTTTTTTAAATGAAATTTCTTTTATGGAAAAATACAAAAATTAATTGAGTTAAATTTATTAACTACTATTTTTTTCATTTTAAAATTCTGTACAATATTGCACAAGTTAAAAAAACCGTTTTAATAAATATTTGCAACGGTTTTTGTCCAGAATTTGAGACTAGAATCACGTGTAGTGTGGGGGTTTAATTGTGTCCCACGCTTACTTTTTTGTATAATTACACTAACCTCTCATAAAGTTTGTTGATATTACACTTACTCTCTCTAATTTTTAAAATTACATTTATCCCCTTGAAATTTCTACTTTTATTAGAATAATGGTAAAATAAAAAAAAAATGGTAAAATTAATTTTTCTTAGAAAAATGAAAAATGTGCACAATAACACCATTAAAAAAATTAATATTAAGGAGGTTTGTATAATGAAAGTAGAAATTCCATGGGATAAATGTAATTTTAAAAATTAGAGGAAAATAAGTATAATATAGACAAATCTCAGAGAAGATTCGTGTAATTATCCCCTAATTTTAACGACTGCAACTAGCACTCATTGGATGAATTGCTATTTTATAATAATAAACATATCATATTATTCCAAATATTTAATCTTTATATAAATATTTCAAATTGTCAGATAATTCAATCATATGTATAAAAACATACTCCTTCCGTTTTCAAATATAAGCAAATTTTTTCACAATACTATATTTTTAAATATAAGCAAAACTAACTATATTCACTTGCATTTAATGAAAATTTTTCTATTATACCCTTCACTCAATTCACTCTCTTATTTATTATAGTGGTTTTGAAGAGGAGAAATAATAACTTAGTGGAGGGTAATTTAGAAAAACAAATTGACTTTTTGATAGATTCAAAAAAATTAAATGAGGCTAACTAATTTTCTTAAAGGGTGTGAATTAGGTAATTTTTGCTTATAATCGAAAACGGAGGGAGTAAGAATAAAGAATTCTAGCCAATGAGGAAGGATTTGGTTGCGCGTTCAAACCCATGATCAACCGGACAAAAGAAAAGGCAAGGGATAATTACACGAACCTTCTCAAAAAAAATTAATATTTATAATAATTGAATAATATTTTTAGTATAACATAGAAAATAATTTTAGTATGTACCTCATTTTTCCTAAGAAATTAATTGTGAACGTTTATTTTTTTTTAAAAAAAAATTATTCATTATTAAGTAAAATTACACATTGGCTTCAATAATAATGAATGGTTACTAAGTCTTCCATTAGATTATATTTCATGTAATACTAAAAAAATTAAAAGAGGGTTAAAGAGAACAAACCGAGAAGGCTGTTAAAGAAAACAATGAAAAAGTAGATTTTTTTTTTTAATTATAGATATAAAGTATAAATTTATTTTGCATAATTTATTTAAAAGAATACATCATAAAATATATATTATCTCCAAACTCATCAAAAGCGAAGGATATGCCACCAAATAAACACTAATTTTTTTTTTTCACATAAACCGTATACCTCAAATCTAAAAAGCTACAAATCCATTTTCTTAGTACGTGCGTGGTCTAATTTTAACTCTTACATGGTCAAATCAATGAGTTGTCCTTGTATTCATCACATACTACAACAAAATTGTTTCATATCCATTAGTTATTTTTATTTACAATTAAATTAAAAATTAAATTCTGATTGAAAAGTTCAACTTAATTAAATGACTATTGATATTAGCAACGAACAATCAAACTAGCCTAATTTTTAGCTCAACTTTAAAATTTGGATATATGTCTAAAAAACTACATAAATAAATGGATAATTTTAGCATAACTTCACTATACATTCAACACAAACAAACTAACTCCCGAAAATGCAGCACACATGAACAACCTTAACATTTGTGTGAAACTCTAACTCCGCAAATTGCCCATTCAAATTAAATGTTTGTTTTTTCAAGTTCAAAACAAAACATTGTGGATATCCATAGTGATAAATAACAATTGTTATTAGTTTCTAGAATCGTGATGAAGGTAGTGGTGGAAAGTTTGACCGGAACACTTTTCTACATCCAAGTGGGGAATGATGCCACAGTCCAAGATTTAAAGAAGGAAATAGAGGCTCAGCAAAAGCTTCCTTGTGAGCGCTTGATTCTGGTCCTCGATGCTAATCATAGCCCTCTCATGAACAAAGAGGAAGAGAAATTATCTTTGATTGATTGTGGTGTCCAAGATGGATCTCATATTTATCTTTTCTTCAACCCCATTGATCATGAGTCTAAAGATCATTTTGGGTTCACTGGGGCAGATGTTCTTCTTGGTTCTCAATAGTTAGAATTTATTTTTTTTATATAGATTCTTGATTACTTGACTTAATCAATTATAAGATTTTTTATTATGAAAGAGAGCTTGCCTTCGTGGAGAATAGGGGTGGGAAAATGATGCACCTAACTCATGACTCTTAGCTCTAACCATGTGAGCTATCTCGATCATTAATTGGATCTTCTATTTTTTTTTTTTCAGGTTTATAATATTGAATATTAAAGTTAGCATTACTTTTGTGTGCATGATTATGTAATTAAACCTTGTAATCATTACATGTTATAACAAAATTGTTTCATACTTGTTAGTTATTTTATTTACAATTAAATTGAAAACTAAAAATCTAATTGAAAAACTCAACTTAATTATATACCTAAATGACTATTGATATTAGCAAAAAAAAAAAGTCTAATTTTTAGCTCAACTTTAAGATTTGGATATATGATAAAAAAATTAAAAAGATAAATGGATAATTTTGGCATAACTTCACTATGCATTCAACACAGATAAACTAACTCCAAAGAATGCACCACACATGAACAACCTTAACATTAGTGTGAAACTCTAACTCCCCTAATTTCTCGTTCAAATTAAATCTCCATTTTTCATGGTCAAAGCAAAACATTGAACATATACATTGGGATAAATAACAATTGTTATTAGTTTTTAAAATCATGATGAAGGCAGTGGTGGAGAGTTTGAGAAGAATGCTTTTCTATGTGCAAGTAGGGAATGAAGCCACATCCAAGATTTAAAGAAGGTAATAGAGGCTCAACAAAAGCTCTCTTGTGAGCGCTTGATTTTTGTCCTTGATGCCAGAGATGGATACACATATATTGTGGTGGGGGCAATTGCCCCCATTTACATTTTTATTTATTAATACTATATATATCTTTATAAAAAATTTATACCCACAATTTTGACCTAAAATTTATTTTGTCTCTAAGTCAAATTTGGTTGAATGATTGTTTAGTTATATATAGTAAGAGGGATATCTTTTTTACCGTAAATGCTATCTAATGTTCGGCACTTTTTAACCATCTAAATATAGTACAAAATTGTTGAAAAAAGTAGTGTTTTGTATTTTTTAGAGATGAAATAACGCGGATTTATGATTATTTTTCTAATTATATTAACCTTAACAAATGCCTTAAGGGAATTATTTAGTAAGATACTTAGCTTGTTTTATAGTCACTTATTTTGCTAGAAAAGAAATCAGACGATTGAAGTCGCACATTGGTCCAAACCATGGTTAAGTTGTCAAACTCTTGAGTTAACTCATAAAATCTTACGTGCTTATTAGTCTAGGTAAGCGGGACTAGTTAACTCACTCTCAAACTATTTTCTCTCTAGTAGATTATGACAAACTCTTTCAAACTCTTATAGAATCACAAGTTTACAATTGAGTCAACGATTTTCACTTTTGTAAACCGGCCTATCTCTATATATATTGCATAAAATAATGTATTGACTTTACCATCAACATATACATATCAAAATGAAGCAAAAATAAGTAATAGTGCTAAAATAAAAAACAAAAGAAAAATCAAACTGAAATTTGATATAAAATTTAGGAACCAAAAATAATATTTTTGTTTTAGTGTATTTATTATAATATTCACCGTTAATTTATTTATCTTTTAACTAATAAAAGCTCATTTTTTCAATTAATTAAAGCTCAAATATACCGTTAATAATATAATCAAGATATAAACATTTAATTAAAAAAATAGATACATACAATTCCGAATTAAAAAAAAAAACTAAATATTAAATTAAAAATAAAATCAACTTTATATCTATTCAAATCTATATGATTTAATAAAAAAATATAACTTAATTGAATTTTTGATTGCCTCGTATCAAATTTTTAATTTGATTAATAAGAAGGCATGATACCATCTTAATAGAAATAACACCATAGAAATCACATTTCTTAATAGTTTTTATACATACCTTTACTTAAAAGAGAAGTAATTTTTTCTCATTTTAATATCGAATATCATATTAAGTTTCTCTTTAGTGTTTCATCTCATAGTTGGAACTTAAAAGAAAAATTCTCAACTTTACTTACAACTTCAAGTTCCAATAGCACAATCATATAATTACTGAGGACCTTCATAGATAGGTCTGAAATACTTTCCATCCAATCAAAATTCACTTATGTCTAGGAGTTTTTTAAACTATAATAGTTACTTCTTAAGAAGTTTCTCAATATAACTATGGAAGCATTGTACTATCACACTTTCTTATCATATACTTTCTTATTACAATATGATATATTTACAAATAATTTTAGTATTGTAGCTACACCAAACATGCATACAAATATTAAGAAAATTTCTCAAAATATGAATGTACACTATAAAACATTTAGCTTTGCTCGTATATTTGATGATATGAATATTATATCAAATCATGTATGGTAAAGCTAGCCGCCATGTTATCCAAATTCATTTGCATATTTAAGGATATATAAATGACACTTGAAAGTCATTACTTCTATAGAGTTTACAATTCAAAAAAGGAAGGTGGCTGGGGCATAAAAGATCTCCAGGTTCTTACAGAACTACATGGTGGAAACAAATCTGTAATGTTTGTGATTATCAAAATTATGGATGGCTTCAGCAGGTATTTCAAAAAAAAAAGAAGCAGTGGTGTTATAAAAATATTGTAGGAAGATCAATGGATTGGAAACCAGGCTCTATGTATTTCTTTTCCTTGGTTGTATCAATTTTGAGAGAACAAAGGGTGTAGTATTGCAAATATGGGCAGTCATTGGCAAAACTTGGTGTTGGAACTTTTCCTAGAGAAGGTCTATGTTTATATGGGAAACAAAAATTGTGGACAAAACATGAATTTGGAAGGTGTTGAAGGCTTTATTGTCAAGTCAGCATATTTATGGGGAAGGTGTTGAAGGCTTTATTGTCAAGTCAGCATATTCATGGGGAAGGTCAAAATGTCTCTCCTCTCCATAGTTATTAGGTGATTTAGTCTCTCTTTCTAAAATTTTATGAAGGTCCCTAGCTTCTTCAAAATTATTGGTCTTTTTATAGTTGGTGTTTAGAGATAGTGTCGATGGTTCCGTTGTTTGTCCTACGTGCACAGAGTTAGAAGAAGACTACCTACACCTTTTTTTTTCTATAAATTGTCCTATTTTGATGACATAGGTTGGCGAAATGGAAAATGTACCCTGTCATTCAAATAGTAAAGTTAAAATACTAGTTGTTGAACCCACAAAGAATCGTGATGAGTATCAAATACTCTAAAGCCTTATCCAATTTAGACAAGTCAAATAGTAATTAAAACTTAGAACGCAATGTAAATAATAAAATGACTGAAGAAGAATTCACTAATGAAAAACCTAGAACTTTAGGTTCATGATAATTGCTCAATTGTTCATGTTTTGTGATTTGTTTAGGCCCTTATTAGTAGAACTTAGTATGGAAATATTGTGAAAAATATGAAAAGAAAATACATCTTTTGTGAGTATTAAGTAGTGACCAGGAACTTAGTGATTTTTATTGTGTTTTCTTAGGTTTTAGCTACTTTTCTATCCTTGTTTTCATACTTGTGCTTTGTTGAAGAATTTGAGGCAAAAGAAAGGACCAAGAAAGAGTTGGAGTCATCAAGAGGAAGCTAGGAGCGTGTGTGCACGCCGAGGAGCATGTGCACACGCCAAAACAACACTTCCTCGCTTCCATTTTAGCGTGTCCACGCCTAGGAGCATGTGCACACGCCAGAAACACATTTCCTTACTGTCATATGCATGTGTGCACACAAAAGTGGCATGTGCACATGCCCAAGGAGCGTATAAAAGGGAGAAAAATCAGTTAAGAAAGAAATTTTTTATTTTTTGGAGCATGATAGAACTTCTTCATTAGGATTTCTCTCTTCTCTTAACTCATTTTTTCTCATTCTTCACCAAATTCTTGAGATTCTTGAAGATTTGAGGACTTGTGGGAGCAAGACTCAAAGAAGCATGGATTCCTCTTTGTGTTTGGTTCTTCTCTCTTCTCCTTTTTCTTTTCTTTTCATGTTTAGCTAGGTTTTGGGTTAGGAAAAGAGGAATCTCAATTCAAATTCTATGTAATCCTTTACATTTCAGCTTAATGCAAGTTTAGTTGTTGAATTTGAGTGATTGTTAATGCTTTTCTTAGCTTGATCATCTAGGAGATGCACTTAGACTCAAGTAGACAATTGGAAAATTGGTATTTGAGTTTGAATTGGGGTAAATCATCATAACTATGCATGATTTTAGGAATAGAACTTATTAGTTGTGGGATACTAATGAATTCTTATACCTAATTCTTGTTTTTATCTAATTTCACCTAAGGAATTAAGGATTTTAGGCTAAAACAAAGGATTTAATGTTCAAGTAATTGACTTAGCCTAATTTGATGAATTTGATTTTTAATTTGACAATTACGCTTGTATTTAGTTCACTTTCTATTGCATAAGGAGAGGATTGAGTGAACTCTACTCCTAACCTCTTTCATATTGTTAAAAAAATAAAAAACATAAATATCCTTAGTTTTTGTTAGATTACTCTTTTTATTGAGTAAACATGCATTATTTTCTTTATACATCAAAGATATTTTTTCGCCGACAGTCGAAGATTAATTCCTTTCGAGGTGGAGAGATTATTGAAGTGGGTACATCCTCTCCTAACAAATTTTTTTTCTATGTCCAGAATCAAGATTCGAACCCTTGTTAACATATTTAAATAACTCAGTTATCTTGTCAAGATTCGTTAATGATCAAATGCATTATTTGCTATGTAAAGCTGGGAATTTTCTTCAAGTTCGTAGAATTATATAACGTAGAACTCTCTTGTTTTAATGTGATGTTGGCAGTAAAATGTAATCAAATGAGAGCAAACCATTCTCAGGACACATGAACTGCACTTTGTCATTTGCTAGCTTTCAAATTTGACTTGACCGAACACAAAAGCAAGGTCCAATAAGCTGCACATATACTGGGTTAACAAAGCCCAAAGGTCCATATTAACCAAAAAAAAAAGCCCAAAGGCCTAAGGTTCAACCATTAGAAGAAAAAAAATATCCAATGATAAAAAGAAAATGATTGATAAAACAAAAAAATATGAATTCAGTCTATCTACTGGATTCAAATGATGTGTCTCAAAATCATGTCCCACCAATAGAATATCGCCACATCATTAAAAAAATTTATTAAAAAATTAAAGATTAAAATTAAAGAAAATATTTTAATGACGTGACGATATTCTATTAGTAGGACATAATTGAAGACATAATTTGAATAATTTGATTCCCTATCTACTATCTACTTCCACTATATCTACTATATTTACAATATATCTCTTTTTTTTCTATGGTACAATATATCTCTTCTTATATATACAATTGACGAACATCCTTGCTGATGTGTTATTTTCTGAATTTTAAAACTTTTTTATAAAACAAAATTCTCCTCAATCCTCATCTTTTTATTCTAAAAATATTCTGAAAATATTTTAGAAACTTTATAAATTCTCCTCATCCTCATTTTTATATCAAATATTTTTATGTTCTTATTTTTTTTTTATTCATTCATGTTCATACATTCACGTATGTATAATTAGTTTTATAATAATTGTAACTATTTTTTTATTATATCGAATTATTATTTAATTTAAATTATTAGATTAATTAGGTAAATTAATCAAAATAATATTTAAATTTATATGTAAGTATCGGGTAGATAAGAGGTTTAGTGAATGCGACGAGAGGTATAAAAGTTTATTATCAGATTATTTAATTTAAATTACTAGATTAATTAATATGGTGAAATATTTAAAATATCAAAAAATATTATTAAAAAATTAATTACAACCTGTAATAATTATTTTAATAAATCAAAATACTACAAATAATCTAAATAAAACACAGTCCATCATAATTATTTTATTAGTCAAAAGATATTAGAGGATCACGATGATAGAAATAAAATAAAATAAAATTTAAAGTGATTTGATATTTTCATAAATTATTGATAATTATGCACACTATATATAAAAATAAAATTAAGTGAGAACATATCAATTATTTTTAAAAAAAAAACATATGTTTTTTTGGATAGTAAATTAAGTGATAACTATATGTCACAGAACATAGGGTTTTTCAATCTGTCTACATCAAGTATTAGCAAATGGTCTCAAGTTTCTGTATAAAAAAAATGGTCTCAAGTTTGATTTGAGTACTGAATATGCGAATGAATTGAATACCAATTGAAAGTTTTACAAAATAGTCAAAAAATAAAATAAAATTTGATAAAAATATAATAAATATTCATTAAAAAATATTGAATAAAGTACAATTTACAAAACGTATGATTTGGTTTGAATTAATGTGGAGATGAGTGGGGAAATTAAAAATATTATTAATTTTTCGTATTATTTAAATGAAAAAGATGAAAGAAAATAATTAGAAGTTTTTTTTTTTTTGGAAATATAGAAAGGAAGAAATTAAAAGTATAGTAATTTGTTGGTGTTTAATCCAACTTTTTTCTTAGGATAATTATTTGCATTGAGAGAGTAGGATATGACAAGTTAACATGATAAGCTATCATATCTTGTTAACTCACCAATCTGCAGATAATAATAAAATATGATAAATTATCTTATCCTAAACTCTTTATCTTGATCACCAAACGAATCCTATTTAATTCTTAATTTCTTATAAAATAAAACTTCATGAGAACCACGTGTCCTAATTGAAATTTATGTGAACCTCATGTCTATTTATATTTTTTCATTTTCATTGATCATAATTTACATAAATCATAATTAATAACAATATGCAAATTATAATTAATAAAAAAAATTATATTAAAAAACATATTATTGTAATTTTTTTCATTAAAAAATTTCTTATATTAATTTTTTTAACTTGTATCTATGAACATAACATAAAATTAATTAAATTTAATTTTTTAATAATTGAATTGAATTTTTATTATTATACTTTATGTGTACTTACTAAAGTCCCTACTACCCACTATTAAATAACATTCATTTATATGAAATTTTATTGGTTGTTAATAATTGTTATCTTGTACCATAGACACAAGTTAGAAAATAAAAAAAAAAAATCTCACATACTATATTTTCTCTATTTACATATTTTTCTTATATACATATAAACATTTAAAAATATATTTGCACCGTGAAAAAAAAAAGAAAAAATATATTTGCATATATATAATTTAAAAAATAAATGGGAATCGGTAGCCAGTTGCGTGGTTGGGCGTACTTGTCTCGTGTCAGAAATGAGAACCGTCTTATATATAAACTTGACCCAGTTTTAGGTTTCTATTTCTCTCCCATTCACCCTTATTTCATTTCCTTCATTCTTCTCCATTTCTTTTCTCCTCTCACAAGTGATTAGGTATTTTCACTTTCCTCTCTCGTTCTTTTTCCTTCTCAATTCTTTGTTTTCATTGATTTTGCTGCATGCGATTTTCTATTTGGCCTTTGCTCTGTGGATTTTCTTGCATTCGTAACTAGGTATACCGTATACGTGACCAGGTTAGTGACGATTTTATTGATTATTCAGTGATTAATGTTCGGGTTGGGCCTGTGATTGGTTCGCTGTTAACGTAATAGTTGCATTTTGGATTTCTAGATTGTTCTCTGTTTTATTTGCACTTGATCACTTGCATTTCAATTTTATTATGAATTTTTTTCTTTTGTTTTTGATTTGTAGTTAAATTATCTGGATTTTTTATAATGTCCCGCAATTTTTTATTAGGGGTTTTATTCTATTTGTTCTTTAGACGTTAGGTGTGGGAAATGGATGGTGAATCATGTCTTCGTTGTGGTCGATTTCTTGGGTTTTTAAGTTCAGTCATTATTATCTCGCTTTCATTTTTATTCTTTAGTTTTGGATTAGGAGCGGGTTAGGATTATCTATTTTGGGTAAAAGGTTAGGTTTTCCTTTAATTTCATGGATATATACTACAAAGTGGATTAACGTAATTATGAGACATTAGGTGTGAATATGTGTTTGATGCATTTGAATGAAACACAAATTTGGTTCCTTTCCTTGTATTAAGGCATCTCACATGTCTTTGTCTGTGAATGTATTCCAAGGGCATTCATTCACAACAGTGGTACTGGTACCCGTTTGGCCATGGGAATTCTAGGGGTGGCTTTGTATTTTGATGTCATGACTCAAAAATGTGATAAGTAAATCCTGCACACAAATTGATGCAAATATTCTAATGTCGGTCTCTTGCTGGTCTATGTTTCAGTTAATGGACCTTGAACTTTTGATGATTGTGGAAATAGAATTTGTGTTTTTTGGATGTTACGTTTTTGTACTTAGCGGATATGAGACTGAGACCATGTATTTGAGGAGTCAAATGTCCTGTGTTTTGGTAATCGTTACAGTCAAATTTTGTTTGAGATTTGAAATCATTCATGAGCCTTCTTCTTACTGCATAAACTACTAGAAAGTTTGGACCTTGACAGCTGCAATTGCAATATGAGTTTTTTTTTGTTCGTTACGGTGTTATTGATTCTGACTTTTTGACCAAAAAAAAGGCATGTCTGCAATGGGGTCAATAGGCGTGACATTGATGATAAAAATGGGTTTGCAAACTTGAATGGCTAGGAAGAAGAACTGCATACCCTGCAGATCTTTTAATACTGCAGATATTCTAAACTATCGTCTATGTCTTTGTACAATATGAACTTATGTGGTACAGGTGCCATTCATCCGTTCCAATTTGTATTTTTGCATACCAAGAGCTAGTAGTGAGTATAATATTGACAGCAATAGCATTCTCAGATGTGTCAAATAACACATCTCATCTCTAACTTGAAGTTTATTTGATTTCTTCCAGCACTTAGTTGTTGATTATACCAGAAGGACTTTGTTTGTTACATCAACTCACCAAGGGCAATTTTCATGTCTGAATTCGACACAAACATCCCAACTGCTTTTGGTGGGTGTTAATTTTCTAAATTCATATATTTCTGTTGTATCCTAGAACATCTCTCCAACAATTTACCATTAGTTACTTATGTGGTCTGATAATTGAACAGATCCCTTTGCTGAGGCAAATGCTGAGGACTCAGGTGCTGGGGCGAAGGAGTATGTTCATGTCCGTGTACAGCAGCGCAACGGAAGGAAAAGCTTGACAACTGTTCAAGGACTAAAGAAAGAGTACAGCTATACCAAGATACTCAAAGACCTGAAGAAAGAATTCTGCTGTAATGGTACTGTTGTCCAGGACCCTGAGTTGGGCCAGGTTTGTGTTCTGTTCTTCATAATCTATTTCAGAAGCGTAGAAAGAAATAACAAATCGTTTGTCATCCAGTGGAATTCCCTTTCTCCTTCACCATCATATGGACATTTTATTTTAAAGCGATGTGTCACTAAGTGCATAATTTCTTCCCATAATTACCCTTGAAAGCTTAAAATAACTTGTTTGTGGATGCAGGTCATACAACTTCAGGGAGATCAAAGAAAGAATGTTTCTACTTTCCTTGTGCAGGTAAACATTCTGTTAACAGTATTATAATTATGATTATAATGTGTCTGTTGTTCTTACTATAATATAATTTTGTAATTTCTAAATTTTTTTTTGTGCTGTTACAAACAGGCGGGTATAGTAAAGAAGGAGCATATTAAGATTCATGGTTTCTAAGGTGTAACCAACCGTGGCCAATTCACCTTGATTTTCAATATATAGACTGCAGTCTACAATCAGTAGCAGCAGCTTATAAATCTGAATTCAAGCAATCAGTCACAACAACATTCTGTCATATATTGTAGTTAAGAGTTGCATATAATATAATACACTATTTATCTACTTTAGATATTTGCTGGGTTATGTGGCAAGGATTATGTCTGCTTTAAAGCCAGATGTCTTAAATAAATTTGTTATCATCTCTCCGTGTGCAAGGAACTCTACTTTTTTTGGGACCTTTGTCATGCCTAGCTATTAACTGCGGCGGAAACGCTTTTAACTGCAGCGGAGGGCCTGTTACTTTGTTTTTGGTTTTTCATTTTTTGTTTTTATTTATTATTTTTATGAGTAATTGTAATACAAAATTATCGCATTGTTTTTATTTTATTTTTTGTTTTTAGAGATTTGTATAGAAAATTTTAAAAATAGTTAAAACAAGTATAATATATTTTTAATATTTTGTAAAATCTCTATCTTTCTTTGTAAACTAAATATAAATATTACTTTTTAGTACTTTTCATTTAATTCTTTGAACTAAATATATACAAAATAAAAAATAAAAATACAAAGTAATCAGGCCTTAAGGCGTTGTTTGGTTTTTGTTTTTATCTTCTATTTTTATTTTATGGAGACTGTTTCCATTTTCTAAAGTATATTTAAAGGTTTGTGAAATTATGTTTCTTTTAGAAAACAGAAACAAAGCGAAAATAATAATTTTGTACTCTAATATTTTCTAGAACAGAATGAAATTAAAAACGTTTTCTCAGAATTTGAGGTGTAGTGCAACGTAAATGATGATTAAGAATCCTTGGATCAGTAAGAAGAATCTTTGGATTATTAGGAGGAATCGTGTGACGAATTAAGCAGCAAAAGATAAAGGAAAGAAAAATCTTTTGGAGATGATTTTTATGTATATCTTGAAAAATGGAACTTGGGCTTTAGTAGATTTACCTCCAAGAGTGAAACCGTGGGAGTAAATGGGTTTTTTTGAAAAAAGTATTATCCAGATTCCATTGATAAAATACAAGGTGAGATTAGTAACAATATTGATTATTTTGATACTTTCGTTTTTGTAAATAAAATATTTTTTATTTGTGTTTTAATTGCCTAATTTTTATTTATAAATTTGTGATCCATCAAATGAATATGAAAATTATGTTTTTAAATAATGATTTAAAAGAAGAAATTTATATGACTAAATTAGAAGAGTGTAAAAGTCTGTAGACTTCTCAAATCCCTTAAACTTAAAGGCTTAAAGTAAGATTCTATACAATGGCATGAGAAATTTTATAAGGTTTTAATAAGTGATGGCTTTAGTTCTATAGAAGCTGATATATGTGTGTATACTAAAGTTGTGAATGGTGACTGTGTTATCATATATGTCCATATGTAGACAATATGCCTATATTGGTACTTCTATTGATATTGTTATTGAAACTAAATCTTTCTTGCATCTAAATTTGATATGAAAAAACATGGGTGAGGCAATTGTGGTATTGGGTGTTAAAATCATAAGGAAAGGTGATAGTATTATACTATTACAAGAACATCACGTTGAAAAGCTTCTTAAGAAGTTCGACCACTTTAAAGTGAACTCCGTGAATACTCTTTATGATGTTAGCATTTAATTGAAAAAGAATTGAGGTGATCCTTCTGCTCAATATGTGTATACTTGATGGGCTACAAAATGATAAGTGTACCATTGTCGTTGCAAGTAATAAAATCCGGTGAGTACCGGGATATCGTGCTCAGGGATTATGGTCAACTATCACGTTTCTAAGTTACAGAACTAATTTAGACGGGAAAAAAGACACGAAGCTCTATGAAATTTAAACAAAGACCACACAAATCAACCTATCTATATCTAGATTAACCTAGCTCATGGTAGAAGCAAACTCATATCTCACTATATCTAGCATTAACATGAGCCAACAAGACATTTGAGTGGTGATCAAGCACACAAAAGCATTAAGCATAGCAATTGATATTCCAACCAAAGAAGATTTTATAGAATAACTAAATTAGAACTAAAACTTGATCATACTTAAATCACATCAAATATCCAAATATATAAACAAAACTATAAATAAAAGGAAAAGAGATAGAAGGACTCCTAAAGAGATGAAGCAAGGTTAATAGAGGCAACCTCTTGTCTTCCCCATCTTTCTCCTCCAAGCTCCATAGAGGACCAACTTGGGCCCAAAGAATTTACATGATTCACAACCCTTCCTTTCCTCTCTCACTACATAAAGAAATTACAATGAAATACGAAACCTTTGTGATTGGAGTTCCCATGAAGAATATTCATATGGGTAAAATAAGTCACTTGTCAATTCAGTTAGCACTTAACAATTTTTCCCTTTTTCTATGGTGTGTGAGAAAGTGCTAGACTGCAATGATGTGAGGCTAAGCTTAAATTTTTTAATGATTCTCATAGTTGTTGCTTGGGTGGTGTATGAATTGCAGCATACACTTGATGAGATTACCTATATGAGTATCAAGTGGGGCCACATGTATGAGGTTTGATGAATCTCTAGAGCACTTATGAATACTAGGTGCACGCATGGCCTAGAGGCGCAAAATAACAATAACGGCAGGACTTTCTAAGGGTGTAACTTGATTAATAGACCTCTAACATACCCTCAAAGTGTTTTGGTTCATAAAGCTTACTCCACCAAATCACATGTGTGTTAAGTCTATTAATCTATGTTTGGTCCATAGTTCAAAAGATACAAGATTCAAACAGTTGCACTCATGTAGTAAATCAGGAACTTTCTTCTCCTTTCTTTCTAAGCCTTTGAAATATGTGGGGAATTTTTGTAAAAGTAGTGAAATTCCAAAGTTTAGAAGTCTTACCTTGTGTGGATTTAAGACTTTGCAAGTGTAAATATATTAAAGCTCACTTTGCGAGAATAAAAGAGCTAGAAAAAGGCATGGGCTCGTGCACATAGGATCGAGTCTCCGAAGGAAAAATTAGTTGAAAATCGTCAGTTTCCCCTCTGCGCACATGATAAATGAGCCTCACAACCTTTTTACTTTTTGATTTTATTTTTTGGGCCTCATCAAGAAAACACATTTTTTTATGAGTTGAAAGTAAGTAGTGACCAACCTTGATTTTTCCATCATCTATGTTCTTATCGGCTACCGTCCAAATCTTGTAGTCTCTGCCGATGTCCAAGCTCCACCTATTGCGCAATCCTCATTGTCTGCTCTACCTTTTTCTTATTGGACCGACCATCCTAGAAAGGACCAACTTGCAATAACTACACGAACTCAACCTCTCTTATATACACCAAATTCCCTCACTTGGCTCAACACACCAAAGCCCAATTCTCTTTTCTCTCGTACACATTCTTCATAGTGTTCCTGAGTTACAAATAATAGTTCTAATTGCGATATTCATTCCAAAATTCTTTGAAGACAATGTGTAATCACATGACTCAAGTTATTTGACAATTTTCCAATAATGTTTTAACAATAAATCAAAAAAGTTTATTTTTTATACAACTAATTATAAGTTGTAAAAATATATAGTATAATTGCATAAATATTGACTTGTTGCGAAAAATGTGAAATACGCACTCTTGACGCTAGTGATTTTCTTCTAGATGATCTAGAATCAATACCATCATCCAATAAATTATTATTTGTCTTAACAAAAATAAAATATTACTATGACTTAATGTAATTTGGTCCATTAATTGCAACTCTTAATTAAGGACTTGTCAAATTGTAAAGTCGGCGTTCTTATCAATCTAGAAGATCGATGACTCATTTCACTGGCGACTTCTATTATTAAACTATAATTTCTATTGCATTACAAATTTAAAACAATAAAATATAAATCAATAATATTTTATTTTTCGTTTTATTCGAGTTCGATTATATATGTAGTAAACGCAAGGTCGTTCTTGGTTATACCTAATCAAGCTCCTATATATATAATATATATATATACCTTTTGTCAATATTCAACAAAATTAATTAATTCCGTGTTGTTGTTGAACTATAAAATATTGTTTCTAGAGAGTCTTCAATATTTGAATCAAAACTCTCAGGGTTTGGGGTCTAACAATCAGAGGTTTGTCCTTTTAATTCAAATAAGACAAATTTTAAAATTTAAATTATATGATTTTACTTAAATTCATATAAAATTAACATCATATATGTTTTTTTTTTGAGGAATAAATATCCAAATGAAAATTAAGAAAATAAATAAAAACTAAATAATTCATCCTCCAAAGAAATGCTAATAAATTTTTATTATAAAAAAATTTAAAAGTAGAATAAAAAGTTTGATTTGATTCATATTAAGTGTGTTATAAAATGATTTTTTTGTTCATGAGAAAATAGTACAACGAGGATCGAACTCCATATCCAAACAAATATGTTCCCGTGCATTCACCAACTGAACTACATGTAAATGGATTTTATATACTAATAATTACTCTCTCCGTTCCTATTTAACTGTCTGGAGGGAGAAAATCACAATAAGAAATGTAATAATTGTTATAATTTTTTTTAAAATAAATTTTGATCTTTCTATAATTAGATAGTGGGACATTGATTAACCTCCAATTAAACATAAGGTTAAAATTGATAAAAGTACATTTAATATTACATTAAAAATATAAATAAACAGATAAATAAAAACAAGATTTTTTTCTCTTCTTACTCTTAAATAACAACTGAGGGAGTATACATATAATGATTATTGCAAATTATATAGGTAAGTATGAGTCATGGTCTCATCTGAGGTTCTAGAAGCATGTTTAGTATATTATTCTCCCTATTTTCCGGTGAAAGATTATTATTATTATTTTGTATTAAATTTGTTTACGTGTCTTTGTCAATTTATTATTCTGCCATTTCCTCAATTAATTAGAGAGGCAGACAACATAATCTCCCATCTACCATAAACAGCTACCATTGTCTTCTTCAACCATGAGCCATAAACTCTAAATCTTTGTTAAATTATATTTTGATATAATAAAATATTGTAATTGATAGCAGTATAATGATATCTCTGGAATTGCATTAATTTTAGAGACATTAAAATTTATTTTAAGATTTTTTATAATTAGGTGTTCCTCTATTACGGTTTACACACTAAAATTTTTACTCAATATTTTCTAAAATTCTCTCTTGATCCTAAATTAAAAAAAAAATATAAAATTTATGTTGCTAAATATCAATTATATTAATGTCATATTCATATATGTCACATTTTATATTTATAACACCATTTATATTCTTTAGGCCAACTTAGAATTTGCTTCATTTATCTCTTAAATAAATGTGCACCCACACCATTCAATGTGATTATTTTTGGCCAAACTTCAAGTGATCCATCCTTTCATATCATTCCGTAATTTAATACTCTCTTCGTTTTTTTTTGTTAGTCATTTAAGATTTTGAATTAGAATTAAGAAAATAATTAAAGGGTCTAATTTTTAATTTATAAACATTTATCATGTAATTTCTTAATACATTCTCACTTGATATCTCTTTCCAATTAACTTGGTAACTCACTTATTAATGAGAATAGTGCATACTTATTGGTCTAGTCAGTAAAATTTAAATCACGTACAATACAAGCAACTTAACAAATGTGTTTAGTCCATATTTTATTAATAAGTGATTTTAGGAATTTCTAAAAGAATTTTAGTGTATATATAACAGTATAATAGATTTAACATTATAAAATTAAAAAAACCTATTATAATTTTAGGGGTTTAAAATATAATGATGTGTGATGTAAAATATAAAAAATTTACAATAAAATTTTCAAGTCAATGACGTGCAGGTGCATTCTTAACTTAAGTTGTTATCCTTTAAAATAACATTTTCTTATGTGAAAATTATTTATGGCTTAGAAAAAACAAAAACTAACATTGACACGTGATTATTTTCTCTGTATTTTTTTTTTCTTTTTATAAAAAATAAAGTCCAACTAACACGTAAATTTGCCATCTACCAAGCAAAGTTAGAACAAAACACTTGCATGTGTTCCAACTACCAGTCTTCCCTCTGTTGATTTCCCTTAATTTCACTTCAACAATTCCCCCAATATATTCTTCCTTCTTTTTTAATAATTTATTCCTTCCCATGAATTAATTAATTAAATTAATTAATTAATTAATTGACTTGCTCCTCCTATTAATATCACCGTTATTTTTTCCTTATGCTGTGCAAACGCGCTTCTTTTTCCTCTGCAACTTCAATCCATAATATACTAAGAAAAACCAAATTCTGAGATTTTTTTGAACTTGGGTCTATTGCAATGGCTGACATAGATCGCTCTTCTGATAATATTTCTGCTGATTCTACAGGTACCCTTTTAGAATCCATAGCTTCTTTTAAGAAACTTGTGGATTTTAATTAGATTAATTAATCTTAATGTGTGTTCTGTATTTATCTCTCTCTAGTTTTATTCCAATGCTTGTTCTGTTTCACTCTTCATAGTTTGTGGTTTGCAAATTAAGATTTGTACCCTTTTTACTTCTGCTCAAATCATGGTTTGAAAAACTCACTAGAGTCAACCTAGTAATGCAGGACTTGTAGTTTATACGAAGTTTTAAGTTCGAAAATCATGACTCGAGACACAAAATCAAGTCTAAATATAATTTAGCATAGTTCTTTTGGCCAAACGTACTAATTACATATAAAAATCAGTTTATGTCCTGTAAACTGGGATTTGGGTCATGTGAACTATAATTGGAACATGCATTGAGTCTTTAATTTTGATGTCATTACATTTTTAATTTTGGAATTTACATACTTTCTGAATCATTCTTTTTGGCCCTTTTTCTCTTACTGGGATCATGTTAGTATTATGATTTCATAGACTGCTGCTTTTTCCTTTTCTTATATAGTAATATTGTTAATAAATTTTTAAATAAAAAAGATAACTCTTTTTCATATATATTAAGAGAATTAAGTGACTTGTGTTATGCAGAGCAATCCAGCCAAGACTTAAAGCTTGAATTTTCTGAAGATGAGGAAATGCTTATTACCATGGTGTATAATCTGGTTGGGGAGAGGTGAGTATTTTTTTTAATTGTATTTTAGTCCCTTAAATTTGTATCTTTTGGGATTTTTGTCTCTTGAGTTTTAGTTTTACAACTTTGGTCTCTCAAGTTTCTAAAAGATGTAAATGTCGTCGCTCTGTGCATTTATTTCTTTAAAGTGTAAACAAATTTTGAGGATTAAAATCACAAAATTGAAATTTGAGGACTAAATTGTAAAAAGTAAAAATATGGAACACCAAACGCATAATTAATTTTTTTTTTTTTACCATTTTTCACTTTCATATATATTTTTTTTAAATAAAATGAAGGTTATGACATAATGTGTGATTTCGTAGGTGGTCTTTGATTGCCGGAAGAATTCCAGGAAGAACAGCAGAGGAAATAGAAAAGTATTGGACTTCAAGGTACTCAACTAGTGAATGATGTGATAGAAAATGAAGAAACAAAATCATGGGTACCTGCAAGTATTAACATTAATTAATTTTTGTGGGATATGAAATGGGAAATTAATTGATCTTATTTATAAATGGGTACTTTGTAATTTGTATTTGCATTTTGCGGCAACCAAAATTAAAAGGAACATGTGATTATAAGTTCCATTGTGTAATGTTGCCTCATCTTTGAGTTTTTTTGGGGACAATATTAGCATTGTTTTAAAAAATATATTCTCAGAAAACTGTCGAATTGAAAAATATATTTAATTAAATGTGTATTTAGGAGAAAATAGAGTCAGATACTCTGATAGGAGTGGTCAGGTGAGTTTTGGATTTGGTTAATCCGATAATCCGACCAATTCAAATTAATTCAAACTCTATTTTGATTCAATTTAAACATTATTTAGACTCAATTCAAACTAATAATGTATCCAACCCAATGAAATTAATATGATTTGCTTTGATTCTCGGATTTGCATTTCTAAACCAAATTCAATCCGAATCAAACCGATTAACATTAAAAACTATCTTGTTTTGATATATTGATATATATAATTTTAAAATGCAAAACGAGACTTAATAATGAATATACCAAAACCCAATTTCAAGTTTTTCAACAGGGCCTCAACTCAGTCCTTATTGATATATTTTAAATGACTTGGGACTTATGTGAAATGATGGCCTCATGGGTATGCGTATCAGCGTATGTAGCCCGGATTTGGATTTGCTGCTGTTTTCGATCTAACAGTCCTAATAATAACAATATGTTTTTTATTTTATTATTTTTTCTTTGAAGTAAAAAAATAAAAGACTAAAATTAAGATACATCACTACAGCATGGTGCTGTTACAACACCAAATCTATTTCCTATGTAGCCTCCTATGTAGCCTAGCCTATTATTAGGTAATTGATGACATATTTTGAGATTTGGTAGTGATATATTTTAAGAAGTACTGTTGATTTTTTGTTTTTAATTTTGTGATGTACGGTGACATTATAACTTTTATGTTATTTATAATTTTTTATTTTGCTATGTTTGTATAGATGAATCACTAAATAGATAAGTGATTTCATAAGTTATAAATAATATAAATTTTTAAGATTTTTTAAAATAATTTTATAATTTTAATTTCTTATTTATCAACCCGAGACCCAACTTAACCCAAAACAAATTTAATCGGGTTGGTTTGGTTTAGATTAAAAGATTTTTCCTTTATAAAATCGAACTGAAGGAACCCAAACCCACCCCTAATAACTAATAACTACAATGCTCAAAGGAAGGATCCAAAAGAAAAACGATGGAAACGCACATATAATTTCCCCTAAATTATTCTCTCCGTTTTCTAAACAACAAAAAAAATAACTACTTCAAAACCCATAAAAATGTTAATTGGTTTTATTTAACCAGTAAGTTGATGGAATAATTGTCCACATATGTGATTCATCTTTTAGCTTTCAAATCTCAAATATTCACGGTCAAACTCAATAACTCTTCTTCCTTTAACCTTTTTCCCACTTGGGTTTCCTCATAAAATTGAAAAGTTTAGGTTCAAACCCACGTTCTCAAGCCAATACAGATGTGAGTGTGTGAAAAATAAGAACTTTTTTGTAATAAATGTTGGCATATCTATTTGTTTGTTTTTTTTTAAAACCAACAATTTTTACCCAGAAAATGATTATCTGATTAATCTCCAACCTATATCTGGTTGCCACCACCATAGGTTTCTTGATCTGGGTTGCGCTTCCATATTTGTAGCCACAGAGTATTTTAATCCCTGATTTTGTAGAATGTCTGAATTAGTCTTTAACGTTAAATGACACTGATAGAATACATATGTGGTATGTTAAGTGCCTATGTGGCACGTCATTTGACACACAGAGTCTATGTTAGCGATCAAAGAATGTACATTTCTAATCAAGTTGATGAGAGCAACAAACTCATATTATCTCCCATGAATTCCTGTCTAATTACATCACTTTTATGCAATTTTGTTGTATGTTATATGCATTTTAGCTCTTAGTTCGGATGATTGCGAGTTCTTGTGCTTTACTAGAAATTGAATGAAAGATTTTTATCCCAAAAATTCATTAAAAAATACTGCTAATATTTTTGGTGGAGCTTGTTGAATAATAGGTCATGTTGCATGTGCTTGTCCAAACTCAATTCCAACTCTATCGAGCAAGCCAATTTCTTTTATTTTAAAAGGGGACAAAACAATTCTTACAATTCAATTCTAAAGTACCAGAGAAATTTCCTTTATGAGAACACCAGAGAAACTTAATATTTTTCTTTTATATACGGTTTTCTTTAATTTAAAAAAAAAAATTACCTATGGTTATAGAGAAATCGCAATTAAATGATACATTACCAAATGATTTATCAATCGCGACAAATTAAATTAAAAAAAAATGAAAAGTGTGGTCGTTTTGAAAAAACAAGGAGATGTCAAGATGAGAAAGCCAATGTGATAAGCCAAATTCTTACTAAAATAGATAAGTTTCATTTTCAAGAACTAATTTATTTGTCAAAAAATAATTGTTGAAAACTATGCAAATTTCTATATAAAAATTCAATTTGAAGATAAAAATATTAAAATAATAACACGTAATAAGTAGTGCATGTATATAATTTTTGTATGATGTGCTAGATACAGTAGATAACACTGTAACGTCAGACTAGACGAGAGTAGAGACGTGAAAGATCTGAAAAAATATCCCCATTCAATCATTTATATTTTCTATTTGTAGATAAACATACAAGTCTTTCTTTTAAATTTATGAAAACATACGATAAAAAATAAACATATATAGAATGTCAAAGATAACAAAGAGAAGAACATGATAAAAAAACAAAATCCTCAATTTTTTGGACTTACGGAAACAAAAAGGAAAATAAATAAATAAATAAAAATAACTGCAATAAAAAAAAAAAAACGTTATCACTTTTGGGGTTAAGGATAAGATCGTTATAGGGTTAAGTGTTCTAACTCTTAAAGCTTATACATATTGTTGAGCACCATCAACATTTAGGAGTTAATTAGGACCACCTTATATATGCTATTACATTACTGAATAATTTTTGTTTTGAGTTTGTGAAGATTGTTCATATCAATGTTATTAAATTTGATCCGGTGATCAACTAGGTTGAGTCACTGTATCATTGGGTCTTTATTTCAATCGGTAGGTCACTAGATCACTTGCAGAAATAAATATAAAAATTTATATTTAAAAATTTAAGTACGGTGAATAAATTAAATTAAGGACACACAATAATACTATAAAATAATAAAGAATCTAAGTTTATGAATTTACTATTCTATCCAGGAGAGAAAACAAAAAATAATATAGTAACAAATTCTTTTTAAATGCTCATTACTATACTATAAAGTATGAAAATTGTTGGATAATTATTAGTTTTTTATAATTTTATCATCTAAGAAAAAAAATTTATGTTTTAGTCTACAAGGTGGAAACTCCGAAGGGAGGTTTCTTGCAGAAAAACACTTAGATGATGTTGTAGCTGGTATATATTTTGGTAGAGTAACAAAATAGTGCAAAAGTATCATCTAAGAGTATATTATTATTATAGTATATAAAATTATATACCCCGTACACAAAAAACCTTGCTCAATAGAATATTTGATGACTTTTTTTCTCTAATAAGTCAAAAGCATATAAGTTAATCAAAATTCAAAAGCCCATAAATAGAAGACTTACTTCATTAGTAACTTGCTTTCTTCCTTTCAAAGAAAAAGAAAAAAACTTGCTTTCTTTTTATTTTTGGACCAGAAAAACTTGCTTTCTTGTGTACAAATCCTCTACAATTTTTTTTTGGGTTGAATGAGAGATTCATGTACGACAAACGAAAGGCCCATTTACAAATATGTTAGCTTTCATTAAGAATGACAAATTAAAAGTTGTCCAAAAAAACATAAGAATGACAAAAAAAAAGTGGTCAACAAAGGTAGTTTTGGACCACTTATAACAAAACTAGTCTCCTGTCATAATTGGTAGATAACTAAGTCACGTTGATTAGAGACCGAAAATTGGTCGTATATATGAAAAATGTTTTATTTGAAGATATTGTACTCATTTAAATGATTTCTATGTCTTAAAGGAGATTAGCTATCGACTATCTGCTAAAGGATACTTTTAATTTTGAGAAAAAAAAAACTATGTCCATAGTCCATACCATAGTTCCATACCTCATTTTATCCACTAACTTTGCCTTAGCTTCAACAAGCTATTGTCCAGAATTCAAAACAGCAGAGTTCAAAGTTCAGTCACAACCTCCCACCCCACCTTCATGCACTTAACAACTATATTATCCATTCTATTTTGTTTTTTTCTTTGGGATACAAATAATAATTTCTTATTTAATTTATCTTTTATCTTATCACCAAAAGATGTATAGCCTAGCCTGATGATAGGCATGCCTTTCTTCTACTGTTAATTATTTTACGTATGATAATATATAGTCTAATTTCATCAATTTAAATAAAATTATATTACTAATGTCGTAACATTGTGGTGATTGAGTTTCACATAATGCATTCTCTACCCAAAAATGATTTTTGACCAACATTTAAACAACTCAATAAAAATTTTCATTTTTACCCCACATCTATTTTTTTTCTTTTTTTAATTAAAAAACCTAAATATTATTATTTTACTCAAATTAGTCAACCACAAAAAATCGGAATTGTTCTCTAGTACCCTTGTAGACAAGCTTATCCAAACTTAACTCCTGTGATATGTATATATATTAATGAATAAATAACTAAAACGGTCTATGACATAAATTGATCTTTTTTTTTGTTATTTAAAATGGTTTTTACGATTAGCATACACTAACAGAATCATGATGTGACACGTTAAGTAACACAATAAAAATATAAAACGACATCGTATGAGAAAGTGAATAGAAATCAAACGATTTAGAACCCAAATGGAGGAAGACAAGTGGGTTGGGTTCCCAAAAAAATAGAAGAAAAGAAGTAGAGGTGTCCAAATGGGTTGAGCTCGACGGGTTGTCAAGAATAACCCGTCAAATGGGTTGGGTTGAATTTTTAAAAAATAGGCTCGATCTAAATTTGGCCTAGCCCGACTCGGCCCAAATTTTGACGGGCCCATGCGAGCTGAGCCTGCCCGTTAGCTTGATTTTTTTAATATTTTATTTTTATTATGCTTTCATTATAAATTTTATTAATAAATAAATATTTTTAATATAAAATAAGGATTTAAATATATTTAATAGAATAAAAAAGCTATAAAATTTTAAAGAATATTATGATTTTATTTAATATAATATTATTAATATAGTTTTAAATTAATTTTTTTTAATAAAAGAAGAAATAAAAAAGTTCGTGGGCCAGCCTGTTTTGGCCCACGACCCGTATGGGCTGGGACAGTAAAATGCTAGTCTGCAACTATGATGGACCAGCCCAACCTGACTCGAAAATTTATTGGCCAGCGTCGGGCCAGCCCAAATGGCCCGGCCCGAATTGACACCTCTAAAGAGGAGTGAGCATGGATAAAAATTACCTTTTTTTAAACTTTGTTGGGATCAATACGTTTGATTTTCGTTTACTTGCTTATATGACACAATTTTAGGCTTTCATTGTAGCACTCAATGTGTATATATGAGTTTGTCAGTATATGTTAACAACAGAGACCATTTTGAATGATAAAAAAAAAGTGAAGAACCATTTTGAATAGTAATGACAAAATCAGAAACCATTTTAGTTATTTTTCACATATATTAATGCACTATCTTTTCAAGCTAAAATCACGACAATCCATCATAATTTCTCTCTTCCTCCCTCAATATAGAAAAAAATGTTGGTTTAACGATCAAACTTATTTTTTCAGTCGCTACGACTCAATTAGTGACCGAAATATCTAACGGCATCACTTTTAGCGACCAATAGCCTTGATAATTTAGTCGCTAAATCAACTTTTTTCTTTTGTAGTGGTTTATTGTACACTAGCTAATCTAGTCGTTAACATGTAGCACATGTGATGGGTGGTCCAACACCTAAAGAAGATCTAATTTGATATTAATATATAAGTGTCAGAAAAGTTTTGTAAAAGAAAAAAAGGAATTATTGCAAGAATATCTTTTGAAATTAATTTTTGAAAATATATATGGAGTCCATATCAATTTTTAATTATTGAAAAGAAAAAATATTTTGAAAAATCCCTTTTAAGAAAAAGAAAGGGTGATCATTCATTTACAAATTACAACTCACAAAATAAAAAGAAAAAAAAAGATTATTTTTTAGTTTAAATTGATTGTGAGTTGTGTGAGATGAATAGTAGCTGTGAGAATAGTAAGAGAAAAACTATTTTGAGAGTTGGTTATGAATAAAAGGTATCACACATAATGTGTACACTATTAAGGTTATACAACTAATTTTCAATTAGTTAATTACTGACATTAGTTATTTTAATTTTTTTTTTTTATTTTTTTTTTAAAAAAATGACATTAATATGAGTTATAAATAAAATGTAAATAAATAGTGGTGTGCACAATTTTTTTTCCAAAAGTATTAGAAACCTACTTCGTCATTTTTTTGATAGTTTTAAAATGAAAAATGATGACCCAAAAATGAAATAAGGAAAAAAGGGAGTCAGATAGAACTGGATCCTGTTCATACACATTCCCAACTACTATGAGACATCACATACTTAGTCAAGCCAAGATTACTCTAAATGCTTAAATTTCATTAAATCAAATAGGTCTTGATATATTTTATTTTATTCAATCCTTCCTTAATCCTTAATTCAATAAACTTAAGTAGTTAAATTAAATTTCAAGTGATAACAAAAAGTGTAGTTTCCCTTTTCATAATTATGGTGACATCATACAAAATGAAAAGAAGACAAAAAGAGAGGCACAAGAGCATTGGTGACACCATTACGTGCCTGCAAATGCAGCTTTCAAGTGCCATGTTTCACAATTTTCATGACCAAACAATTAATGAAACAGGATAAAATTCCTCTGTTTATTTATTTATTTTTTTATTCTCTTTATCCATAATTTACTATTCTTACAATTTTCATGATCTACCTTGATCCCTTCAAAGCTATATAAATTGAGGAATTGTTAGGAGCTTTTACACGAACATCTCATAGTTGTTCAAGAAAAATTCACAAAAAGAAACAGAGTTCTGACTATGGCTGCTGCATCTTTCTTAGCACCTTCATCTGTAAGATCAATCATTACTCTGCTTAATTTCTTCTCTATTTATGGTTTTCCTTAATTCTTTGAAATGGAATTGTTCTTGAAAGCAAATTGATTTAATTAGTTCTTTGAGTGTTAATAATGCCAAGTTCAGGAAAAGTATTGTTCATGGACATGATTCATTTTGAATATGAATATCTATCTGACAATTTTTAAATAATGATATTTCGTAAGTTTAATGGCTCCAGCTCCAAGAATTTTTCATGTTGCATTTCAATGGTAGCAGAAAATAAAATGATTCCTTTTTGTTTATTTTCTTCGTTTTTTTATATGTGTCATAAACCCACGATGCTTTCATCTTCTTTTTTTTTTCCTTAGTTGTTATAAAATTTGAAGTCCAAGCTTTTTTATTAAAGAAGAATTTGGTATCTGTATTTCTATCTAATTGAAAATATTAATAATTATCACAATTATATTATTATACTTGTTTGTCTTATATCTTACTTTTACTTTACACCTCTTTTTTATCTTATTGCTCTACATTCCCCACCATATATGGTTGATCAGTTTCTCAGTTTTTTACTTTTAATGTTTTTCAGTTTCCTCTTTCAATTTCTTATCTCTCTTGTTACACTCTCTACAACTTTTTTGGAATGTGAGATGACTATAACTTAATTATTATTGAATTGAATCAAGATCATCGACTATAACCAACAATAAGAAGGGTTAATTTAAGTGTGTAAAATCTCGCACTTATTAAATTTATGGAAAAGAGTGATTTATAATAAAAGAATTCATGTTAAAATCTCACATATTTTAAATTTTTTGTAGCCAACACAGAAAATGATTAATACTATTCGATGGGCAGGGACATTTATGGTTATAAAAAAATATGAATATACAAAAACCTCCTCAATTTAAGTTTTTCTTTTTTTCTGGTAATTTTTGAATAATTTCCAATTCCATTTTCATCTAGCATAGCTGTAGATTTTTACAATTACAGCTTGTTGATATTTAAAGGAAAAACAGAAAGAAAAAAAATTAGAGAGTTCTCTTTTTGCAATCATTTATCAGAAAAAAAAAATGTTTTACAATTTATAATAAGCTGAGACTAAATGTCTGTTTGTTTTAGATTTTTATTTTCCAAAATCAATTCCACTCGCAATGATTTTGAAACCCAATATAAGTCAATTCACTTGTAATGAATAAAAGGTCCTAAAAGCTATGTGGATACACGATCTCAACCATCCCAATTCCATGTATATAGATAGCATCATACATATTTTGTGCTCAATAGTATCAAGTAAACATTTGAAACTTAACTACCAAAGTACAAAAAATCAATCATACTGGTTTCATTTTCAAATTTTTGATGGTATAGTAAACTTCAATGTAATCTATATAAGAACAGGCAATGGAAGAGGAAGCAAAGTTTGAAGCAGAAGTGGCAGAGGTGGAAGCATGGTGGAACTCGCCACGATTCAAGCTTACTCATCGTCCATACTCGGCTAGAGACGTCGTCTCCCTTCGAGGCAACCTGAGACAAACCTACGGCTCAAACGAGATGGCGAAAAAGCTCTGGCTGACCCTCAAAAGCCACCAAGCCAAAGGCACAGCCACAAGGACTTTTGGTGCACTTGACCCTGTCCAAATCACCCAAATGGCTCAGCATTTGGAAACAGTTTATGTCTCTGGATGGCAATGTTCTTCCACTCACACCACTACCAATGAACTTGGCCCTGACCTTGCTGATTACCCTTATGACACTGTTCCCAACAAAGTTGAACACCTTTTCTTTGCTCAGCTTTACCATGACAGGTATTGGAGATTTAGTTAGAATAGTTGAGTTAGTTAGAAATTAACTATATAAGCTACATTAAATGACACTTATAGTTTAAAGGTTTGATTGGTTTGCATATTATTTTTAGTTTTTTTTTTCATATAATTAATTATAAAACTTACACATTGTTTTCATTTTGTTTCCTGTTATGTGAATCTTCTTAGATAAGAAACATAAAAAACATGAAACAAAATGAAAAATGATATAACGATTTTGTAATCCTTTACGAAAATAGGAAATTGAAACAAGAAATACAAATATAAACTAAATGGACCCTAATAATTTCTATGTTCTCCCAAATTCTTTATGCTTATCCACTTGAATCATGTTTCCAACATGAATCATGTTTCCAACATGCTATAAGAGACATGGTTCTAGAGATGAAAAGAGAGAAAAGTGGGAGGAGTTATGAGTGAATGAAATCTAAAATCTAAATTGATTGAGTGAAAAAGATTATTGCATTGTGTTCACAAGTGATCACTATATACAAATAAAAAATAAACTAAACAATGTGAGGTAGGGTATATGGATTACACAGTGTCGTTGTGCTCGATCGAAAATCAGATTTTCAAAAATATTGTTAATAAAAAGATCTTGAAATAGAAGTTAAACTAAACAAGGGCTAAAAGTAGCTAACTGATAACTAATCTAGAAACTAATTATTATTATTATTACCTCTTTTGCAACAGGAAACAAAGAGAGGAGAGAATGAGGATGAGCAAGGAAGAAAGAGCAAGAACTCCTTACATTGACTACCTAAGACCAATCATTGCTGATGCTGACACTGGCTTTGGTAGCATCACAGCAACTGTCAAGCTTTGCAAGCTTTTCGTGGAGCGTGGCGCCGCCGGCATCCACATAGAGGACCAATCCTCTGTGTTTAAGAAGTGTGGTCACATGGCAGGCAAAGTTCTGGTTGCAACAAGTGAACACATCAACAGGCTTGTGGCTGCAAGGCTTCAATTTGATGTGATGGGAGTTGAAACTGTCCTTGTGGCAAGAACTGATGCTGTTGCTGCCACTTTGATCCAATCCAACATTGACAAAAGAGACCATCAATTCATCTTGGGTGCTACAAATCCAAACCTCAAAGGAAACAGCTTGGTGAGTGTTTTAGCACAAGGTTTGGCTGAGGGTAAGAGTGGAAATGTGCTTCAATCTTTGGAGGATTACTGGTTAGAAATGGCAAAGTTGAAGACATTCTCTGAAGCTGTTGTGGATGCAATTAATGAGATGAAGAACATTGGAGAGGAAGAGAAAAGGAGGAAGATGAATGAGTGGTTGAGTTTTTCAAGTTATGACAAGTGTCTTTCCTATGAGGAAAGTAGAGAACTTGCTGAGAGATTAGGTGTTAGAAACCTCTTTTGGGATTGGGAATTGCCAAGAACAAGAGAAGGGTGTTATAGATTCCAAGGTTCTGTTGCTGCTGCTATTGTAAGAGGTTGGGCTTTTGCTCCTCATTCAGATGTGATTTGGATGGAAACTTCAGGTCCTGATGTGAATGAATGTGTTGAATTTGCAAAAGGGGTTTTGTCAAAGCACCCTGAGATTTTGCTAGCTTATAATCTCTCACCTTCTTTCAATTGGGATGCTTCTGGCATGAGTGATGAGGAAATTAGGGATTTCATTCCAAAGATTGCTAAATTGGGATATGTTTGGCAGTTCATCACAGTGGGTGGTCTTCATTCTAATGCTCTCATCACTTCAACTTTTGCAAGGGATTTTGCCAAAATGGGTATGCTGGCTTATGTGCAAAATATTCAGAGAGAGGAGAGGAACAATGGGGTTGACACTCTTGCTCATCAAAGATGGGCTGGTGCTAACTACTATGACAGGTGAGATTTAGGGTTTGATTCAGTTTTGTTTTTAGTTTTTTTAAATTGTATTATAAAATCGTTTTTAAGAATAGTTTTCAAAAAATAAAAATGAATTTTTAATGTAAATTAGTATGAAAATTCTAAAAACTGAAACAAGTTTTAAATGTTTTCAAAATTTAGTTTTTAAAAATTGATAAACACTTATTATTTTTAGAAACTATTTTTGAAAACTGGTCTCACAAATAGATGTTTTAGTTTTTTACTTTTAAAAACAGAAAATCATTTTTAAAAATGGTTATTAATCAAGTCTTAATTCTCATGTGAACTCAAATCTAATACTTCATTCTTAGACACAATGAATTATAAGTTCATTTAAAGTTAAAATAATAGTAGCACAAATTTTAATGTTGATGTTACTTTGATATCTTCTTAGGTTTTGATTGGTTCTGTCAAACTACACTAATATAAGACTTGCTCATTGCAGGTACCTTAAGACTGTCCAAGGTGGTGCGTCATCAACTGCTTCAATGGGAAAAGGCAAGTCATATACATCTTCAAATTGCATCTTCAGTCACGTCATATCAGACGTGATTGAATGCGATGACTATCTAATACGATTTTGTGACGACCAAATCCATGATATTATGACGTAGTGTTACGGATCCAATTGCAATTTAAAATATTGATAACATGTTTTCTTGATGTAAATTTTAGAGAAATTATTGAAAGTTTTGGATAATTTTTTTAATGATTCATTTCATTGTGTTGTTTTGTAGGAGTAACTGAAGAGCAATTCAAGGAAAGTTGGACTAGGCTAGGGTCTATAGGTGCCATTGATGGAGGCACTATGGTTGTTGCTAAGGCCAGAATGTGAAAGAGTTAATGTTGCTCAACTATATATGCTGCTGAAGATGAAATTTAGAAATGATGTTTATTTCATACTTGTGGGGAATAATGAAAACTTGTTTGTCATAAAAAAAGAAAAGAAACTTGTTTGTGTTTTTGTAAATTATGTATGTCACTCCTACCATTAAATATATTTTTATTTTGTGGACATCTCTATTTTTTTTATCGGTCAAACACACAGATCACATACTATTGTGTCATTTTGGATTTTTGGTCTTGGACTATGGGGTTTGGATCACCTGACTAATGAGTTATTGGTTTCATTTGAGTTGTCAATGGTGCTTGTTCTTTTCTTTTCATTTTGCCTATAGTAAATGGATGTGTGGAGGGCACTGGAAGAGGTGGAGGGGTGAAATTGGTGGTGGAAGGACTGGGAAAGAAGATGAAAAGGTTTTGTTTTTTTTTTTAAATAAAAAAATATTTTTTTATTTAAATATATATTATTATAATTATTTTATTCACCAATCACCGAGAAATAACACGTTTCAACTATTAACATCATTATTTTATTTCTGTTAATTTTTAATGAAAACTAATATTTAGAATTAATTTGAATTAAAATTAATAGATGATGAATCAAATTAAACAAAAATAAAAATAAAGGATTGTCTAATCAGGACTAAAAGTGTAATTTTGTTTCAAAAAATTTATAATATATTTGGAATGCATTTTTTCAAACTAAACACATAGTCCCCAGTTATGTTACTTAGTTGGTCAGCGCATGCAAATATGCGTATATGACTAGTGTGGGTACGTGGTTCGATCTGGTTATACTATTTTTTTATGAAAAAAAAAAAACTAAACATATAGAATTTTTTATTTTTTGCTTTTAAGTTATAAGCATGGAAATATTCAATTGGTGAATCCAAGTCCATCAAACAAAAATGTAACGGTTTTCCAAACGTATTCGTCTGGGAATTTTGAAACGGTGTTTCTTAACTAAGTTTCTTTTAAAAAAAATGTTTTTGGACTAAATTCATAACAAAACAAAAAAGTCATTTAGACAGAGATTTTAAGGAAAAAAACAATATTCTAATTTTTAAAAAAAAGGTAGGTTACTTCTTCTTCTTCTTTTTTTTTTTTCTGAAAAGAATGATATAATCCCAGGGTCACAGCCACCCTAGCTACTAGGAGAGTTGGGACCCTTTTTTTTGGTCGACAAGAGTTGAAACTTTTTGGCTAAACATAATTGCTAGTGGTAGTGAAGAAGGACTTGGGTCCCCATGGTAGATAGGATAAGAAAATTAACAAGAGTAAGATAAAATAAAAGTGAGATAAGTTTTAATCACATCTAATATTTAATATTTATTAAATAATAAACTGGAAAATATATATATTATATTTCAGTTAAATGACATTATAATAAATATTATATTAATTATAAAAAAAATCTTAATAATTTAATTAGATTGAAATTTTTGAATTTTTTTTAACTTTAAAAATTAATATCATATAT
This sequence comes from Cyamopsis tetragonoloba, assembly GCA_037177725.1. Lineage (NCBI taxonomy): Eukaryota > Viridiplantae > Streptophyta > Magnoliopsida > Fabales > Fabaceae > Cyamopsis > Cyamopsis tetragonoloba. Next base: position 21,142,503 of record CM074122.1, read on the forward strand.
TATATTAGTAAAAAACATAAGTCAAACTCTCCTTAAATTTTTACCATAATAATATAATCTTGACCTTTGATTTTTTTCATAATGCTTTTTATTTTTTAAAAAAATATTGAATTTTAAATTTTATCAATTTTTTTTTTCTCTCAATTTGGTTAGATGTGATGTGGAATATTTGGATCCTCAGAAATGAAATTGTTTTCAAAGGTGGTACGTTGGATATTGGGAAATTATTAGAGATTAAAAATATGGATTAAAAGGACAACTTTTGTTTGTTAATTGGCTTTTAGAACTTATCTTGTGTATCAATCAGTTATCTTGTTACGGTATAAGCGCTATGCGGAAGCACGAGATCGTAAACAATTAAGAATTAAGAGAAGAGAAAATAAAAAGACTATATGAGACAATGAAAATTTTGTAGAGTGAAATAATTGTTTCTACTGAATGTGGAATGTAGGAATTGAATGAATAAATAATACAATAGAATGACAAGCTTATATAGGCTAGGAAGGATAATGTAAGCCACTAGCTAAAAGTACGGTTGTCAGTAAATCTATATAAATTACCATGCAATTAAATTGTTGAAAATAGAAAAGAAAATGAGAGCCACAACATGAGTAATGAGGGAGTATTCTTCGCTCAACAATCTCCACCTTGGCTCGAATTCAACTAGTTCATAACCATGTCTTCAAACACCGTAGAGACCAACCAAATCCAAACAATGTTGAAACTTGGCATTTGGTAGAGGTTTAGTAAGCATGTCTGCGGGATTCTCTGACGTGTGAATCTTTTCTATCACAACTTTACCAATAACAACAATTTCTCGTATAAAATGATATCTCACATCAATGTGTTTAGTCTTGTCGTGATAACGATTATTCTTGGTTAAGTGAATAGCACTCTGGCTATCACAAAACATAAGAGTATCTTGTGTTAGACTGAGTTCATTAACCAAACCACGAAGCCAAAGAGCCTCTTTCACACCCTCTGTAGCCGAAACATATTCTGCTTCAGTTGTAGATAATGCAGGAATAGACTGAAGAGTCGCTTTCCAACTGATAGCACCATTACAGAGAGTAAAGATATAACCAGAAGAGATCTTCTTCGGTCAAGATCACCACCATAGTCTGAATCAACAAAACCTACAACATCATTGGTTGTAGTCTTGCTTCTGTCAAACACTAAGCCAATATCAGAAGTACCTTTTAGATACCGAAAAATCCATTTCACAGCATTCCAATGATCCTTGCCAGGATTATGCATATATCGACTCACCATGCTAACAGCATATGCTAAATCAGGTCTAGTGCACACCATTGCATACATAAGGCTACCAATTGCACTAGCATAAGGAATGTGTGACATATGCATCTTCTCCTCATCTGTCTGTGGACAAAGGTATGCAGATAGCTTGAAATGTGCAACAAGCGGAGTAGAAATAGGTTTACATTTGTTCATATTAAACCTTTCAAGTACTCTTTCAATATATTTCTTTTGAGATAAGAACAATTTTCCAGCTTGACAATCCCTGTGAATCTCCATGCCAAGAATTTTCTTCGCTGCACCCAATTTCTTCATATCAAACTCATTACTAAGTTGAGTTTCTAACTCCCTGATTAAGGACTTGCCACGTGATGCAATCAACATATCATCAACATAAAGTAACAAGTATATAAAAGATCCATTTGGAAATTGACTGAAATAAATACAGTCATCAAATTGACTTCTTGAATAACCTTGCCCAATCATAAATGAATCAAACCGTTTGTACCACTGCCTTGGAGCTTGCTTAAGGCCATACAACGATTTCTTCAATCGAAAAATTAAATGCTCTTTATCAGGAACAACAAATCCCTCAGGCTGCTCCATGTAAATTTCTTCTTCTAGCTCTCCATGTAGAAAAGCTGTCTTAACATCAAGTTGCTCCAATTCCAAGTCATATAAAGCAACAAAAGCAAGCAAAACGCGGATAGAGGTATGACGAACAACAGGTGAGAAAATCTCATTAAAGTCAATACCTTCCTTCTGGCTAAAACCTTTCACAACTAACCGTGCTTTGCATCTAGGATCTTCAACCCCGGGAATGCTTTCTTTCCTTTTGAAGACCCATTTACATCTCAGTGGTCGCTTGCCTTTTGGAAGCTCTGTCAGAGTCCAAGTACCATTCTTATGAAGACTCTCAATTTCTTCATTCATAGCTACTAGCCAATTTGAAGAATCAGCACAAGAAATAGCTTCAGTATAGCTAGCAGGTTCAACACCATCATTTATCTCCTGTGCGATAGACAAAGCATAAGCAGTTAAATTATCATCAGCGTATCTAGCTGGTATTTTAATTTGTCTTCTTGGTCTATCTCGAGCAATAGTATACTCCTCTCTCTGTGGCTGAATAGGAGAAGTGGCAATTTCATCTTGATCATTAGTATGAACATCAATGTTAGACTCATTGGTAGATGATGAAACACCGAGATTAGGAACTCTGGGCTTCAATTCCAACTCCACCTTCTCGCTAGTACCCTGCAAATTATTAGTACTAGTAGAGGAAGTCATAGAAGATAATAATGCATCATCATTAAAAGTCACATCTCTACTGAGGATTAATTTGCGTAACTTAGGATCAGAACACCATAAACGATATCCTTTAGACTCAGATGCATAACCAAGAAATATGCACTTAATAGCTCTCGGAGCTAATTTACCATCACTGACATGTGCATATGCAGGACATCCAAAAATCCTCAAATTTGAATAATCAACCGGATTACCTGACCAAATTTCTTCTGGAACTTTGAAATTAAGTGACGTGTGTGGAGAACGATTGACTAAGTAACATGCAGTAGATACTGCCTCAGCCCAAAAATCATGTCGATTCCATAACCCAGCATTTGACAGCATACAACGAGCTCTTTCAAGTAAAGTCCTGTTCATGCGTTCAGCAACACCATTCTGCTGGGGCTTACTTGGAATTGTTTTATGCCTAGCAATACCATGCTCTGCACAGAACTCATTAAAGTCACTTCCACAAAATTCTAACCCATTGTCTGTTCTGAGTTTCTTAACCTTTTTCCCTGTTTGGACTTTAACAAGAGTTTTCCACTTCTTAAAAGTGGGGAAGGCCTCATTTTTATGCCTTAAAAAGTAAACCCAAACCTTACGGGAAAAATCGTCAATAATTGTCATCATATAGCGACGTCCACCATGAGAGCGAACCTTAGAAGGACCCCAAAGATCAGAGTGAATATAATCAGGAATGTCTTTAGTGTGATGAGTTGCAGTAGAGAAACTAGTTCTTTTTTGCTTCCCAAAAATGCAATGTTCACAAAATTCCAACTTACCGATGCCATGTTTACCGAGGGAACATTGCTTGTTCAGTAAGTGCATTTCTTTTTCACTCATATGACCAAGGCGCATGTGCCATAATTTTGTGACGTCAGTATTAGACAACGAAGAAGATACAACAGTTGAACCTGTCACAACAGAACCTTGCAAGACATATAAACTACCAATACGGTTAGCTTTCATCAAAATAAGGGCACCTTTTGATATTTTCAGAACTTCACCTTCAACTGAGTATTTGCACCCAAGAGACTCAAGGGTGCCAAGAGAAATCAAGTTACGTTTTAAGTCAGGAACATAACGAACTTTAGTCAAAGTACGTATAATACCATCATGAGTCTTGATTTGAATTGTACCAATTCCAGCAACCTTGCATTGGTAAACAAATCCTTATAAGGACACATGTGAAAAGTACATCCAGAATCAAGAATCCATTCGGTTTTACTCCTTTTCTCAAAACTAACAACTGATAATAAATCACCGTCAGAATCTGTTTCAATATTAGCAGCCTCGGCAGGTTGGTGAGATTTCTTTTTTTCTTCTTTTTTCTTCAATATAAAAAAATCAGAAATATAATGCCCAAATTTCTTGCAATAACGACAAGTTTTGTCATTTTTGTATCCTCTAGATTTGGACCTGGAATTTTTGAAACTGTTACTCTCTTTTTCTAGAGTTCTGCCACTAACACTTAAGCCTTCACCTTTTTCTTCAGAATGAACTTCAAGATCAAATTTTTCTTTAGACAATAAATTTGATTTAACATCTTCAAAGGATAATGTGTCATTGTTACCGTACAACATTATTTCTTTGAAATGTTTATAGGTGGACGGCAAGGAGACAATCAACAAAACAGCTTTATCTTCATCATCAATTGAAATATCAATATTTGCCAGATCCATAACTATAGTATTAAACTCATCGAGATGAAATTGAATAGAAGTACCTACAGGCATACGGATAGTATACAAGCGCTCTTTAAGACGAAGCTTGTTTGCAAGACTCTTCGTCATATATAAAGATTCCAATTTGGCCCATAATGCAGCAGTAGTATTTTCACTAGCTACTTCACGAAGAACCTCCTTGGACAAACAAAGTTGAATTGCCGAAAGCGCCTTCTCATCCAACTCGTCCCATTTCTCATCAGTCATGGAAGTCAGTTTCTTTGACTTCCCGTCCAAAGCTTTCTTTAATCTGTTCTGTGTAAGAACGGCTCTCATTTGGACACGCCAGATAGCAAAACTAATTTTACTATCAAACTTCTCAATGTCAAACTTGGTAACAGTTGACATAATAAATTCTTAATTGAATAGGTGCTCTGATACCACTTGTTACGGTATAAGCGCTATGCGAAAGCACGCGATCGTAAACAATTAAGAATTAAGAGAAGAGAAAATAAAAAGACTATATGAGACAATGAGAATTTTGTAGAGTGAAAGAATTGTTTCTACTGAATGTGGAATGTAGGAATTGAATGAATAAATAATACAATAGAATGACAAACTTATATAGGCTAGAAAGGATAATGTAAGCCACTAGGTAAAAGTATGGTTGTCAGTAAATCTATATAAATTACCATGCAATTACATTGTTGAAAATAGAAAAGAAAATGAGAGCCACAACATGAGTAACGAGGGAGTATTACTCGCTCAACATATCTTAATTCTATAATTAGGTTGGAGTATTCTTTAGATTCCTTTTTTTATTAATAATATAATGGTTTTTTTAATTTGGACAACATTATACATATTAAGCATTTTAAAAGAGAAACTTTTCATAGAGAATGATAAAAATTAATTGAGTTTTATATTCAATATGCATTTATCACTTACAATTTTTTTCTATTTTGAGATGCTTAACCTGTGCAATGATTACACGGGTCAAAAAAACCCATAATATAATATGCTTTACTTATAAAAAAGTAAGGGTGAAATAGGAAAAAAAAATTTCTTATCTTTTATCTTGACTATTTTCTTAGGATAAAAATATTTTCATAAATGTACAAAATCAACTAACATTTCTCTTTTTTTATTTTACTATCTCTCTTATTTCACATTAACAACTTCTTAATGTATTTTGATTTATAAAAAAAAATTATATTTTTTTAAAATTTTATAAAAGGTTAGAATGAAAAATCTCCATCAATATATGTTACGTACTATAAATTATTTTTAAAAGATGAATTATGTACTGGTATATTAATGTACTAAAGTATTAATGCGAATGTTAGGTAAAATCATTTAATTAATTAGCCGTAAACCTCCGTTATTGTTAATTATAAGCTCTAAAAAAATATCATACTAATTAAAAAAATGTTAATATTTATAAAATTAAAATGTATTGAAATTTTAAAAATTTATTATAAATATTTAATTTTATCTTTATTTAAAATTTACTTTTATTTTAAAATCAACTCCCTTTATCTTAATTAATTAAAAAAGAATCATAATATATATTCCAATTTTTTATGTCAGGGACTTAAAAAAAAATTCTAACTTTTTTTAAAGGCTTACGTTTAAGAATGGAGATAGTATCATTAATCAACTAACTTTAATACGATTAGTTCATGGGAAAAAATTAATAAAGGTTGATTGTGCAATAAGTTAGTTTGGTGCATTGAAGGTTATCTTTGCGATCACAAAGTAAATACAATTTTTTTTAAGAGAATGGATCCATGTTTTAAAAATTTACTTCCCTCAATAATTCTATATTTATATTTTAAAAAGTCTTTAATTTTTTATAGTGAAATTGATTTGTGAAATATTTATAAGTTTTTAAATTATATGAAAATTTGTATAATTCATCTATAAACTATGAATTTTCAATTAAATAATTAAATTATTTGTATAATCACGGGTTTTTTTACTCTTAGAATGAAACTAATAATCATGTTCGCACTGCATGACTGACGCTGACCCTTAAGAATTTGACATAGGTGGGATTGAGATTCGAACATGAGTTCTCTCACTATAAATTATCTCTCTTATAAACTTAAAAGAGTATTAAATAATTAAATTAGTTAAACTCGATATTTATAAAGTTATTAAATGATATAAGTCTCACACCACTTATTTCATTTTTTTTTGGTAGATCTCACACCACTTACTTCAAGAATATTAGAATATATATATATATATATATATATATATATATATATATATATATATTTGACGAAAGAATATAAGAATATTAATATAAATATGTTAGAGTGTATTTGGATTAACTGTGATTAATTGTGAAAATAAACTGTGAAAAAGAATCAATTGTTTGAAACATAATCAATTCTTGTTTACATATATTTGCTGTCTAAAGCGATTTTTAAAATAATTTTAAACTGTGTAAAACGATTTTGAAGTTTTTTAAAACAGTGTCCAATTTTTTTTACACAAACAAAGTCCAATTTTTAGTTGAAGGACAAAAAAAGTTTTTCCTTTGTTAAAAGAATAATTAAAAGCTTTTGTAAGTGTAAAATACAACTATCTAACGTAGGTTAAAAAAATCTAATCCAAACACACCGTACCCTTCATAGTTTTTTCATCAACATATATCTACGAAAATACAATAAAAAATAAAAAATAAAATTTATTGAAAAAACATTGTTAAACAAATTTAAAAAATGATATTCAATATTTCCTTTTTAAATTAATTCAAAACAATTATTAAAGTATATTTAATACAATTTATTATATTCCTATAAATACACATTAGAAAAACCGGTATCCTAATACCTAACTTGCCATTTATATATTAAAAGACCCAATCCTTTGAAACACTACTTTTAATTTTTGGAGAGGCTCTAATTTCAGATTCTTCTGTATTTGAAATAATAAGTCTGAATTGAAGGTGCATATAATAAAGCCAATAAAACACTAACACATTATTAATATGCATAGCACTACTGCATATACGTGTACCAAAAATCATCATCAATGTACCAGAAAATACTAGTCAATGTACATAACATTCATTTAAAAATGATAATAACAATAATTAATAGATTCACAATATTTTATGGATTTAGATTCTCTTTCAAATCGTTCCTCTTTTATGATGTTATGATAGAAATAGATATTTTTTAAATTTGAGTTCTCTCATTAATTCAATCTTAAAAATTAACTTATAGTAAAAAAATTAGGGATAAAACCATTTGACATGATTTAATCAATTTGATTCAAACCAATCAAATATTTTTTAATTTAAATTGAATCGGTTTTCAGTTTTACGTTAATTATATACAAAATTGAATAAAAATTAAAAACCTTTTTAAATATGTCTCTGCCATCAATTGCTGTTATAACACCATTAACAGAGGGACTAAATTGAAAAACATTGCATGTAAGGACCAAATTAAAACAAATGTATAGGTACATAATTGAAAAAATGATAACAAAACTTCAAAACTATGTTCCTTTAAATTCATCCACCAAGCTTCACAACCAAATGAAGCAGTAGAAAATATAATAGCTATCAACTTGTACTTCATAACTTGTTTCTACCGGCTAAAATCTGCTTGAATTATTTGCTTCACATATTCTAGTAGATGATCTTCCAACAATTGGAATAAACCACGACTCCATTCCTCTTATTAGTAAAAAAAAAATAAATCAGTGATGATCCTATTTTAAATAAAAATAAGTGTTCAAATCAATGTACTTACCTTATAACTTGGACATCTAGAGAATAAAGTAAGAGTACCTAACTTTTTTTCTTTCGTTTTTTTTTTTGGTTTTTTTTATCAAAAACTTGTTGACTATCAAGTCAATTACAAAAAAATAAAAAATAAAAACTAAAATAATATCAGCATCACTCACATTTGGCTATTTGGGGCTAGGGTTTTTCAGAGGCGACTATTGCCTTTGCAATTTTGGCACCATAGAGCAGTCGTATGCATCATGGTGGCGTAGAGCCATTCGACGATTATGTCCCTCTAGTGTTTCAATTTGGCGATGTTATCAAAGCAGCATAGATTGAGGTGTTAATGAACACTCACACGTTGATGGATCATGGATGCCATCTCCAATATGGATTGAAAATCATCTGAATCCATGGCTGAAGAGCGTGCGGAGAACAGATCCATAACGAAGAAATCTCACATCTAAATAGTAAGAAAGAGGAAGAAATTTTTAATTTGGTCCCTCACGTTTTTTTTTCAATTTTATCCTCGCACGAAAATAATTATTCAATTAAGTCCGGTCGTTAATGGTGTTACTGCAATTGACGGCATGGACCTATTTGAAAAACTTACACACATAAGAACCAAAATTATATTAAACCAAAGATAAAACATAAAATATATAGAAAGAATAAAAAGAGATGAAATTTAATTTTAAATTGATTAAAGACTGATAAAATTATAAAAAAAGTAATATTAAAATAATATTAATATTATAAAAATAGAAAAAATAAGCTATGATATTATTTTCATTAAATATATATTTATATAGATATAAGAAGTATCATAATAATTTTATAAAACTTATTTTATATTGTATATGTATATAAAAGTTTGATTTGAATTGTATTAATTCAGTTTAACTAATCAAGAGGATCTAAAATCCGAATTAATCCGATACAAAAAAAAATCAATTTTATTTATTTATTTGTTTTTCAATTAACTTAGTCAATTTAAATTAGTTAGAATCAGTTTTAAACACCAACCCTATTATGGTGAATGGATTTACACTAGCTAGAAATCATATTTCATTTTCTTCCTTTTGTGGCTATCATAAGAACAGTCTTAATTATTGTCCGTACGCTTAACTTTCGAAACGATCTTTACTTGTATTTGTTCTTATTAGTGGATAAGCTCTCTAATTCTGAATCAAGTACCAAAGTTTTAGGTTACATCCAACTCTTGATTTTGATGTATGCCAACTAAACACCAAAAAATAAAAAAAATTATGAAATCTCACACAGAATCAAATTTATTTATATATAACAAGATTCTTGTCCTCATGATCCCAAGTCCCAAATCACATATACATGCCTTCTTTTCCAGAAACCAAGTTTGAGAAAAATCATCACCAGTCAATTCCATTATTCAGTTGATCATATTATGGTCTATATATAAATTTCTGATTAGATCATTTATTATTTATTTTTCTATCGTACAATCTCAACGGTTGATTTTAAGTTTAATGGGTGTACAACAGAAGAAAAGTCAAGTTAACAATATCATGGTTTCTAGAGGCTTCAAAATTTGCTTAGCTATGTCAACACTTTTCATCATCATCGCCGCCGCGGCGATTGTGACCTTAACTTTAACCATCTTTAAACCAAAAAACCCACTTGTAACTCTCCAATTTCCTGACCTAAAAAATTTCGAGCTTATTTCACCCAATTCAACCAATTTACCTGTAATGTTCACAATAACGAACCCAAACTACGCAAGCTTCAAGGTAAAAGATTCTACGGGTTATCTTAAGTATCGTGAATCTGTTGTAGCCGAAGTTCCTATCGAGAAAAGCTTGGTCCCAGCGCGAAGCAAAATGAATGTGAGTGCAATTGGAATTATAAACGGATCAAAATTGATTTCTGATCCAAATTTTTTGTCAGATATTGAAGATGGGAACTTGAATTTGATTTCAATGGCCACATTGCCTGGAAAAGCAAGGATACTCAATATTTTCAATTTAAAGGCAACGGTTTATATATCTTGTGATATCTATTTTAATGTGAGTGATGTTGATTCCACCTGCAAATCCAAGATCAAGATGTGATTGTTAATTTCGGATCAGAGAAGTTACTTGATGGTTAAGTAAAAAAGAGATAAACACATTAATTTTGTGAGTTTTAAATAAAATTTAAATTTAATGTGTTTATCTCTTTTGTACTTGAATTTGTTTAAAAGCAAGATTCTTTACACATGGTTTGAGTTAGTTGTGACATTATTTTTAATAATTGTGATATTCTTTAAGAATAGAAAAATAAGAGGAAGAAAACAAAGTAGATATGTCTTGTGTTTTCTCTTCAATTAGTATGGCTTATGGACTGTTATTTAGAGACAGTTTGGTTACCATTTCCATCCAATTACTTTTGATAGAATTAATTTATGTTTGTGAATAATATTGTAAATGTGAGTTTTATAGAATGAAATTTGTTTGGATGAATAAAGATAAAATTGCTTTTGAAAATAAATTTACCATAAAGAACGCAATTTATAATTAATAAATTATTATGTGTTAGTGCGAAAAAACAAAAAAATTTGAGTTTAAATGAGAGTAATGTGGTAACATTTCCTAATTGAAAATTTGAGAATGGTAACCAAAGGGGCTCTTAGCTCTTGGCTGTTTGTATGGGAGTTTATGCTTCTTTTTTCTTTTCTTTTTTTTATATTTTTTTATTTTTGTTATAGAAGGATAGAGAAATTCATGTATAAACACAAATCTAACACTTCATTTTTAGTCCAGAAGCTCTTAATGAAAAAATTATTAGTACTTTAATATTAATCTTTGATCAATTAATTGTGTGTATAAATACGATAACTAGTGCACTTGTGTGGTGATGCACAGACTGGATAATTGTGTAATATATATTCTTAGAAAGTGATATAGATCTAACTCTCCTCAAAAGCTAGCTCGCAAGGAGAGGGTTGCCTAATGCTTTATAAAGGCTATCATAGCTTTTATCCTAAGCAATGTGGGACTTCTCCCAACACTCCCCTCAAGTCCATTTTTTCAAGTTATGGACTTCTGTCTCAGGTCTCTTTTTTTTTGTCTGGACTTTGTGCTCCTTTTTTTTTCTTGAATATTTTTTTTTATTTTGCCCAGTATTTTTTTTGATAAACTCTGATACCATCTTAGAAAATGACATAGTGCTAACTCTCCTCAAAAGCTAGCTCGCAAAGAGAGGGTTGCTTAAGGCTTTATAAAGACTATCATAGCTCTTACCCTAAGCAATGTGAGACTTCTCCCAACATATATATAAAATGTTTGAGTAATTTTTTTTGAAAGATCTTCAATTAAAATTTACATAAGAATCATCTATTAAATTGTAATTCATAAATCAAAATCATAGAAAAAAGAAATCTATGAACATATAATCATTGTCGACACCGTTATAAATCAAAAGATTTACAAATCTTTTCCCATTCACTACATGTAAGTCAGTATCTTCAACTTCTAATCTTATTACATACAATCACAAAATGTCCTGCAATAGGTATGACATTGTTTGAGGATGACCCATTGTTTGATTAATTATTATGTGGTCTAGTTAATTAAATTAACTTGTAATCTTGTCAGTAATAAAGACATTGACAAATGATATGATCTTGTTTTCTTTATGTGAAAAAAATCATATATCAATTAGAATATCATATACGTCAATCATAAATATTTTATCATTAATTTATTCTATATATGACTGTCTGACACTATGTACTGAGATGTTAAATTTAAAGATCAGAGTAATTAGATTATTAAATGGCCCTTGACATATTTGGTTTTGCATTTTGTGGATGTTGCATTCTGGTTTAGTTATGTTCTGAATTTTCTTAGTTGTTTACTATGTATATATGTATCTATACTTAATACTTGTACCACCCATAATAGTGATCGATGCACTTAAGCTTTTGCCTTTTATCAACATATTCCTGTATCCTTATTAGTTTTTTTTTTTTTCTCAGCAAAATGATTATATTAATTTAACAATGTCAATGTACAAGGTATAGCACCAGAGGTGCTGTGATGTACCAATGCCACTTACAAAGCAATTCTAACAAAAGGTGACTTAACCACAAAGACAGTGTGGCACAAAGTTTACAAAGAGGGGGGCAATTGTCTGAGGTACAAAAGGTAACTTAAATTAAAACATAAGTAACAGGTGTGAAATACAAGTACAAAGGGAGATGCAGAGGCCAATGGAGCCAAAAATGATTTTATACCATCCTCCACTATTGTAAGAGAGAGCATGGGTAGAATCATTTAATTGAGAGTAGACATCTCCTTGCATTTGTACACCATTCAAAAAAAGAGCAATGGAAATCGTTGTGTGCTTTTGACTTGATCCATAACCAAGATCTTAGTTGAATGAGGTCAAAAGTTTCACATATAGATGAGGAGGTGTCCTTGAACATGAGGTCATTTCTCCACTTCCACAAGCTCCAAATTGTTGAAAACCATATAGCATTCCAGAACTTCAAGGATTTGTTTCTATTCCAGCCACCTGCATGTTGCAAAAAATGCTCCTTTGGTCCACAAGGTAAGGTTACCGAGAGTTGTACCCACTTGTAAACCATCATCCATACTTTGTATGCCACTTTGCAATGAAAGAATAGGTGGCTAACAGATTCCTCTTCTTGATTACAAAGGGTACAAGAGTTAACAGATTCCTCGTGTAGAATACCTCTCCTAAGAAGGTTGTCTCTAGTTGGTAGCCCATTATGTAAAATTTTCCATACACACCCTATAACTTTGGAAGGTGCACATGATTTCCAAATAAGATTAAAGGGAGAGGCAGCAGTGGTGAGGTTAGATAGGATGATGTGAGAGTATGATGATTTAACAGAGTATAAGCCATTGGGCTCAAATTTCCACTTCCATACATCTTCCTTACCCTATGTTAGGGAGGAGGATTGAATTTCCTCAAGTAACCTTTGTAAGTCAGCCCTTTCCCAATCCCATAACTCTCTTCTCCACTTAAAGGACCATTTCCAAACTTGGCCCTCCCATACCCCCATATCCGCCATTGTTCTGTCTTGGTCATGGTTGATTGAAAAGAGCCTAGCATACTTATCTTTGAGGGTTGTGTTTCCCACCCATTTGTCTTTCCAAAAGAGTATTGTTTCCCTATTCCCTAACTCTCTTCCTAGACCTTCATCAAACCATTCCCATTCCCTATCTCTCACTTTCCCACAAGCTCTCCAAATGTCCTTCCACCAATTAGAGCTTTTTGCCCAAGTCCTCTCTTTGACAGACGGGTTCGATGATGTCCAATGGCCGTATCTAGCCTCCATGACTCTATACCACAAAGAATTTTTTCCGTCAGCCCTCTCCATTTCCACTTGGCAAGCAAGGTGCTATTAAACACTTCTATATCTCTAATACCCAGACCTCCGTTTTGTTTTGGTAGACAGATTTTTTCCCATCTAACCCAAGCCATCTTTTTTTCTCTCAAGGGATCCACCCCATAGGAATTCACGTTGGATTTGCGTGATCTTTTTTGCCACACCCTTTGGGATTTTATAGAAGGATAAGAAGTAAACAGGGAGGGATGATAATACAGATTTTACCAAAGTTAGCCTACCACCAAAGGAAAGGGTTGATTTTTTCTAAGAAGAAAGTTTAGAAGAGAATTTTTCTAAAATCGGTTGCCAAGTAGATGCAAGCCTAGGATTTGAACCTACTGGTATTCCCAAAAAAGAAAACTGAGTTGAACCAATTTTACAATTGAGGATATTTGCCCAAATATGCATTTGCTCATCGTCCACATTTAAACCAATAAGTTTGCTTTTAAAAAAATTGATTTTAAGGCCAGAAACCAACTCAAAACATCTTAGAACGGATTTCATACATATTACATTTTCAAAGGAATTTTGGCATACCAACAGAGAGTCATCAGCAAATTGTAGGTGGGTAATATCTAGCCCAGGGTCACCAATTTTAAAGCCAGAGAATAAGCCTTTAAGAGTTGCTGATCTCAATAGCCCACCCAATCCCTCAGCCACAATTAAAAAAAGGAATGGGGCTAGAGGGTCCCCTTGCCTAAGCCCCCTATGCATCTTGAACTCTTGTGTGGGACTGCCATTTACTAAAACTGATACATAGGATGATTCAAGGCAGCCCTTTATCCATATTCTCCACTTCCAAGTAAACCCCATCCTACCTAGCATATAGTCAAGGAATTCCCAGGTGACAGAATCGTATGCTTTCTCAAAGTCCACCTTAAATATCAGCCCTGACCTTTTGAATTTTTTTGCAAAATCAACAATCTCGTTTGCAATCAACACCCCATCAAGCATGTTCCTATTCCCCACAAAAGCAGTTTGATTTTCAGGTATGATCGTATAGATGACAGATCTAAGCCTATTTGCCAGAATTTTAGCTATGATCTTATAAGTGCACCCAATTAAGGAGATAGGTCTATATTCCCCTAGGTGTTGGGGGTTGTTATTTTTGAGGATTAAAGCTATGAATGATGAGTTACTGCCCCTAAGTATGATCCCATTATCCCAGAATTCCACAAGTACCCTTCCCATGTCTTCTTTGATTGTTTCCCAGAATTTTTTGATAAAAGCAAAGTTGTATCCATCTGGGCCAGGGCTTTTGTTTCCATCACATTCCCATACTGCTTCTTTAATTTCTTCCATTTCAAAAGGTTTGATTAGGGTAAGGTTTTGAGCCTCCGAGATAGTAAAGAAATCCACACCATCCAGCTTTGGTCTAATAAGGTCGCAAGCTGCGAACTTTTTGAGAAAGTAGTTTTTTATTTCATCTTTAATAATGGATGGATTATTAGACCAGGTGCCGTTAATGTCAATTCCTTTTATCTCATTTACTAATCTTCTTTTCCCAATTGAAATGTGAAAGAATCTTGTATTTGCGTCCCCTTCTCTAAGCCAAAGAATTCTAGATTTTTGAAATAGAATTGATTGTTGGACCTTTTTGAGGTGCCACATACGGGATGTGAGGTCTCTCTTAATCTTCCCCAGATTTGAAGGATGATGTGGATTCTCCTCCAACATATCTAATCTATTCAACTCTTCTATGGTTCTTTGGAGGTTTTGATTTGTGTTCCCAAAAGATTCCAGGTTCCATTTTTTGATGATTTGCTTGATTGCCTTTAGCTTTTCCCTAAGTACATATGCCCCTCACCCTTGAAACCTCAATTCCCTCCATTGCTTTTGAATTAGTTTCACAAACTCATGTTCCTTCAACCAACAGTTTAGGATCCTAAAGGGTTTAGGACCCCAATCTATCGCTGATACCTTTAGAGCTAGGGGTCTATGGTCAGAGAAGTCTCTATTTAGAGCAAAGCAGGCTAAATCCCCCCAGCAGTCCATCCATTGTTGGGACACAAGGAATCTGTCAATTCTACTACTAGCATTCCCAGAAGTGCTAAACCAAGTATATTTTCCCCCACATAGAGGAAGATCAACTAGTTGGAGGTCATCGATGAATTGGTTGAAGGGTTCTATGTCACTTCTAGGGAGATTCATATTTGCCCCTTTTCTTTCCCCCATATTCCTAATTGCATTAAAGTCCCCTCCTAAACACCAATTCCCTGGTCCTATGGATTCCTTAACCTTTTTCAGATTTAGCCAAAGGTTTATTTTACCTTGAAGGTCACATGGGGAATATATATTAACAATGAAGACATGTGTTTTCTTTTCCCCCCATTCCCCAAATATTCCCAGGTATCCGTTCCCTTTAAAAGAAAAGATTCCATGGAAGACATTGGGGTCCCATATAGTAAGCAAACCCCCAGCTGAACCTATTGCCGGGGATGCACACCAGTTACATGGTTCTCTACCCCATACTGTTTCACACGTCCTTTCGTCGACGTTTGACAGTTTTGTTTCTTGGATACAGATAAGGTTAGCCCTATGTTCCCTCACTAAATCCCTGATCACCTTCTTTTTTATGCTACCCCCTAGTCCTCTTATATTATAGGATAATATAATCATTGGACAGTTTCATTTACCCTGATTCCCTGTTGGTGTGCCAAGTTATCTCTTTGTTCCATTTCTGTGAATTTATTGATAACCTCTTGTTTATTGTTAACAGACAAGCCTATTGCCTCACCTATGCTCATTATCTTTTCTATTTCATCCCCCCTATTCAACCGAACATTATCAACACAAGCAGAGAAAGAAACAGGTTGGGAAGGCAAGCTTACCCCAGTCTGGCAGATGAGAGGTAAGGGATTCTTTACCTTTCTTTCCTTGAATTTCTTCTTGTTTTTGCCTTTTCTATTCCTTTGGTCCCTTCCTTGGTTCCACCATGGTGATGAGGCGCTCCCATCCGATAATCCAGATGTGAACTCTTCCCGCATCTGATTTGGATTTTTGTTTGCTTCCTTAGTAAGTGTAAGTTGTTTTTCTCGGTATCTGGGTAAGGGGTTTTGACTAAGGTTTGAGATTGGTTGGTTTCGGTTTGTGGGGGGCGATGGAATTGACGGAGAAGGATGAGAAGGTATGGTTGGTAAATTGTTATCAAGGATGGTCGTAGGTGGGGGGCGGGAGAGGTTCGGTGATGGAGGCACCTGTTGGGCGTTTTGGATGTTTTGGGGGTTGGTTAGATTAGGGCTAGGTTGAGAACGCGGGTTGGGGATGGCTATGGAGGGGAGACTGACCTATAACTGAATGGGGTTATGTGGATTCAGGTTAGAGAGCTGGGTTGTTTTTGTGGGCTATTGGGTTGGATTTTTGTCTTGTCTTAAGTTAGGAGAGCCGTCATGGGTTGGGTCTTTTTGGGCCCGTTTTGTTTTTTGTTTGTTTTCCCTCTTTTTCCTTGATTGTTTTTGGTTGGACTTTCAAGAGGGGGGGTAGGGTTGCTGATGTAGGTTTGTATGAGCTTCGTAGGTGGTGTTTCCAACACACCATCATCATCATCTTCATCCAGTAACGGGAGGAAGGAGTTTGAATTCAAAATGTTGTCCGCTGGGTGTTGGTGATTTCCAAAGGGTTGAAAACGTTCTGCCCCCCGGTCCGTATCCCACTCTGAATCCGAATCCTCCAATTCAGATTGTTCAACAATCTTTCCTTGGGTTAAGCAGGTGCAGCCGCATGAGGGTGGTGGTGGGATCTGTTGTTCCTCAACAATCCTAATCTGGTAAGACTTTGATTGGATTTCAACTTTGAAAGATTCCTCGATCCTGAACTTACTCTCTGTCTGGATTTGAATTCGTGCCACATCCAATCTTTGCCGCAATCTTGTTGCGTCATCTGTTCCAATGAAGCTGCCGTGGTCTGAGATAATTGACTGAAAGAATCTGTTGTGCCATACATGTATTGGGATCCCCTGCGCCTGAATCCATACCCTTCTGAAATGGGTGGGGTGGCGGCCACTCCAGTGTTCTTCTTGCCATGGGTACACATGTTGGAACCATTCTTCCAGCCAGTTCTGGCAATCCGTGACAAATTCCTCTATGTTCTCCCCTTGTTGAGGGGTTAAGAGGATGAAGTTGTCCCCTATATAGGCAAGGGAGATGGACTGAACTCCATGATCTAAGAATGCCTTCTTCACTAGCTCTGGCGTGGCTTTATCAGTTAGTTCACCCACAAAAGCCCCTTTCAACCATTTTGATTCATCCGCCATAACTGGGAAAGATCTTGTCTTATCTTTTCCTCTTTCTTTCTTATACTGGCTATCCCCTAACTTCCTAGCTTCCTGTCCCCTTTCCCTAATATCTATACCTTTAGATACATGAGCATAGGATTGAGTTTTCATTAAGGAAGAATCTTTAGATGTTTTGAGCGGGTTAAACCGGTTTTCTGAAGTAAACTTGTGGGAATTATAATTTTTCCTTTGATATTTAGGTAAGTTTACCTCTAAACAATGATTTTTAAAAGCAATGTTTTGAAGAGATGATTGGAGGAGAGCTATGTTATGCACATTTGGGAATCTGACGAAACCAAATCTGTTTCCAACTCTGTCTTTTTTATTTGGGATAAAAATTTCTTTAACTATTCCCTTTGTTTGGAATAACTTCCAAAGATCTTCATAAGAAGATTCTTCAGGGAATTTAGAAAAGAAAAAGGTTACCAGAGTAGGTTCATACCTGTTTGCTGTCATTTGGCCTTCGTGTTGATCATAGCTTCTTGTGTTAAGGTTCCCTTTGGTGGCGGGTGCCCTTTGGATGGGGTTGAGGGGTTGGTTTGAAGAAGGGGGGTTTTGGAATTGGTTGGGGGGGAGGTTTGGTTATTGAGGGAGGATGTATACCCTTCCCCTGACACAAACTTACGGCAATTGTCTTGAAAGGGATATGGAAATCTTGATTGGTGGAGAGGGATATGAACAATGGAGGTAGAAGAAGATGGTTTCTGGTTTGGCTGTGCAAAATCAAGGGTCAGGTTTTCAGGTATAGGTTGTATCGGGTATCCAATACAAATGTTGTTTGGAGATGAGACAAAGGATGGAAGGGAAGGGTTTGGGATCCACTTTGGGGGATATAGTAGAGGTGGTGGTAGGGGGGGTGTTAATGGGAGCTGGCCGGGAGGGTTGGTGGAGGGGGTGACCAAGAGAGAAATCCGAAGCCATTGGTATCCTATCCTTGAAGATGGTGGAATTGTTATTTATCCTTATTAGTTTTAAACTGAAATATGCTACATTAGCTTTATTCCGCATCCAACAGATTGCTGTAGTGGTTAAGAAGTAAAGTTTTGAGTAACAGCTCTTCGGTTTCGACGTTGATAATAACTTTACATAGTTGAGTCTTTAGTTTAGTAGTGTATATGTAGATTCAACTCATTCAAGGATTGATAATGAAAATTAATAAATTAAAAGGGTAGGAAAAGAAGGGAACGTGTATTACAAGTTTTATCAACTCATTCAATTTGTGTAGTTTTGATTGCAATTCTTACTTCTATTTTTATTACCTCTCTCATTTGCAATCTTGATTTAGGTTTATTTTCTTCAACTAGTAGGTTTGCATGTTCTGTTTTCAGTGATACACAAGCTGTGAAAGAATATGTGGAAGATAGAGTTACTAAACCAGACAACGTTGCTTCTTAAACCTCCATATCAGTGTTTGAAGATTTATGTGTAATGTTCTGAGTAGTTTAGGGTTCTCAATTGATTTTGATTTTAAACTCTTAATTATAAAAATATATGTAGTCGTCTCAATCAGTGTCTTATTTTCTTCATTGATTTTTGTCTTTGCTTGTTTCGTTTTCCTTCAAGTGTTTTGATAGCTAACAAGTAATTCAGATCCTTTGAACTTCATGTTCAGCTTGATTCTGCAAATTAAGTTAGTAACATTGTTTCTTTAAGTTCAATTACAACTATTCTTGTTTCATGTGTGTTATGGCCCGGGATTAGCCTAACTCGGTACTCAGGCAAGTGTCACTCAAGCTCTATTAATTGTAACCTATCGGGCACGCAAGAAGATACTAGGCGGGATACACGTCACAGTATGGGCTCCTAAGTGGGCCTCCATTATGAAGACCGAGCCCAGAATGGTACAAGTTTAACCCTAATAGCTCAGTATAAAGAGCCACATGCACACTCCATGCAAGGTACATTTTCATCTAATTCACTACAAGAAACCTAGATCCCATATTGACTTGGGCGTCGGAGTGTTTGCAGGTGGTCACACTGCCGTCGAGGAGTTATTACGCCCTGTCAAGCTTTATCCCAGGTTCATCAGGTACGATCACAACAATGTGATATCTATTTCTTTATGTTAACTATGCTTGGTTGCATTTTGTGTTGGTCATTAACTTAGTCTATCACAATATTACCATATATTACAAAGATATATTTAAAGATAATTGTCTCATAATTTCAATTCAGGGTATTTGGTCTAGTGGTATGATTCTCGCTTTAGGTGCGAGAGGTCGTTCAACACCCCTGCCTCTATTTTCCTTTTTAATCTATTCATCTCACCTAGTTTTCAGAATTCTCTGTATTTTTTTTTCAATTTATTAAATGTCATATAAACTCTAAAATCTGCTATCTACATTCATGATTTAATGCTAATTATGGCTACATTGCTGAAAGCAACACCATTTCTGAAATCTTGTGACTCGTTTTAAAATAATATCTTATAAACTATGAACAAAAATTTACAATTGTTTCTTAGCTTTTATTTTTTGTCTACAGGTTTAGTATGTCTCTTTCTTGCTTATGTCTATAACTGTGAGGTATCTTTAAATGCTTTTGTGGTTTTCTATTGAGAATAGGATACTGTAATATTAGATTCAAGATCTTAAGTGCTGATGAGGTTCTACAATTATTATTAACAATTTGATATTTAGTATATGGTATTATTATTGACAGTTAAATATTATTTACTGCATTTATTTATTTATTTATTTATTTTTGATTCATAGGAAAGTAGTACAATCGGGATTCGAACCCCGTATCCACACACACATGTTTCTATGCGCTCACTAACTGAACTACATGACTGGGACTACTGCATTTATTAAATGAATTGCAAAAATATACAGTTTTATGTACAGTTTTTATGCTTCATTTTAAATTTGAACTTCAAGTAATGCATGTAACTTCCAAACTTTGCATAAAACCCCACAAATCGGTTTGCAACAGATGCTTTAATGGGGTTGTGTCAAATGAAAGTAAACGCAGTAGCAGGGGTTTTAACCCCACAAAAGCCAAGATTAAATTTTGTTAAAGCCAACTTTTTTGGTGGTGTTGACTATGAGTTCAATTAACAAAATAAGTTATTAAAAAATAATAGTTACTAATTAAACCAAGATTTGCTAATATACACCGACTTATTTTATAGAAAGAGTACGTTAGCATCTTAAACCTTTTGAATGTACTTTAAAAAAATCAAATTACAACTTGCTGACATACTCTTTCTAAAAAATAAGTGTGTATGTTAGCAAACTTCTATAGGGTTCGCTAATGCATACTCACTTATTTTGCTATAAGGAGTACTTTAGTAAGCTATACCTTGTGTGTATATTTAAAAAAAATTAAATTATAACCTGTTAACATACTACTTTTATAAAACAAGTGGGGTGTATGTTAGCAATCCTCGTTAAATTAATAGTTAATGAAAAAAAATGACAATTACTACTTTTCTAGGTTTTTAATTTGATGATTGCATATAATGGATTTTTAATTTGTACTGAAATTGGCTTTGGCTAGATCAGATTAAGAAAATGAGGATGGTGCTATATATATAGGTTGATTAGACTATGTTCCTATTTTTTGTGGGACTCATGTTCCTAAAGTTGCAAGGGAGAGAATTGTTCTAGTGGTGAGGGAATGGCAAGGAACTATTGAGGGGCAATTTGTGATGGTTTGGCAATAGAAATTGGTGTCGCCAATTAGTGAGGGATTTAGGTGGTAACATAGATGTCTTTATCTTAGATTTTACTCTGTATGTTGTTAAAATTGTGTCTTAGGTTGACCTCTCAAAAGATTCAAGTGTTTACTTGGCAAGTGATGCTTAAACTAAAGCTAATTCGGTGCAACATCTATTAGAGTCTATCTTGGGTGATGACAACTGTGTGTTTACTTTTGCGCACTATTGCAGACCATGTTATCTCTTTTGCTGATCTTGCACACAAAAAGAAGAGATAGAAATCAATGCTGATAATTTGGACTGCTTAAGTGATACTTCTCAAGTAGTGGAAGTGATTAAACTAAAGTCTTTACGAGAACTTGTTGGTCGGTTTGGGGGATGAAACCCTTAGATAATATGAATCTTTTACTTCCTTAACAGTACTCGAAAGTGAAGTGATCTCTATTGGTTGATGTCATCTAATTTACTTATTAGTTTATGAATATAACAGAAAGGTGGTTATATGGTGGCATGTTAATTTTTGGGTGCTTTGTGGTTGAGTTTTTCGAGGGATCCCTTATATATGAAAATAGAGAAGATGTTGCTTTATAGCTTGAAGGGGTTATATTATTAAAATCTTTTACCTATCCTTCCACTTTAAGTGCTTGGTAATATGGGTTGTTGGATAGTTTTTTTTATCTTTTCGTGACCTTATGTTGTATTTCTGTTAATGGGTTGAGCACCCCTTGTGGTTAATTAGTTAATGGCTTGTCGTACTTATATAAAAAAATTGGGGCTGGGGTAAAAGCTAAATCAAGCTTGTTCTCGGTGAGAATGAGGCATTTAGGTCAAAACAAGATGAATTTAGCTATAGTGTTGAGAAAAAAATATCTAAAAAATTTGTTTGGCTATTGAATGGGGCCTAAGTATCACATTCAAATTCCAGGCAAGGAGCAATAATGAGGCCAAAGGTAAATGTGGATCAAAGGCTAGTGGTTAGTATAGAGAATTGCTTTGCTCCTTTACTTCCACCATCAAAGGGTGATTATGTTTTCAATTTGATAAGAAGGACAATCAAAGTACAACTTGTATCATAAGAAAATAACAAATTCGTAATAAACGTAAACTTACCAAGAAAGAATATTTTACCTAAACCTAAGTTTCCTTGAATCTCAATAATGAATTTGGATAGGTTAAGTAGAGGGTTTGGTTTGTTAAGTTCCTATTCACACCGTGTAAGTTTTGATAGTGGCTATTGTGCTATATGAGTAAAGAGGCCAAGCTTTGCAATGTTCGTGTGGTAGAGAGATATAAGACTATTGGAACCTTGGGTATTGATGCTCACGGTAAAAGATGACTCCACATAGTGAAAAGTCTACTTTGAATTCTTCCTTTGAAAATTTTTGGTATCTCAATTTCAAAATCAACAATTAGAAATTTTAACTAACTACTCCTCGAACAAAATGATAATGTGATGAGTTATTAATATAGTCTATTCTTACGAACACTAGGGGATTGGGTCGAAAATTGTTAGTGTGATAGTTTAACTCATTTGACAACATCGGTGTATTCTTATAAGAGTTACTTAGCAATACTATATCTTATTTTTTCTTAAACCAAAGAATATATTGATGAATATCAAAGAGTGCAAAAGATGCTTAATTGAGATTCAGCATTTAACGAAGATAAGAGGGGTAGGGAAAATCAGCCATATATACAACCAAGTGGATAAACATACCAATTTGCAAAGTTATAATAACTCTCACTAAGAGTATGGAACCAAGATCAAAATCGAATTTCGATAAGATTCATAACGTTTAGTAGCTTCACTTTCTCATCTTTGAAAACAGACGCCTTCCTATATAACCAAAGAGACCAAATTGTAGTAAACCACAAAATCATACTCCTATATGGGAAGAGTTCTCCATTGCAGTGCTACACCATTCACAATTCACTTGCATATCAACACCTCTAACACCCCTTCTTTTTAAATTACATTTACTTGGAATCCTATTCCTGAATAGCAACCATACAACTCAAGAACTTTTGAAGGGACCAAAGAAGCCCAAAAATTCTTATAGACATATTTTAAATCTTCTGTAAGAGGATCAAATGCATTAGTCAACAAAACACCCCAGAGTATGTCGTCTTAACTGAAAAACCATATGAACCTCCCATATCCCACCCCAAAGAGTCTTCCACGTCTGGATTCAATGCACAACAATTTAATTTTATGACTTTGCTTCTCTTGGTAAGTTTAAGCTTGTACTATTGAGATCTTTCAATTTTGTCAATGTTTGATTTTTTTTTAAAACATTTTGTAAATAATTGTTGTACTACCTTGTCAACAAACTTGTTTCAATATTACCTGTGGTTTTTGTGCATTTTAGAGTCTGATTACTGCATGAAATTGTTGATACTCGCATTTGCACTTTAGATTATAATAATTGGTTATCATGAATCCTTGGCACTTCAATTTTCTGTACTTTTGTGAGTTGTTAGTCTTTTTATGATGCTTCATGGAGAATCATCTTATGTTTACTCCTTGAAGAGAGATTGCTTCAATTCTTTTTTTAATTTCAAGCCGAATCTATTTAATATCACAGTTGATCTTTCAAGTTTATGATGGATTTTTTCTCTATGGTAAATTTAGATGCATTTAATTTGAGTCATGTGAAAAGGTCGTCATTGCCATGTAAGTAAGCAATTATTATTATTATGTTTATAATAAAATTATTTTTTCTTAAATTATATTTTATTTATGGGTGTTTAGTTGGTATGATACTCGTTTCAAGTGCTAGATATCGCGAGTTTGATTCTCGCATCACCTACCAAATTAAAGCCTTTTTTTTTTCAGTTTTTTGTTAAAAAAAGAAAATAAAAACTTTTAACACCAGTTATTTAATGATTTGCTTCACTTTTAACACCAGTGATTCATTAAAAGCCGGTGTTAAAAGCGGAGAACTGTTAGAAACAATATTTTAACACCGGTTACATCATCGATGTTAATAGTCCTTACTTTTAACACCAGCTGGATTAACACAGGTTGCATAACTGGTGTTAAAGGGGCTGTTTTCTACTAGTGACCTTTTCAAAGTGATAAAGTCAGACCACAAGGATTATACATTTACAAAATAATATTGAATCTTTTTCACCCCTCCAGAAAAACCTTCAAATGGAGAGAAAATCCAACCAATTTTAAGTTCCCTCAAAGGGATTTACAAAACTTCTCATTGGCACTTTCCAATAACAATACTTAATACTTAATCTTATCTTATGATAACTTATGTGAATAGCAATGGCTAGAGGCCGGAAAAGGGCTTCATTAGCTGACCTCACATAGGTATTGTTTGGTCTGAGGGGAATTAACATGTTTAGCTAATTTTTCTTTGAGATTTTATTAAGATCTCTTTAACTTTTTTATAATTTTTTTTGAAGAAATAATTAATTTCCTACTGCTTCTTTTCGGGTGTTCACCAATCACTACTATAACATTTGAAAAAAGACTACGAGAAAATCTAATATTAGCTACAAAATATAGTTATAGATTTCTATTCATATCTAAACAGTTACAAATTAGCTATTAAAAAAATTTTTGTAGCTAATACTAATTAGCTACCAAATTAGCTTCTAATTAGCTACGAAATATAGCTACCAAAGAATATCATAGTTAACTTTAATCTAAATAGCTACCAATTAGCTAACAAATTAGCTACTAATTACCTACTAAATTAGCTATTAATTACCTACCAAATATAGCTACTGATTAACTACTAAATTAGTTACTAATTAAATATGAAGTCCATAATTAATCAAAGTCCCACATTGGATAGTTAAGAGCAAGTTAGAAGGTTTATAAGTGGATGGACTCATGCACATATTGTCTTAAAGAATTGGGCTGTATTAAGATATTGGTTGTATTGTGGTGTCCTACACTTGTGGTTCATTCTCAGCTAATTCGTAGTTATTCTATTTTTGCTACTCAATTGTTATAAATTAGCTACAAATTTTTGCATAGCTAATATACAAAATTCTTGTAGTGAAATATTACTAAATTGTTAAATAAATATTGCTAAATCATTAAAATATTGCCTTTGTGCATTTATAGTATTTTTTATTAATGTTGTACATAGACCATTTTGCAAAAAAAAATTTAGCTACATGTCAAAAACATATTGTCTTTTTGTATTTATAACATTTTTTTGCAAATGTTCTAGGGGTGGATTTTGGGTTGGGTCAATCCGATAACTTGATCAGTCTCAACCAATTTAAACACTATTTTGACCCAACCCAAACAAATCCGAACCAATAATGTATCTAACACAATTAAACCGAGGTGGTTTGGTTCGGATCTCGGATTTGCATTTTTAAACCAAATATAATCTAATCCGAACCAAACCGATCAACATTTAAAACTATATTTAATATATATAAAATTTAAATGTAAACCTGACGCTTAATAATGAATATATCAAAACCTAAAACTAAAGGTCTTAAATCTAATTTAAACACAGTTGTGTCTCAACTCAGTTCTTGGTATATATTGATATGTAGCTGTTGTTAGTTATTACCTTATTGGTATATTTTAAATGACATTGAACTTATGTGAAATTATGGCCTGATGAGTATGCTTATCAGCATATGCAGCCTAACATATTACTGGTTGATTTGTTTGTTTTTAATTTTGTGATTTATGGTGACATTATGACTTACGAGTTTATGTTATGAAAAATTATGAGTTATTTCAATGTTTGAGTTTATGTTATTTATAATTATTTTTGTTTATTTTGTTATTTTTGTATAGATGAATTACTAAAAAATAATAGATAAGTGATTTCATAAGCTATAAGTAATATAATTTTTTAAGAATTTTTGAAATAATTTCATAATTTTAATTTTTTATTTATCAACCCAAGACCCAACCCAAACCGAACTTGGTTGAGTTGGTTTGGTTCGGATTGAAAGATCTTTTTTTTACAAAACCAAACCAACCCAACTCAATTAAAATTGATTGGTTCGGATTTTAAAATCTCTCAAAACCGAACCAAACCAACCCGAACTCACCCCTAAAATATTCTATAAAAGTCACATTGTTAAAAGTCAATTACGTTGCTGTGAGTTTGATCTCCACCCTCCCCATATTCACTCTTGTATTTTTTTTTTTTTTTTATTTTTAATAGCTAATACAAGAGTGATGATTAAATATTCACTCTTGTATTTTTTTTATCGGGTGTCCCCGAAGGGACATTCACTCTTGTATTAAAGGAGATGAATATGCATCTCATTTTCTAGGTATCTTTGAGCTTGTAGCTTTTGGGCCTTAGTGTCCAAAAATAAACATTTGCATTATTATAAAACAATATGTAAAAAAAAAAATCTATATCAACGTGTTACTACATTAACTATTATTGATATAGACTTTAATTAAAGAAATAGTATATAATTAAAAAATGTATCATATAAGAACAATAACTTATTATAATAAATAAGAATATTAATATTGATAATTAGATTTTATATGAATTGTCAAGATTCAAGCAATAAATTTTTTTAATCAGAATGTGAGTGAATTTATTATTGTTTGAATAATTATTCAAATAAAATTTGGGGTAAATTGCACTCACTATCCTTTAGATTTGGCTAAATTGTACTTTCACCTTATTTTTAGGCAAAATTGCACTTTACTCCATTATCTTATATATAAGGACAAAGAATTTTTTTTTTGGTTTTGATATACAGTGTCTTTAGAGCACTAATTAAAGTTACTAGAAGTAGAAAAAATAATCATAAGAGCATTGTTCCATCTTTCATAAATAAAAAAAATTACGCATTCCAATATCTTTTTACTACATTTAAATTCTTAAAAAGTGTCATTGGACACTAAATATTATTTGTCTTTTTTTTTAAAGGCTCTTTTATATATAGGGACGGATATATGTTTCCCATGATCCATTTAACAAGAAGTAAGCTCTAGAATGTCAGTGCAATCAATTAATTTAATCATCACAATATAATGGTGGATTGAATAGACGTAATACGATTAATCACCATGACTTGTACTAGCCTTAACTAATGGATTTTAATTTGTAGATAATTAATGTACAAGCTAATTATAAGTCTCAAAATTATGAGTTTTGAGGTTGAGTAAGACCTTTGATCTACCATCCCAAAACGCAAATCACATTATTAATGGTTGTTAACCATTTGATTGGGCACCTAACGTGTGATGTTAACCAAATTTTAGTCAAGTGGTTCAGACTAATTGTCTTTTCAAACTACTAATAATAATAACTTTTAATTTATCCAATATTAATTAATTAATTAATTGAAGAGGGTTCATAACTTCATATAATATAGTATAATATAATTAATTATTAGGCGTAAGGCATTTGGATGTTCCTTTTCCATTGTCAATTATTATAAGTCTAATAATCTCCAACCATGCATGTTATGTTAAAAACTTTAATTTGAACTTGCCGTGGCATAAGATTATATGGAAATCCTTGTCATTTTTGTAACATAATTATATGTATATATAATTATACACTCTATGATGGAGACTTGTGAATTAACAGACAAACCATAAATTAGTGGTTGGCTTAATTTGAAATCTTGATCTTTAGCTTTAGATTAATATTGCACACACGTATCGATTTAGTATACATTGGAAGCTTTGAACCATAACTTGATATATTGACCAAATTGGAAGCCCTAGCTGTTCATATCCACATTAATTAACTATAGAATCAAGAGTTATTTAATTAAAAAAGTTAGAAAACTACAAAAAAATAATGTAATTAGAAAACTAAAAACATAAATATTTATGGAAAAATAGAAACTAAAAACTCAAAATGGTTTATAGACCAAAATGATACTTTTTTAAAAAATATTTATCAAAATGAGACATTTTAATAAAATTAAGGGATAATTATACTAACATGAGATTTTTGCTTATTACATTTATCTCCTCCTAGTTTTTAAAATTTCACAAATCTTTCTAAGGATTGAAATTTCATTACACTTGTCCCATTTTAGGCATTACACTTACTCCTCTGAGGTTTAGAATTCATTACACTTACTCTATTCTTTAGGGGTAAGTGTAATTTCAAAAACTAAGAAGAGTTAGTGTAATTAGCGCAAATCTAAAAGAAAATTGGTGTAATTATCCCTAAAATTAACATTTTTGAAAATAAGGGCACTGGCAGCTCCTCCAGATCGAGTCACCACATGTGCCTACCATGTGGCACACTTCACCATAATGGATTATTAGCAATATTTGAAAAAAAATCATTAAAAAATGTTGCAAAATCATTAAAAATATTATCTTTGCATAAAATGTTGTTTTTGCACTTTTGCAACATTTTTACCAAATATTGTATAAAGTCTATGTTACTAAAAAATTTTAATAACATTTGAAAAAGTTGTCAAATCATTTAAAAAATATTGCCTTTTAAAATTTGTAACATTTTTTAAATATGTTGTATAAAAACAATGTTTCTAATATCAATGATGTAATAGTGACAGTTGCTGCGGCTACACACCCAAAACATAAATTCAGTTATTAAATATATTAGTATCTGAACTAGTCATCTTTAACTTTTTTATTTGTTTGCTATATTATTCTTTTTATGATGGTGTTACGTTGGAGTTAGTAAGGTTAAGTTAATGAATATATGTTAAAATTGTTAGATTTAATTTTATTGTTTAAGTTATTTTATCAATGTAGGTTTTCTTTATGTAAATACAATTTTTATTCTTATACTTGACATTCATTTAGGTTTTAGTTTCAATATTTTAAAAGTTGTGGTTTTAGTCCTTACACTTTCACGTCGTTAAGGTTTTAGTACCTGACGTTATTAGTTCTGTCACTAACTCCATTACAGCTAGCCTACATGGCACACATGTGGCTGTTAATTTGATAGCGTGAAGTGCCACATCAACTGCTTACATGGACGTGCACCAAACCCCTTAATAAGAACCATAAATTCCTAAATTTTCCCCAGATTGAAAACATTTGAAAACCCTAAATCCTCAATTTCTTGAAGTATCTATCATGGAACAAAAGAGCAGTGATGCCGGTCGGTGGAAGCATAGTGAATCAAAGTAACATCAGATTCTGCGGATGTGAAGGTGTTCTGCGTTGCATTTTTCATCACAGAAAATAAGGTGTTCAAAGTAAGTCCCTACACAATGGACATTAATTACATCACAATAGACAATCAAACTAAAGGAATTTTGGACATTCATTACATCATAATAGATATCACAGTGGATATGGATTCAAAACACACATTCATTACATGATATAAATATTGGTCCCTACACTAGACCTAACACATTAGATTTAGTCCCTACGCATTTAAATTTGATAAGTTTAAGTCCTTATACTCGACCTAACACTTACGTTTTAGTCCCTACACATGCAAACTAAATTGGAATAAGTTCCTATACTAAATCATCTTCAACCTTCTAAAAGTTGACACATCTGCTCTCCATTATTGCTCTTTCAAGCTATGAACAACAGAACCAATAACACCAAAATGATAACACAAGATATGATCAACATAATCTTGTCCAATCTCACTCGGGTCTTCATCTTCTCAATCAAATTTTGTTGTCTTAGCAAAATTTTGAGTTGTACGTTCAGGCAAAGGTGGATCAACCCATCTAAACTACTATGTAGCAACGCAGAATACCTCCACATTCACATAATCTTATGTTACTTTGGTTCATTGTGTTTCCACTGGCATTGAGGCTCCTTTGTGCCATGATAGAGACTTCAAGAAATTGGAGATTTAGGGTTTTCAAATGTTTTCAATTTGGGGGAAAATTTAGGAATTTAGGGTTCTTATTAAGGGTTTTGGTGCGCATTCACGTAAGCAGCTGATGTGGCACTCCACGTTGTCAAACTAACAGCCACATATGTGTCACGTAGGCTAGTTGTAACAGAGTTAGTGACAGAACTAACATTAGGGACTAAATCCTTAACGGTGTGAAAATGTAGGAACTAAAACAATATCTTTTAAAGTACAGGGACTAAAACCTAAATGAGCGTCAAGTATAGAGACAAAAAACGTATTTAAACCTTTTTTTACAAGCAAGAAGAATCAATAAATCAAGCACAAGAGATGCTACACCCAAAGACCGAAAGACAAGAGTTCAGGAGAACAAGAAGACACAACAAGAAAATTACAAGAATAGCATCTTAATACTTGTCAAAGGAAGAAGCCCCCAAGATATCAAAGAAAAACAAGACGTCTTTGAAAAAGGAAGGAGACTCTACAATTATCTGAATTTTATGTACTCTACAACTTGATCAATGCCCAACAACCTCAAGGAAAAGATGATATTGTTTTGATGCTTCCATAAACACCAAATAAAGGAAGTTAAGATTACCCTTGTTGTTTTCCACCTTGTTCTGCCAATAAGCTAACCCGAGAAAAGATTAGCCAAATTGTTAAGAGAGTTAGTCAAAGCTAATGAGAGGCCTAACCAATTAAACACCTTTGCCCAAACTATGACAGTAGCCATATAACTCAAAAATAAGTGATCTTCTGCTTCAACAACCACATTACAAAACACACATTTATCGTTGTGAATTATACCATAGTTACCTCTTTGGATAAGATTTAATTTGGAGGGAACGAATTAAAAAACACTAGCCAAAAGGAAATTTTATGCTTATGAGGGAACTAACTATTCCACAACTTTTTCAAAGAAAGGGGAAGCTCAAGAGAAGGTGAATTCTACACTAGTACAAACGCTTGAATGCATCATACCCTCATTTTGTCTATGTAGTCGAAATGATGTTTGTTTTAAAGGTGTAAATATTTTGATATGGACTGACATGTCAGTCTTGATACCCCATATCGGAAACATAGCTTAATAAGCCATCCGAGATTTACCAGGCATAGCCATGATTACTCATCACTGTGGTCGGGATACAATACATATAACGATGAAGCGCCATTAGTTGTGATAGTCAGAATAACGTTTTTCTTTCTAAATATACCTAGCACTAGTAAATATTATGGGTCCCATCCTTAATGCATAAGGATTTGGGTCTTGGACACCAAATTGACAACAACACTAAACACTGGACATCTATACGACTCTAGATAAGGAATGAGTGACCTAATCATGTATTGTTCATTTACTATATTACATTTATTGCGTCGATTTGTCGATGTCCTTACAAGTACACCCCCATCAATATTGTCGCCACCAAAATAAGTTGGAACCGTCACCTAGAGACGACACAATCTCTTTGTGCTTGTGAGCTCCCTTTAAGATTGATTACATCATATTCATTAAGTGAAGATAATTATAATGATAATGATCTATACGATGTGAATATCCCATTCAAAAAACAACAAGGACAAGGATTATGACAAAGGTATTTAATTAAGATGATACTTTTTCTCTCATACGATTGTAGAGACAAATTTTGATTTCCAAATTCACATGGTAGGCGCATGTGGTATGGTGCCATGTGGATAAGCACTTGTCATCACGTGGCAATGAGTAACCTGTTTTTAAATTTGAAGAGTTTGCCACGCTGTGGCACCTTATTAAGTGGCACCACATGAACACACGTCATACGTTGATGCCTTGAAGTTTTTTTCTTTAAAAATATTATTGTATTAAAAAGTACCTCAATTTAGTAAGTATTTTTCAATAATTTATCAAATAATTTATAGATTGCAAT
Source organism: Cyamopsis tetragonoloba (assembly GCA_037177725.1). Taxonomy (NCBI): domain Eukaryota; kingdom Viridiplantae; phylum Streptophyta; class Magnoliopsida; order Fabales; family Fabaceae; genus Cyamopsis; species Cyamopsis tetragonoloba. The sequence continues at coordinate 21,174,457 of CM074122.1, forward strand.
ATTTTAGTATATTAGAAACCCAAAACAAAAAGGCCAGTTAGTTGAAGAATAATGGAGGGTGCAAGAAAACATTTCATAGTGGAATTTTGCAAGGCTTTAAGCTTATATAATATATAATACATGCAATCTTAATTCCTTTATCAACTGTTTCTTTCTTCTTTTTTTAAATGTTGCGCACATGGCGGGTTCTTTCTTAATATTCTTTATTAGATGAATGGCCAACAGGAGGTAGGAGACAAAAATATATAATATATATTTATTTAAACTTATCAATCTACCATTTCCTTTTAATTAAAAAATTCTGGTTATACTATATATAAACTAATTAAACACTTTTGAGTGTGCAAAAGTGTCTTGACGAAGGATTCTTCCAAATCATGTTTTCAATTATGTCCCACCAATAGAATATTGTCATGTCATTGAAAAATTTTATTAAGAAATTAAAGATTAAAATTAAAGGAAATATTTTCAATGACGTGGCGATATTCTATTGGTGGGACATGATTGGGGATAAAATTTGGGGACACATCATTTGAATCCCTTGAATATATGATCAGAATATATGTATATTGTTTGAATAAACTTTTTTTTTTCTAATTTTTAGATATTCACCTCAAAAAATAGTGATTATCTCCTTTTTAAAAAAGAGCTCTCATAAAATAATTATCAATAATTATAAAATATCGTTTAATTTTTACTAGCAAAATATCAAACCCGGCCTCATACATGTAATTAATAAGGAACAAATTAAAATAAACTACCACCAACTTCATTATTTATTGTTTGAATAAACTATGAGTAAAATTATGCTCTATTAAGTGATAAGTGATAAATGAGAAGTATTATATATATTAATCATTAGCATATTCCTAGTATATTTAATATTGTTTATTTTGAGCGTGTAGATGAAGATTTCAAAGAGGCTAATATAATGTTAAAGGGAATCCAACACCGATTAGGAACCATATATAGAAGATACATGTATCTAACATATATTGTTAAATGTTATAATTAATCAACAATTACTTATATATTTAAAAAAATAATTTTTTTATTGAAATAGACTAATTGTGATGATAAAAAGTAAGTTTTAGCCCTTCGTACTTTATGAAATTTAAATTTTCACTTAATGAAATTTTCAAACAAACTATTTATTTAATTGATAAAATTTAGTACCATTAAAATTCATAAAATAATATAATTACAATGACCGAATTTACTCCTAAAATAAGCAAATTCTTAATTTTTCTTAAAAAATATGATCGTTATATATGCACATATACAATTTGGCAATACATATTTTTTTCATGAATGGCATTATGCAAGCATGTTTTTCTAATTAATGTTGCGATATAATGTCACCCGAAAAAAAAGAAAAATAAAAAAACAAAAATTCCTTATAGAGGGTATCGGGCTTGACACGCTACATGAATCCAACTACTTGCATATTAAAATAGCAGTGTCATATTGTCTTTAGTTTTTTTTAATTTATCCTTTTTTCTTTCTTTCTTTTTTGTTTTTTTATATATATTCTTATCCCTCCTTCTTAATTCTGTAATCTCATGAAGATTTGTATTAATTGATGCCCGTGGAAACCCTCGCATTACGTTATAAGAGCGTAAGCAATCAAAAAAATAGTAATATATAAGAAAGATAAGAATAAAAAAAAACAGTTTAATTTGTGTGTTTTTTTTAATGGCAAAATTTAATAACAAAGAGTAGTACTCAAAAGATACAAAATGTTTAAATAAAAAATAAAAAATCACCAAAAGAGTGCAGCATAAGCAACCCGTGAGCCAACTACTAGCAAAACAAGCATTGTAACTAACGGTTTTGTTATAGACCGGATTTATGATAACCCGGTCATGTGTCACATGTCGTCAGAAGTGTGACATGATACAACTCGGAGAATATCCCGCTGTATAGATGGGATATAAGATAACCTACAAGGTGTAGCGAGGACCATGGGCTGGCCTGAGATACATCATTAAGGCCCACTATGACCTACGATCAACTCTAATGCACCTGATATAAATACACACTTAAGTGCACTATGTAAGGTACGTAACATTCTGAATATACCACAACAGCCTAATTCCAATACTGACTTAAGCGTCGGAGTCCTTGCAGGTGCCACATCGCCGCCTTTGGAGCTTGGACGTCGTGCTTTCTGTCCTCCGTTGGCCCAGAGCGTCATCAACATTAGTTGCCCAGTATCTCTACCAGGCACGATCACAACAGGTTTAATTTGTGTTTGATTTCACGTTATTAGAATAAATTATTTAATTCTTGGAAGGATAAGTATAATGCCGTGTCAATGAAACTTTCTGAGGTCTAGATACGATCTACTAAGTTTAATGAGGAGGTATTTGGTAATGTTTTCAGGCAGAAGAGGCACTTGGAGGCAGTATCAGGGGGTTCAAAGCCAACACCAACGGTGTCCCTCTTCGGATCTGATTCGTATTAAGAAGTATTTGCAGCAAGAGTTTTCTTCTATTCTGGCAAGGGAGGAGATGATTTGGCCTCAAAAGTCTATGGAACAATGGGTCAAACTTGGTAATTGGAATACTCACTTCTTTCATACACAAACGGTTATTCGGAGATGTTATAATAGGATATCTGGCATTTTTGTGGATGACACTTGGTGCACTAATCAGGAAGTTCTTAAGAGGGAAGCATGCTCTTTCTTTAAGTCTTTTTTTTTTTCTGATATTTCTTGTCAGCCTCATACTCTTTCCAGGTTGCTTACTCCCGCATTGGATTTTGGTGCCCAGGACTCGCTGCTTGTTGATATTTCTAAGGTGGAAGTATTTCGTGCTCTTCAAGGAATGCATCCTTATAAATCCCCTGGGCCTAACGGTTTTCAAGCCGTTTTCTATAATAAGTATTAGGACATTGTGGGGGATGATGTTTGGGGTATGATTCTCAAGCTTTTAATTCTGGCAGGATTTATCCTCGCATAGCTGAAGCATTGCTTGTCTTGATTCCCAAGGTTGATGCGCTTGTGAGGTTTAAAAAGTTTCATCCTGTTAGCTTATATAATGTAAGCTTGAAGCTTATTTCGAAGGTTTTGGTTAACCGGCTCTGACCATATCTTAATGATACTGTTGGTCCTCATCAAAGTGCCTTTATACCTGGTCGGGGTACAACTGAGAATGCTTTGGTAGCCCAGGAGATGGTTACTTATATGCATCGAAAGCATGGGAAGAAGGGTATTTTTGTTATTTAAGATTGATCTTAAGAAGGCATATGATAGAGTTAACTAGGCATTCCTCAGATACACTCTTCTTGACTTTGGAATTCCAGTGAAATTAGTGAATCTCATAATGTCTTGTGTGACGCTATCTTCTTTATCTATTAAGTGGAATAGGGCTGTCTTACGTAGTTTTTCTCCAATGCGGCGTCTGCAACAAGGTGACCCTCTTTCTCCTTATCTATTTGTGCTTTGTATGGAGAAATTAGCACTTTTGATTAATGACACAATGCAAAGGGGTACATGGAAGTGAGTCTATATTTCCCATGATGGACCAACTTTAACTAATCTTTTATTTGCGGATGATTGTTTGCTATTCACTGAAGCAAAATCTTCTCAGGCTAGGGTGCTTTATGATATTTTGAATGATTTCCGTATGGCTTCGGGACTTAAGGTTAATTTGGAGAAATCAAAATACCTGGCTTCCAAGAATGTGTCTAGAGTAAAGAACGAGAAATTCTCTAGTATAGTCTTTATTCCAAGTACTATGAATATTGAAAAGTATCTTGGATTTCCTATCATCCAAGGTAGTGTAACTAGGAGGGATTTCCAATTTATTGTTAATAGTGCTAACACACGGCTAGCACCATGGATGACGAAGCTCCATAACAAAGAGGTGGATAAGATCACGCTAGCAAAATCTATTCTTTCTTCTTTGACATTTACCCTATGCAAAATATGTGGATTGCTCGTGAGGTGTGTGACTATGTGGATGCTACGATTAGGAAGTTTATCTGGAGTGGATCCTAAAACTCGAGATTCTGGAGTTTGGTCAAGTTGGAGACTGCTACTTAACCGCGTTCAAATGGAGGTTTGGGAATTTAGACTTCAAACCTTTGTAACATGTCCTTGTTGGGTAAATTGGTGTGGGATATCATTCACACTCCTCATAATCTTTGGGTGCAACTTGTGACTAGAAAGTATTTGGGTAACACGTCTATCGTTCGTATTTCCCCTTCTTCTACATGCTATTACACATGGAAGTCCATTCTTAAGGCTGTTGTGGAACTTCGAGAAGGTTTTTGGAATTGCATTGGTAGTGGAGACGTGTCTTTTTAGTTTGATCGATGGCTGGATGAAGGACTCCTTTATGATAAAGTACTTTTGTGGATTATCAGGATGCTCAGTTATGGGTTCAGGATGTGTTCCATGATCGTACCTGTGATCTATCTCATGTATGTACTATCATAAGCCCTGCTCTTCGTAACTCTCTTGAGCATGTTAATGTGGACTTGATCGAATTTAGCGATCTCAGATTTAATTGTTTGGCATCCTAATTCCGCGGGTATTTATACGGCTAAAACGGCATATGCATGGCTTTTGCACCATCATCATCCAACTCCCTCCACTATTTCATCCTCTTGGTTATGGAAGCTTCCCACAATTGAGACTGTGAAAGTGTTTTCCTAGATGTTCATTGTTGAAGGCCTCCCTCCGAATGTAATGCGTGTAAATCTTCATATTACTAATGATCTTATTTGTCCAATCTGCATGTGTGCTAGGGAAACAACTCTCCATTGCCTTCGTGATTGTCTTAGGGCCACACGTATTTGAAGAGCTCTCGGGTATAATGCTCCGTCATGGTATGCGGGAAATGATCATGTTCATTGGCATCATGAAAATATTTTAGGCTCTAATGGAAGATTATTCATAGCCGCAGCTTGTATGTGTTGGAAAGCAAGGAACTCTTATGTTTTTGGTGGGGGAAATTGGGATGACTACAAAATCATCATGCAGGTTGATAGATTTCTCACGGATATCAACCATGCTTTGGAGAAAGATCATTTAATTCGAAGCTCATCTCGGGGTAGTTCGTTGGCTCCCTCCATCAACTGGTTTTGTGGTATTGAACATTGATGGTAGCTCCCTAGGCAATCCGGGGAGAGGTGGATTGGCATGTTCACTAGTTTGTATGCTGAGTTGAGAGCCATGGAATATGGGTTGTTGTTGGCATGGGATATGCATGCACTACATCGAGTGCCAGAGTGATTCTCTATTTGTAGTGGATCTTGTGTACAAGCAGCTCAATAATTTCTATGCATATGCGACTATAACAGAAAATATCCAGTCTCTCTTGCGTCGAGACTGGCGTGTTATCATTCATCACATGTTTCGCGAAGGAAATGCTCTCGCGCACTGGTTGGGGAAGGAAGGATCAAACAAGAGCACCCCTCCTCATGTCCAAGATTGTCCCTCTTCGCTGCAACCTCTTGTTTTGGCTAATGCTTTAGGTTCTTCTGTTATTAGGCCTTAGGCTTTGCTTTTAACTTTCTAATGTACCAAAAAAAAAAAAGAATAAATTGTTTAACATGAAAATTACTTAATTATGTAAAAGTGAATCTATAGTTACAGTCTCTCGACATAAAACCAAACTCACATTAATCATAATTAAGCTAGTCTTTAATAAATAAATAAATAAGTATTCAACAATACTATGATAACATTGAGTATTATATAGAGAGAAAGACGCTTTTGTAAATTTTATCAACTTAAACATAAATATATTTATAATCGATAGTACATCTTAACATATCAGAATCACTAAATTCATTTTTTATAAAAATCTTAATGAATAAACCAAAAGAAGTTTAATGTATTGACTAAACAACACACATTTTATTCATAAAAAAAACAACATTTTATTTTTATAGAGATATTTATGAGAATAAAAGCTAATATATATTTCCAACTAACGGCAAATTATAATAATTTGCTATAGGCGGCGGAGAATATGTATACATAGGATCCTTAATTATATATATTTCAATTTTTTATTTGTTTCAAATTAATTCATTCATTTGTAAAAAGAATATATTAAATACCATAATCTTACTATTTTCGGTTACTAAATTCGGCCACTTCATAAATTTTAACTAATATAAAGATCGACTAACATGAAGCTTTTGGGTTGACTAGTTTCGTAATTCACTTATTAGACTAAAAAGTGTCAAAATGGGCTCTCATTCGCGAGTTAATAACCTAGCTCACCGATGAGTTAGGTTAAAAAAAAGTGTTTTATTAACAATGCGGATAAATTTAACTCGAGTCGTTTAACTCATTGTCAAATGCGAATTAAACTAGATTTGGCCGAGTTCAACACGGCTAACCCACCACTTGAAAAAAAAAAAAAAACTGAATTAAGTACTTAACTTGCCCTAAGTTTAACCCAATAACAAATTAAAACAAAAAAAGTTGCTGCTGATTTGAAATAGAAATCCTAAAAATCATGTTAGATTTGACTATTTCATTTTCCTTATTCTTCATTTGGATTATAAATTTATAATATTTATTGAATTAAGAGAATTATATTTTTTACTATTGAATGATTTTTTTAATTATTTAATTGATGTCATTATATTTTTAAAATCTTTTTAATTTTTTTTCAGATTTTTTTAAATATAATATTATTTAAGTGAGTCAACTCGTTTAACATACCAACTCGAGTGATTTGAGTCGGGTTACATTTTTTATAGCTCACTTTTACCGTGTTAAACTTGCTCTTTTTTTAATAAACCTACCGTGAATCAGATCAATAAATTAGGTTGACTCGTTTTAACACCATTGATCAAAACTCTACCAATTCTCAGACCTTTTTCACTTGTACGCATTACCCTTTACAGCATGAAAACGAATAGTGCTTTTCTCCCCTTAGCTTGTTGCATTAATGTCACAATCCACATTTGGTTTATTAATTTCAAATTTGTATAATTTCGTCCACATGATTACAAAACATTATCTTAATAATATTAAGATTTTGCTAAATATTACTCTATAAAAATAAAGGATAAGTAACTTAAAAAAAATTATTAAAAATTATAACATTTAACACAGCAAGTCACTAAAAAAAAATTGTCATTTATTTTTTTTCTTGGTTTCCCTTAGATTAGTTAGAATTAGTCTGTTAATATAGACATGTAATATTTATACTAACTAATAAATATATAATTATTAACAAATAAATATGTTAGTATAAATAATTGATATATATTATTGATTTATAGACTGTTAGTAAAAGTCTTTAATTGTTATACTGGCGGATAAATCTATTTAATAAAGTTTATACCAACAATAACTAATAACCTGAAGCCAATAAAAATGTTAATAATAAATAAAACTTTGTTTGTTGTGAGTGCATTTTAATTTTTACTTTTAATAATATAATGCTGTTTTTAGATTGTTTATCCATATTTCTATAAGATCAATGGTTAGCAATTCAAATAACCATTTACTATTTGCTTTTGGCATCTAATTGACCTCCTTGATATAGACTTTATATAACGAAGTTAATGTACTTAAATAAACTTATATTTTATGCATTTATTAACGTATAAATATATAATTATTAGCAAATAGTATAAATGTTTGATTTATACTATTCATTTGCATATGATTAATATAGCAGACAATTCTACTATGAAAAAATTATATTAACAATAGTTAATTTAATAATTGAAGCTCACAATAAAACGTGAGTGTAGAGAATGCTTTTTTTTCGACAAATATACACGCACCCATTTTTAAATCTTAAACATACACACGCATCCGAAAATAACTCTTAACATCTTAATTTAAATCACCATCGTTAACATTCAAACTTTAGACTTCCAACATACATGATCATGTAGACTATTGTCCACTTGTCAAAATATACAAATAAAAAAGAACGGATGAGGTATCTTTCATTAATTTTATATTAAATATTGATACATCATCAATAAGTCAATATAAAAAAATATTAGTGGAAGAACCCACATTCAACACATGGAAACAATATTATTAATTGAGAGGAAAAATATGTTTACGCTTGAAATATTAGTCTTTTACCATGTTGTTTGGGCCTTGGAATAAAATAAATAAAAAACTAATCAACCTATGGAAAAAAGTGAAACACTACTTACTACATATCTAGTAGTTAATTATGCTTCCATTGATGAACAAAACAACAAACGCAAATTTATTTAAATGTTAATTAATTAGATGAATTATATATTAAAATAGTCCTTTACTTTGTATTTTATCATTCAGTTTAGTCCCTCGCGAAATCAGTCATTTTAGTTCCATTTTAGTCCCTGACTTTCACTATTATTGGTCATTTTAGTCCCTGACTTTCACTACATCATTCATTGTAGTCCATGATTTTCATGGACTAAAATGAATGATCATATAATTTAAAGACTAAAGTGACCTGTAAAATATAAAGTCAGGGACTAAAGTGACCTATCCACATAAAGTCAGAGATTAAAGTAAATTATTTTCACAAAGTTAAGGACTGAAACGTTACATCACTCTTGACTAGATATTTTGGTATATATAATACATATCTCTGTCATTTCCAATTGTATCATTCTTTGTATATATACACAATTCCACAACTTGAGCCATATAAGAACACTAAGAAAACAAGACAATGAGAGAGAGAGTATAGACAAAATTATATATCAATCAGCCCAAATAATTAACCAACATGGAGAAAGGAACCAAGCAAAGCCCCCTTTTCTTCAAATCTGTGCAATCAATATTCTTTCCACTAAAATTTTCTTCATGTTTAATATTATCCATCTGCAAATCTGAAAAATTCTCTGATGATGTGAATCCCTTACCCTACACAATTCATTATCAGCAACCACAGAACTTTTGTTAGGATTGACCGCCAAATTTATTCCCTCTCTTTTCTCACATGAAATTAAAGCATTAAAAAAAATAAATCAAGGGTTTACCATAGAACCTTCTAATTGATCATTTATCTTCCTAGATATAATTTCACTTGGATTCAAGTCTCTTACCTGCAAAACTTAGATAATAAGTTTAGTTTAAAAATATTGGAAAAGAAATCAGCATGACCAATAATTATATGGTGAAAAAGGGAAATTAAGAAAAATCAGATCACAAACACAAGAAAAAAAATTAAAAGTGATGTTTAAAGAAAATTAAAAAGAAAAAGAAATATAAACCACTTATAAATTAAACAATTTGATCCGGAGGCAAGGAGAGAAAACTTTTTAAGTAGCAGCTCCTCAGTTCGAATCTATATGAGTTCAGTTTAGATTATAAAAAAATATAAAAAGAAACATAAGAGAAGAGAATGAGGTGTCAAAATAAAATCATCAAAGTTTCAAATTGTAGTTTATGACTACAAATATGATCAGATGAGATTTTAGTGACGGTCGAAACTCTGATGTCATAATTAAATTAAACCTTAATTTGAAACCTTGACGATAACCGGTGATTATACATACCTTGGGGCTATTGACAGGAGAGCTAGCAGTGTCTTCCAAAGGGTCATCTTTAGAGATCTGTTTGGCTCTTGCTTTCTTGAAACTCAGTTTGTTAGGAATCTGATTATTTTGATTATGATGATGAGAGAATTTCCAAGCAGCAGAAGAAGCAGCATCAGACACCAAAGAGGATCCACCCAAACTTGAACATTGACTATTATTATTATTATTACTATCAATTCCTCTTGAAAAATCTTCAAAATATTCTGTCCATCCACTTTCTTCCTCCTCCTCCTCATTAGAACCATCACTTTGATTATTTTTATTATTAATTTTTGTGGCTCCTAATAATTTGCCTGATCTTGATGGTGATGATGAAGAATAATTCAGAGAATGATCCATTAGTCTCTTCTTCCAAAGCAATATTTGCTGTAACAAGAAGAGGTTAGAGGAGAGGAAGTTATAATAATTAATAAATAATAATTAATTAATAATAATTAATTAAAACGTGTCTGTGTGTGTGAGTTTGGTTGGGTAGAGAAGAGGAGAGGTTGAGAAAAAGTTGTGTTAGAAGGATTTATAACCGAAAGTTGTTATGAGGGAAGAAAATAGGGAAGGCGGCAGAGTGTGGAATCTTTGGGAGTTGGAGGTGGGTGGGTCCCACGCTGTTGACAGTTGAAACTCCAACGGAAAACCAATCCAAGAGGAACATATACTCAAAACGTGTTCAGAAATATACTCTATAGAGAGACACTCAAGAGAGGGAGGGTTCGTTGACCTTTGTGGCTTACAAGGGTTCTTTTCTTTAAACATATCATAAAATTAAAGGTTATTTTTTCGTTGGCTTAAAAGTAAAATTTTAAGTAACAACTCTTTATTTTAAATTTATTTGATTTATGGTAATTAAAATTGTGATTTAACTGAGAATCCTACGAACATACATGCTCACTTACCCAAAAAGGTCAACTAGCACGTAGAGATGGTTTCTACATTGACGCGTGTAAAATCAAAAGTTTACCACTACAACAATGAGCGCTTTTGCGGGCGGAAATTTGGCGAGGATCACGGCACACTTGCTAATTGCGACAGCTTGTCCACCGCTAATTTGAAAATTAATTAGTGGCTGTATAGATATAAAACTTATACCCGGAAAGAAACTCTTCCCTCACAACTTTCTTTCTTCTCTCTCACATTCTCTCTTCTCCCTCACCTCTCCGTCAGCGGTGACAGCACGACCTCTCTGTTCCCTCTCCATTTCGGCGACCAATCTACCACGACCTCCCTCAGTCTCTCTCTTTCTCTTCCTTGTCCATTTCCATTCAAGTAAGTCTCCCGTCTCCCTCATCTCTTCTTTCCAAGGCTCCAATGCCACTGCCATGGCGGCACCGCCACCATTGACGCTGGCTGCACCACCCATGATGGTGGTCGTTTTCTTGTACCCCATTTTTTATGCTAAGTTATTTTCAATATCCAATAGTTAGGTTAATTAAATTAAAAAAAAAATATTACCTAGGACTGATTAGTGTTTAGAAATAATTATTGAAAAATGTTTAGAATTATTGTGCATTGTGTTATAGGTGCATTATGGGTTAGGATTAGTATTATTGATAAATGTATAATGTGTTTGTGTTAGAATTAGTATTATGCTATGAATGTATTAGAATTAAGAATATAGCATGAAATTCAATAGAATTTGGAATAATTGGTATGAACTTGGTTAATTATTGCTAGGTTAATGCTAGATTGATAATAATTGGTATATTTTAATTAGAATTGAGTACTATAATTAGAATGGAGTTGAATTAGAATGGAGTATGTTTAAATTAATTTAGGGTTGAATGCGTCATAATTGGAATTTAGCATTATGAATTGAATTATAATTGAGTATGTTTATATTAGAATTGAGTATGTTTGAATAGAATAAGAACTTGGTATATTTGAATTAGAATTCAGTAAGTTAGACTAATGATAATTAACTACAGTTTGTTATTGTTGTAGATTGCATTAGCTTTTTTTTTTAATTGGAGCTTAGCGTGCAATTTTTATTTTCTTGGTGCTTACGATTTTGGAGTTGAGATAGGTACTTGAGTAACCTTTGTAATTAAGGTCGAACTTAGCAGCATATAGTTATATTAATTAAAAATAATGCATGAATTTGTTGTTTGTTAATGGGGAGCAAAGCTCAATGGGTTTCTGATTGTGCGCTGGTAGTTTAGTTTATTTGCATGTGTTTGTTGTTTTTTATTGTTTTTTAGTGGAAAACAAATCGAGCTCAATAGACTTTTAGATGTGTGGATTGACTGGTGATTGGCATGTGTTTGCCATTTGCTAGTGGAGATCAAATCGAGCTCAATAGGTTTCTAGTTGTGTGAATCGGCCGATGATTTGCGTTTGTTTTTGTTTATTAGGGGAGAGCAGAGCTCGATAGGTTTCTGGTTGTTTGTTGTTAGGTATAATTATATGATGCTTTGTTGTATATTATTTCTGAATTTCATGTTTCTAATTTTTTTTATAATATCCATATATTAGGAGTTACGTTGCTGAAAGTTTTTATTGATTTTGAGAAATGTTCATTGATTAGGGGTTATGCTGCCAAAATTTTCCTGAATTTATGTATTGTCATGATACTTAATTCAGAACATGGATCATAGCTAGATGTATGATAGGGTTAACGTAGCTATGAATAAATTGAGAGCTGAATTTATTCATAGTGTAAAAGTGTTTGTTAGAAAGACTACAAAATCTCTTTCCTATTTATCCAACTATCCAAGGGGAGATTAGATGTCCATGTGTGAAGTGTAGGAACATGAAACTATTGGGAGAGGCTAACTTCAAAACTAACTTGTATAAATACGGGTTCAAACTTAGGTATTGGATTTGGACATAACATGGTGAAGAAAGGCTGGCAAAATCGGACTTAGGAGGTCAGTCAAGCAACCCATATTAGGATGATGATGATAATCAATTTCAGATGATGATTATATGGTAACTATGTATTTAGGTCAGTTGCTTATGATACACCACATAGGATAGGTGAGACAATAAATGAGGGGAAGTTGTGAAACTCAGAATGTCCAAGGCATGGTTCGAAATTGCGGTTGCGGTCGCGGTCACTGTGATTGCGTCTAATGCGACTACTGTGACGCGTATTGCGGTTGTTGCGTTATGAAATTACTTTTAGTTTTCACAAAATCTAAAAAAATGTATTATTATCATTAAACCTTTTAATTTCACATATACTATTGTTCATGTTTTTTATTTATTTTAAAGACTTTAAATAAGCTAAATAAAACATTCACATTATAATTATTATTATAACTCCTAAATCATAATCATTATCTGTTTTGACAAAATAAAAAAAAATAATTAATCACTACTAATGTTTATCCACCAAAATTTTTAACCACACAAATAATTATTATCCACTAAAAAATGCATTCACTCTGTTAATTAATTTCCATAAACCACTGACTCACTCAAGTGACCATTTTCTCTATTTATTTGATGCTTAGGGAAATCTTTTTATTTTTTTATTTTTTTTCCTTTATGTTTCCCTTTCCAAAGACCCACCATTCCATCTCTTCTCATCAGAAACACAACACTCACACTCACTCATCACTCCCTTTGTTCATACGACAGTTTCTTCTTTTTTTCTTTTTGTTTTTTTTCCCACCGCCCACTACTTCCTCTTTTCTTCCTTCGACAGCCTTCACGGCTTCTTCTCATTCTTTTTTTTCCATCCCACCCACTCCCTCTGGACCTCTCATCTTCACAAACGCAAATCAAAGTTATTGCTTCTTTTTCTTTATTTTCCTGTTTCTCACCCAAGACCCACAGAAGTGAAAGAACCAAAAATGGCCTCTCAAACAGTACCAAAAATCAAAAAATTTCAAGAGAAAGGAAGATTCATACTTATTGATTCAGATCTGGAGTTTGGATCAAAAGCTTAGAAATTTCAGTGGTTTTGAAGAGTTGGGGTTGTGGACACACAGGGAAAAGGAAAGGATAAGGTACGTTTGGTGTTGATTTTGTGAGTAAAAATGTTGAAGGGCTTCTCTTTTCTGCTTTTGAAATATAAAAAATGGCTACTTTTTTATTGAAAAGACAGAAAAAACGAGATTACAGTGTTTTTCCCCGTTGCAGTCAAAACAGTGTTCGTTGCGGTCAAATTGCGGTTTCGTTGCATTTTTTTTTGTGATTTCATAACACACCGCAATTGCGGCCTGATGTGGATGCGGTGCCCTCCGCAACCGCAATATTGCGGCCGCAATGTGTATTGCAGTCTGCAATTTCAAACCTTGGTCAAAGGTTTTATGATATGTTGATGACAGCTAACCAACCAACTTACAAAGGGTATTCTGCATCTAACTTATCTATTTCAGTTAAACTATTGCCAGCTAGGTCTAATTAGCACATTTCTCATAAGTATGTAGATTATTTTGTATAAATGCTTATGGCTGTTTCACCCCCAACAAATAATATATCCAAGGATTGTAATGAAGCAACAAGGTTGACTGGTAAATTAGGATTCAAGGCTGAGACAATTGATTGTTGATTGTTGTGTGGACTATTGCATGTTGTTATATAAGGAAGATAGTAATTTATAGGCATAAAAATTTAGTAAAAAGTCAAGGTTTGCACCTAAAAGGAACCTGATGGGTAAGTATAAAAATGTTACACTAAAGAGAATGTTTTATTTGCATATAACTACTAGGTTGCAAAGAATAAGAGTATTGATGGTGTTCCTTGCCATCCATCTTATGATGAAGCATTAGAACACTTCAATTAGTGTTATCCTAAATTTACCGATAAGCCAAGAAATGTAAGACTCGGGCTTGTGCAGATGGGCTTACATCTTACATTTAAGTTACTACACATTCATATTCATGTTAACCTGTAATTGTTGCGCTCTACGATCTTCCTCCTATATTATGCATGACCAAACCTTATATGTTTTTAACTTGTCTAGTTCATGGTCCAAAGAATCTCACTATAAGAACTAATGTCTACTTTCAATCCTTAATTGATCATGAACTTCATCAGTTTTAGAATCATGGTGCATTGACATAAGACATATCTAAAAAGCAAATTTTCTTAACGAGGACTTGTTTAATGTGAACTATTAAAGTTTTTCCAGCTTACGAGATATTATCTGGTTGGAGCACACTTGGCAGGTTAGCATGTCCTTATTGCATAAATGAAACAAATGCTTTCTGGCTCAAATTTGATAAAAAGAAAAAATTGTGGTTTGATGTCATTGATGGTTCTTGCCAACAGTAAAGAACTTTTAGAAAGAACACAATTGAGAAGGGCAGTCTGTAGTGCACTTTGGATGGGGAACTTGCGTGGCAATTTGTGAAGGATTTTCCGGAGATAATTGAGTCGGTACCTACTATGATGTCGAGATTTGGGGACATTCATAATTGGACTAAAAGAAGGATTTTTCGGATTTGTCATAATGGAAAGACGGCCTGTTGAGACACAACCTAGATGTCATGCATATTGAAAAGAATTTCTTTGATAATGTATTCAACACTATTATGAATGTGAAAGATAAAACGAAAGATAGTGAGAAGGAAAGCTTGCATGCTCGATGACTCCTGACGAGGTCTTACTTGCCACTAATCAGAGGAAGGATGGGGAATGGGTGGATAAGCACCTTGAGGAGACCTATTTAAGTGGGTTCAAAATTTTCATTTAAGTCTTTTAAGTTTGTAATAGTTTGTTATTATCTAATGTGTTATGTTTTTTTTATTTTTAGACTTATTTTGATAGTAAGATGAAGAAGAATGTGGTGTCCTAAACTGACACGGTGACTCTTGATGGCTCACAGCAGGTGGATAGAGAGACTAGGTTATCCACTTGGACCAAGATGTTGGAGGGAAAAACCGTGGCCATCTTTATGGCACCGGGCATAGAGCTTCTTTTTCAAACGGGAGATCATCCACCTTCTACTCCTCTCAGGATCCTCAGGCGATGCAGCGTCTAACTGCCATGGAGTCTTGTCTCGGATTCCCTGGCGAGGGATCATCCAAGTAGCCTCGTTCACATTTGATATTAAGTTACAAAATTTTATAACCTATTATTGCAATAACCAAACGCATATAGCTTTTAATATTTATCATAATAACTTCAAAAAAATCTCATAAATAATTATTTTTTTACCCGCCTTCAAATATCGCTTATTTATAAATCATAACAAAGAAGACCTAAATTAGTAGGACACTAAACCTTCGCTTTTACCCCAAATAAAAAAGAGGTGGGACACTAGTGTTGCTTGGTCACTTGGAGTATGTTATTTTCATTGAACATGGTTGGCTGTAAGTTCAGACAAATCATAATCAAACATATTTATCCGAATGCAAGTAACATCGGTCCATTGAATAAACATACGGGGTGTCTGCAGTGATATTTTTGGGTTTCTTGCAAGGCTGGTTTCTTTACCCTCTAGTGTTTCAGCTTTGCTACTCAACGCGAGTACGCGTTCTTTGTGCTGCTGCTAGTCCTCATTGTTTTAGCCAATTCTATTTTTTAAGGAATTAGGCTTCTCTGGTCTATGCTGCGCTGCGTTTTTGCTGGGTGATTTTTGATTGGTTAATATAATATATCAAACTATGTTGATGAACCCAAACTAATAAAATCAATGGCTGAAAATTGAAATAGCAGGTGTCCAACACCAATAAACCAGCAGAGAAGCCGGATTGGTTTTTGAGGCGATTTTGAGGCTCTGTTTTTCCTTGTTCATTTGTATTCTTTGGTACCTCCAGTACCGTATTAATAAAATCTTTGTTATTGCTGATAAAAAAACACACGAAAACCCACAAGCATTAAATATAAATGTAACATCACCAGGGGCGGTCACAGGAGAATTAGCTAGCTGACACAGCACCAGAAAATGAAACACAAATCATCACATTGAAACTTTACATGTTACCGTCTGTGTATTACCAAATCCCATCAGAAACATGCTTTCTTGAATGTAATAAATCCGATAGACAAGCAAAAGAAAATATCACAGATTTGTAAATATTCAAAATCTAGGATAGACATTCCAAATATATAAGAGCTCAAGCACAACAAAGTTCTAGTGGCCGTATTTTTGAAACTCCCACTCACTGTTATCTGTAATAAGTATAAACACAGAAACATAAGTCAGGATTCAGAAGTGCACACCGTAAAGCAATATATCTTACACAAAAAGGAGAGATGAAATAAAAGGAATCAGTCTTTCATACCTAGAGGACATACTTGACGCGTCTTGAGCCATCGACTAATGCAATGGAAGTGAAAAGCATGATTACACACCCCTGTAGAAGTATACGAATAAGATGTAATAAGCAACAGTTTGAATAATCCCCCATATGCCAAATCAGAATAGTAACAACAAGGTCTCATGATTTGAGATTGATCAACAATTTTTTCCCTGAAGTCCTGAGTCCTGACTAAACTGAAATGGGAGAATCTTTTCACTGATGAACAATTGACCTAAAACAATATATCTTACAACAAGATCACAGAAATAAGGAGTTGACAACATCAAAAGAATCCAGCAATAACAATATCTACACGGAGTGAAAAAGTATGCTTAAAGTCAGCAAAGTACAGAATTATAGTATTATACATTACCTATACCTATGCAAAGATATATTATTAGGAAAAAAAAGTAAAATCGTGATTTAATGCATTTGTAATTTTACACGACACAAATGACATATGAAATAAGTTGAGTAAAGAATGGCCAAGCATAGAATAAACTCCTTTTTTTTGGTATGCCATTCCATAGAATGGACCTGCCGCCCTGCCCTGAAAACGCTATTGCAGGATAACTGATAAAAGATAGCAAAATGACCACTACAGCAAAATTACAGTTGAGAGACATTAAAAAAAGCATATTATACATGTATAAATGCTCAAAAAAATTTAAATGCCCAAAATCAAAGGCATATTGGCATTACATATTTAGTAATCAAATTCAGAAGACATTGTTACAAATGATGTCTTGGTTGGCTGAGATGTGAACAATGAAACACATCAGACTAGGGGATGGGAGTGCATCGGAAATGCTGCCAAAATACATCGAGAAAGTGGGTGGGTGTCCAGAGCAGAGAGACTGTTGCATGAGGGTAGTGAATAGGTCAATGAGAAACAGGGGTGGTTTCTTCTTAGGTTCAAAAAGGAGCGGAAGTCCCAACTCCCCCACCTCCTGCACCCCAAAAAAATAAAAAACAGGTTTTTCATCCTTCAACACAGTCGCGCTGCTAATAGTCGTGCTTTGTCGTCATTTAGGCTGCTATGGCACACTATTGGAAACTATGCACCACTGTCAATGTTATCAATAGCGCATTGCAACCCATGACGGAAAGCCAAAACTTGTGCACACCACAAACGAAAGGAAAGGAAAATGAATATTGATTAGACCTCATATCTTGTTTGGTATCAAGGATGGAAAGGGGGAAATTAGGATGGAGAAAGAATCCCTGGGTCCAGCAATTTCTCACCCCTCAACTTTTGGGAGGATACAAAATAAATAAGTGTGTTCAGGCAAAGGTTTTGAGTCAAATACCCCGTCCCCATTATTTTCTATACCCATAAGCTATTGTAAGCTATGAGTGAAGTGGGTGTACGGTTAATTTGCTTATGTACACCCACCTTGCAGCACAAATTGAAGCAGTCCTTTTTTTGGATACATCAATAAGGTCTGAACCTATGACCTCATGCTTACTACCCAAACCCCTCACAATAGCCCAATCCTAGTGGCTTACAAATCGAAGCAGTTTGATCTAGCTTGAACTGTCTAAGCCAACATGTTCACAATCAAAAGACATATTTATGATACACCTATAGTTTGATCTAGCTTCAACCCTAAAAGACATTTCACACAAGATCACGAATTAACATTAAAAATAGGATAAACAATATAATCGATCGAGAAGAAAAAGGAGCATACCCCAAGCAACAGTGCATTCCTCGCTAGTGGCGCTAGCCTGGTTGGCTTGGCACTCAATGCCTACAATCAGTGACCAAAAAAATCAAAAAAAGGACAATCGTCGTAAAGTTGATGAACTGATTTGAATTGAAATAACAAGCTTACAGAGATCCATGATGTGGTTCCGGCAGATAGCGCAGTTATCGACAACGATGTCTGCAATAAAAGAACAAACCAAAAGTGAATAAAAAGAAAAAAGAAAGAAAGAAAAAGGAATCGTAAAAATTAGGGTTTAGGGTTGGAACGAAATTGAAAGATAAACGCACCCCAGGCCCAGAGAGCGACGGCGTTCCACTTCTTGATCTCGAAGCGCTTGGGCTTCTTGGAAGAAGGGCCAGCGCTGCTAGAGGGCTCGCCGGCGGGAACCATCGGAACGTCGGAATCAAGAGTCGCCATCTTCTCTCTCGCGCACTGTGACTCTTCTGTGTGTGTAATAATGTATGGAGTGCTTAGGTGAGCTTATTCTGGAACGTGGAATCGAAGAGCACAAGGGTATTTTTGTATATTTACTCTCGCCTCTTTTTTTTTTGGTCACATTTACGCTTTACCTTTTTGGATTGGTCCTTTTTTGGGTCAAGAACAATAGAACATCACGTTTTATACCATCTCATCGTCATCATACGTAAAAGTGTCGACATTTGGTTTTGGAAAAATTATACTCAAATTGTTATTATTTATTTTTACTTATATTATCATTAACATTTTATAATATAAATAAATTATATTATCATTGACTTTTTATAATAAATAAATATCTAACTGGTTTTCACACATTTTCAAAAAATCATTAAAAATAGTTTTTGCATGGATATTAAAAAATTAATTGCCCTTTTTATTTCAATTTTATTCGTAAATAAATGTAAACTTACCATATTGAAGATTACTACCTCTGTTTTACAATATAAGAAAAATTTTTAATTATGTTTTCATACATAAGCAAATTCAACCACTCATTATATT
Organism: Cyamopsis tetragonoloba; assembly: GCA_037177725.1. NCBI lineage: Eukaryota > Viridiplantae > Streptophyta > Magnoliopsida > Fabales > Fabaceae > Cyamopsis > Cyamopsis tetragonoloba. Next base: position 21,193,871 of record CM074122.1, read on the forward strand.
TAATGAAAATATTTTAAGGGTGCTTTTTATTCATTTAAAGGTGAAAGGGATTAGCATCATCTTTATTGAGAGTGACATTATCCTTTTTATGATTCTTATATATAAAGAAATGATTGAATTTCTAAAATTAGGTGATCTCAATCCCTCCTACCTCACTTAAATTAGAGGTGACATTATCCCGTTTGGCCGTGGCCTGCCCAGCCTGCCAAAACATGGGCGAGCCGACCCGCCAAAGTATTGCGGGCTCATTTTACCAGCCTAGCCCATTGCTTTAAAAAATAAGTGGGCTATAGGCCAGCCCGCCATGCTTATTAAAAAAAATTTGACATATGTGTTTTTTTTTGTTGTTTGCACCATTTAAATGATAAGATTTTTTAAAAATAAAATACAAAAGATATCAACTTTCTTTAAAAAAAATCTGGTTATTTTTTTCCTTTTATTTTTTCATACTTAATAAACTTTGACTTTTATTATTTTTAACTATGAATTTAAGTTTTTTTTATGTATTTTTTTTGTTAAGCCTTATTATATTTTTTTTAAAAAAAATACCAACTTCAACCATTAATTTACAAAAAAAAAAAAAACACGCACACTAGCCCGACGAGTAGGCAGGTTTGCCAAGGCGGGCCGCATGCGCAGGCGGGCCAAAATGTCTAGTCCAGCCCGTCTATTTTTGCCAGGCCAGCGAACCCAACCCATTTTGCCATCCCTAATTTCAACCACTCATTTTTTGTAGTTGCTTTAAATAAAATATTAATATGTTAAGGATATTTAGGAAGACAAATTATTTTTTGGTGGAATCATAAAATAGTTATATTTTACTTATATCGAAAATGGATGAGTAACAATATTAGTAGTGAATTACTTTAATAAGTAAAAGTAAAATTGAAAAAATAACAATAACAAATACATTATGTGTTTTTGTAACGGTATTTATAATATAAAACATAAATATTTTATACTATGTGCTTATATTATTACGTAACATAAGAGTATCTTTTTATTACATCACTTATCATATCTCTATTTTTTTCTCTTCCTTTTCTTAATTAATAAAATTGGAGAATTTTATTAGAAAAAATGGTACTAGTAGAACTATCAAAGTAGGCTACTTGACCCTATTCGAGTTGGCTCATGTGAATAGCAGGCTTTTACAATCTAGGCCATAAAAGCTCAACTTTATTCAGACTGTCAATTTAGTGCATGTTTGGTTTAGTTTATGTACTACTAAAATCATGGTTTGTCTTGGACTAAAATTGATTTTGACCAAAAAACTATGTTTGGCAATTTTAGGTCAGAACTGATTTTGGATACAAAACCACAGTTTTGTGAGAAACTTTTTTTTATTTTTGCTTCTTCATAATCAATTTTACATTATATTTATACTACAAAACATAGATTTTGATAAAGAGTATCCAAACGTATTCTCTATTTGAATCAATTTTTCGATCCTAGTTATTCAAACATAAATCAATTTTACTTATAATCAAACATGCACTTAATAGTCCAATCCAACTTTATGCGGACATCAAACTTTTCGGGCAACCCATATTACAATAGAGATATATTATTGTCCAAATACAAAAATCCTTTGTCGAGCACAAATGAGAAAAAGAAATCATATCGTAAATAAACATGACAATAAATTTTTTTAACAATATAATATTAAAAAAAATATTTTTAATTATTTCAGTAAAATAAAAGATTTTTTAAAATAATTTACCCCATGCATTCGAACGGGAACACAATCCTAATTTTAGTCAATTCGGGTCAAAACAATTAGAAGGGATAGTGGTGCTACAATTGTGGGGTGGTGCTACTATTAGGGACCTGTATGTAAATTAAATATTTAATGGGCTTACTAAAACTATTGGGCCACATCCAAGTTTGTCTTCGGTACAATATGGAAGCAATTTGTTTGATCCAAAAATTAAAAATAAAAAATAAAAATAATAAGGTTCATACTTGTATCTTATAAATATTGCAAAATAGAATATTTAAAATAGAATTAAACTATTGCAAAATAGAATATTTAAAATGTAACTAAGTATAGGGTTCATACTTGTATCTTATAAACATAATTTTGTATGTATATTACATTTGTTGTTTATTTGCTAATTACTTTGTATGTATGTGTTATCTAGACAAAAATGATAGTCTGTATTTTTTTTCTTGGGCTACTTGTTAGGCACCCTTGGTTGATTATAAAAAAATGGGTTGCTAATATACATTTTATTTATCAAATTAAAGTTTATTTTTTGACGCAAAAATTAAAGTTTACTTAAATTATGAGAAGAAAATTAAAATAAGTACACTAAAGTTATCCATCATATTTCCTTTTCAGTTGCATAAAAAAAATTATCCATCCAATTTCACCACCTCATCACTTAATTTGATTTCTCCCACTCTTTTTCAAAAAATTTGTAAAGAAAAAACTAAAAATATAATGCTAGAAATAAAAAAAAAACTTGTTTCTAGTTATTTTCAGTTTTTTCTATATAAATTCTAAAAGAAATAGAAAATATAATAAAAACAAAAAATGAAAATACAAACTAGACCGATCTTAATTTTCTTCAAAAGTTTTTATTTTTTTGGTTGAGTAGTTTTTTCCAAAGTTGCATTGGATGAAAGAAAATTAGAGATATACTCCATAGAATAAAATTTGTTAAAACCATAAATTCTTTAGAGACTATGTAACTCTCAGTGATGTACACAATTCTGGTTGCTCGTACAATTTAAGAACCTTTCTTATGTTTAATATATTCACACCAAATCATTTATTGTAGGGAAATAATAAAGTGCATGAAATCCTTTTCTGTATTCAATCCTAGTTGTTCAATCACTTGTATGCAATCTGCATCCTACCAACACCTAAATAAAGAAGATTTAAATTTCATAATAAATCTTCTACCTACGATATCTATTTCAATTAAAACACATTAATTAAAAGAAGTGGATACGGTATAAAATTATGAATAATATATCACATTCAATTAATGTTTATTGCAAAGTTTCTTACTTCCATTAAAGAAGCTTTCAAATACACTTATTAAGTTGAATATGCAGTCTGTAGTCTTCGCATTCTTTATTAATTCATTTTGTTCGTCAACCATAAAGAAATACTAGTACATCCAACTATTACGCTTTCTAGTTTAAAATATGAAGACATGGTTTATTTTTATAATTAAAACATGTGGAGAGGAGAGGCGCTATGCCACTGGGTAGGGCGTCAGTGTTGGGAAATTCAGTCAGTAGGTATGGGTGACCCGATTATATTTTATTAAAAATAAATTAAAATTGTAAAAAATATTATTTTTATATTTTGAGAATAAAATATTACTTTTATATTTTTAATTTGTTCTATTTTTCTAATTTGAGAAAACAAGAGCTATTTCAAAAGTCTTTGTCAAGTGGATTAGGGAGGGGATGCAAACTTTAGTTTCTTTTATCGTGTTCTAAGGGGCGGAAGAAAGTGTAGTAAGATTATGATTAGGGAGGGAATGCAAATTTTAGTTTCTTTCATCGTGTTTTAAGGGACGGAAGAAAGTGTAATAAGATTAATAGCATTGTGGTGGATGTTGTTAGGCATGATGAGGTGAATGGAATTAAAGGGGCAATTAAATCTTTTTTTGACAGGATATTCTTGGCAGAGTTAATGATTTCATTTCCTTTGATGATCTAACTTTTAGATGCATCGATGGTGACCATAATGCCATACTCACAACTCCTTTTCAAGAGGAACAGATTAAGGAAGCCGTCTGGAATTGTGATAGTAAGAAGAGTCCAAGTCCTTATGGGATCAATTTCAAATTTTTGAAGCAACTTTGGAACGTTATTAAGGATGACTTTGTTCGATTTATTTCAGAATTTCATTCTTATGAAAGGCTGGTCCGGGGGAGTAATAGTTATTTTATTGTCTTGATTCTGAAGAAGAAGAATTCTCAGAAAATTTAGGACTATCGCCCTATCTCCCTTATTGGATTCCAGTACAAGGTGTTTTCTAAGTTGTTAGCAAATAGGCTGCAAGAGGCAATGCCTTTGTTGATCTCTAATAACCAATCGGTTTTTGTTAAAGGAAGATTATTACTTGATGGCGTGGTGGTGGTAATGAGGTGCTTCATGAGATGGTATCTAGAAGATTGCAACGGATCCTTTTATAAGGTTGACTTTGAAAAGACATACGATTCTATGAGCTGGGAGTTCTTGTGGTTTATGATGGATCATATGGGTTTTTGAAGGAAAGTGGATTTCGTGGATCCTCGAATGTTTGATATCTTCTAGGGTTTCCGTTCTTATTAATGGGAGTCCAACTGATGAATTTAACCCCTCTAGAGTTCTTCTGCAAGGTGATCCTTTATCCCTTAGCTTTTTTGTTTCCGTTGGTGGTCGAAGGATTGAGCGCATTGATTGAGAAGGCTAAATTAGAGGGCTTGTATTCTGGTATTGCAGTGGGTGCTAATAGAGAGATCGCGTCCCATCTTCAGTTTGCAGATGACACATTGTTATTATGTGAAAACCTTGATTCTAATATATGGGAGGTAAAATCAGTCTTTCTATTGTTTGAGTTGGCGCCGGGTCTGAAAGTTCATTTCCATAAGAGCCAAGTGATAACCTTCAATGTCGATGAAATTCGTCAACAAGATATTGCTTCTTTCTTGGGTTGTCGTATTGGGACGATACCGTTTATCTATCTTGGCCTCTTGATTGGAGGTAATCATAAAAGGTTGTCTGTCTGGCAGTCGGTGGTAGAAAAGGCTAGGAGGAGATTATCGGGGTGGGCGAGTAAGAATCTTTTTCTCGAAGGTCGCATAGTCTGTGTCAAGATTGTCCTTACCGCATTATCGATCTTCTATCTTTCTTTTTTTCAGAGCTCCTACAAGTATCCTTTCTAAACTTGAGTCTCTTTCAAAATAGTTCCTTTGGGGTGGGGAGGGGAGAAGTAAGATTTGTTAGGTGACTTGGGATTAGGGGGAAACGAGCCAAGCCGAGCCGAGCATCTAAAATTTAGGCTTGGCTTGTAAACAAAATAGAAGGCTCATGCTTGGCTCATTTATTTAAACAAGCCAAATTATAAACTTGAGTTGAGTTGATAAGAAAAAAATAAACTTGAGCTTGACTTGTTAAGTTTGTTTATTTAATTACTTTTTATGAATAATTCCTCTTAATTTAAATTTATTTATTTTTTGATAATTTAATTTAAATTTATTAATCCTATATTTAATAAATAATTTAATATTCTAATTTAATAAGTTAAAAAATTATATATATAATAATTATTAATTTTTATTAAAAATAAAGATTGTACCTTTTATATATTAGCATATTATTATTATTATTATTATATATATATATATACACACACGCGGACTCGCGAGCTCTTAATGTCAATTTTATAAAGCTTGGGTTTGACTCATTAAAATATTTGAGCTCAACTTAAAATTTGAGCTCGTTTGTTTAGTTAAATGAACGAGCTTTAACGATTATTTAATGAGTTAAACCTGAGCATTTCACGAATAGCTCGACTCATTCCCACCGTTACTTGAGATGATGTGTGTATGGAGAAAGAGTTGGGTGGGTTTCGTATTAAGAAGTTGAGGTGGTTTAACGAAGTTTTATTAGGGAAGTCGGTTTGGCATTTTAAGACAAAGAGTAATTCTTTGTAGCATAAAGTGTTGAATTGTAAATATTCTTTGTTTGGGATAGTGGTTGACCAAGCATCTATAGGGTCGTGCCTTCCAATTTGTGGAAGGATATTCTGTCTCTTCAAGATAGTGATGGGTGGGTTGTTTCTAATCTAAAAAAGACAGTTGCAAATGGTAGATATACTACGTTCTGGAAAGATAGGAGGCTAGGTGATAAACCACTTGATGTTAAGTATGATAGGTTGTTTTCGATAACTCTTAATAAAGATTCTAGTGTTAATGAATTAGAAGTGGTGGGAGATAGTCTAGTTTGGAAGGTTGTGTGGAAGAGGGAGCTATTTTTCTATGAAAAGGATTCCTTTAATGCTTTATTGCAGGATTTGCTAGCCGGACCGTTTCAAGTGAATGTTTTGGACGAAAGGTGTTGGCTAGCAGACGCATCAGACAAGTACTCGGTCAAATATGCAAATTTGCTGTTGTCTAATGTTCAAAGCCATGACATGGATCCATTTTTCAAGTGGATTTGGAAAGCTCATATTTTGTCCAAGGTGAAAGCTTTTGTGTGGCACGTCATGAAGGATAGGATACCTTCTAGAGAGACTATGTTTAAACGTGGAATGCTAGATCAACAAGGAGCGGTTTGTGCGGTTTGTGGAGAGTTCATTGAATCTACATCTCACATATTTTTTGAATGTGGCAAATTATTTGCTATTTGGTCGTCCTTCGCAAACAAAGTTGGTGTGTCTACTGCATTTCATAATTGTTATTTAGATCATTATCAGTTTTTCATGGGTTTATCACCTATTTCTAAAAAGAACAAGTGGGTGTGGGGGATTGTGCGGTTTTCAGTTGTTTGGTCTATTTGGCTTGTGCGGAAAAACGTTGTGTTCAACAATAAATCTTTTTGCTTTGAAGAACTTATAGATTTGGTGATTATTCAGAGTTGGTAGTGGATTAAAGCAACATCTCCTCAACTTGCCATTTTGTTTTCGGTTTGGTCCTCCAATTTTGCAGCCTGTTTTACAGCCGAATAAGCTCTAGTTTTGCATTAGGAATTACTGTCTTTTGTTTCTGCTTTGTGATTTTAGTTGTGGCAGGCTGATGGGTGGGCATGCTTGGCTGGGTGGTTTTATTTACTATCATATAACATGATTTTAAGTTTTTTCGTTGGGTTGCATTATGTTTCTGGCAGGGTTTTAGCTCTTTTTTTCCCTGCCTTTTGTTTTTTGATGGGCTATTGTGAACTCTGTGATTGTTTTTTGGTTTTGAGTACATCTAGTACTCCTTTATTAATTGGTTTGAATTTCCGAAAAAAAAAACAATGCTTCCCAACTTAAATTTTATACTTATTTTTTTACAGATAACCGAACTACTTAATTATCCTTAATCCAACACTTATTATTAGTTAATTATGAAGACGGATTGAACTCATTCATTGCAATAGTTTATATATAATGAATATCGATTATATATATATACTTTTGTTTCATTTTAATGATCAGCTAACGAAGGTTATCATTATGACATAACTGACCTTTAGCAATATAAATTTATACTACATTTACAAAAAAAATATTATAAATATAAAAAGATAACATTTTTTTAACAATTTGATAATACTTAACATGACCTTTATACAACATTTGTAAAAAATGTTGCAAATAGACAAAGGCAACATTTTTAACGATTTAACAATATTTTTTAATAACTTAGCAACATTTGTTTAAAAATTACTAAAAGTTAATTATGGTGTAGTGTATGTATACATCTTACAAAAATAATTAGATACGATCATTATTTCCTCCGTCCCACTTTATTTGACTTTTTAGTCAAAATTATCCCAATTTTATTGGCATTTTAGAATACTTATGTAATATTAATTTTTACTTTATAATTTTAACTTTAAGTAATTAAATGTCCAACTATATTTTTCACAACTACCGCTAGTAATAAAATCAATTCAAGTGGTTTAGAAGAAAATAAATTATTTAAGTAGTTAATGGGCGTAATAAAATATACATTTTAATTTTGTATTTTAAAATTATTTTAATTTTGTTAGATTATAAAACAATGATTAAATTTCTTAGTCTATGTGATAAAGTATTAAAAGTCTAATAAAATAGGAGAGAGTGAGTATTATCATTAAAAACTTTATTTTATTAAAATATACTCTTATTAATGTTGGAGTAAGAGGAACACACTCAAACACACACAAAGCACCAAGGGAATGAATGGAAGAGTAACTATGGAAAAGATGGATAAAAAAAAAATGAAAAAAAGCTCTAGGTGATGCTCATTCTTTTATGTACTCATATGAATGAATACAACACATATGTACGAGCAGTTTATTAACGAAACTATAATAGAAACTAACATAACAAACACAACTAACATTATAATATTATTATTGGTTAATACACCTCCTATAATTTAAAATAGGTTTTGTTATTCATTGCCCTTAGGGCAATGGTTAAGCAACTCATAAATAGAAATTTTGTGTTAGAAAGTGTAGAGTATTTAATGCTACGAAATTATTTTTAATTTATTTTCAATACAAAATTTCTATTAATGGGTTGCTTAACCATTGCCCTCAGGACAATGGATACAAAACCCTTCAAAATATTAATGGTAACTCTAAGCATATCTCACAGCTGGTTGAATCTATCAATCTTCAATCCTTTTGTGAGAATGTCTACAATTCGCAACTCATCAGAATTGAAGAATAACATCTCCAAATGATTTGTGTTCACTTGGTCCTAGAGAAAATTAAACCTAGACTCAATGTGTTTGCTCCTACCTTGAGACACATGATATTTGATCAAATCAGTGATTTATTTGTTGTCAACCATCAATTAGACAGATCTATGCACTTCAATCTGACTCTCTCCAAGCAGAGAATCAAGCCACAATGCTTGACTTGTAGCATAGCAAGTTGCTATGTACTCTCCTTCACAAGAAGAAAAGGCCATCAAAAGTTGTTTCTTGGAACACCACAAGATTGGAGCATTGAGAAACTTAAACAAATAGCTTGTAGTGCTTTCTTCTCAACCCTATCTCTTACCCAATCAGATTATAAAAAACCAATAAGCATGAACTGATTTTGATTGCCTCTTTTTAGAAACAACACACCAAAATCTAGTGTTCCTTTGAGATACCTCACGATCCTTTTAGCAACAACCCAATGAGATACTCTTGGATCACCTATGAAACAACTAATTAATCCAACTCCAAATGTGATATCTGGTCTGGTGTTACACATATACCACAAGGAGCCGACCACTTGCTTGAAAAGAGTGTTATCCAGAACCTTCTCTGCATCATTCCTTTGGAGCTTTAAATTCTCACTACTACATTATTGATATTTAGCCACATTAACTTTATACAACATCTGTAAAAAATGTTACAAATGTTAAAATACAACATTTTTTAATGATTTGGCAACATCTTTTAAATGTTACTTAAACCTTTTAGCAACATAGCCTTTATAAACATTTGATAAAAATGTTGCAAATGTGCAAAGGTAACATTTTTAATGATTATACAACATTTTGTAGTGATTTTTTTCAAATGTTGCTAACAATCAATTATGGTGTAGATTCTGTTCCACTGGCATTGCTTTTGAATAGCAATCAAGCATGTTATACTTCTTCAACAAATCAATAGCATACCATTTATAGTGCACCACAATCCATTTCTAAGACTCAATGACCTCCATTCCAAGAACATAAACAAGCACACCTAAATCTATCATATAAAAGTTTTGTTTTCATGCACCTCTTAAATCCCTCAATCTAATCAATTCTACTATCAATGACTAAAATGTCATCTACATAGACAGAAATGAACAGCACATCCTCATTATCCTTCATTCTCACATAGACAACATGTTCCCTCTTGCACTTGAAGAAACCTTGATACACTACAAAAGAGTCAATCATTTTGTTCCAGGCTCTAGGTGCTTGCTTGAGCCCACAAAATGTCTTCTGTAATCTGAACACTTTCCCTTACGCTCCTTCTACCTCAAACCTAACCAGTTGTGTAACAAATATCTCTTCTTCTAGTCTACCATTGAGAAATGCATACTTAACATCAAGCTGAAACAATGGCCAACCTTTTCCACTAGCTAATGCAACTACTAATATCACAATTTCAAGTCTAGCTACTAGAGCAAACACATATAAGTAGTCTAAACTAGCCCTTTGCAAGAAGCCTATAACTACTAATCTTCCCTTGTGTTTAATAATTGTCCCATCTGGCTTTAATTTCAACTTGAATATCCACTTCATATCAATTGGTTGCTTGTTTTCAGGCAAGTCAACAAGCTTTCAAGTGTTATTCTTCTCAATAGCCCTCAGTTCTTCCTCCAAAACTTGTATCCACTCTTTTTGTTTGATTGCGTCTCTAAACTCTATAGGTTATGCATCTGCCATGAATGCATAATGGAAAAAATTCTCCACCAGGTCATCTTCTGCCACTAGTCTATAAGAAAACAATTCAAAATCAACATATCTTGCTAGCATTCTATTTGTTCTCTAAGGTCTCTGTTGTTATCATTGTTGCTCACCATTCATCTCAAATTTACAATCACTACCACCTCGTTCTTCTTCTTCTTCTTTCGTCAAGGATCTTGAGAGATTCGTTCTGTCACCCTGCTTATTCTAATCCCATGATCTTTATTCATCAAAGATGACATCTCTACTGATTGACACTTTCTTTGTTACGGGATCATAAAGTTTATAAGCACTAGTGAGATGATATCCTACCAGCACCATGAGTTCACTCTTGTCTTCCAATTTCTTCCTCCTCTCATCAGGCACATATCTGTAACATAATGTTTCAAAAACTTTAAGATGCTTCACAGTTGGTTTCCTCTTAGTCCACACTCCTTCAGGTACTTGAGACTTTAACCTCTTAGTTGGACACTTGTTTTAGAGGTAAGCAGTTGTGAAGACTGCTTCACCCCAAAATAAGAGTGGTAGATCATTTTCCTTCTACATACTCCTTGCCATATTCAATATGGTTATGTTCCTACTCTCAACTAGGCCATTATGCTGAGGTGTGTAAGATGCAATGACTTCATGTTGAATTGCATTTTTCACACAAAAAGCCTCAAAGTCATGTGAAGTAAATCCACCACCTCCATATATTCTAAGAACCTTGATAGATTTCCCACACTGCTTTTCTGCTATGGCTTTGAATTTTTGAAACACTTCACATACTTCACTTTTGGTTGTAATCAAATACAACCATAGCATTTTACTAAATTCATCAATAAAGCTCTCAAAATAGATATTACCTCCAAAAGAAGAGACTTCAAAGGACCACACACATCTAAATGCGCCACTCCAGACAAATTAGAAGCTCTAGTTAAGAAAGTCGCACAGTTGAAAAATCAAAACTCACTATTTAAAATTAGGGGATCAAAATCGTACAATTAATTAAATTGAAGAACTAAAAGTATAACTAAGACTAATATTTATTATTTTAAAATTTAAAAACTTATTTAAAGAATACCTTTATTTATAATAATTCAAAATATTAAATATAATGTACTCTCTCTAATCCTTATTTTTGTTGTTTTAGTTTTAAAATTTTGTCCCACAAGTATAGTTGTTTTGTATTTCTTAAGACTCATTTAATCCTTTTTCCATCATTGCCATCATTTAATGTAGGTGATAGCTAGTGGGTTCTACTAAATAACAACAATAAATAAAATGGTTCAAGGAGTTAGGTGAGGATATTTGAGTCAAAAGTCTTATACTAGTCTACATAATTACAGTAGAAACTCTTTAAATTAATACTTGGTAAATTAATAAACTCTCTAAAATAATAAATTTGTCCGGTCTCGACTTGGGCCAATGTAAAAAATTGAAAAACTCGATAAAATAATAAGATAATAATTTTTCGGGAGATCCCTTTATAATTTTCGGTCCCAAGAAAATCATAATTAATAATTTATAAAAATTGAAAAAATATATTACACTCTATTGAAATATGATTCAATAGTTGTCTGTTTTTCTTTAAAGTTTAAGTCTGGAGCTCATCTCTAACTTTTCTTATTGCATCCAATAGCCCAGGTGTTGTATTTTTGTATTGTATCATAAAGTTGTGAAGAGTGTTCGACGCCATAAGTGCTTCCTTTCGCGTAACAGGCTCCAAAAACACTGTATCATCTTCGCCGTCATCCTCTGCATTGTTCTCAATGATAGTACCCACAATATCTTCTAAACTCTTTAAATTAATAATTATTAATTTATCGATAAATTAATAACTCTCTAAATTAATAAATTTTTCCGGTCCTGACATTATTAATTTAAAGAGTTTCTACTGTATTATTTTTTTAATATGTGCATAAAAATCTTAAATAACAAAACAAAATGATGGAAGAGAGTATTTATTACTATCTCCATTTTAAAATATAAATACCTAAAATAAAATATTCATAGGAGTATTTCATATTATAAGCACATATACACAACACAAAATACATTAGTTAATTTTTTTAAAATTTTACCTTTATTTATTAAAATAACCCACAATTAATATATAGTATTAATTCTCAAGATATTGAATTATATTTATTTATAAGTAAAATTATATAATAAAATATATATTTTTTAAAAATTAATATAATAACTATTTATTAAAACTGTGTAAAAGATACTCTGTACTTATTTAGTAAAATATTAGATGTATTGATTTCCACAAGAGGAAGGTATTAAATCTGTATTGACGTGTGTTTGTCAACGTATATCTCTACAGGCACTTGTATTGTACAATAAGAATCCTTCAATTGCATTCACTGTTTTGACTTGGCTTATGGCTATTCTCAAGTTCAATTTACGGTACTCTTTTAAAATTAAAGAATATTATATTTTATTTTTATTTTTTATTTAAATTAATATTTTTATAATAATAAAAAAATAAATAAAATAAAATAATATAAAATTTAATTATTTATAATAAAAAGTATATATATTTAAACATATCGATTGTACTTAAAATGACTAATATTCTCAAATCAAATGACCAAACCTCCGTGGCATTTCAAAAGCTGAGACTCACATAGGAGAACCTTCTTGACTTTGCTTTTTTCTTTGACCTTATGCGTCAATGTCTCCAACACTATTTTAATGCTATAGTTTAGTCCTTCGAGTATTAGTATAATTTTATAAATCTTTTTCCTTTTTTATTTATTTTTTATCAAGACATTTTTGCAAGTTACATCTATTTTTCATATTTCTATTTTTTAGTACTAACAATATTTCTTTACCCAACCGTTTAAGATGTAAAATTTATTTATTAAAGTAAATTTTGGTCTCTTTAAATATTATTCTTAAATATTAGCAATTAAAATTCTTTACAAGATATATAAATAACTATAGATTTTAAAAGTAATTTCAATGAAAAATATAATATTCAAACAATATTATTTATGTTTTCCAAGAAAAATATAGTATTGTTAGTTATTAAGATAGTGAATTCATATTTATTTATGGATAAAATTAAAATATAGTGATTTATTTTCAAAATTAATATAATACTTTCTTTGTTTTTATGTTAGTCTTTTTAATTTTTTAGTTATTTCCATTTTTAATAGTCACTTTAAAAAATCAATGAACATTTAATATTATTTTTTTTATTTTAGCTCTTATAACTAATGTATATTTTCACTTAACATTTATACCAACACGACTATAAATGAGATGTATAATAGAAAATTATGCAATAAATACTCACATGAATTAGAATATTTTACTATCTTCTTAATTCATGTACATTTTTTTACACAATTAATAATAAAAAAGAATAATTATTTTTCTTAAACAATATAAAAAGTGACAAGATACTTATATTATTAAATTGAGCAAAGTACCTAATTAAATTACTTAAGTCTAAATCTTTTTAATTTTTTTACAACTATAATTAGCTTTTTTTTTTTTATAAAATAAGCAAGAATTAGAAGTTTATTGAGAAAAACTTTTAGCTTTAATCTATTCTTTTATAATTTAAATTTTTACTAATAAAATTAATTTTTATATCATTCAAGCATCCAACAGGTTAAATGGCTGATAAGACTTGTTTTGAATAACAACCTCAGTTCGTATTTCTGTGAACGCACTTCAATAAATCGTGTTTAAAAAATTGAAGACCCAAAATTTGAAAGAGATTTAGAACGTTTGATTTAAAATATATGTATATAAATGTATACTTACATATAAAAAATATATATATAATAAATTCTGAAAATAATTTGATTTTGATAAGAAAGAAAAAGTCAATGATGACAGAAACGGGAGCCACTTGCCTTTCCCGGAGGGCCATGACAACAGCTACATATCCATGCAGATCCCCGCTGTAGGTGGATGTGGACTTACATTATCCACGTGTCCTACAACTAATCGACACATCCATTTTTTATTTTCTTTTTTTATTTTCATATTTGCGGCCAACGAATAAACAAACAAAAATTAATCTATACATAAAACAAATCAGATCAGATAATAAATGAAAGTATGAAATGCCCAACTACCAAATTCAAATATATAAATAATAGGAAAACAAAATAAAGTAGATATATATTCTAATTAAAAAATTAAAATAAACTTAAATAACCAAAAAACAATAAGGTGTTAGACGAGCTGTTAGCAGTTAAAAATACAAGTTTAAATTTCAAGCAACAAACTTGTTAGGAGAAGAAATAATCATAAATACTCTATTTTTTAAAATTATAAAAATAATTTCTAAATAAAAATGTACGAAAGAATGCAAATAAATTAAAGTGCTAAACTAAGAGGTATCAAGATGGACGCCTCATGAATTGAAAAATCTTTGTTATAAGAGCTAACCTTGTTATAATGCGAATGTTTTCGAATTGAATAAAGTTATATCCACACAACTGAGGTCTAGACAAATTGACATTCGTGGAGATGGTCCAAGAATGGAGGGTGAAAATAAGATCTAAATGAAAAATAAATTTTCATGTTAAGTGTTTCATAAATGCTATTTTATTAAATTTATATATTTATTATTTAGTCCCTAACGAGTTTTGTATTTATTAATTAATAAAGTGACGTTTTATTATGTGTTGTCGACCTAATCATTGTATTTGAACTCAGATTTATCATAACTAATGTTGAATTTGAATAAACTCCTAGTCTCCTACTATATGCAAAAGCAGTTTTATTTCTTTTTTCAATACTTAGTTTTAAATTCAAATTTAGGCCTAATTCAATTTTAAGATTTAATTATTGCGGATGGAGAATTGTCGTGTTTACTCTATTATGACTATATTCTTAACCAAGTTAGAATTAATTCATTGTTTTAACATTTTTAACTTAAAGATAATTTTTATTTTTTTTTACTAAGTTTCAAGACTTCAAAGATTAAATATTTAAGATTCAAACTTTAGTAATAAAAATTTAAAAAAATTAATTTAAAATAAGTATGTGTATAAGTATATATTTTCTATAAAAAAATGAGATAATTCGTTTGGGAGCTTTGAAAAGCACAAGTCTCGTGATAAGAATGAAGACCATCAATTCATTATATAGAAAGACATTGATGTATACAGCATAGTGACGTACAGCGTAGGAAAAAAATTGTCGTATACTTTTCACATACGATAGGTAAGTTTTGTCATCATCTGTATGCTGATTTTTTTTATTATTATTATTGATTTTTATAACATTTTTCTATTTGATATTTCCTCTAAAAATTGAACATCATTAACAGATTATTATGTATGAATTTGATATCAAAATTTTAAATTTGAGAGGATCTTGGAATGACTTTAAATATGTGGTGGACAAGATTAAAAACAAACTTGCTTGTTGGAAGAGTAGTTTGTTAAATAGAGGAGGAAGGGTCACTATTGTAACATCTGTCATTAATGGCATCCTCACATATTTTATGCAAAATGCTTTGTTATTGAGTATAATTTGCAATGAGATTAATAAATTAAATATGTTAATTAGAAGATTTATTTGAAATGGGTGTTTTGAAAACACTGTATGGGTTTAGTTAGTTGGGAGGATGTTATTCTTTCTCGTAAATACCTTGGAGAGACTAATATTCTAAATGTGTCGACAAGTAATAGTAGTTCACGGGATTGGAAATCTATATTTAAAGTTGTAGAAACCTTTAGAGAAGATTTTATTGTTAGAGTGAGAGTTGAGACATCTCGCTTTGGTACGAGAAGTGGCTTGAGCTAAGCAAACTTTGTACCCTTGTCCCATATGTACATATAAGTGATACTTGCTTGAAGGTTTGTGACATTTTTAGCAATGGTAACTACCAATGGAATATACAAGTGACTCCTATGAGTGAGGATTTTAAGGAGCTTGTGAAAAATATTCATGTGGTTATGAATCCGGCAACACAGAGGACTCCTTAGTGTGGTAACCTAGTGCAGTTGGGATTTACTCTACTAGCTCAGCATATAAGTGGTTGTTCCTCCTAGAAAATCCAATTGTTGAAAATAGTCAGAGATTATCAGGTTGTTTCTTTGGCTTGCTTCATAATGGGGTTCCTACTAACTGAATGAGGTTTGATAGACATGTTACTGGTGATGCAAGTTCTCCTAGATGTGGTGCTCCATCGAAATCTTTTATGCATTGCATGAGAGATTGTTCTAAGATTCATTTTGTCTGAGATGCCTTCCATTTTTTAAGAGATATTGAATTTATAAAATTAGAGAATTCTGCATGACTTTAAGCGTTTATCCCCAGAGATAGAGTCCATGTCTTTGTTGATGCACTTTAGATTATATGGCTTACACGAAATGGTTGGGTGTTCAAGAAAGAGGCAAGCTCAGATATGGCCCTAACCAATCGAATACAAGTCATGTCGAAGGACATCACATCTTGCTATGGCATAGGAAATCCATCTAGATTACCGTCTCAGTGCTGGGTTGCTTGGCAACCACCTACGGAAGGTCATGTGAAATTAAATATTGATGAAAGCACGGGAGGGAAAGTTAGTCATTGTGGTTTTAGAGGACTACACTTGCGTGATCATAAAGGATAGTCGCTAGCTAGTTTTTTAGCTTTTCAATACTTCAACGCATTTACATGTCTAACGTCAAGCTCTTCTTAATGGGTTAATGCTTGTGTGAGAACGTGGGTGTCGTCACGTTCACTATAATTCGGATTCCGTTATGCTTATTGACTTGGATTTGAAGGGTGATATTAGATGGTACCAATATGGTGCTATTATTGGTTTTATTTGAGAACTTATGTAAAGGAATTGGAAGGTTCAGTTGGTGCTTTGTTTTCGTGAAGCCAATTTATGTATTGACTGGTTGGCTAAGTTTGGCTCTGTGAAATAAAGATGCTTTTACCATTTGAAAAGACCCTCTAAAAGATATTAGCCTTATGCTTTTAATTGATTGGACGAGTAGTTTGTACAATAGAGAGTAGTTTCCTGGTTTGCTTTATCTTTCTAATGTGTCAAAAAAATTTTGAGAGGATTTACCTTATAATTTATCTAAGCTGATGAGATTATTATTACTAATAATTTATATTTATATACCATATAAAAACTAAATTACAAATTATGGTTGCAACACGTCAACAACAAGATTAATCCCTATTTTACATCGTTTAGACATGGTTTTTATGATAATTTTACTTATGTGTTGTGGTTATTGAGTGTTATCACCCCACATTTCTCGTATTTAGTCATAAGATGATAGCATGAGGAAGAATTAATGAATCGTGATGATTTAAGTGGATTTCAACAAGGAAGGAATGATATGAGGATCACCACTGTCACGAAGCACCAAATCTGCACTGATGGGAGTAGCCTTGACTATATAGAAAACCATTGAATCAAGCTTTCTTGCATTGTAAAAGAGTGATTTGGACCCCTCACTTTACCAACAAAATATTTTGCCAACTTATATATAACTTCTTGATCTACCATGAAACTTCTATTGAAAGAGTGGTCTACAAGATCTTCTTGAAAAGAAATCTTCTTTTGGTTAGCTAAAGATCACATTTTGACAGCATGCATATAGGAAGAATCAAGGGTGACAAGAGCTGTAGGTTCTTTTCTAAGAAGCTTGGCAGCATCTGTACTCTTTTTTATCAAGACATTTTTCTAACTCTATTTTATTATTCATTTTTGTGAATTTGACAAAGCCAAAGTGCCTCCCAATTTTATCTTTCTTTTTGAGAATAAAGACCTCATTGGCCTTTCCCCATTTCTAAAAAGAGATGCCACATATCTTTAGTTCCATAATTGACTGGAAAGTTTGTGAAAAAAGAAAAGAAGTGGGGAAAGCTTCCATTCTTCTAGCAAAACTACTAACACTTTTTTTGTGTAACCCCTCATAACCTCCTGGTTAGATTGTCTGCACTGATTATCCCCCTTTTCCTCTTCCACATAGTCTTTCAACCTTCATTATTAGTCTGGTAACCTCCTTCTCTCACCTGCCTCTCACCCATGTTCTCTTTCTCACCCTCTTTCTCATAATATCCCTCCAATTTAAGCATATTAATCTCACTCGTCGAATGTTGAAAAAGTAATACTATTTTCTTATAAGCTAACTTCTTAGATTTTATCCTAAGGTTATATATATAAAGTTACTCAAACATTTTTCATATAGTTTTCTTTGGATCATTGATGATAAAGCACAAAGAAATCAATTCTTTATAAAGGAGAAATAGATATTGAGAATGTCTCTCTGATCATAGATTACTTTGAGGTAAGACTTCAAAATATTTCACTTAAAATATTAGTTCCGTGGCTAGAGAACAAAGCTTTATCCTTTCTTTGTTTCAATAGAAAGGGGAGAGGAGAAAGTGAGGGAAGAGAATTAAAGTGGAGAGAAAACCATGTTTTCTCTTGTTTGGAAGATGCAAAAAGATCGACAAGAAAAAAAAAAATTGGTGGCTCTCACCTTAAAACTTTTCTCTCCATAAGAGAAGAGAAAAGCCATTGGTATAATTGTTTTCTCTCATCTAAAAATATTCCTTTTACTTTATTTTGTATGTATTTAATATTTAGGATAAAATGGTAATTTAATGCTTTTACACTTTTTTTTTCTTATTTTTCTTTTTTGTTTTCTCCCCAACCAAACAACTTTACTTTGTCTCATCTTTTTTGTTTATATTCTCTTCTCTCATCTTTCTTTCTTCACTATTTCTTTCTTCACACTTTCTCTTGTCCATCTAAACAAAGGGTAAGCTAGAAGTTCTTAGATTTAAACCCATGTATATTTAATTTATAAAAAGAACTTCAAAGTACTTGTTCTCTCTATAAAGGCAGAAGTTTAAAATGGCAAAAGACTTCAAAATACTTTTCTCTCTCATTAAGTTAACCTGCCTAACCCGTTTATTTTGAATTTTTGATGAATTTGGTTATTTATTAGAATCTAATAACTTATTTAAACTACCTATCAAGCATGATTGTGTGGTCCACATCTCTTGTTCACACTTAATATGATTGTTATATATATAAACAAATTAAAGGATGAGACCATTGCCACTTCTCTTTGTCTCTTGTCTATTGCCACTCTTTCTTTAATATTTTTTAATTTAAAATATATTTTTAAAAGAAAAAATTCAAATATTAACACATAAATATTATTTTTTGAATAGCAACAAAAAAAATATATTGAATAAAAGCACAAGAAGTGCACCAAGTCAATAAAGAAAACAGAAACCACAAGAGAAGCCTATAATTGCCTTATAAAACAAAGCAACAGGAAATTCAAAAAATATAATCCCGCCAAAAGAACACAGAAACCCCATAATTACGCATGATCAACACCATGGCAAGAATTTGGCTCAACTTCTCAACAAGCAAACACAACAAAAAGCCCTTCAATTTTGCCTTGAGCCAAAACCAAGAGAACAATTTAATAGTATGACATAGAGATTTAAAACAAGGATCCTTTTGATTGAAAACCTTGTTATTCCTTGTTAACCAAATGTGCCACAAAAGAGAAAATCAAATCATTTGCCACGCGTTTCTTACACTCTCACTACACATTGGAAGGCCTCTATAAATTGAATGAAATGCTCTTTGCCATACTGATGAAAAACAGTCTGAACACCCAACCATGATAATGCATGAGCCCAAACTGCATGAAAGAATTTACATTGAAAAAGCACATGAAATGTAGATTCATTCTCTTCCCCACACATGATGCAACCAAAGTCATCATGCAAGTTCACTTCCCCGTTGAATTAGATTCATCTTTGTAGGAATTATATTCTACACTGCTTTCCACGCAAAAGCGTTCACCTTTACAGGGACCAAATTGCTCCAAAACTACTTGAAAAAGGAGTCAACAACAACGCATTCAGCTAAACAGTATGTCGAGCGAACTGAAAAAATTCCATCTTGATCTGTTAACCACTTCCATGCATCTTGCTGATCAACCTTTAACTGCAAAGAATCTATAACCTACAATAAATTATTAGCATAATCCTCCTCCCATGACCACAAACGTCTCCTCCAACCTATACTCCAAGACCAACCATCTTCTCCCCAAGATCCCAACTCTCCCACCTTCGCACATTTATTGAACGCAACACTATAAAGCCGAGGAAATTTGCCACACAACATTAATTCCCCCACCCACTTATCATGCCAAAAAATCGTATTGTTCCCATTACCTACAACCTTCACCAAATTGTCCCTCAACACTACAAAAAAAAAGATTGATTTAGTGACCGAATTTGTTACCTTATTGGTTGCAAAACATTGGGTCACAAGTCATTCTAGTCACAAATTCAATAGCAAAAATATTTTGTGATCGAAAAAGTGAATTTTACGACCGATTTTGTGGGTCGCAAAAATGACTTTTTTTTTTTGTAGTAAACCACTCACACTCCCCATTGTACAGATTGAAAAGCTTGTTCATATCACGCCACTAGGCCAAGCCTCTTACTTGCGACATTTTAAACTCAACACCACCTTCCACATATTTGGACAACAAAACTCCAAAATTCTTTTTTTCGGTGATCACCCCAATTGAGAGGCCCAAATAATTAAATGGACAACCTCCAAAAATTAGGAGTGGCAACCCATCCCATAAACAAAAATTAAATAAAATTTTTAATTACTCTTCACAAACATTTTGATGTACATTTTTATAGATTTTCATAGACATTTTAAATGTTCACTAATGGTATAGTAATATTTTCCTTGAATGCCTTTGAACTGATTAAATTAAAGTGGTGGGTATCATATTTTCCTTGAATACACATTGAATGACTTTCAACTTTCTCCTTTCTTTTTTTTTTTGGTGGAAATTGGGGGCCAAAGCCCCAACATAAATCACATTAACATGAGAAAAATCTGCTAACTTTCTCCTATCTAATTAATGCATTATACATTATACATATGTTTAATGCTCAACAACTATATGGGAATGGCTGAATACATCATGCAAATTCGTTTCTATTTAAATACCCAAAGAAAAATAAATCGTTTCTAATTCTTTATAATTGACAATGATGTTGTATCTTTACAGAATCGTAATTTAATACCAAAATCATTATTAATGATGAACTTTGTTTGGTTCATTTATTTCACCAAATACATTTCGTACCCTAAACACATTATCCTTTTCTTTCCTCTCTAATACCCCGTATATATATACGTAGGAGTATCCAAAGGATTAGAATCTCTTATTAATTATACTTACACAGTTATACGTATCAAATTTATATTTCATTAATTAGATTTTTTTAATCTAGTCACAAATAATTTTTATAAAAGACAATTGTATTTGAGTCTAGACATTTATATTATGGTAAAATTAATTCTTTAATTGACAATTTTTTTTTTATCTACAAAAACTCTAACCCAATATTATTATATAATTAACTACCAGTGACGGATTTGAGGGAAATTTTAGAGGATGCCACTAAATATAAATTTATATATAGTGTACCAAAAAAATAAACTTATATAATGAACAAGAGGTTTGTGTAGATTATATCAACATCTTCTAAGATTTAATTTTTGTTACATGGATCTCTATTAATATTTATTTTCTGTTACACTAATTTTTCATAAGTAAACTTTATTTTTTATTACACTGGTCTCCTATCGGATTTAAGGGAGATCGATATAGTTTTTAAAAACATATTGAGTCTAAATGTAATATATGCAAAAGCTGCATAAAAATTAAAAAGAATAATTAAATTATTTATAAAATAATATTGCAATTTTAAAAAAGTTACGCAAACCATAAAATTTTTTGATGTTATAATATGAAAATAAATAAATGTAAATTTTTTTAGGATGACAGTGGCATTCCTCGGCTCCTTAAATCTTTTGTCACTATTAACCACTAATTAGATTATTTGACTGCATCATAAAAAATTAATTAAATCTTTATTTAAATTACACCTCGACTTTTTAAATAATATGACCTAACAACTCACATGATATGAATATATGAGTTTTTTTAATTTGTGTAATATTGCACAGATTAAGTATCTTAAAAGAAGCATTTCATATGGGAATGACAAAAATTAATTAAGTTTTGTATTTAATGTATATTTATTGCTTGCAATTTTTTCTATTTTGAAATTCTTATCATATGCAATGATTATATAGATTAAAAAAATACTAAATATATATTGATACATATAAATACTACGTAACAAAAGATTTAAATCCATTTCCAAATACAGTAGATTAATTACAGCGTTTTCATAAAAAAAAAGAAAGAAAGAAGAAGATTAATTACAGCGAATAATTAATACGGTAATTAATAATGAAATAGGTAATTAAAAGAATTGGTTATGAGAATATTGGTGATGTCATGATGCATTAGACAGATAGATGGTAATTAATTTATAGAGAATGAAACGTAGGCATACACCTTGAGATATTGAGATGGAAATGATGTAACAAAAACAAGACATTAGCCAATTATTAAGAGTCATGGAACTATAGGTATGATATATTGAAGAACTGATGTAATGCTTAAAACATTCAAATTATTGCCCTTTTTTTTCACTATTAGTCTATCGTGTGTAGGGGTGTTTACAAATTAAACCAACTCATAAAATTGTCCAAATTAATCATGTTTAGGTAAAATTTGAATTAAATCGAGCAAAACTCGAAAATACTTAGTTTGGATATCAAATTTAAAAATTTAAAACAAATATGATAAACTAATGATAGATCCAATAACCCAATTAAAATATTTTATTTTTTGATTCTCTGATTCTTGATTAAACTCATGAGGACTAGTACTCTTCAGTTTATCAATGATAATGTTTTGCTTATAAAAGAAATTTATTTTTTAAAATATACTAACTTAATTAATATAATGTCCTAGTTAGTAAGACTTAAAGTAGACTTATTAAGAGTCATATAGTATGGGTTTGTAAATTTCTTTATTTAACTATTAATTACGTGATTATTACTTTATATATATTGGAGAAGAATGGGGATTAAAAATTAAGATCACTAATAGTGGTTATCATGTTTTAAATTTTGTATCGTTAAACTTGATTTGAGTTTGGAATTTGTATTATGTTGTGGAATTTGTATTATGTGAGTAGGGTTTAAATGACATTTAGGTGTCAAAGTTTGTAAATGACACCGTGTAGAACTTTTTATGAAAAACGAATTTTTTCGATCCAACCAATCAATTGAAAGTTTATATGATGTAGATCAATTATGCAAAAATTTATACAATTTAAAAAATATTTGATAAGTTATCAAAATATTTTGCTTGGTTGTGTCTATAAACACATATGTCCATACAAGTCCAGTTTATTAGGATCTTATAATATGAAATGGATGGAGTATTTTTATGGTAGTCTGCTTCAATTTGTTTTCTTAATAATATTGCCACAACGTGTGTTTTCTGCTCTATGAAAAAGCAGAGAAGATCAAAGTATATTATGTTTTGGTTCTTTAATTCTTTGTGCCGATTCACTTCATCTTTTATCTTTTTTTAGTTTGAATTTGGTCTCATAAATCTTGTAAATATTTCAGTTTGGTCCTTTCTGTCAATTCCGTTAGTGATATTAATGAATTTGTCAATAATGTCGTTAACTTTTAAATTGACAAATCAAGTGATTTCAAATTAACGGTTCAGATTGAATCTGGAAGTAAATTAAAAAAAATTAAAAGAAAAAAAACTATTCATATACTTCTTCTTATCCTCCTTCTCTCTTCATTTGTTCTTCTTCATCATCTTTTTCTTCATCGTTTTGCTACTTCATTCTTCATTTCGATGCTTCATTTTTTTATTTTACTGCTTTGTTCTTCATCTTTTTTGTTTTCCATCTACTATTTCGTTCTCCTACTTTTTCTTTATGCTAGTGTCAACGTGGTTCAAAAATTTAGGGATTAGGGTTTGGAAATTTGGGAATTAGGGTTCAAAAATTTGGGGATTAGATTCTAAAATTGAAACTAAACAATCAATTCGAAATTATTTGATTCTAATTTGGAATTAGGGTTTTAAAATTTAGATATTATTTAATTTTGATTTTTGGTTTTTATTTTAATTTGTTTCTTTGATTCTGATTACTCAAATGGATTTTACAATCAATTCTTCATGTTTTTAAGTTCACATCTTTGATAGACTTTGCTGCTTTTAAATTGTGTACCTCTTATGTTATCTATTACGGGATGAAAAAGCAGAATGAAGAACGAAGAACGAAGAATTAGAAAAAAAAATTCTTCAATTTAGGGTTTGTGAAATGAAATTGATATTTTGTGTGATGTGTTTTAAAGTGTGAACAATAAAAAAGAGAAAGGGTATTGGAAAAAGTGGAGAAGACCTAGAAATGGTACCGTAGAAAGTGAAGAGGATGAAGGAAGTCTACTGGAAATTTATTTTATTTTATTTTTTCAAATTCATTGTGAGCCGTTGATTTTTTTTTATTTGAACTGTTGATTTAAAAGATAACGGAACTTCACGGTGTTATTGGCAACCATTTCGTTAATGTCGCTAACGGAATGGACGAAAAGAACTAAACTGAATCAAAAATATAAGTTAAGGGACCAAAACGAGTGAAAAAAAAGATAAGGGATCAAAATGAATTGACATAAAGAGTTAAGAAACCAAAAATATCATTTTGCTAAATTGTGTGATTTTAGATCCTCAACTTTCAATTAGGTGATTTTAGTCTCTCTACTTTTTTAATTGCGCGATTTTAGTCTCCCAACTTTTAATTGTATGATTTTAGTCTCCCAACTTTATCTATTATGCGATTTTGTTCCTCTCAACTTTTTTAAATTATGCGATTTTTTTCAATTAATCCAGCTTTTGCTAGAAAACTAACAATTAACATAATCAAACTAATAAAATAAAGTTTGCAAGAACACTAAAATCGTACAATTAGAAAAGTTTCAAACCAAAATCGCACAAATGAAAACTTGTTATATGGATTTGACCGCGCTGATCATTAGCTTTATAATAAGAGATGATAAAAAGAATCAAAATCATGCAATTGGAAAAGTTTTGGAATTAAAATTGTGCAATTCAAAGTTAAGGGATCAAAATTGCACAATTAACAAAATTAGGGATTAAAATCGCACATTTTAAAAAATAGAAAAATTAAAATCGTACAATTTAAAAAGTTGAGGATTAAAATTATAATTAAACCAGAAATTAAAGTATATTGCGATAGTTATTGCATTTTAATTAGTCCAAGGATGATTAAACAGCAAGAAGAAAGAGTCAAAGAGCGATACGTATGCAGCAATAAAGTTAAATTTATCCAGGCAACAATAACATGTAATCACCTGATGATCGCATAATGTTTCTTTTTCCTTTTTTTAAAGTATGCGTCACCATTCAGAATCCAATTAATTCTTTAAAATTATAACATTATTTTCTTTGTAAACAAGCAAAAATTATATTGAAATGAGAATAAAAAAATACTCAACAATTACATAGAGTTGTTGCTAGCATGACAAAACGCATCTTAAAGGACAAATACGCTAATCCATCATGTTTTATGGTAGTGTAAATTGGTGAGTCAACAAAGAAAAATACAAAAAAAAAATGAAAATTAAATTGGAAAGAAAGATAAAATATTTTTCCACTAGGAAAAAAATTAAGATTCTTGTACATGACATTCATTTTTGTTAAGTTCCCTACATTGAAATCGTTTTGTTTTAGTTCCCACATGTATTAACATATACTTTTTACTCCTTTCATCTGTTTTCGTTAAAAAACCGTTGGTTTAATTTCTATCTTATGTGGTAAACAATAGTCATACTTGAAAAAAAAAAAACAATATTAAACAATTCAATATTTTATTGAGTGTTTTGGATTACTTAAAGTGTTAAGCTAATAATGTGCTCTATAAGAATATAGTCTATTAGACCAACAAGAATGTTATGTACGTTGGCTCAGTGGTAGAATCATTTTGACTTTACTTTGTGCGATGCAGTTAAGAAAATTAATTAGAAATTTTTTCTTAGTAAATTAGTAGCTCTTTGTATACAAATTAGCTACGAAAAATTTAATAGCTATATTTCATAGCTAATTAGTAACTAATTAGTGATCATAAAAATTAGCTTGAAAATTTTATTTGGTAGCTATTTAGATACAAATTAGCTATGATATTATTTGGTATCTATGTTTCGTAGCTAATTTAAAATTAATTTAATAGCTAATTATTAGCTAGGAAATTTTTTTAGTAGCTAATTTATAACTTTGTCTAGACACAAGTTAGTTAAAAATAAAAATATGTAACTATATCTTACAACTAATATTGTATTTTCTTTAACGGATTAAGTTCCCCGTGAATAAGAATTATATATGAGATTTAATTAAATTTCTTACCCAAACATATACTAAAAATAACATTTTTTATAACCTTCTCAATGAAACTTCCTAGTTCAAATTTTATAACAAGATATAAGTTAATTATTTCCATAATCTTGTTATAAAATGTACTAAATATATGTTAATGAATTAATTGTTTTAACAAAGTAAGCATCAATATTTTTTAATGTTTTCAGTATATTAAATATTTACTAATCTCCTAAAAAAAATTATATTTATTTTTCTTGATCATTATCTCTAAACATTAAATAACATTTTTTTAATAAATACTGATGAAATTGACCTTACTTAAATAGTACACAAGATAATAATATGATAAGACGAATTTACATTTTAATAGAATAAATGCGGCACTCTTTTAATTAAAAAATTCTAATTTTGTTTCTTCAGGTAAGATTTTAATAGCATTAATTGAAATTTTGTTAATTAAATAATTTAATTGAAAATAAGACATATCTCAACCAATAGTATATTTTTCCTTTTCCTCGTTAAAATAATAAGGTTATTTTTTCACACTTCATTTCCCTTACATCTCCTCTACACCTCATTTTTCCGTTTCATTTCTTGTATTTCATATTATAAGATCTTGTTAAGATAAACACACATATGTAAAAAGCATGTATTTTCATTATCTTTCATCAAATTATTAATTGTTCATATCTATAACCTTAAAAAACTCAATGATTATAAAGGGACATGCTAAAAAATAATAAATTAAATGTTATTAGAGACTTGTGTGAGGTGTTATATTATGAAATATTAGAGATATCTAAAAAGGATTTTATAATATAAAACAAACAGAATATATATGTGTTTTATTTTTTTTTATCACATCATCACTCAATTTTTCTCATTTTCTTTTTTCTTTCTCTTTAACAATATACAATTCCACCAAGTGTAAAATTAGATTATTAATGCTATATCATGTTACTTATCATTGTCTTTATATCCTCCTCCTACTGTACTCTTATTAAGGATTAAATAAAGAAAAATGATAAATAATGTTCTAAGGGCACTTGTTAAAGATATAAATATAGTATTTCTTTCGTTCCTTTTTATGAGTCTCCATTTCGAAAAAAAAAATTGTTCATTTTTATGTGTCTCTTTAAGAAATCAAGAAGACATTTATATCTTATTTTTTTATTATATCAGTTTCATTTATTATCATGTACATTCATTAAATAGTGGATAATTAATGATTTTAAAGTTTCAATAATAGTATAAAAGAGAATTACCTCATAATTTTGACAACAATTAAAACATTAATCAATTTTCTTAATATATGTGTGATTTATCTTTCAATGACAAATATAAAAGAACAGAGAGAGTAATATTTTATTGTGATTGATAAAATTTATTATTTTAAAAGATAAAAAATCATTTAATGATATATTTTATAGGAAGTCAAAGCATTAAAGAAAGTGTATAGTTATTGGCATATTGCACCTTAACAAGTGCCTTTAGGGTAAAGTTAACAAGACTCTTAGGTAGTGTTTGACAGATGTTTTTATACTACAAAAAAAGATTGATTTAGAGATCGAACTTGCCACCTTGTTGGTCGCAAAACATTGAGTCGCAAGTCATTTCGCTCACAAATTAAGTTGCGAAAATATTTTGTAATCGAAAAAACAAGTTTTGCGACCGATTTTGTTGGTCGCAAAAAAGACTTTTTTGTAGTAAGAACGAAACATTGAGTATTGTTCTAGGTTTGGTATATCCGTCAAGAGTAATAGAACATGACACTAAGGCACATGAACGGAACACTTTAATTCCACGAAAAGGGTGAAACAGAAGAAAAATAACAAAACACACGAACAAAAAATATTATTATTTTCAATTAGTCGTTTTCTATTGACAAAATAGTATATGTTTAAATTTCTTAAACCTTATATTATTTTTTATTTAACAAAAATATACTTTTGAAAAAGATTGTTTTAATAACTTATATAATAAAAATATATTGAACATAAATATATATTTAATAATTATATTTCTTGTAAGAATTTTATATTTAATAATTTAAAATTATTTTCATAAAATATAGATATAAAATTAATAAATTTTAAAATTATTATTTAACTATGTTCATAAAGTTTTATAAAAATATAAAATAACGTACTGTTTTATTTTATATTTAATTTTATATGTTGTAGCAAGTAAAGTAAAATTATATATGTATTATGCACAATGTTTATGTATTTTTATCATTACTAAACGCAAAATAAGACATATGGTCTTGTTTGGTTCAGTGGTCATCAACAAACACACTTCACATCATGTTCGGTTTCATTCCACTCTATTCTGTTCCACTTTATTATGTTATGTTCAGCTATCAAACACTACCTTAAATAAAACAAGTGCTTTAGAGCATTTGTTAAGGATTCAAATGTAAGAATATTTTTTTTGAGAAAGTAACATTTATTGTTTTAAAAGTTTAAAAATTATATTTAATAAATTCTTTTTATGGTAATTCAAAGTAATAAATAAATGTATATTTATTACATCTTAACTAATGTCCATAGGATATCATTTAGCAAAATTCATTAAAATGCATTTTGTGTTTTCAAAATATAAACAACATTTAATATATTTATAATTAAACAAGTGGAAAGATTTGTTAAAAAAAAGTTGTAAAAAATTTAAAATTACTCATAAAATTATAAACAGTACTCATTGTATAAAAGAAGAGAGAAATAGAAAAAAAAATATAAACGAAAGAGAGAAAATTTTAAATAAGAAATATAGTAAATGCTATTTTTTTTACAATAAGAAATATAATAAATGATTAGATATGAAAGAAAGAGAGATGTAAAGAAAAATAGATGAGCAAATTAACGGAGATAAATAGTACTAATAAGGTTAACTATTAACCTTAGAACAATGATTAAATAACTTAGGAAAAATTAGTCCGACCTATTTTGAATTGTGTTCCGATTACACTGATCTATGCATATTTCAAATATTATACGGATCTCTCCTAAAACTTTATTGCATTATATATATATATCATTTGAACTTTACCATTGTATTATAGATATCTACTCAATTTTATCATCGGATTACAGATAACTTTGCTGAATTTTAATGTTCATGAGAGGTTAGTGTAGTTTTTGAAATATGTAAAGATAGATTTGTGTAATCTAGTGAAAGTTCAGAAAAAGGTCAGTATAATTTTCCAAACAACTTAGGGTGGGAATATTGTCACTTCCATGAGTCTATTGCTACTCCCATTGCAAAAAAATAAAAATAAAAATAAAAATATTAACATATATGTATAATTTTTTAAAATATAAGTAAAATTTACTAACACTCTAAGTAATTATCCCTCTCCCAAATTTTGGTCTATTTAGTCTCTTAGTCCTCCAAAAAATTTTGGCTAGCTCCGTCATTGTCCTTTAAATTATTTTTTGATTTAAAATATATTTTGTAACCAATCAAAATAAAGTACTATTACATAATAATTATTAAAATAATCTAAAATGGAATGGTAATAAAATTTTGAGAGTGACAATATCACGTCCCAACAACTTATAAATAAAACATTTTATTATAAATCACAAAAATAAAATATTTAAAGCATTAAATACTACTCTATTTATTCCTTTTTAAGTGTCCACTAACAAATTAATATTTTTTTCATATTTAACTTTTTGCTCACATTTAAAAAAAAGTTTTAATTGTATTTTTTTTAATTCTATTATTGTATTTACTTGCTATAGTAATTAATACTTCTTTTGTTCTCATTTAACTGTCCGGAGAGAGAAAATCACACATAATAACAAGTGTAATAATTGTTATGGTTTTTTTGAAAATAAATTTTAAACTCTCCTTAATACCTTTTATCTCTCATAGTTTGATTGGTTGGGTAATAAAACATTGATTAACGTCTAATTAAATATAAAGTTAGGGTGATAAGAGTATAATTAATGTTACATTAAAAATACAATTAGACAGATAAATAAAAAAATCTCTCTATAGACAAATAAAAAGAAACAGAGAGAATACTTTACTATTAATATAATAAAACATAAAGAGAGTAAAGGTAAATATAGAGAACTCCAAAATATTTTGATTAAAATTAAATAAGAATAATTATTGAATTTCTTAACATGCATAATATTATTACACTTTTCGATTGAAAATTTTTATCTATAAATTATTTATCATTTGCCTTAAAGATAAGGATCTTGATAAACATTGCCCTTAGTTAGCGTTTGACTGACGTGTTTGAATCGAAGATGACATGACATATTGTTCTATATTATTACACTTTTGGTTCTACTAAAAAGGTCGAACGGAATAGAACAAAATAACACATATAGAAAAGAATTATTATTATTTTCAACTAGTCATTTTCTATTGACAAAATAATATTAAACTTTATATTATTTTTATTTGACCAAAATATAATTTTGAAAAACATATTTTTTTTAAATTTATATAATAAAAATATATTCAACATAAATTATATTTAATAATTACTTAAAAAAATATATTTAATTATTATATTTATTATAAGAATTTTGTATTTAATAATTTTAAAAAATTTCATAAAATATTAATATGAAAATTAATAAATTTTATAATATTTAATTATGCTCATAAAATTCTTGTAAAAAATATTAAAAAATCTACTATTTTCATTTTTTTACTTAATTTTATATGTTGTATAAAGTAAAATAAAGTAAAGTTATATATATATATATTATACACCATAATTTATATATTTTAATTAGTACTATATGCAAAATAAGACATATGACCTTGTTCTGTTCCATGGTCAAATTTAAAGTATACATTTTGTTATATTTCATCGCATTTCATTTTATTCCTCTCAATTCTATTTTGTACATCTAGCAAATGCTACGTTTAGGCATTTGTTAAGCTTATAAAATTAATAAAATAATCATGAATATACATTATTACGTCTTTCAAAATTAAAAAAAATATTTTCAAATATGTTTTTATTATATATTTGACTTCATATGTCACCGATTATCATTTATGTAAAGATAATGGTGAGCAAAAATGACATTAAAAATACAAGGATAATTTTTCACACGTAATACTTAAGAGTTGTTTGGTATACTAGCCTTCTTACTAGGTTGCACCGTCAAGTTGATATTGTTGTGAGAGGGAAAAATAAAAAAAATTGAAAAACAAAAATGAAAAAGAATTGAAAGGCGAGTCTCTTTCTCTCTCTCCCATCTCTAGCAATTACACCTCTTTAGGCCACCATTTAATGCAATTGCACCCTCTCAATACGCTCTGCAATTACTCCTTCGCTGCCACATTTTCTTCTCACCCCAACTTCAATGCTCCCTCATCTTCTTCATCTTCTTCATCTTCTTCTTTCTTCAACCACTCCTTCCATAACAGATCTACCACTCTCCGGTAAGTGCATATCAAAATCCTTACCCAAACTACGTTACTTTCATTTATTTTATTCCCTCTTTTCTTCTTCTCTCTTCACATTTTTCTAAACCACTTTTCTCACTGCTTATCATAACTCATTCCTAGGGCTACCTTCTTCCTACAAACAACGTAACTCTGTAGTGTAACATTTTTTTTTTATTTTTGTTTTTAAAAAAATATATTGAGTACTCTATGAAGATCTTATTTTGTTCGGTGAAAAATCATGAGTAATTTCGTTATTTTTTTTTCTCTTAAATTTTCATGGTTATACATATATATATCGTACGCGTTTTGAGTTTTTTTATTTTTTTTTGGATGTTACGTTTGTGAATCTGCGTTTTGTATTGTAGTGAAAAACTGACTAATTTGCTTTGACATCTCCAGGTGACAGAATAATCTAAGATCACAACCTCTTTTATTATCAAAAGAGAGAAGGTGAATTTTATTATTATTAATTAATAATATGTATAAACGACTAATCGTTTTGGTTGTTCGGTGGTGTGAAAAACGCAAGGCCGTGTTACTATGATGATTCCGGTGAGAAACACAGCGTCGATGATTTTAATGAACGACAACGTTGTTCTGTGTTTTGATCATACTCCTCAGTTAGGTCGGTGCTTAATACTACTACTAACTTTTTTCCACTTTCTCGCTCTTTCATTTCTTTTCGCTTTCTATCTATTATTCCCCTTTTTCTTTTTCTTTTCTTTTTTTTTTAAAAAGAAACCTTTTCTACTTACCCAACCTCTTCAATCAATTCCCCTAACCATTAAAATTCCGAAACGAAATTGAGCGTTCAATTTTTTCACATTCTCTCTTAAATTTTCAACCGAATTTCAAAGCTCCATTTTTATTTTTTTTTGAGTATCACTCTTGTAGCTAGTACCAACCAGGGGAAATATCCTTCTCGATATTCGAAAACCGCGTTTTCCCCATTTCCACTCTCTCTTTGAAACCGCTTTCTTTCCTCTCTCCCAAAAAATAAGTCAAACTCAACAAAAAAAAAAATCCCAATGTTTTCACTTTTACATCAACTAGATAAAAAGTTGATTTCTTTGGTTTTTTTTTTTTGGTTTTACCGTACTATACTATATGTGTTTAATTAATTAATTTAATTGTTTTTGTGTTTGGTTAGATTGAAAAGACGTACATAAGGGTTTTTGTGGGAAGTGAAAGAAAGAAAGATCTGTGAAGATGATGTTCCAGGCAAACATGATGGACCCTCTTGAGATGGGTCAGAACACATCGGAGAGTGATATGGTTCGAATTCGTGATGATGAGTTTGACAGTGGCACCAAGTCTGGTAGTGAGAACCATGAAGTTGGTGGTGCCTCTGGTGAAGATCAAGATCCTCGCCCCAATAAAAAGAAGCGCTATCACCGCCACACCCAGCACCAGATCCAGGAAATGGAAGCGTAATAATCCCCCTCACTTTCCCCAAAATCATTTCTCTTATGTTCAATTTTGATTTATCTCTTTTTTTTAAATAAAAATATAAAAGAGGGTTTGCACTTAGCGCAACCAACTGTTAGGTTGTGCTAAGCCAGACCCTGAGTTTCAGTGTAAAAAAAATTCACGTTTTAAGAGATAAGATCACCAGCCAAGATAAACATGATTTTGTTCAAAACAAAATTGCCAACCTAAAATGGTAATTTTTTTTGGTATCTTTTTCTTCTGAAAGATTTAAAATATAACTTTTTTGAACTTAATTGTTGCAGTTTTTTCAAGGAGTGTCCGCACCCAGATGACAAGCAAAGGAAGGAGCTGAGCCGCGAGCTAGGGTTAGAGCCATTGCAAGTCAAGTTTTGGTTCCAAAACAAGCGCACTCAAATGAAGGTACAACATTTCATTGCAAGATTTAATGCAGCCCTTACGAGCCATAATCACAACATGATACAATTGCAGTGATGGCAACTACATCACCTGATGTGGCCCTTAATTAATAACCGTGTTTGTGAAATTGGTTGTATATCTTTGTGTATATCAAAGTTGTTTTATTTTTAATTTTTTTGGTTGCAGACCCAACATGAACGGCATGAGAACACGCAGCTCAGAGCTGAGAACGAGAAGCTTAGAGCAGATAACATGAGGTATAGGGAAGCCCTTAGCAATGCCTCATGTCCTAATTGTGGAGGACCAACCGCTATTGGAGAGATGTCATTTGATGAACACCACTTAAGACTTGAAAATGCCCGCTTAAGAGAAGAGGTATATATTTACATCAATTGACACCATTATGGCACATTTAATTTTAATGACTTAATCGAACACTTGTAGCATATTATTTCATCAAAACTTAATTATTTATATGTATATCTGATATAAAATTATTTAACTAAATTTTTCAATAAAATTAATTGGAATGCACTATAAAAACTTACAAAAATAAGATCATTTCTACGAGCAGTTTTGATTAAGATTTTTCAAGCATTTTTTCCAGTGCACATTTGAGTTTTTTCATTAGAATTAATCATTTTCATAAGAAATTCACAGACAGCTGATAAAAAATGATCATTTTTTTTAAAATAACTTGATAAAGCACGCACTTAGTAATTAGGGATTTAAATCATATGTGCCAAGTTTCTGATAATTTCTTGCGTCTCTTTAATAAAAAAAAATACATTTTTGGGTCTTGATTCGCACTATCCTCTCCATCACTTAACGGTCTTCACATAAAATCATACATACATTGTATTTTCTCTTTCTCAATTATTGTGCAACAACTAATCAAGGGATGAGATCTCGCGGCAACTTGGCTGAACCAAGGTGCCGCAGGAGAGGATCTTCCTTACTCCGAATATATATGTCTATTTGATAACATTCTTTATAACTTATTTTTTTCCAGATTGATCGAATTTCAGCGATAGCTGCGAAATACGTTGGCAAGCCAGTGGTGAACTATTCAAATCTCTCTCCTGCAGTCTCACCTCGTCCGCTAGAGCTCGGAGTGGGCGCTGGCTTCGGAGGCCAGCCCGGTATAGGTGGTGTGGACATGTACGGAGGAGCCGGAGATCTCCTTCGATCAATTAGTGGACCCACCGAAGCCGACAAACCAATAATAATAGAGCTAGCCGTGGCGGCCATGGAAGAGCTCATTGGTATGGCACAAATGGGTGAGCCTCTTTGGCTAACCACCCTTGATGGCTCAGCCACTATGCTCAATGAGGAGGAATATATAAGGTCCTTTCCTAGAGGAATTGGACCCAAACCTGCTGGGTTCAAATGTGAAGCTTCTAGAGAAAATGCTGTTGTGATTATGAACCATGTCAACCTTGTTGAGATTCTCATGGATGTGGTATGTTCTCTAGTTTCCATACTAGTTTTATCTTATGCAATGTGAGTATTATTTTCATTATTGTTGGTCGCTAAATGTGACATTATTAGTTATTTCATTTTGTTAATTTGGCCCCTTATATATTTTGTGACCCAAAAAAAAGGTTTAAGGACTAATTTTATTAGTCGCTAAACAGACTTATTTTGGTCGATAGAGGAAAAAATGTGTCATTTTCAAGCTCTTGTTTTTCTAAACTTTCTTTAGCTATGTCTCAAAAGAAATTTGGTGCGTGATTGATTTCTAGTCTAGTGTAAAAAGATTTTAAAAACTTTTGAAAGTGTTTTTTTAAAAGTTAAATTACTTTTATAATAAATAGGAAAATTGATGCTAGAAATAAGTTTATTGTAAGAGTGTTTATTGATTTTGATAAATCACTTAATACTAAAATTAGTTGGGTATCTTTTGACACATCTACTTTTTAGATGAAATGGCAAATTGGTGTTTTTGAAATAAAACCATTTGCGTAGTCAGCCTTTTAAAATAGCTTGAAATGGACTTAAAGCCAATCTTAAAAAGTTACTTTCCCTTGAGCAGCTTACGAAAACACTCTTATTTCCAGTATTTTCTTCCTCATAAAGTAGTATTAATTTCCTTTAATTTTTTTTTTTGAATTTCTTTAATTTGTACTTGACATAGTTTCTCTTTAACAAGAAAATAGATATCCAAAAATTAATGTTCCAAACACTGCCTTATTATATTGTATGAAGTTTCTTATGCAATTCTTATAAATTGAAATAAATATAATTCTGTTTAAAGATGTTCCAAACATATATTTTTTATTATTTTTCCATTTCTTTTCAGAATCAATGGTCTACAGTGTTCTCTGGAATAGTCTCAAGAGGCATGACTCTAGAAGTGCTATCAACAGGCGTAGCCGGGAACTACAATGGTGCCTTACAAGTGGTATGTTAATTAAAATGTAGCATGTTAATTAACTAGTAATTAAGAAGATAAATATAAATTAATTAATTTAATCTAAAATTGCACTGTTTGATTATTATTGTGTGAGTATAGATGACGGCAGAGTTACAAGTACCTTCACCATTGGTGCCAACGCGAGAGAGTTATTTCGTAAGGTATTGTAAACAACATGGGGATGGGACTTGGGCCGTTGTCGATGTTTCTTTAGACAATTTGCGCCCGAGTCCTTCTGCCAGATGCAGAAGAAGGCCTTCCGGTTGCTTAATTCAAGAAATGCCTAATGGCTACTCCAAGGTACTATAAAAAAACCTTGTGGATTCTTGACTTATAAATAAAAAAGAAAAAAAAAAAAACCTCATCAGGTTAGTTGTTTTTTTTTTATTTTTTTATTGTCTAATATATTACTCAGGTGACATGGGTTGAGCATGTGGAAGTAGACGACAGAGGCGTCCACAGTCTCTACAAACAGCTCGTCAGCTCCGGCCACGCATTCGGCGCGAAACGCTGGGTCGCAACCTTGGACCGCCAATGCGAACGCCTCGCCAGCGCCATGGCAACCAACATCCCAACTGTGGACGTTGGCGGTATATCCCAAACATTTATTTAAAAATTAACTAATTAATTAATTATTTTGACATACATGTCAACACTGGCTTGACTTTCTTGTTTTAACGGAATCAGTTATAACTAACCAAGAAGGGAGGAAGAGCATGTTGAAGCTGGCAGAGAGGATGGTGATAAGCTTTTGCGCCGGGGTGAGTGCCTCGACCGCGCACACGTGGACGACGCTGTCTGGAACGGGAGCGGACGATGTGAGGGTGATGACTAGGAAGAGTGTGGATGATCCTGGAAGACCTCCGGGTATTGTTCTTAGTGCTGCCACTTCTTTCTGGCTTCCTGTTCCTCCCAAACGTGTTTTTGACTTTCTTCGTGATGAGAATTCTAGAAATGAGGTACGTTTTTTATCTCAACTTTTTTACATTTACTGTACGTTTAGGCTACATAATTTAGACAATTATTTTACCCATTAAAATTACAGTGGGATATCCTTTCTAATGGCGGAGTTGTACAAGAAATGGCACACATTGCAAACGGACGTGAAACTGGAAACTGCGTCTCTCTTCTTAGAGTAAACGTAAGTTTAAATCTTTTATTAATTAATTATATTTACTATTCATACTTCCAACAAG
The DNA here is from genome assembly GCA_037177725.1 of Cyamopsis tetragonoloba. Taxonomy (NCBI): domain Eukaryota; kingdom Viridiplantae; phylum Streptophyta; class Magnoliopsida; order Fabales; family Fabaceae; genus Cyamopsis; species Cyamopsis tetragonoloba. The sequence goes on from CM074122.1 coordinate 21,231,158, forward strand.
TTAGTCTAATGACCCCACAATGAAACTTTGAGCAGCAGTACATTTTACGGATTCAAATTTAGTGTTCTCAAATTATGTTTTTAATCATGTCCCACAAATAAAATGTCACCATGTCATTAAAATATTTTTATTAATTTTAATGTTTAATTTCCAAACAGAATTAACGAGGGGTTGATATTCTATTCGTGATACAATTGAGAACATGTTAAATTTACGTTTTACTGTTGGAACCTATGTAAATACATTTTAGACTTTAATTTTATTTTGGATTAAACCGGATGAACTGAGTAATGTAATTAAATTATTTAATTAAAATAAATAATAATAATGACTGTGTATGTGTAGAGTGCGAATTCAAGCCAAAGCAACATGTTGATACTACAAGAGAGTTGCACAGATGCAACGGGAGCGTTTGTGATATACGCGCCAGTAGATATTGTTGCGATGAACGTAGTTCTAAACGGGGGAGACCCTGATTACGTGGCACTCCTTCCATCGGGTTTTGCTATCCTCCCCGACGGTAGTACGGGGCACGGAAGTGGCATCGGTGAAAGTGGTGGACACAGTGGTGGCGGGTCTCTCTTGACGGTGGCGTTTCAAATATTGGTTGATTCTGTTCCGACGGCAAAACTTTCTCTTGGATCTGTGGCCACTGTGAATAACCTCATTGCTTGCACTGTTGAGAGAATTAAGGCTTCTTTGTCCGGTGAATCTGCTAATTGAGCTTCATGAGTACTAGCTAGGATTGTGTGGTAAGTTTATCTTTTTCACTCCCAAATATTTATTTTTTATTTAATTTTTCATAATTAATTTAATGACATCTTTGCTAGACTAATTTTTTTTTACTAAATATCACAAAATTTTAATTTCTTTTTTACTTAACTATGTTGATGTAGTTTACAAGAAGGATAAAGGGGACAGCAACGTGGGGAATTTTGGCTTAAATTTCAAAAAAAGATGATGGAGGAGAAGTCAAGAGCGCACCTTGCATAATCTTCTCAGAGGATTAAGGTTCGGGAATTGACTTCCCTAGACATAGTAATTAAACGTCAAGAGCTCATTTTGATTATGACCTTATTTACAACCCTTTTACCAATATTTGGAAGACTGAATTTATATATATAGCTAGCTAGGTTTAGCCTTTTGGGTAACTAGGGTTCAATTAACTTAAATATTATTGTAAACTCTTAGTGTCCTTCTTCAATTGTCATTTTGTGTTTTAGAAGATGCACTATAACTAGCTGGTGATGATCGATGGGAAAATTAATTGCACCTTGGACATATCGTTAATTAATTTGTCACTATTCCCATTTTAAGGGTTTTGAAATGGATTCGCTCCATATTGCTAAGTCATATTGACATTAACATGTTTCTTGATTTTATATTTTATATTTTATATTTTTTTAATTCGTTGTTAAGACTTTAATGTTGTATGATCTAGGTGGTAATGGGCTATATATATGTTTGAGATTAATTGTCTATCGTGTAATTAGGGGTAGCTATAGGATTAGTCCCTATAATTAATAATTAATATCAAATTATGGGCAGATTCTTAATTCCTTACATCAAACGGACTTGTGTATTTAGAAATAATGTGACCTTCTGCTCTTAATAGTGTTATGAATTAATTGTGCCTTCCTCTATTATTTGGCCAAGGACTTGTCTTTGTCAGATTGGTCAAAGGGTAGTCTGTTTAACAATTATGGATAAGCCTTTAATTAAGTCATCATCATAGATTCATAGTAATCAATTTTATTAAGACCAACTTCCAATGGTTTTTTTTAAAAAAAATAAAAAATAGGTGAAAGCTTGAATATGAGTTTTTTAGTACATGAATGAAAGGATAAAGAAAAAAAACATGGTAACTAAAACTAAGACCCTCAAGAAAAAGCTCCTTGTTGGCCAACACATTTGCATATTGAATCGTTTCACGGATAATTTTAAATAGCTATCTTCGCTTCTCTATAATGTAGCTCTATATTGATGGTAATGACTAGTCTCAAGATTATTAACGAGTCAAATTATATTTAAAGAATTAGACTCATAAAAGACATCCTTGTAGAATTTCAATTCGAAGCTACCACTAAATCCTAGAAAATTGCAAGAAGTTCCAAATAAAGAATATTTCCAGAATTAGCTCTACCTTGTAAACTAGTAATCCAATTAGTAGAAGAATCACGAATGACACCTCCAAACCCACCAAACGACTTAAATATGCAAATGTTGCACATTACACCTATACAATTAAGAAATAGAAATAGCTGCTTAACATGAGACGATTGAATACTTCTCAGAACCCATTGCAACACAGGAGAAGCAAGATCTAGGGTGAAACCCTAGATGCAACCACACTAGCTAAGAATCTTCTATTGAGAAATTGGCGTCTAACCCTCATCACATTGGAGGCAAACCCACAAGCTTACAGATGCGTTAACAACCAAACAAAAAATTTAATCTTGTTGGGATCCTTTAAGTCTCATAATTTAGACGATAATGGATTTCTATTAGCTCCAAGATCACGAATCATTGTCCATTTACAAGCTTTCTTAGGATTATAAACCCCTAAAACCGATTTGCAGCATATCCAAGTATCTAAACCCGTTCCAAATATAGGAAAAAGCATATGACTAATATCTAACTTAACCAAGATACCATCCTTTCACAACTTGCGAACTTGTAAGTTTATATAAAAAATATGCACACAAATGGATCCGAATTGCATAATGGACATTGTGGCCGCCAAGTACCATACCATAATGAGATGTTGCCATTTTTAAAATGATAATCAAACCCAGAGGCGGAGCTAAACGATAGTTTTTTTTGGGGGGGGAGGAGGGGAAGAGACAAAGATTAAAATTAATCAAAATTTTAAATTCTATTTTTGTTTAAGTAAAATACAAATATACTTTGTAATATTAAATACACTGATAATTAACACATTTAAGAAAATTTATCTTTTTATAAAAAAAAAATTCACAGTTTTTAAATGTTAGAGTGACATGATAACCGGTGACAATCGGACAAACCGGTGCGGAGCAGTGCGGGCCGTTTCCAGGAGAACCAGAGCGTGCCTCTTAATCACTAAAAAGGGAACAAAATGTTCCCAAGAAGGATTGAAGCCACGACCCTAATAGTAGCCATTGAGCTAAGTTTTCATTTGAATTATACATGCATATTAATATTAATATATATATATATATATATATATATATATAAAATATTTTTTATAGTTTTTCTAAATTTTTCAACCAAATTCATTTGTCGCCTTCAATTAATTTTAGTCAAAGTTACTAACATTCATATTAATTATTAATGTATATGATTGATCTTAAAAGTAAATTAATAATTAGTTAAGCTGTTTTTTTTAATTTTTTTAATTTATTTCGTATATATAAACATAAATATATAATTATATATAAATTATTCGGTTCAGCGAGTGACCCAGTGACCCAATGACTCATGGTCTGTCGGCCAAGTCAATGACCGGACTGAGTTTTATAACTATGATTGGACCAAACACGCTTCCACAAGATTAAACCTATTTGAGTAGAAAATCTGAGATCAGATTAAGCAAATGCCAAATAATAATTTAAATCAATTAAATATTTATGAATTTGTCAGTTGTTTTATATTCATATAAATAAGGACTTGTAGAATTATTTTTAGGTAAATTAAATTGAGTGGTCCACCACTTTAGGACCTGGCTTTGTAAAATATTACTCATTAAAATACCACTCTGGACTAAAATGACTAATTTTTTTTATAAGTCAATGACTAATTAAATTGACTAATTCTTTATCCAATCAAAGCCTAATATGATCGATTTTATAAAGTCAAAGACTTAAGTGAAATTTTGATAAAGTTAAGAATTAAAATGAAACACTCATACAATCTAAGAAACTAATTTGTGTATTTACACAAATTAAAATATAAAAGAGGGAGTTCATACACATTTTAAAGTGAATAAACAATTCAATAATATCATAACTTATATAAATAATACCTTTTAACAATTTCAATAATAATTCTGATGGAAGGCCATCCCAAAAATTAATGTGGGACGTTCGATAAAATTATATACATACAAATAATTTTTTTCACAATACAGTGGCCAAGACTCCCCAAAAGGACAACTACCCTCTGTCCCTTGTCCCTGATAAACCTCTCTTGTAAAATATGAGCCATCAAATACCTTTCCAAATAAAGGCACTAGATGAAGGAGAGGATTTTAAGTTGCATTCCTCAAGAGGATTTGAAGAGCATCACTAATTTTATTTTATATATTTGTAGTGATATTCTATCATAAAAATAGAACAAGCTTGTTACTTTTTATCTTGCATGTTTAGTTAGTTCAATTATAATCTTTTTTCCTATAAAAAAACAAGGCCGATCGATAAGTTGCAAGAAAAAAAAAAAGTAATAATTATTGAATATATGGTTTTTTTAATACATAGAAAGATTTGAGTTTATAAATATGAATTAAAAAAGGTCTCATGTAGTTTACTTGGTGAGTGCATAAAAAAACCTATGTGTGTCTGCGGTGTTCGATCCCCAATTATACAGAGATATAGAATATCATCCTATTGTTTTTTATATCTGAGTGTTTTTTTTTTTTTTGATGGAAGTGATCTTAGATCAAAACTAACAAGTTTAAGACAAATCTAAATGAATGTTTAGATATTGAGATGAATTGTTTGTACAAAGATAGAACTTGTGACCTCATTTGCCAAAAAAAATATAGGATTGATCTATTTCTTAACTTTAACTCCACCTTTTGGGCTTTTTGTGGTTTTTTAGTTGAGAAACTTGGCATTTGGAGATTAATATTCGCACCACCTGTTTAAGTGTATATACTGCTCGTTTTTGTTATTTTTGGCCGCTAAATCTTAGAGATTCCAATTTTTTTTTTTTGAAACCAGAGATTCCAGAAAATACAATTTTGAATGTAAAGGAATGGTGCAAGTAGTATAAAATGGTGCAAATAGTATCAACCTTAACATCTCGATCCCATCTGATTCGGTTTATAAATTCTTTGGACCAATGTTATATATTTGAGGGAGGATGAGATTAGCACCATCTTTATTGGGAGTGACACCATCCTTTTTATATGTAAGAATCATAAATTTATATACTAAAAAGGATGGTACCACTCCCAATATGGATGGTGCTAATCATAAATATTGTTTTGCATTGGCATAATTTTTCATAACAAAATTCTATTTTATAAGTACTTTTTTGAAAAGCTTATCTAAACAAGCTCAAATTCATGACGTAGGTTGCTGAAGCAACATCTTTTAATATAGATGTCCATCCAGTTTGGGGTTTGTTTGTTTGTTTGTTTGTTTTTTTTTCCTTTTGGAGATTATTTTGATGTGTTAATATGTTAGTTATTGTTCAAGACTATAGAAGATTTACATAGTGTGATAACTTTCCCCATCTAGTCATTGGATTATCCAGGTTAATTACATATGTAGAACATATTATAATTTTTCTTTTTGTTGATGTCACACATAAAGATGTTTTAGTTTTGCAGCGTTTGCCTGTATGCAATTGTATTCCATCGAGCTTGTTTAATGTTTGTTACTTACTTAGTCTAGTCCATTTATTTTGTTATATAAGGTTTCTATGCACATTCCATAGTATTTGATAGCACGCAATAGCAGCATGATTTCATCGTGGCAAAGCGTCATGCTCCTTAGTCACGACTACAATAGGGACGTGAATCATGTTAATTCGCAGCTACTAATCTATTGTGTCTAATTTATGGCCTTTTTAGTGCAAAATCTCGAAAAAGGGTTTCATTAAGGGTATTTTAGATTTCGAGTCCTTTATTTTTCAAAATACCCTAATTTCTCTCCTTTTTTTTTGGGAAAAATAGCGCCTTGTGCCTCATTGCTTTTGTTCTTCTCTCTATTCTCTCAGAATTGTCTCTACCTAATATTTCCTTCTCTCTTTTGCTCTCAAAACTGTGTCTCTCCTCATCTCTTCTTCTCTCAAAAGCTCACGCTTTGCCTTGTCTTTTCCTCTCTCAAAGCTTCTTCTTCTAGTTTTGTTCTATCAAGCAACAACCTCATTTTCTTTGTTCTGTTTTGTCAAGCCTCACCCTCCTTTACTCAGCAGCACACCCCTGCCTCTATTGTTTAGTGAGCGCGCCTTTGCTTCTTCCTTTAACCATTTCCAAAGCTTCATCATCTCAAGGAGCAACCCAATTGTTGGATGACTTTGTGGAATTTCTTGACGAAGAGTGTGGTTTAAGTTGAAATTGATAATGGAAGCAATTATATCTTAGTGCCTGTTTGGATAGAAGTGGATTCACGTTAACGTGGATCCACTTCAACGCTACTTTTTGTTGCGTTCATTGGATCTGCTTCGGATTATGTGCCAAATTTATCTCAACTATTGATTTATCTATCTTAACGTGATTTAACGTGATTCGACGCCAATCCAAACACACACTTAGCTAGAAAGGCTCTAATTTCAACCTATTATGTTAGTATAAGACACTTGTTTCACTGTTTTCTGTATCCAGACGTTGATTTGGACTCAACGTTATTCCGTAGAGAAATTGTTAGAGTCCAAGAGACCAAAGTTTTTTGGATTTTCATGTGCTGCCCATTGAATTAAATTAATGTTGGAGGACACATGGAAGATACAAAAGGTGAAGAGAACCAAAAAAAAGAGGAGTGGAACTTGTTGGCTACATCTACATCCATTCTTTGGCACTCCATGTAATGAGAAAGTTCACAAAAAAGATGGAATTGGTTCGGCACAAGGTTACAAAGTTTTCAACTTGCTTCCTTACTTTGCAAATGTTGTATAACTAAAAGGCTAACTTTATAACAATATTCAATTATGAAGATTGGTTGACAATCAAGCCATCAAAGGAAGCTAAGGGTATAAAAGCCATTGGTATTGTTTTGATGTCTTGTTTTTGTAATGATGTCACTTGTGCATGTGTTGAGGTTTGTAGACAATGAAAAAAAGTTAGCAATGAGCTATATCTATGAAGTGATGGATAAGGCTAAGGAAGATGATTATCCAAACAACATAACCCATTACATGTGTTGGTTATTATTTGAATTTAGAGTTCTATTTTTTAAATTCTACAATTGAAAATAATGGTGACGTCACCTATAAATTGCACAAATGCATTGAGAGATTGACTGAATATAAAGATGTAGTAGATTCAATCTCATATGAGTTGTGCAACTATAGAAGAAATGAAGAAGAAATGAAGACTTTTTCAATTCTAAGGATACAATCCGGCAAAGGACTTCATCAGCTCCATTAGTACCTAATTTCAAACTTCTTTTTTACTTAGTAACTCTAAGTAAAATGCTAATTAATTTACTAAACGGCAGATGAGTGTGGAGAACATATGGCAATTATGTGCCAAAATTACGAAAGATTGAGGCCAAGGTTCTAAGCTTGACTTGTAGCTCGTCTAGTTGTGAGCATGATTGGAGCATTTTTTAACATGTAAGTGTACTTGTTATGATTATATAAAAAATTTACTTGTGATGAATCATGAAGTTAGTTTCCTTTTTTGGATAATAGATTCATTCTAGGAGGAGGAATAGGAGGAGGAATAGTGAGCATCAAAGGGAGCATTATAATTCTCAAGATTCTATTGATCCTATCATTCTTAATAATATTAATGATAGTCACAATGAGTAGATGATTGGAGAAAGGGAGCCACTTGATGAACCAGTTGGTAATGAACTTGTTTGTGATGATATACATTGACTTGAGGGGTTGTTGGTAATACTATGGGTGTTAATGAGCCTATTGTCCATTCTAGGCCGCAATCAAGATTGTGAAAAGGTGATGGAGGTGGCAACTAGTCATTCTCTAGGAGGCTAAAAAGACTTGTGCAATTGAAAGAAGAGGAAGAGGTTGGATTTGAAAAGGAGGCCTTTGGCACTATTAGTGATGAGTTGCAATGAAGATAATAGCTCCAGAAAACATAAAGTAATACTCCTTCCGTTTTTTATTATAAGAAAAAATTACCTAACTCACACTCTTTAGGAAAATTAGTTAACCTCATTTAATTCTTTTTGAATCTATCAAAAAGTCAATTTGTTTTTCTAAATTACCTTCTATTAAATTACTCTCTCCTCTTCAAAACCAATGTAATAAATGAGAAAGTGAATTGAGTGAAGGATATAATAAATAAATTTTCATTAAATGCAAATAAAAATAATTAAATTTGCTTATATTTAAAAACATAGTAATATTAAAAAATGTATTTATATTTAAAAACGGAGGGAGTAATATTTAGGGGACAAAGCTTAAAAGCTGAAAGAACGAAACAAAAGAATCAGAGTGAGCAGTGAGCGATGAATTGACTCAATCCATAGCTCCTTTCATGAAGCAACTAATTAGGGGGATGTTTGGTAGTTTTATTCGGAAACAAGTTAGCTGGGCTTTGAGCAGAGGTATATCAGTATATGATATCCCAACAGCAAAACAAGTTATAAACAATATCTTCACTTTCGGTTTTTTTTTTTTTTTTTGACCAAAACCTTCACTTTCAGTTGGATTCCTGATTAATCACTTTTGCAATAATTGAAACAGATGTGGCCACACAATGTTAGATAAAAAAATGGTTAAGGGGGGTTTGAAAATATGCAAAGACCCTTAGAAACACCTATAAAGAGAGTTGATAGTATAGTCTTTAGTCCACTAAAACAGCGTAAAGAGAGATCTAAAAGGACCTTAGGAGATCTCATTAAACAATATCCTCTGCTTAATGACTTTGTTTTTTATCCATGTAGCCGCCCGACTCCACCTATGGAATAAAGACTAGTTGTCGTTGAAATGGTTAATGCAATGCAACTTTAAGCATGAATCCGTTATTCATATCTTGTTAGAAGTTTGAATCATCTAGTGTAATGTCACTTGAGCAATATTCATGTTTCAAATATGTAGGGAATTGAATTTCTCTATAATACGGATTCTGTTTTTTATCTGTCTTATATTTTATATCTGAATCAGTTTAAAGAACACAGATGTAGAACCTAAACATAAGTAATCCAAATACTTGTGCATTTTATTTCTCCTCATGATGGAATTTAATTTGAAGTTTTCCTAATGCAAAATCTTTTTCTCAAATGGGGAACCAAAGGAAACCCAAAAATCAGATACAAACTCAACAGTAACACTAAAGAAGTATATAAATTTGGTTAGAGGAGGGGGAATTGGCATTCTTTTTTACCCCTTTCACACCTAAAATTAAGCTTCTCTTTGTGTTTGATTCAACCACACTACGATTTCAAGCGCGCTTTTTCCTCGCGATCGCAGATCTCTTGCCAAGAGCTGAAGAAGTTTTGGAGGAATGTGTAAACAATCCTCTAAGAGTTGCCAAAACACCCAAAGCCAGGAAAGGGAAGTAGAGTGTTAATAGCTTCTCAGAGGCCTTTTTTGAAAGCATCATTTCTGATAATATAGCAACCTGCAACCCACAAACAACAAATGATTTAAACTTGAAAGAAAGATATAGTGAATTTTTTCTAGTTGTTAGTGCATTTTTGGACTCTTATAACCGTGGTCTGAACTCTGAAATACGTAAATTGAGTTTTGTCTGAAAACATGTTTGGCAAAAATTAAGTTGAATTAAAATTTTCAAAATGATTTTGGGATGTGAAAGAAGTTACTTTTCTTATCTAATCAAACCATGATTTGAAAGCTATAAACCAAACACACTTCAGAACCCAGATGCTCAAAAAGTGTAACAAAATGTCATTTTCACACCATCTATGAATGAGATGGAATGACATTACACAAAGCCAAGGCAGAGGTGAAACTCAAAACTAAAGAGGGTTATGCTCTAGCAAATGTCAGTATCCGACCTTTGGCCCCATTTAATATAACACGATGGTAACCGTAACTGGTCTAAAAGCGCAACTTCAAAGCTTGATCTTAACCATAGGATCTGATTATATTTATAATCTCAGCTAGAAAGTTACATAACCCCAAATTTTGTTTTTGTCCTTATATTCAGAAAACAAACTTCATCACTGATTCAACACCATCTAACAGCTACAAATTCCAACATAACAACAGAGAAAAATGGCCATTTTTTCTTGGTACCATGAATCTAATAACAAACAAAAGATTACAGAATCCATCCATATAAACAGTTGTGCTATGCATCTCACTCAGCCATTAAAAATATTTGCATTTTCTCTCTTTCCCACAGAAACTAATCAGACCACATTCATCCACATTATTACAGATTACAGAATCAATCCATATAAACAGGCGATCTCATCCATCCAAACAATTTTTCTCTTAAAAAAAAACAAAAGGGGTTACTAAAAAAATCAAAAAGGGGGAAACTTTGAAAGAGGAACACAAATTCAAACCAAACATACCATGGAAGTGGAGACAGAAACACCATAGATCAAGCAGGTGGTGGAGAACCAAGGCTTGGAAGCGAAAATGGCGTAAAGGTTGAGAAGAGCGAGAGGCCATTGGAACAAAATCTCGAGCCAAACAAGCCCAACGAAGAAATGGGGTTTTTCAAGAACGAGATAATCCTGATACTCATTTGTGTACCAATTCTTAAGATCAACGAGTAAATCAGGGAAGTAAGAAAGAGGAAGAACAGTTTGAGCATCGATCAGAGGAACCACAATTGCTATCAACAGGAAGAACAGAAGCAGAATTGCATCAACGAGCTTCAATGCAACACCCATTTTGAGATTTGTTGATTGATTGATTCAAATGAAGATCGGAAGAAACGGATTGGAGCAAAAGAGGGATCTTAGGTGTTGGAGGAGCCCTGCAAATTTTACAACACTTTGAATAATTTTCGATGGAAGAAGGTTAGATGGACGGATCCTCCTTTTTTCTGGAGAAAAAAAAAATGAAAAATGTTTTTCCTTCCCATTTTTAGAAATCTTTATAAACTTCCTTAAAATAGAGTGATTTTCCTTTTTAGGATTTAGCATAATTATGTTGTAGAATATAAAATGTTAAATAAATTTATTACATATTTATCAATATCAAAATAAATTAAAATTTAATACATAAAAGTATTATTATAAGAATACATAATTTACTATTCAAATGAAAAAAAAGATTACATAATTTAAGGATTAGATTAATAAATTTATGGTTTATAAGCAGTCAAAAAAATTTTAATTATGATCTATTAAAAATTACAAAAAAATACTATGTTTTTGCCAAAGCTTGTCCATATAGTCAAAGGTGTAATATGTATATTATTTAAAGGACTTTCATTCAGATTATTAGGTGCATAAGAAAAAAAAAATTAATGATAAAAAATGGTAATAAAGTAAAATACATATAAATATTCGTATTTATAATGCAATGAATATTTTTAAGGATTCTATTAAAAAAAATAATTTTAAGGATTTTGTATTTGACTTTTTAAGTTATATATTAATGTGCAAAAATAGAAAATTTGTTATATAGAAAACATAACATGTTTTAATTTGAACTAGTAACAGGCACACGCCCAGGACCGATCCAGAAATGTCTAGTGGGGTGGGGAGGGGCCGAAACGTAAAATGACAATAATGAAAAATATTATGCATATAGATAATTTATAATTAAAGAGAAGAAAAAATATTAAATTTTGAAAGAAAAGTAATAAGAAACATCAAATCTTAAAAGAATATCTATCGTCATGTGTATTAAATTTTTTATTTTTAAATTTATTATTCTTATAATAGTTCAAATTTAATATTTTGTTATTAAATACAAGAAAATAATAAGCTTTTAACAACACCAAAATAATAATAAAAATAATTACAAAAGTTACTGAAAATTAATTTTTTGGGATAAAATATTTAAATATTACTATATATTAACATATAAAATAATATAAATTTATATTTTTAATATGTGTATAACTTTTTTAAATAGCAAAATAATAAATAAAGGAGAAAATAAATGATAAAAAAAGAATTTAAAAATGAGAAGAAAAAAGTATAAGAAACAGGAAAAATGAAAAATAAAACAATACAACCCTGCATAGGAAGGAAAAGGAGAAATTAAAACAATAAAAGTAAAAAAAACACCATCCTTGAATTTGAACACAATACTCGAAATTTGGTTGTTTTAGGGACGCATCACAACCATTGCGCCAATTACTTATTTGGAAATGTTCTTACAAATGCAATATATATATAACTAATATTCCTGGAAGGGCGGGGGGAGGCAAGGCCTCCTTGCCCCCCTCTAAATCAGTCCCTGAACATACCCATGTTTTGCATGGGGTTTAATTGTGTAGTTTTATGAGTTGTTTATGTGTAATATTAAATAATACGATGCTTAGTGTGAATGATATATATTATTGGAGTATTCATCCAAGTTCACCTTGGATTACCATTAAGTCATCCCAACACAACAAGCCTCATCAGCCAAGGGCGGTTGGATTGTTCGTCCTAGTTCACCTCAGATTACTATTAAAATATCCGACCTCAACCTGAGATCTCCTTGTTGCGGGCTCAAATCCAAATCAACACACAAAGATTTTTCCTTTAGACAGAATCACGGATTCTCCTCCCTGTCCGAGACCTTCACATCAACATTGGCAACCCGTATTGGCGGACAACAAATTTATAAAACTTAATGTACAAGGACATTGATGAGTGTAAAGGCCTGCACTATAAAAGCACGAGAGAATTTTTAAGCAAGGCATGTACACAGTATTATCAAGATAACAAAAAAGCTCAAGCAATAGATCATACCAGAGTTGGAGCATTGTTTATTTGACTAGTCAATTATTTAATGACATATATTATACGACCCAAAGATGATTTCACCTATAATGTGCTATTGTACGAGTCCATCGCATCGGTTCAATTCAGTTTTGATAACACCTTGGATTACCATTAAGTCCATGCAAGAATATGAGGAATACTAAAAGCAACTAGCACGAGCAATCATCTTCAACAGAATTGTGAGAATCAACATTCATGCTCAGCAACTAGTTTCAATGCTTGGATGCTCATTTTATTTCACAAAAGAAAGTATAGTAGTCTCCTTTAGTAACACCAAAAGGTCCCTTGTTGATTTTGAGTATAAGGAAGAAAAAACAAGTTGAAAGATAAGATACTATTTTGGTGGGAAAGTGTATGATTTTTGGAATTCATTGTGAACTTGAAATTTTCTGTTAATCAAAAGTCTCACATGTAGCCATGAAATCAATTAGTACAATTAACAAGCCACCTCACTGGTCAGGAATCTATGGCTCGCTTGGAATTAGGAAAAATTATTTTGATGGATTAGGTCTTAAATTAATACAAACTATAAGGGCATTTTAGGAAAAAAGGGTATATTCATCATATCATTAATTGAAAAAATATCATTTATTATGTTTTATTAATATGTGTGATACATGTCTCGTGTCTCTTATAAAAAGGACCGAAGGGAGTATTATGCATATATGATGTTTTTCAGTGGATCCATGTGTCAAGCATGTGTTGCACCACATATAATGACAAATCGAGATTGTAACACTCCAAATGCATGTTCCACGCCCTTTCTTGTTGCCTCTTGAAGTTTGGAGAACAATATATTCTCTTTTCTCCTTGTGCCATTGGGATGGTATTGACTAGCTCTTTCCGGATAGATACTATCTGCTAATAGTATTGATGGTAACTATTTAGCATATTTATTTTAAGTTGTACCTGAGGAGTGTAAGTAAAAATACAATCTCAAGAAGGGGGTTGAATTGAGACCCTGTAAAATTTTGGCATGTTCAAACTTTCATATTAAGGAAGGATAAAAACAAATAGACTTGGATTTTTACACAAATGCTTTGTCAATCTAAATGATTAAACCTCTTAGATTCAAAATCTGATATAAAGAGTTTAAAAAATCTAAAACCAAATCTAAAAATTACTTAGTAAAAGAGTAAGAGAAATATGAGTGACGTAGATATTTTATCTTAGTTCACCCATGACAAGCTACATCTCGTCCCCACTTAACCAAGTGAGTTTTTTTCACTATTTTTCAATCTAAAATACACTGAGTGTTCTTCTACGCTCTCTAGGCTTACCTCATGTATTCTTTCCTAAGCCTCTTCAGGCTTCAAGTAGTCTTTTCTAAGTCTCTTTAAGCTTATACTAGTTAAGTATTATTTCCCAAGCCTTTTCAGGCTTCAAGTAGTCTTCTCCAAAGCCTCTCTTAGCTTAGATGAACTCGCATCTCTCCTAAACTCTTTGTCTTGTATGGTTGAGTGACTCACTCACCAATCTAATGGGTATATGAAGTTTTTTTATGGGTTTCTCTAACACACACAGTGTGGATATAGAAGTTTAAGTATAAGCAAATGTAGTTACAAGATAATATAATCAAGATGGCTCTTAGTAACTACGGGGTTACTCCTAAATTTTCAAGTTTAGACTAAGGATAAAGCTTTAAGCTTCATGAACTTGATGTTTGATCATGTTTAGCACACTTTCCCACTTGTAGATCAAGGCTTCGCGTGTATTTATAGTCGCCAAAGGATGAAATAGTCGTTTGAGAACCGTTGGAGTTTTTCTTGAGTCATTTTAGCTTGAATTTCAAACTCTGCTGGCCTCCAAGTAAGGATGATGTCATCCTATACTTGTTTGATAGCCTTTGTTGTATCAGTTTGAGGTTCCATCTCAGCAAACCTTGTCTTTTGGATCTAAACTTACTCAAACACTTCTGACCTTGATCTTTTTCTTCTTTGAAACTTAGATTGATCCTGTTATGGTTAGATTCATGCTTCAGATTGAATCTAGCAACTTTGTGCAGTTGTAGGATCATCTATGTTCATGGTCTGAGTTCTGTCAGTCTGAGAATTTGAGCAGGATGCCCATCCTATGGTTGTACTTTTAGAAGTATTCATCTTTGGATGTGAGTTATGTTCATTTGTAGTGAGATCTTCTTGATTTGTGTTTTGCAAGTATGAAGTCTTTAACTTCTGATGTGAGTTTAACTCTTATATGATCTTCTAGATATGTGATTTGCTATATTGAAATCTCTTCGGATATGAGTTTAGCTCTTGTGTAATCTTCTAGATGAGTCGTTGCTTTTATGTTTCATAAACCCAATATGATTCTCTTAAGATTCTTCCAATATATGATCTTGATTTTTATTGTGTGAATCTTGTGAGTGTTTATCTTGAATTGATGGTTTAGATTAGATAATGATCTTCATGAAGTATTTGATCTCAACATATTTTAATCAGTTTAATTCTTTTGCGATTACTACGACCAATATGGTCGATATGAAATCATAATAATGTTGCAAATTAATATCACAAAGTGAAACTTAATTTAAAAGCTTGATTACATGATTAACGACATGATGTGAAATTCTATCAAGTAAAAAGATATAATTGATTGATAAAAATCAACAAGGAAAGAATACAAGAAAATAATTCATTTACTAGGAAGAAAAACTTCAATTACCAAAACTTTAAAACTGCGGGAGAAACAAAAAGGAAAAACAAAAGGAGATTACATGACTAAAACTGACATTATTTCAAAGAACATTTCCTTCCTAACACAAGAAGAGAGCACAATTCAATGATTTCTACACTCAACATTATATTGCCTCCCTTTCTTTTGTCATCCAATTAAGTAACCATACTACTCTCTGTACCAAACAGGTTCGTTTAGTGGCTAAATGAGTGAAACTTTAAATAGTAGCTCCTCAACTCAAATTTTTGGTGGGTGCTTTTCTTAATTGGCTTATATATATAAAAAAAAGAAAGTAACCATATTCTTCTCCTTTGTTATCCATTTCTTCTATTTCTCACTTGCCCTTTATTCCTTTCACGGTTGATTCTTGATGTCTTCTTTCCACATAAGTAGTAACATTTAATTCTCTATGAAAATCCTAACAACTCGGTTGCCCCCAAGAGCTAGTGTGAAATTGACTAACATCTCTGGTTGACCCGGTTGACTTTGACCACTTTCAAAATATATTTATACTTTTTTTTCTAAGTAATGAAAATAAAAATGTACAATTTAAAAGTCAATGATGGGCTCCCCAACTGTTAGATTCCTTTCCACCGTCCATGGTAGGTCAAAGAGTTTTGCTGTGATGAACTTGAAGATCTTGTTCACGTTGATGTTGTAGGTTGCACTTGAAAAAAACAATGTGGCATTTATGGCCTTTGCATATGCTCTTGCCTGTTCAATATGTCACATAATAATTAAATAAAAAAAGTAATATAGCAAAATCATTCTGACTTTATAAAAATATTCTGGCCTTTAATTTTGTAAAAATATTCGATTTGTCTCAAATTTAGTCATCACTAAATTGTTTTGGTTCTTGGCATTAATCACCATTAACAGAAAGCATATGTGATAAGTGAAGTGACATAATGAATTTCACGTAATCACTAAAAATGATGTCGTTTGATTTAGTTAGGAAAAATTAATTATTTTTTATTCTATAGAAGTTAAAAAATCAGTCATTTTCAAAAGTTAACTGTTACTTCTTTAGACTTATTTTCCTACTTCTTAGGGATGAAAATGATTGAATCTTCCCAACTAAATCAAACGACATCGTTTTGGACGATTAAGTGAATTCTAATGTGTCACTTAACATGTTATATATGTATTTCGTTAATAATTATTAACATAACAAAATTAAAATAACATACTAATAATTAAGTCAGAAACTAACAAAATATTTCTACAAAATTTAAAATTATGTCATATAATTATAAAGTCGAAGATTATTTTAACAATTTATTCATAAATAAAACATACGTCAAATCTTATCTTGTGATGAGATGAAACAAATTGAGGATTTTGTTGGATTCTATTCTAACATGGATTGCTTACGTTGATTGTAAATAAATGGGTATGGGAGTAAAGGTGGACTTGTCTCCCTTAGATTCAATTATCATCAAATACAAATTGTCTTATATATTCATAGTATAGTGGAAGGTGGGGTCCTCATTCACCAAAATATAAGAAAAAATTAACATGGGCTCTACCATGTCACAAATCAATCATCTTGAAAATTTACATCATTTAATATTGTTTACTGAAAAGAAAATCAATTTATATAGTGTGAAATCATTTAATAGTAGCATATGAAATAAGAATTGCTTAATTTTCAAATTTATTCTCAAATAAACATAAAAAAGTATATTTTTTTTAAAAAAAATAAATTAAATCAAACACACTATTGAAGTCAAATATTAGAATTCTTACCTGACTGGCGATGGTCCATTGCAAATCAATGGGGAGTTGAATGAAATCATCAAACTTGGTTCCAATCAAAACTGGAATTGCAGTCTACAAAAAATTAAACACACAACATTGTAATTTTTTTATTAAAAAAAAAATTACATTGAAAAATTCTTCTTCCCCAGCATCCACCCATGTACAACTGAATTTCATTTCGATCTCTAATAACTTTAAAATTTTAATAGAAGAGATAAGGAAACATCATTCATACGAGATTCACCTGATTCTCACGTAAGTGATTTTTCTTTCTCTCGTATAGCAGAGAATTTTTTTCATCAAAATTGAGATTAAACAGAGCAAATACAAGTACCTGATTCCATTTCCTAGCTTCTTTGTACCATCGTAGAACACTGAAATCAAACACCCAAACCAAGAAAAAAAGAAGTCCCCCCAAAAAATAAAAATGGTGGAAATTTCTTCCTCGATTAGCAATTAGCTCCCAAAAAAAATGTTTTAGCCTTAATTAATTAATTTTAGAATAACAATAATAATAAGGGGGACACCTGTTTAATGTGCATCGACTTGTCAGATCAAACATAATCAAAATTGCCACTGAGTCCTTACAAGCCAATGGAATTTGTTCTTCTGATGATTTTCCATCACCTGCACAACAACAACAATAATAATAATAATAATAATAATAATTAATAATAATTGCTTACTATAAATGGTTAATTAAAAATTAATGATCTTTTTTTTTCTCAAATTCATGAAATTAATTCAATATGGGATCTTGAGTCTTTCTCTCTCACTTTACCTTGCACTTCCCACATACGGTATGAAATTCTTGCTCCTCTTACAACCAAAGTTTTGTCCATTGGATTTTGTGCTTCATTCTCTTTCTCATCCCCAACATATTTCACCTGAAATTCAAATTAATTAAGAAAATAAAAGACAACACTAACAATTAAATCAAAGCAAATCAAACCAAAATTGAAAAAAAAGAAGAAGAATTTGATTGATTCAACCTACTTGCAAGCTAAATTAAAAAAATTGACAATTTAAAACAAAAATAGTGATGCTTTGTAGAGATACATAACACGTAAAAAAATGTTACATATCAGCATAATTCATAAAATTTAGAATTAGAGTTAATTTTACAGAACGTGAGAAGCTGAATGCATTGAAGAAAATAAAGGGGATCAAATCACACAACATTCGTTATACAAAATAATTTCGCAATTAAGAAAAGAAAAAAGAGTTAAGAACTAATAAAAAAAAGCTAGTTTTTTCAATTTGGTAATCACCCAAAAAAATTGACAATTAGAGTGAATGTTATAGAACTTGAGAAATTGAAAGCGCTTAAACAAAATTAGGGAGATTAAAATTGCGCAATAGTTATAATTGTGGATTAAGTAAGAAATTAAAAATTTCTGGCAATAGATATTTTGTGAATAAAAAATAGAATACAATTTAACAAAAAAAAAAGTTAAGAACTGACCAGAAAGCTGGTTTTTCCAATTTGGCAATCACCCAACAAGCTGATCTTCAAGGAAACCAAATCGGAGTCCAATTCATGGGTGTGAAACACGGCTGGCGGCGCCACCACCGCCGCCTCCATGCCAGGCTCGCCGGCGGAAGCCGCCGGGGAGGACAATGTCCGCGACGGCAGCATGTTGTACATGGATTTCCCGGGCTTTCCACCGGAGCAGATCAGGAAGCGGTGGAGGGCGCGGAGGATGTATCGCCGGAGCAAAGAAACACGGCTGTGAATCCGTCGCCGGAGCGTGAAGGAGTGGCTAACTTTCCGGCTTAACTGTGACATGTTTGTTTATTATTTTTTTTATTTTTTTTTCTTATATTTTTCCTTTTATTTTATTTTTTTTTTATAAAAAAATGTGAAAGTGCTTTGTATGTGTGTTTTTGTGTGAGGAAACGAAATGTGATGGCCTCAAGCGCAACGAGTGAGACTCTCAGCCATGAAAATGAAAACTGAGGTTGTGTGTTGTTTCATATTTTTGAAAGAGCAAGGGTATTTTCGGGATATCACTTTTTTTTTTTGCTTTTTTTAATTTCCTACGTTTTTGTTTTTCACTTTTCAGTTACAACTTTCAACGACTTTTTTGCAACCAGCAACGTAAGTGTCACTACTTTAACGCCACGGTTGACCGTTAAATTATGGTCTATCTCTATCCATTCCATTTCCACATTTTTAAATCATTTTTATTTATTAGTGGCTACAATTTTTCTTTCTGTGAGATTCAAGAAATACACTCATAAACCTACTCTCCACAAGACACATGACACTAGTGAATGTGTGAATTTAATTTTTTGGATTTCAGAATTCTTTTTTTCTTTTACAAGTTATATATTTAAAATTTTGAAACATTCAACTTGAGTAAGGTAATTTTTTTTACTATTTATTTCATGTTGTTTGTGTGATCTACTGTGTCGCAGTCATATACCTTAGTTGGTGAGTGCATAAGGACATACATATGTATGGGTACGGGATTCAATCCCCGGTCGTACTACTTTCTTATGAAAATAAAATAGTAATTTACTGAGATTAAATATTAACACTAGAATTTAATTTGTTTCTGTCAAATTAATTAAATTAGAGTCACCTTTAAAGAAAAAAATATTAATTAGTGTCATTTTTTATCAACAAGAGTGTTGCATAATACTAAAAGTAAATTAAGAGAGCCATGATTCAAGTCTGAAAACATATTAATTAAAAGGAAAAATTCATCTTCATGTTAAGGATGAATAAATTTCACCTCAATAATAAAGTGAGAAAAAATACTTTGAAAAAATAAGATATAAGATCATCCTTTTAGACAATATACACATTTTTACCTCAATAATTGATAGTGTTTATTTTTATTTTTTTTATACAGTGACATGTATTCTCTTAATTGCAATCCGAACATACACACTATAATAAGGCTAGTTCTCTTAGCAAATTTTTTTAAATTTACAAAGACTCGAATTCAAAACTTTCTACTGATAGATAATTTAAATTTTTTAAAATTTAATTGTAAATAATATTTTTATGAATAATTTTATTTGAGCTGAAAATATGAATTTGAAATTAGCCCTCTCAATAATATTTTTTTTATTTGTAACAGAGACTTTTATTTAAGAAAAATCAAACATATAGTTATAGTATTACTTAACCTTATATTATTTTTATGATTTGGCTTGTGTATAGTATTTAATAATAATTTAATTTAATTGAAAGGGTAGCATGATATTTAATGGATGAATGATATGTGTTAGGCTTGCTTTTTGTTGTTATTGATACGGAGATAGTGACTGCTGAATTACCCTACCACGTGGCATTGGTGCATAGAGAGTTTCGTGCCACTCTAGTAATCTATGTCTTCAATCCTTAACAAATGTCCATTGGAGAAAGGTTTTCAGTTTCACAAGAATTCTACCTAAATCATTGTGTTCTTTCTAAGTTGACAAAATCTAAATATAAAACTTGAACGATAAATGAATAGTAATGTTGGCAATTGATAGAGAATATCGTTAACGAGGGTATTATAAAACACTTTTTTCTTTCTTTTTTTTTTAATTAAGTTGCAAGGTAATTTATTAAAAAGAAGCTTTTGATAAAGAAGACAACATCATCGAACACGTGTAGCCATAAGAAACACGTGCAGTGGTCCATTGTGGATTTGTGGTCATTGGTGATTTTAATTTTGTAACTTACGGACGACTACCAACCCATGTTATTGAAAAAATTAAGAAATTAAAGGGCTGTTTGATTTGCAATTTTTCATTTTTTTTTTTATTTTTATTTTTTGTTTTCTAACATTTTATAAAGGAAAAATTGAAAATGCTGAAAATAGAAGTATTTTCAGTTGTTTCTTTGTAAAATTTTAGAAAACAGAAAATAAACTGAAAATAGAAAATGAAAATGCAAACCAAACAGCCCCTAATAAACCAGAGATGCGGTTTTGCAGATTTTATAACGCATTATTTTATGGGTCTTGATAAATCATATTTTCAGAGTTTTTTATTAAGGTTATTATAATTAAAAAATTAATTATTAGTATATATTATTTTCTAAAAAAATTAAAAAAATTTAATTTTTTAAAGATTTTTCTAACTTGTGCGCATGGGCACAAGATAACAATGATTAACAACCAATATAATTTCATTAAGAGGAAAATTATTAAGTAGTGGGTGCTATGGAGTTTAGTGGGTACACTTAAAATGAATCAAATCTAATCATTAAAAAATTTAATCTAATCATTGTTAACTTGTGTCCATGAGTACAAGTTAAAAAAATTCATTTTTTAATATCTACATTCAACTCCTTAAAAAGTATCTTTAAAGCAATATATATATAATAGGACTATATAATTTGATTGGGTTATTACTACCCCTAAAGTTTTTTACCCTTTTATTTGTTACACCAAATGTATAAAGTAATAAAAAATAAGAGTGAGTAAAGAGAATTGGAGATTCTATTTCATTTGAAGTATTGAATACAATATATAAGAGATCAATTTATAGATATAAACAAATTCAAACGAACTTATTAAAAGTTCAGTCAATTCAAATCTGCGATAATAAGCATGACTTATAACTAACTAGAAAATATGGACATTCATTAACTAAACATTCATGACATTTCACTTTGGATGTTCACTTTGAGATTGTGGCTTGTTAAAACTTGATTGAAAAATCTTGTGGGACAAAATCTTAATAAAGGAAAAATGTATATTTGCCTTATAACTAATAACTTTTCCTTTTTGAGAGTATGTTTGGTTGTTGTATAAGCCTGAGAGTTTGCCCACTCGGTGACTCTTGACAAGACCTTCCTTGCCACTCATCAGAGAAATGGTGGATAAGCGCTCCGAAAGGATTGATATTGAGTAAGTGGGCTTGAAATTTTCATCTAAATCTTTAAAGTTTGCAATAGATATTGTTATTATCTAATTTGTTTTCTTTTCATATGTAGTTTGATAGTAAGATGAAGAAGGTAGTGTCCAAAATTGACACGGTGACTCCTAATGGCTCACAATAGGTGGATAGGGAGACTAGGCTATCCACTTGGGCAAGACTATTGAAGGGAAGATCCACGACTGTCTTTATGAAATTAGGGATATGGCTTCTCATGTTTATTATTTTAGTCTTAAAAATTGAAAACACACCAAGTTGTCTTTGGAAGATCAAACGGATAAGTTTTAAATTTTTAAGAACTATAAAATTATGACATATGACCTTATTATGAGCCCCTAAAAATGCTTGTGTCATAATTTTAGCATTCAAAAGATTAAAGGTTCATTAAGTTTATTCTCCTTCAATCTTTCAATCACTCCAATGGTGATAAAAATATTTCAAAAACCTAAATTGATGACACTAGCATTTTTTAGGACCAAAATGATAATTTTTTTTTAAAAAAATTGAAAACAAAAAAGAAAACACCTATGAGCGGGTGAAACTATTGCTATGTATTTTATTTTATCTATTGTTACTCATATATAATTATTTTAATAATACTTATATAATAATATTTTAATTTATTAGTTAAAAATATGTGTTAAATTAAAAAAATATTTTAAAAGAAGTGTAATAAATATTTTGAAATGACGACAGACCAATCTCATTTCCAATGAAAATATAGAATGAATCAAGGAGAGTGTTAGTAATAGTGAAAAATTAGTATGAGTAATAGTATGATACTCTTGGCAAATAAAAAGGAAAATGATATATATATATATATATATATATATATATATTTTGGAATTTTTACCTTAAGCTAAATAATAAAAAAATTAATAACAAAAGAAGACCGTTGCATTAGAATATAGAGTAAAGTATAATAGAGTTACCTGAATTCATAGGATCACCGTGACGACTGAATGCAGCGGAAAAAAGGAAGGTTGATCACGGGTTCTCTATCCAAAAGCACAAGTGGTGATGTGGTCTTCCTCAACCAAACCTCTTTAGTCTGAAACTAGAACGCCTAACTCTAAATGGGGAAGAGTGTGCGGCATGACGACAGTTTGATGTGTTGGGGACCATCACCTCTCTATAGGCCTATTTATAGAACCGCCTGCTAGGGTTCCCATTGTGCCCACCGCAGGCTAGGCCTAGGTTTCCATTCATATGAGCCCACGTCAATATCAGAATGTAATCTAAACGGATTTCACGGTATCTCTACCGATTTCACGGTATCTCCAATAATAATTAGTAGAAATAAAATATTTCTAACAATTTCCCACTTGGGCTGCATATTAATCTAGATGATTATATTACTGAAACTTTAGGCGCGCAACTGTACGTTATTCACTTTAGATTACCCTTACAATCTGGTCCATCTTATGCACTAACTAGGAATCATCAGAGCTTTTGCCACCTGTATTATCATAGCTAAACTCCAATGATCACCATAGTCATTACACTTGATGACATAGATCAAACGTGGATGAATGACATGGAAATTACATGTTATGTGATCTAGTATATGTCTATTTCCAACCGATCCAACTTTATTTTGTCTTTATGAGATCAATAGTTCAGAGTAACTATAGTTAAACTGAAGTGTCATGACCAAGTAATGAGCTACAAAATGTGTTACAGTAGACTCTCACTATTCCTAGGCATACTAACGACAACCATGCATGCCAATTGCCCAATTGCAGCAGCCCTAATGATGTCAATGCCTTAGTGGAATGAACTATAACTTTGGAGTTCATTCCTTAACAGCTCAATACTTACAAAAAAAAACAACACTATGAACTTATTCCGTAAACAAAAAGAAATTTTGTAGTTGTAATTTTGTATACGACGAACTCCCATCATTGTAAGACCACACCTCCATTGTCACTGAATGTCTCTAGTATCTTATTAGACTTCACTGGCAATTAGCAGTCTTACAACAAAATTACATAGACTTTATGCTTAAAGGTACAATAGCGTTTGGGTTGGTTTTGTCTGGTCGGATTATTGGGTTGACCCCACAAAAAACCTACCTCTATATAATATGATACATCAATTTTTTTCCTCTATGAAATGGAGAGAGTCTACTACTTCCTCTTATCCTTAAGGCATATTTTAAAAGATTTTTATAATCTTTTTTACAAGGCATTCACCAACCTGTAAGAAACATTCAATTTTTCCCCTTATTTACCATTGTTATTAGCTTTGACTATTTCAACTATTTTTTAGTAAACCCTAAAATCTTTAACATTCTTTCACTAATTACTAGACAAACACTTTAATATTGACGAGAGAATGCCAACTTCCAACTAGCTATCAATAATATTTTAGGGTAAAATTGATACTTTATACCCCTTCGTTCTTTTTTATGTGTCTCCGTTTTGAAAAAGTTTTGTTCCTTTTTATGTGACTCTTTAGGAAGTCAAGAGAACATTTATAGCTTCTTTTCTTATTATACCATTTTTATTTATTCTCTCTATTTTTTTCTTAGTCTTTTAAGGTTATGCACATGAATTAAGAAAATAATTTGAGGTTAAATTTTTTAGGAGTATTTAGTACATAATTTCCTATTATATCCTAATTTATGGATAGTGAATCATAAATACTTAGTGGAAAGATGCATTTATTATAAGAGTATAAGTGGAAAAATAGTACTCCCTCCGGTCCTATTTATAAGACATTTTCAATCGAATTACACAGACCAAGAAAAGTAGTTGAGTTTAGTTAACTTTATTGGTTTTATCAAAAAGTGTATAAAATATCATTTTTATCCTTCATTAAATAATGTGTTAGCCAATTACAATTAAGGAGTTAAAATAGTTGATGCATTTAATGAGGGTAAAAAAGAAAAGAAGCAATAAATACATCATGGAAACTACAAAATGTCTTATAAAAAAGACCATAAAAACCTTCTAGATGGTGTCTTATAAATAGGACCAGAGGTAGTATTTATTAATTACTTATTGATATTCTAACGTGACTATCAAAAGTGAACAATTTAAAAAAACTAAAGAGACTAAGAAAAAAAGAGGAAGTATTATATTATGTACATTCACCAAATAGTAAATAGTTTAATGATTTTAAAGTTTCAATAAAGGTATAAAAAAAATTATCTCATAATTTTAACAACAACAAATAATATTAATCAATTTTCTTAATACGTATAATTAATTTTTGGGTCTTAATATATAATACCCCTAGAGCACTAGTTAAAGTTATTAGAAGTAAAAAAATAATCATAAATACACATTATTTTATTTCTCGAAATTACAAAAAACTACATATTCTAATACTTTTTTATTATATTTAACTACTTAAATAATATTCTTAAAATAATAAATATCATTTCTCTTTACTTTTTAACATACACATAAAAAAGAAAGAAGAGGGTACAATTTTCAAAATAAGACTAGAGAGAGGATAATGACATGCAACACCACATATAATTAAAAGGTCCCAAAGCTTGTCAGAGATAATTTGTTTGAATCAACATCATTTGTTGTACATTCTTTCTCATTGAGCCACTTGTCATGAATCTTTAATTTTGTAGGTCCCCCACTCTGAGAGTAGTTGAATTCAATGCATGCCACTGTCTATAATTGTCAACGACGCCAAGCCTGTTAGAAACAAAAGTTTATGAGGATAATATCCATCCTTAACAATGTTTATTTGGAAATTGGAATCCTCGTAAAATCTTTTACAAAACATTATTAGGATTAACATGAGCACTCATATTAAATTAAGAATTTAGTATTCAGTCTATATTCTACATTACTTTTTGTTTGATATCTTTGTATGAAAAAAATTCTACCTATTTTATCCTTGTATGAAAAAAAATATATGGATTAGTCTTTGTGAGTATAAGGGTGTATTTAAAAATAAAGTTTAATTAAGTATTTATATAATTTTTTTTTATTAAAAATAAGTTTATTTATAGATAAAATCATTAAACATATTTGAATAAGTTAAAATCATCTCTTGAAAATAAGCTGGAAATAACTTATAAAAATCTATAAATTATTTTTATAAGTTACAGATAAACTATTCAAAAAGCCGTCTAACCATTTATTCTACTCCCTCCATCCCATATTAAGTGTCGTTTAAGGTTGTTACACACAGTTTAAGAAAATGTGATTAATTTTCTTGTTTTTATATAAATAGTTGTCTAACTTCCTATTATACCTCTTATTACTCTTACTAATTAGTGGGTCACATCTATTAAAACATTTATTTAAAACTCAACTACTCAAAGATATATTTAGTAAAATATAAGGGTCTTGCTAAACAAGGCCTTAAGAACACTTGTTAAGGTTACTAGATTAAGAAAATTAATCATAAATGCACAGCATTTCGTGTCTCAGAAATACAAAAACTACAACTTCCAACACTCTTTTACTATATTTAGTTTCTTAAAAAGTATCTTAAGGGCATTGTTTGATATTTTTTAAAATATAATTAATACTTCATTGAAACTATAAAGTGACAAATAAAATGGGACAAAATTTTTTTGTAAAACGACACTTAATATGAAACGGCGATAGTACATTATATCATGCGACCTTAATAAAAATAGTGGGCATCATAACAAAACTAAACATTTACTTTTGTAATTAGAGTTGACAATACAATGCTACTAGGACGGGCCCGGCCTGGCCCATACAGGCTGTGGACTTTTTCGGGCTGGACTTAAAAGCCTAGTTTTATTTTTTTATCCAAAAAATGAAGTCCAAGCTTGGGCCTATGCGGGCTCTGGGCTTGACGGGCTGGCCTGAATTTTTTTCCCTTTTATTAAATGAAACTGCTTAAAAAAATGCGGATCATATATACGAGCATAGAGAACATAAAAAAACTGTCAATAAATAAGTTAACATATAAAATAAGAAAAAATATGAACAGGGAACAAAAATTTAAACGGAAACGGAAATTAAAAAGAGCACGTAACAGAAATTTCAAAAAGAATGCAATAGAACAGAGAACAACAAAGAAACATAAACAGAAATAGAGAAATTTCAAAGAAAAAAAAACCAAAAAAAAAAAAAGAACAGGTTCCGAGAAGAAGATAAACAGTAAATACAAAAAAATAAAACGATAAGCCAATAAGGGAACAGACGAAGGCGATTGGTGTGGCGGCGTTGCGGTGGTCAACAACGGTCAAGCGGCATCGTGCGACTGTGAGTGGTCAGCATGGACGGTAGTGGACTGGTGGCTAGGATTCTCTTTTTCTCTGCGTTTTCTTTTTCTTCTCTGCATTTTTTTTTTTTCTGTTTTTTCTTTTGAGACTGAGTTAATGAGTATGAGTATGTGAAATGTGAGGGTTTATTTTTCGTTTTGCTACGTCTATCACTTTTTTTTTGGACAACTGCGTCTATCACTTTGTCTAACTAGTGAGTGATTTTATTTTTTTAATTTTTTAGTGAAGTAGTGTGAGTGTGGTTTGTTTTCGTAAAAAAAAGTGTGGGTTTTTTGTTGAAATGGGCTAGAGTAATTATTTTTTGTGCTACGGGCCATGAGTCTATGAGTATCTTTTTTTAAAAAAAGACATATAATCGGGTAGCCCGAATCCAGTCGGGCTAGCCCTAACCGAACCCGATTTGGTAACAGGCCTATGTTAACTGGGCCAGAAAGCTCGAATTTTAAATATTTTCTATTTTTGAAGCACAGGCCCTATAAAAATTTGGGCTTTGCGGGCTGGCCCTCACGGGCTGACCCGATTTGCTGGCTCTACATGCAAGTCAAGAGTATAATATCGAACTGTATTAAATTTTATTGAAACTAGATAAATAAAACATGTTTTTAATAATTTCATTTTCTAAAAGCAAAAAATTAAACATGTTTTTTAAATCTTGAAACATGAAATAATGTTTTTAATAGATAAATTTTAAATCTAAAAACATTTTTCTCGAATCAAACAATTCAACAACCAAACAATAGATATATTTTTGCACATCCAACATGTGTTCATCTAGTGGTTAGAAAAAACATAACTTTAAATAGCAACTCTTCAGTTCAAACATA
The DNA here is from genome assembly GCA_037177725.1 of Cyamopsis tetragonoloba. Lineage (NCBI taxonomy): Eukaryota > Viridiplantae > Streptophyta > Magnoliopsida > Fabales > Fabaceae > Cyamopsis > Cyamopsis tetragonoloba. The sequence continues at coordinate 21,259,288 of CM074122.1, forward strand.
GGTGGATGCATTTGACTTATAAAGAAAAAAATATGTAGAATATTTTGCGAAAGATAATTTATTCTAGAGCTCTATGAATAGAGAGCTAGATTAGTCTAACAAGTACATTCGTTGTGCTTATTCATAACTAACAAATTAAAAAGGTAAAAAAATAAAAAGAAGAACAAACCACTTTTACAAGTACACATGATTAACTAATGCTAAAATACAGGTTATTCATCCCCAATTTTAGCTGTTTAGGCTTGTTGGCATGTTTTCAACATAAATTTATCAAAACTTATTATTTATAGTTGGTGTTCTATTCTTTTCATCAAACATAGCTGCAAGATCTTAAATCACATTAGAGATTCAATTCTTGAGAAGTGGCTCCTTCTTGTCTTCCCACTTGGTAAGCCTCCTATTTGCTTCTTCAACCTACAATAAAAGAAAAGAAAGTTTTCATTAGAAATAATCACTATATAATTGATGATTCTAGATCATAGATGATTATAGTAGTTACCTCTTTATTCCAATCCGTTCTAACTGTGATCCATACCAAAATAATTGTTTGCAAAATCGTGCCACCAAGCATTCCCAACCATATTCCCTACATAGACATCACCCTCTATATGAGCACATATATTTCCATCTTTTTATCATAATGTTAAATAAAAAACATTGGTGAGAAAAATAAATAACAAATAGATCAACATACATACCTTAGCACCAAATTTGAAATAGAAACCAAGAAGTGAACCAAATGGTATGCCAATCCCATAATAACAACCAACATTTACATATGCAACAAATGTTTGCCATCCACATCCAACGGCCACCCCTTCATATCATATGTTGTGTTATACAACAAGCATTAGTTTCAAACTTTCTAAGTGGAATATGAATATCAACATCACTTTTGAGATTAATTAGTAATCTAATTTCTGGTTAGCAAACTGGGATTTTGCCGAATGAAAAAGTAATTGTGTTTCACTTATAACAACATGTTTAGATTAGATGCGAAAATTAGATTATGTCGAGAATCAATTATATGTATAATCGTTTATTGTTATAATCAATTATAATATAATTATTTTTTGTTTGGGTATGTTGTTGAAATGTGATTTTGAAAATAATCTTTTATGTTTGAATGATATAAAAATTCTTTTTTATAGTAGAAATTTAAATGGCAAAACAAGAAAGTAGATTAATGCTAGAGATGTCAAAATGAACTATCACCCGTGAGCCAATCCGGCTCACCGGCGAGGTGGGTTGAAAAAAATGACTCATTAAGAATGAAGGTAAATTTAACCCGACTCTCTTAATCCATGATCAAATGGGTGGATGGGATTAGCACCATCCTTATTAAGAGTGACACCATATTTTTAGTATATAAATTTATGATTCTTACATATAAAAAGGATGATGCCACTTCCAATATAAATGGTGCTAATTTCATCCTCCATCAAATGCGGGTTTGGCTAGGTTAACTCACTTAACTCATCACTTAAAAATAAAAAGAACCTGATGGCTTTTCGCTAACTAATAACAACTTCCTAACAAATAACAATAAGGCCCAAAAGAAATCAAATCCTTAATATATAAGAGAAAAAAAATTCTTTAGCTCACTGATTCATTTAAATTCCCATTTCAGTAATAACTTTATAATATTTGTTTAATTAAGCGAATTATATTTTATAGTAGTGATGAATGATATTTTATTTTTAATTTGGTAATTGATGCGATTAATTTTTTCTTCAGTTTTTTTTTATTATTTAAGTGAGACAACCCGTTTAATCCACCAACTCGAGTGGGTTGAGCCTGGTTACGTTTTTCATAGCTCACTTAAAATGTAAGCCGAGTTGAACTGGCTCATTTTTTTGTTATCCCACGCCCCACAGCGAGGCGACCCGGGTGGCACCTCTAATTAAAGCTAAAAGCTTTTTCTAATAAGATCCAAATTCTTGCTTATTTAAAAAAATGTTTATATTGATAACAAAAAAATAAAAAAACTTTAATAGTTTTTTTCTTTTTTCTCCAAACACACACTTTTTAACTTTTTAATAGCTTTTTTTAGAAAGCTTTAGGAAATAATCTTTCCTAAACACACTCTTACTCTCAAATTATAGTTTAGGGCCCAAAAAAAAGTTGAGATATGTTGCGGGTTGCATCAATTGTCCCGTGGCGAAGGCTAGGTGGGCCAAGTCACTATCAAATCATGGCGTTTGGGCTGCTGCGCTCTTAAGTAGAAAGAGTTGCGCTTTGACTATCAGCTATAGCTTTTGACAATTGCTGAGGGGGAGATTGTTGCGGGTTGCATCAATTGTCCCGTGGCGGAGGCTAGGTGGGCCAAGTCACTATCGAATCATGGCGTTTGGGCTACTATGCTCTTAAGTAGAAAGAGTTGCGCCCTGACTATCAGCTATAGCTTTTGGCCTAGTGGTAAGCGCTCGATCCAACAAGATATAATTCAGTTTGATTTTGATTAAACATATTATTATTTACTCACAAAAATTAGTTTATGCATTTTAAATCATGTTTTGATAATCGAGACTTGAACTAACTACTTAATTGGAGAAATGGTGTTAAGGAAATTACCATTAATCTATCATGGTTAATAAAAAATAAGGGCAAGGAGGAAAGAGAAATGGAAGGATACAACTTCACTATAAATTTCAAGAAGACTGAAGGGAGGAAAAAATAAGTTACAAAAACCAAACCTAGTCTCTTCTGTTTCTCTTTCAAACTAAATATAAAAAGTCTATTTTCCCTCTCTCCAGTCTATTAAACCAAACACATTAACCCTTTGTTTGGATGATAGAGAAAGTGTGAAAGGAGAAATTGTGAAAAAAGAAAGAAGAGAAAAGATAAAATAAAGAAAAAAAATAGAGAGATTATGTGTCATTTGATTTGATAGAAAATAGAAAGAGAAAAAGTGTTAGTTTTCTCTCCTTGCGTTTAATTGAAAAGAAAAACTGAGAAAGAAAAACTTTTTATTGTAAAATATCAATTTGTATATCCTTGTATTATGTAAAAGTATGAAAGTGCAAAAATGGTCTTTTTTTATAATGACAATTTTTTCGAATCTCAAGAAGTTTCCTTTCTATTTTTGAGAAGAAAATAAAACATATGGATCCTACCATAAGTTTTTCTATCTCCTCAATTTTCTAATCTCAACCATAAGAAAGAAAACTCATTTTCTATGCTCTTTTTTTTTTCTTTCTCCTTTTCTATTCACACTTTTCCCCGACGGTAAGTGGGTTTTATTTTCCTTTTCCTCCCCTAGTTAAAATCTTGCTCCTTCCTTTGTTCATAAAAGAAGAAGAGCCCAATAATTCTGCCAAGCCCAACAGCAACAGCAGCAGTACTAATTCTAAAATAGAAAATTAATTTATAGGCTGTAAATAAATAGAAGATTCTAGTCCTATGAGCTTTACATTTGCAGATTTGTTTTTATCATTCTTTATTTATTTTTCTTGTCCTTATCCAATAGAGAATATACTCTGTATGACTGTATATATATTGTAATCATTGACCCATTCAATATACACAGAAATCAATTCATAATATTCCTCCTTTCTCTGTTTGTCGTGTCTTCCTTTTAGTTCAAACCGACACCCCCTCTAGTTAGTCATCATATATTTATGCAATATTGGCCTAAAAATATATATATATATATTCATAGCTTATTTATTCATATCAATGTAGCTTATGTGAGACATTGCTCTCCCATTTCAGGAGATGGAGCATTTACACTACTTCCTTTTTCAACAATTATATATTTCGAAATTTGAACTTGAGTACCCTCATCCTCACTAGGACTATGCTAATGACCATTGGTCTAATAACAATTCATTAGTATTAGGGGTGGCAAAACGGGTTGGGCCCAGCGGGTCGGCCCACGGGTCAGTATAAAATAGGCGGGCTGGGCTGACCATTAAGGACCACCAACCCAATGTAGCCCGACCTGCCTAACCCGCTAACTCGGCGGGCTAAACCACTGGCGGGTTGGGCTGGCCCGCGGGCTGGTTTTTTTTTGCTTTACATCGGAGCTTGAAATTTCAAGATTGAAATTTTTCAAAAAAAAAAATGGTCCAGTTCAAACAAAAAAATATAACTAGGCTAAAAAAACAAAATATTAAATACCTTATGTCCATAGTAAAAAAAAACAAAGTTTAAAGGTCTAGTTTTATAAAAAAAAACTGTCAATAGTCCAAAAAAAAGAAACAAGCAAAAAAAAAAGATTTTTCTAGTTTTTTTTTGTTTTTTCCTTGTTTTTGCTATGTTGACGGGCTGGTGGGCTAACCCGCAGCCTGTGCTGGCTTACAAAATACGGGCCGAGTCAATGTTTTGGGAGCATATAACTTTAGCGGGCTGGCTCGGCCCGGCCTATTTTATGGCGGGCTAAACGAGCTACTGACCAAATGGACCGGATTAACCCATTTTGTCACCTCTATTTATTACTAGTATACCTTACATAAGATAGAAGATCAAAGTTTGACTTATCTTTATCATCATGATCTTTGTACCAATATATAATGATTTAGAAAGTCAAATAAAAGGTTCTTAGTGTCAGTGTTGTGACATGATTAGGTAAATAGTACTCCTTCCCGTCTTATTTATAGAGAAGTTTTTAGAAGTTAATTTAAGTCCTTTTATAAGGCATTTAGCAATTTTATTAATTTTTTCTTACAAATTTACCCTTGCCATACTTCTTTTTCTTTCATCTATTGTCAGTATTATGCATACGTTGAAGATATAGGACAAATGGACTAACTAATAGGAAAATGTTTTAGGCTCTGAGCATATAGTAGTGGGTCCAGAGAGTAGTCTCATAGTTTTTAGTGTAAATGACAAAATAAACACACTACACAATTTTTCAAAAGAAAAATCAAACACAAACTAACTTTAACCAATTAAAATAGGCACACTTCACCGGATAGTTTTTATTTTATCTCAGTTTTTCTTCGATTGGTCTGTATGAGAGGACCATCATGGTTCAGGGACCATCTTAAACAAACTTTAAATTAAATATAAAATAAAATTAACAAAAAAATGGTATATCAAGATAACATAAAAAAAGTTATTACCGGATAAAACAGGTTGAATGCCATTGAGAACAACGGCAAGAGCAAGGAGGGGACAAAGATCAGAAACAGCAGCAGCAACCACTTCACCTTCCGTGAAGGCATAGCTAATGACATCTCTGAATATCAGAATTAAAATTGCAATAATAACTGATATTATGAAAGAAATAACTGTCACCACTATCACTGAAAATGCTGCTGATTTTGGATTTCCTGCTCCTAGTTCGTTGCTCACTCTCACACTGCACCATGTTTTTATACGTTGAAATTAAATATTATTTCAGATTACAAATTCATGTAAATATATGTTTAATAAAGGAGAATTAAAACCTGGCTGCGGCGTTAAATCCAACTGAGATCATGAACACCCATCCAGATATTGTGGTGCTGCAACAATATATATTGTATATAGGTGTTGAAGATTTGTATACCTTACTTTGATACAAAAAAAATGTGATTAAGCAGAAAAAAAAATATTTTCATTCATAAAAATTTGATTGATGAAATGTCTACTTAAATAGTTTTCTCAACACTCTAATTAATGAATAATTAATCCTTCTTGTTGAAGCAGAGTTCAATTACATATTTACATTACTTAAAAGTATTTTTAATTTTTAATATAATAATATTTTTTTTATTTTTTTTTTCATCTTTCCATCCTAATTCTTATTAAGTTAATAATCTTTTGAGCATAATAAGGCTTACTCTTCCAACCAATTTCATTTATATAATTTGAATCATAATTCTTTGACTAGAGTTATAGTGTGTCTCAACTACATCATCAACGCTCACTACTCTTATTGATATATACTCTAAGAGCATACTTTTAGAATAAGACCCTTTTAATTAAAACCCCTCTTCGCTTATATCAATTATTTATACTTAATGAAATTTTTAAAGCGGTAATGGTTGGGAGTATTATTCACTAATTGACAAGTTTTTCGACATGTATACACAACGACACATGGATGTGTGTTGTGCTCAGGTCCGCTGTCACTATACGAACATAAAGTACAAGGTCTGATTAGTGACCCTATTAAGAGTTAGGTCTTTGATCATCAATGGAGCTTTAGTGTGAAGGGTTATTTCTATGTGTATAGCTCATAAAAACATGACTCTAGCTATAATAAACGGTTAGTAGAATACAATTATTGTAATGATTAAAAAGATAAATTTAAAAATAATATATTAATTAATCTTATAACTAATATTTTCTTAATATGCGTAATTTACGAAAGAATTTATAAGAAAGATGAAACCCAACTAGGGAACATATAATTTGAAAGAAGATCATTTACCAAATAGCAAGGGAATCAAGAGCCAACTCAGGATGAGGAAGCAAGCCAGCAAGCAAAACCAGAATCTGAAAGTACCAAGTCTCAAGGCAGAGCATCACAGCAGAAGCAGCAGACAACTTAAAAAACTCAGGCAAACCAGAAAATGCTCCAAAAGTGAAACCTCTCCAAGTGTGTTTGCATCTTTCACTCTTCACAATGTACACAAATTGTGCAACCACAATGATCCACCATGAGAAACTCAAAACCAAAGAAGCACCCAACAATCCAAACCCTAATTTGTACACAACCACCCAACTCAACAAAAGGTGGATGAACAAAGTAGTTGTTGATATATATGCACTTGGAGCCACTATGCTTTGAGCTTGAAGAAACTTTTGAATTGGGAAATTAACAGCATAGGCAAAGATTTGAGGGATTAGGCCATAGACAAAAACTGCAGCTGCTGATGCAATTCTAGGAGACTCTCCTAGAAATACTAAAATGGGTTCTGAGAAAATATACATCACAGTCATAGCCACACCAGCCAATGAGAGAAGAATTGTTGATCTTTGCAAGTAAATCCCTAACATTTCAAACTTTTTTGCTCCATATGCTTGTCCACATAGTGTTTCCACAGCACTGCCCATTCCCAACTGTCCATCAAAATTAACAAGTATGAAAATAGTATGTGAATTGGAAAGATTTGTTAGTTTTCAAATTGATAGGCTCTAACCACTAATATGTCTTTCCCTATTATGCTTGTGTATAATGTATCAATTTTCTAAAGAAATAGAGTTAGTTTTAGGGTTTAAGTATGTTTGAGTCCCTAAAAATTAGTAAATTTTAGTATTAGACCCTAAAAGAATTTGTTTTTAATCTCTGGTTTTTTAAACATCATATGTTTTTAAACCCTAAACAAGGACTAAAGTTACATTATTTTCTTAAGGGTTTTGAGGTATTGTTTGGTATCATTTTTTATTTAATCCCAAGAGAATCACTAAAATCATAATTTATCCATATCTAGAACAAGCTAAAAAAAAAAAAATATAAAGTTAAGTGAGTTTTCTAGAAATAAAAAAAAAATCTAACAGATGGGTATTATCAAAGTTTTAAATTGCGATTATAGTCACGTTGCGGTTGTAATCTTGTTGCACTAAATGTGGTTAAATACAGTCAGATCAATTACAGTCAAATGCGATTTTGATAGCCTCCAAAACCTTTACGTTTCGGCGCATCGTCGCATTTCAGATCCAAATTTAAAACCTTAGATATTACTTATCTACGATATATTTTTTTTCTGAAAAAGTAACTAAAATTTAGTTCTCATACCACACAATAGCTCGGGACAATGGTTCAAGAACCCATAATATCTTAAGTCTTAACACAAACTTAAGACTTACTGAAAAATTTCCCCTACTTTTAGTAGTCATATATCCATATCCATTATTGGTTAGTTTACTCAGATATATTAGTATATATGAATATTTCTATTTGTAGTGTTATTAGTTGCATGAAACAGAGCAAAACAGAGAGAGTACCATACCATGAGTCCATAAGCAAAAACTTGAATACCAGTATTTCCAAGAGAAGCAGCAGCAAGTTCAAGATTTCCAAGATGACCAGAAAATATTTGAGTTGACATTGACATTACATAATTCACCAAATACACTATCACTGCCGGAGCAGCAAGGTAAAATAGAAGCTTAAATTCCACCCACGTGGCGGCTCCGAAGCGCTTCGCGAACGGAACAGAGGTGTTGGAGAGGATTCTCTCCAACTCGCCATCTGTTTCGTGCTTCGGTGAGTCACCAAGAGCTCCGAGTGGTTGATAATCAACAACTTTTGGCTCAGAAGAAGGATCCATAAAGAAAGTTGTTAGTGTTAATAGTGAGCCTCTTTGGAATGTGACAAACTCTAAATGAGGCCACAAGAAAAAATGAAGAGGGTTGTGTTTTCAAGTTTGAGATTTGATGGGATTATAACGGCAATGTAGACATGTTAGTGCTTGGCTAATGATATACAATAAAATAATATTCAAGACAAATATTAAAATTAATTAATGATAAAATTATCATTTTTTCTTAAAAAAGTTGAATTCAAGAATTTTTTGTAAAATTAAATTCATCATTAACTACGGAGTGCGTAAATCAATTGATATGGAGTTGTTCTAACTTAATTAGTGGTCTTGAGTTTGGGATATGCACTTGCGTTAAATACTTAGAGTGAGAACTTTGATGTCTATTGTGATCCTACCTAACTCGAACAGAATTACCTCCTATAAAAAATATATGTGGTATAAAAAAACAGAAAATCAATAAAAACACATTATTTAATTAAGCATTAATTTCTTACTAAAAAATAAGACTTATGCACAATTTAGTTTTTAAAAAATATATAAAATAAATTAATGATAATAAAATATAGAAAAGAGAGAGCTCATACATTCTTTAAACTTTAAAATAAATAAATAAATAATGCAATAATATCGTAAGTACATGAATAATATCTTTTCAATGATATAAAAATAATTTTTAATTATGAGATATTTACTTGTTGTAAGGATATTAATATGTTTTGAGAGTTCACTTTAATAATGACTTTACGGCATAATATCATTTTTTTTAAAAAAATTAAAGAGTATGTTAGATGCTGAAATTTAATAATGAATCGTCTATTTGACAAATTAGGGTTGCTTATTGCAAATTTCAGAGGGAACCAATGACTAAATACTAAATAGCAACCTACAAATTGAAGTATTTCATAGAAAATGCTTCGTAATTGAAACGAGAACGATGACAAACTATTGAGTTACTTCTCCGATAAAACACACAAATTTAAAATAGAAAAGTTTTAGATTTCAATGTTTGATATTGACTAAAATATGTTTATGGTCGCTCTAAATATTAAAATTGTTTCATTTAGTTCCTCTAAAATAAAATGTCACTTTTAGCCCTCACGAAAAAATTGTTTGGTTCCTTTGCTATAAACCAAATATGAACAAATCAATTTTTCGAGAAGATCAAACGGGAACAAACCAATTTTTCATAAGGACCAAAAGGAAATTTTTATTTTAAAAGGAACAAATAGAATAATTTCAATATTTAGAATAAACATATTTTAGTCTTTTTATTTTAATATTAATATTAATGCTTTTACTAGTATTAAAGATAACATAAGAATGACTCGAATTATTTAAAAAAATAAAAGTAACTCATTATTATTCTAACCTAAAAATAATTATAGGAAATGGAGGTCATTCCAAAAATATATATATAAATATAAATAATTATAATAGTGAAAAAAAAACACTACAAATAAATTGTTATTTATTATAATTTTTTAATTAACTTCCATTAGATTAGCTATTGTTAGTATAACTCTTAAAGATTTTTACTAACCGTCTATAAATCAATAGTATATATCAATTACTTATACTAACATATTTATGTCTTAGTAATTATATAGTTATTCGTTAGTATAAATATTATATGTCTACATTAACAAATTATTTCTTTTAGACAAAGTCTATAATAATTTTTTTTACTGAAGGAATTTTTATTTTTTACTTTTCTCAATGATATATGCATGAGTTGTAGTTTGTGTTGTACAAGATGTGGACACAACAATTTCTAGGCCTGATTAATAAATTTGGAATTGAATCTAACTCAATTTTAAAAGTTGGCTCATGAACTACACTTTTATATATAAACTATTATGATAACATTTATAATCGATGTGTACTTATATATAAACTACACTTTTATATATAAACTTAACTCATTATATACAAAAGCAAGCAAGTGGACTCCCTAAACATTAATAAGATTTTAATATTTTCTTAAATTTAAATTTTAATCGTAAAAATTATCTCATAACATAAATAAAGATTATCACACTTTTATATACTCTATTGTAATTGTGATAATACTCATAATCAATGTGAAATTTATATGTATAAATTGACGCTCAAATATAAAAGCACATTTGTACGAGAAAATATGAGTGTGTATCCTAAATTTGGAGTATAAGGTTTTGTACAGAAAAAAAAAAAAAAGGTTAAAGGTAAACAATTCATACATAAATAATTACTCTATTAGTAATAATGTGTGCTTGACTATGTTTGACTTACCGTTAAATGACTCTTTTTTTTAATTAAATTTAAATGACTTTTGGTTATATAGTATATGTTACTAAATTGTTATATCTGATTTTTATTTTTTTAATTGATATGATCTGTTTGCGACTGTTAGTTAGTTTCGAGTTCTGTGTTGTTGACGGTTGGTTTAATATTTTCTGGCACATTGTTATCTGCCACAACCTCACCCACCAAAACTTGGTTCATTAACGTAATTAAGTAAAATATTATATATTTGCTGATTAAAAAAATAAAAAAACTATATATTTATGATATGAGTTGTTCAGTCACAGCGTAATATTTTATATGATTTTTTTTGTGTTATTATTATAATTAGGGTGCCTTTGTACACACTTCATAAATCACGTGGGACTTTGTATACATTTTTAAAGTTTGAGACTAAATTACATGTGAGCTAAAAGCTCAACGTTTCTTTACCAAAAAAAATAATTTCAAGCTTAACCTATTATGACAATTGCACGTTTTTATATTTATTTGTAAGTTTTCAAAATATCGATAATAAATAAATTTTAATGGTTAACTTAGCGGTGTAAGGCCCAGCTAAGTTCATAGGAAGACGATCCACAGCGGGAGGTCTCATGTTTAAATCCCACTTATGCTAAATTATTTGGGGCCAGCGCCAGCCACGCAGCGCGAACGTGATTAGTCTTATTCTTAGGATGGGAAAATCCGTGATTATAAAAAAAAATAACGATAATAAATAAACATCATATGATGTATTATACAGGGGTTAAATTAGTTTTAACTCTTAAATATATATACTTAATTGCTATGTTTGAATTTTGGTTATGATACGTTGTGGGTGACTATTAGTTTGGAGTTCTTGTTAGCTTGAAAGTTAGTTTAAATTCTGAGATATTATTTAATTAATTTTACATATTCGAACATGTCCTCAATTGACTCCTTTTCTCATTCGGAAGTTTTAAACTGAAATCAATATATTACTGGGATTCGCGAATGTATGTAATAGTGTGGATGTTTGATTGGCATTTTTAACGTGATTTTAATTTCAAAATTATGTTCAGTTAAAATATATTTGATTGGAAATAAAAAATTTTCTTGTTCAAATAGGACTAAACTTAAATGTAGTTTATTAATTCAGTAAATTTAAAATAAATTATATTTATCTCTCCTGAACTTTTAGAATATTATATTGTTTCCCTATATGTTTTTAAACATAACACAGACTTTTCTTACATGTTTCCAAAATTACAAAGTTATCCCTTAAACGATAATAGCGTTAAATCTCTATTAATGTTATTTATGAATTGACAAATTAACCCTTCACTAAATAAAATAATAAAAGAAGAAAAAAAAGAGGCGGCGTAAAACCTTTACGCATTACGCATTACGCCTCTTCTTCGAGTTCCTTCCTTCTTCAACCTGTGTTGCTTCTTCAACCTTCAACCTACGCTGCTTCTTCTTCGACGACCCCTTCTTCCACCTGTGCTTCTTCGTCGACGTTGCTGCCCTCTTCCACCTCGCCGCCTTCTTCATGCTTTCAGTATCATGACAAAAACAAACTAAAATGAAGAACAAAAAATCTAACCAATCTCATGGGCAAGATAATAGTCAATTAAGATTTCAAATTAAAAATGGGGTTTTCTCTTCTCTATACTTGAATTTGATCTCGGAGAAGATGGGGAGAAACTAAAATTCAATCCCAACCCACAATCAATCCATTTTTAATTGTAGGAAGAGAGACAGAAAGACAACCTATAAATCGGAGACTAAGTTTGATCAAGATAGCTTGCTACCATTCAGATGCAACAAAGGCAAGGAACACGGCACGACAATAGAACGAATGACGTACATGACGATGGAAGCGTCTATCGTGGTGTGACCGAGCTTCGATTGCACATGAGAGACCAACGACATCCACGATGGTGGCGGCGTTCACTGACGGCATGACAGGCTTCAAGTGCGAAGGCGAGGCTGAGTTCCTTGGGAGAAGATAGCATTTTGTCTCTCGAGTTTTTAATTAAAAAAATATTAAGGGTAAAATTTTCTTTTAATAATTATGAGATCATGTGCAAGTTATATATCTGTTAAAATTTAACAGTCTGTTAATGTGAGAGATATTAATGTAACATAAACAAACTTTAAAAAAAATATGTTATGTTTGGAAATATATAAGAAGATAATATAATACTCTAAAAGTTCAAAGAAGATAGATATAATTTACTCATAAATTTATATGTTTACTCAACACCAATACATTACACGAAACTAGAAGATGAAAAAAGGGGTTTATTATAGGATCGGCTACGGCGTTTTTACGCCATTTGATTGTGACTTTTCGATTTAAATTATTTGATTGAGCGATCAAGATGCTTGACTGAATACCGGCGCTATAAGCCATCTTCAAGCACTGCTTTGTATTCTATAAATTCTCCTAAGGCATTTGCATAAATAATCTGCATATATTATTTTGGTTTAAATAACATGATTCTCGTTAAACAATGTCTAAAGTATACTTATTAAAGTCGTTAAAAGTAGAAAGATAATAAGTGTAAATTATTTCGTTTCTTAAAAATAAAAATAAAAATAATATTTTTCAACAATTTTTTTTATTACATTTAACTATTTACAAAATGTTCTCATGATATTATTTATCATTATTCAAATACTACTTCTTTCACCATAAATCGTTTTTCTTTATAAACTCAACGGAATCTTATACTGCTAAATCAATTCTTAAGAAGATTACATAATTATAAATTTGTTAAAGTTACATTTACCAAGTTTTTTAAAAAAGACCAAACGCTTCCGATTTTAAAAGAACGCCTAATTTATCCCCCCCGTCAAGTCAAGTTCTCTCAAAGAGTAAACTATCAATTTGATCCTTCAAAGATTATCATGTCACCAATTTGGTCCTCTAACGAATTTTGCCATCAAATTAGTCCTCCAAATAATACCTTGTCACCAAATTAGTCTTCCAAAGATTTATAAGTCTACCAAATTAGTCCTCCATCATTGACCAATTTGATATATTTAAATCTTTGAAAGACTAATTTGGTATACTTACACATTTTTAGAGGACTAATTTGATGACAAAACTCTTTGGAGGACCAAATTGATGACAAAGATGATCTTTAGAGGACTAATTTGGTGGCAAAATTCTTTGAGGAACTAAATTGATGACAAAATAATCTTTGGAGAACTAAATTGATAGTTAACTCTTCTCTCAAAACATGACTATCAAAGCATTCTAATTTGATTCTCCCAACGAGTCTATTGCTCTTCATTCGTTTTCTCCAATCAAAAGTTCCCAAATTCTCCTTACTTATACACATCTTATATCTACGACTTCAGATCTACTTAAATCTAAGTTACAACACTATTATATGAAAATATATATAACTCGGATAAAAAAATGAAAATATGATTGTGGTGCTACTGCTAAATTGACATTAGATATTGGGAATAGAGTTTGGGATTTGGAAGTTCCACCTCAACTATTAGTTCCTCATTTCCACAATGTTGTAAACTAATTTTCTTCACAAAACTTATTCCACTGCTTTGAATAATGAACAAATTTTTGGCCGTCATATTAAAATTCGATACACATACTTATTCATATATATATATATAAACTTATAACATGTTAGTTTAAAATATTTTAAATTAAAATTATTGAAAAGGGAGTAACAATAGACATAGAAGAGTGACAATAACTTCACCTCAAAATTCATGTTATATATCAATTAAATGCAATTTTATTAATTATTTCTTCCTTATAATTGTTTTCTGTAGCACTTGAATTCATCTCCTCTTTCAATGTTTGATTTTTAGACAATGTTTGATTTTTATTTTCTTTTACATAATTTCGAAACTGAAACTGCAGTTTTATTGGGCTTGATTCATAATAAATTGATTATGTTCCTAGATTGTCTATCAAAATATATTACAGCCTTCACATTCAAATAATTATAACTTTTTTTTTGAAGAACCTAAACCAAGCCAAATAAAGAAAAAAATAAATAAAAGAAAACAAAAGATCATAAAGTTAGATTTGACACAATCCCAATGGCTTGTAAAAGACACTATTATCTAAAGTGAGTGGCATACAAACCAAATTGTAAGGATATTTCTTTCACAATTTGGGTTTAGACCCAACTCACTCTTAAAAGTTAGCTTTTAGAATGAGAATTATCATACCCTTATAAACTCAACAATGACAAACGGGTGACCCTACAATACGGAACTAACAAACACCCAACAACAAATATGGAAGCCCAACAAACGGATTTAGAATATGCTCTGTACCATCTTACAATTTGGGTGTGGGCCAAACTCACTCGCAAAAGCTATCTTGTGGGATGAAAATTATCATACCCTTATAAACTCAACAATGGTCATATGACTACCCGATGTGAGACTTCTATCAATATTTACCTTAATTTGGCGTGAGTTAAATATATGATATAATTCAAATCAATAATGGATGCACAACTTTTTTACATTACATGCCTTCTCACTTTAGAGAGTTAAATCCCATTCAAAATCGAATACGGTTAATTTGTGAGAAGTGGCTGCTTCTTGTCATCCCACTTCGTCAACCTCTTATTTGCTTCTTCAACCTACAAACAAAAGCATTTTCATTACAATGGTTAGACTTTTCACAAAAAAAAAAAAAAAAAAAACTATACACTAAACAAATATTCGTTCTTCTTACCTCTTTATTCCAATCCGTTCTAACTGTGATCCATACCAAAATAATTGTTTGCAAAATTGTGCCACCAAGCATTCCCAACCATATTCCCTACACAAACACCACTCTCAATATATATATTCAAACATTCATTCTTGCGTTGTTAATTAATCAAAGATTTCCAATGAAAAAAAAAAAAAAAAAACATATATACCTTAGCACCAAATTTGAAATAGAAACCTAGAAGCGAGCCAAATGGTATGCCAATTCCGTAATAACAACCAACATTTACATATGCAACAAATGTTTGCCATCCACATCCAACGGCCACCCCTTCATATCATACGTTATGTCAAAAAACAAGTGTTAGTTTCAAACATTCTAATAGTTTATAACTTCAATTAACGAGTAAAATATCATTTTAGTACTTTAAATATGTAGGAGTTTAAAATTTATTCTTAACGAGACACTATTTTACATTTCAATTGATTTAAACGAAATAGTTACCAGATAAGACAGGTTGAATGCCGTTGAGGACAATGGCAAGTGCGAGGAGGGGGCAAAGATCAGAGACGGCGACGGCGACCTCTTCGCCTTCCGTGAAGGCATAGCTAATAATATCTCGGAATATCAAAATAAAAATTGCTGCAATAACTGATATTATGAAAGAAATCACATTGACCACTATCACTGAAAATGCTGCTGATTTTGGATTTCCTGCTCCTAATTCGTTACTCACTCTTACACTGCATGTTCACCACAACAATAAAATAAAACTCATGTTATAGCTTGAAACTTTCACATACAAAATTGTTCATGTCCTATGATAACAAACAGACTTTAAAGAAGGAATGTATTATTTTTTATAATAATTTAAGATGCATTAATACAAAATAATTTATTTCGATATGTGAATAAGAACTCTAAAAATTTAATTAAGTCATTTTGTCAACCAAAATCAAAGCTTTAAAAATGAATTGAGGCCACTAGATTAACTAGAATAACCTGGCATATGACATGGGCTGAACTTTAGAAAATTAGATCTAATTTTAATTGGGTTCAAGCCCAGCCCAATTGGACTATAAAATTACTTTTTTTTGTCATTAACATAGTAATAAATTATTTTTTTTGAAAAAAATGAACAAACTCACAGACTAGTCCTTTAGGTCTGTAATGGGCTGGATGGGTTAACAAAATTACAACAAGCAATTAAATTTGGGGAAAGGATTGATACTAGCCCACTTGGGAACAACACCATATTTTTCAGACATTAGCATCCGGAATTCATAAAATAATAAAAATAGAAAGCAAATTACCCTTCTTCCTTTTTTTCTGGATAGAAACACATAAACACATTTCTGGACGTTGCTGTTTGAAAATGGATAGTGTCTTTTTCAAATAGGATAATATCAATCCCTGATAAAAGGGATTAGCACCATTCCTATTGGGAGTGACACTATCCTTTTTAATATATAAATTTATGATTGTTATATATAAAAGAATAATGAGATTTCTAAAATTAGGTGATCTCAATTTCTCCTGCCCACCTTTAAAATCTCTTTCCTTTATTTTGTTGGGCTAGTGGCAAAAAGTATTCTCCAACATTTTTCCTGTTTGCATTCTTTTATCATGTCACTGCAGAATTATTACCAACTCAAAAAAAAATGGCTTTATTGTGCCACTCCTTTTTCTAGGTGGTTCAAGGTCCAAACAATTAAAATAAGAGTTTTAGGTCTTTAAATATTTAAATAAAACTTTGTTATATTTTTATTATTAATATATATTAATAAAAAAAATATGTTTAATTTTTATAATATATTAAATATAAATAAATAGTATTTAAAAATTGTACTATAGAAAAATAATGCACCAGCTAATATACTTTACTGCATTAGTATTATTCTTTTATTACCGTGTATATTACTTATTTTTATTTCTTGAGTACAAACCCTCTTATTAGTAGGATAAAAGAGTAATTCTTTGCTTGTAAATAATCTTATCTTCTCAATTGGCATTCTCTCTATAATATTAACAATTATATTATTTAGTAAAAATAATTTTGTCAAGAATATAATCAATAAAATCTTTTTTGACATCAACAATATATCAAAAAATATTAAATAAAATAACTTTATTATCACTTAATTAATTGAATTAAATGTTACAAAAGTTAATTATAATAATTTAATAAATAATTTTATATGTTAAAAAAATTAGAATAAACTTTAAGTACAATTTAAATGCTTTTAGTTGATTATCATCAATAATTTTAAAATCTTTTTATACTACTATATTTTTTAATATAAGTAAATTTAATTTTTACTATCATATTTAACGAAAAATACACTTAAAATATATTCTACTCAAATCATCCACTCATTTATTATAGTTCCTTTAAAATAAAGATTAATTATTCAATAAAAATTAATTTAAAATAAAAAATTAATTTTTTAACGGTCTCAACAAAATTAAATAAAACTAATTAATTTTCTTAAAAGTATGAATTATGTATTTTTTTTCTTACATTCGAAAATTAAGAGAGTACTCTTTAGTAGAATCTCTAGATATTTCTAAACATCAATTCATCCACATATAAAGTCACACCTTTTTTTTTTAAGGCTTAGAAGATTGAAAGTCTAATGTTCGAATCTTGACAATTTAGGATAAATTATTAAAATTTAATTTTAAATATATATGTGCATATATTAGCAATATATATATATATATATATATATATATATTTGCTTATAAAAAAAAATTCGAAAACGTAAAAGAAAAAGGACTAAACAAGTTCAAAATGGTTTTCGCTACATATCAAAAGCTACGTGCATAAATCTTCCAAAGCATAAACAATAATGAATTGAAATTAACAAATATATAAAGAAGAAGAATTCAGTATATATGTATATATTTTTTTTTTTAAAAAAAAAGGAAGGAGAATTCAAACCTGGCTGCAGCGTTAAATCCAACTGAGATCATGAACACCCATCCAGATATTGTGGTACTGCAATAATAATAAAAAAATGGAAATTAAATACAGATATTAAAACCTTGAAGTTTATTTAATTTGTTTTTAACAAATGAAAAAAATAGTTCACCTTGTAATCATGCATTTATTTTTTTAAAAAAATTATTTATATTCTTTTTGTCTGGAACTAACAATAATTTGAGAGACAGCATCCACAAGACAAGACCCCATTATACATATTGTGCTGTCATTTTATCTAAGCCCAACGAATAAAGATTATTTATTTTTATTTTTATTTATTTTGTTCAAGAAATAAAGATTATTCTAAAGAGAGAAAGGTCAAGTATTCGAGTCCAGAATCTACATGGACGAGGACTTGTTTTCAAACGTAAATATCTTCTTTGTCCAAAAAATTTAGTACGTTTGTTTTTTAGTAGAAACAGTGTAAAAATATTTTTATTATTATAATTTCATAGTATCACAATGTAAATCTAAAGAAAATAAAAAAAAATATTATTTTTAAAGTGTTTTTAATTATAGTAAAAATATAAATAAGTGGGTCTTTTACATAAGAATATAACTTTATATCTTTCATTACTAGATCAACAACATTGAAAATAAAATGTGTGATTTTGAAGGGGTAAAACAGGAAATACAATATGACGTGTGAAGTGAGTGAGTGATTTGAGTAGAAAATATTATAATAAACATGATTAAAAGTATTTCACTTCAAAATGAGAAGTGGGCCAGAGGAATGTACAAAAGGGAGAAATCTTTTAAAAAACAAAAATAGAAGAAGAAAAAATAGACGGTGTAATAAAAATTAATTAAATAAAAAAAATGCTAAAAAATGAAAGATTTAAAAATATAAAAAAAAAAATTGTAAAATGCGTGATTTGCGCTATTAAAGACAACAACCACTCGGGGGCGATGGCAGCAACCTACGACTGTTGCTCCATTAAAATACAATAAAGGCTGTATGTTTTTCTGTTTTTAACCTGATTTTAATTTTAATGTTAAAATATAATTTTAGTCTTTTAAGTTGTAAAAAGTTTTAGATTGATTTCTTTTGTTTTAAAAGTTTTAATTTAGTTTCTTATGTTTTAAAAGTTTTAATTTAGTCTCTTATATGGTATTTATGAATCACTTTCTCCCCTTATGTTATACTCCTTCTGGTCCTAAATATAAGTCACTTTGTAGAACAATTCCTTGATCCCGAATATAGATCACCAACTAATTTATAATGAATAATTGCTACTTTTATCCCTTTCACAATTTTCAGAAATTCAATTAATAATGAGAAGAAAAAGATAATAGAATAACAAAGAGAAAATGTTATTAATTGAATTGAAATATACTATATTAACATATTTATTTATGAGTATTATTGGAAAAGTCTTATGATTTTAGAAAACTTAATGAGTTAACTTTCATTTATTAATTCCGATTTTTCAGTTAGAAATGACTTATATTTAGGATTAGAGAGAATATTTTTTACTCCACCAAGCAAGGGCTTAAGATAAGAGATCAAAATGATTCAAAAATATACATAAGAGACCAAAGTTATTCGAAAAATACAACGTAAGTAATTAAAGTGATTCGAAAAATATAATATAAGAGATTAAAGTAAAACTTTTAAAACATAAGGAATCAAATTGAGAATTTTTTGACAATGTAAGAGACTAAAAATGTATTTTAACCTAATTTTATAATAAAGTTTAAATAAAGAAAATCTTGTTAAAATATGGTTTGTTACAAATTAAAATTATATTTGAAGATAGTTTTTCACATTTAAACGTTAGTAATCATGAATGTAATTTATTTTAACATAAATTGAATGTATCCAAATTCACTCATCCCAATCTAAACATAGGCGGACACGTTTGAAAATCCATTATAAGCCAAAACAATTAACTAAAAAAAATATCAAAAGCCAATACAATTCTATGATTATCTTTCCAAAAAGATTTCAATCTTTTCCATTTTTAAAGGGTCGAAAAGCTTTCTACGAAGTTGTTTTTTATTAAAAAAGAAAAGAAAAGAAAATTGTTCAATGATGTAAAACAAATCAAAATAGCAGTGAGATCTAGCTGCCATATCATTGTTGGATTTCAGCTATTGGCATTTGGCTTTCTTCTGACAGGATTCTTAAACAATACTTCAACTTCAATTTCAATTTTGCTTACTACTTCTTCTTTTTTCTTTTTTGTAAATTTTTTTTTTTACCTACTTCGAATGAATAATATACTTTCTTTCGTTTTTCTTATTATTTAAAGGTTTATAGATTATCTTTTTTTTTTTTTAATACTATGTTAAAAACAGAGTCCAAAGTAATTGAATGAGATTTGGTACCAAATAAGGATTGATTTGATTCAAATTTTGCTTTTAAGCTGTTTAAAATTATATTATAAAATAGTTTTTAAAAATATTTTTAAAAAAGAGAAAAATAAATATTTAATCTCAAAAAATAGAAATAATATTTTAATCTAAAAAATAGAGAAATAAATTTTTAATTAAAAAAATGAGAAATAAATTTTTAATATAAATTTGTGGATAAATTCATAAAATAGGTCAACTAAAATAAATTTTAAATATTGCAAAATTTTGTTTTTAAAAAATAAAAAAAAAACGTATTGTTCCTTAAAATTATTTTCAAAAACTAATCTATCAAACACATTTTAAAATTTTTCTTTTTTAAAAATAAAAAAGCTTATAAAAAATTAGAAATAAACAAGCCTTAAATCTTTTTTAAAAGTTTGGCTCTGTTTGATAACACTAGCTTATAGCTTATCATTTGTAACTTATAATTGAGTAGAGATGTTTGGTAAAATTAACTTATTAGGTAGCTTATATTTGTTAAATGACTTAAAAGGACAAGTAATAAATACATGTAATAAATTATTTGATAGAGTAAACATGTGATAAATGACTAGAGGGTAAAATAAGAAAGAATTATTGAAAGTTACTTTTGATAAGCCATAAGCTACTTGAAGTAACTTTAGCTTATGAAAGTTAGTTTGTAAGCTTATAAAAGCTATAAGCTTGTTGTGACAAAATATCCCCACTTATTTATAAGCTATAAGCTAAAGCTATAAATTCCTAAATAAGCTACAAGTTAGATGTACCAAATACACTCTTTGCCATGGTGACTATTTAAGATTTCACATACATATGGCAAAAATTCGCCGAGAACTTACAATAATAATACTCCTTTCGGTCCTTTTTATAAGCAACAAAATGTAAGTTTTTTTTGGTCCTTAATATAAGCAACAAAGTACACCTTTTAACTTTATTAAATGCTAAAAAAATATAGACTTCCTAATATACTCTTTCTCTTTCCACTAATTTTTTCTAGTCCCAATGACTCTTATAAACTCTATCATTTAATTTGCACATGGGAAGAAAATATATTTATAAGAGCATTTTGAAAAAAATTTGTAAATGATTAAAAAAGATCATTTATTAAGGTTTATTAATATATATAAAATATGTTTAATATTGCTTATAAAAAAGACGAAAAGAGTACAATAATTATAGGTATACATTTATTGAGATTTACAACTTATTTACAATCCATTTAAATTAATAAATCATAAATGAATCGTACATTCATTCGGGTGCAGACCAAACATTTTCGACAACATAATTGATAACACATCAACCTTATTTATACCTTACACCAAAACTTTTGTTGTTTTTATAATAAGAAATTTTTTAACTTGTAGTAATATTTTACATGTTAAATGTTAAATATTTTAAAGGAGAAACTTTTAATAAAAAAATATAAAAATTAATTGATTTATATTTTAAAATACATTTATTACTTATTATTCTTTCAACTTTGAATTTAGAAAAACCCTTAGAATAAAAATAAATAGAAAGAAAATGAAAGCACTTTACTTACCAGATTGAAAGAGAATCAAGAGCCAACTCAGGGTGAGGAAGCAAACCAGCAAGCAGAACCAGAATCTGAAAGTACCAAGTCTCAAGACAGAGCATGACAGCAGAAGCAGCAGACAGTTTAAAAAACTGAGGCAACTCAGAAAATGCTTGAAAACTGAAACCTTTCCAAGTGTGTTTGCACCTTTCACTCTTCACAATATAAACAAATTGTGTAATCACAATAATCCACCAAGAAAAACTCAATACCAAAGAAGCACCCAACAAACCAACTCCTAATTTATAAACTACGATCCAACTCAACACCAGATGAATCAGTAGCGTTGCAGTCGAGATGTACGCGCTCGGCGCGACGATGCTCTGAGCTTGAAGAAACTTCTGAATTGGGAAGTTAACGGCGTAGGCGAAGATTTGAGGGATTAGGCCGTAAACGAAAATCGCAGCTGAGGCTGCGATTTTAGGAGATTCACCAAGAAAGAGTAATATGGGTTCTGAAAAAATGTAAATGATGGTGAGAATGAGTCCTGCTAATGAGAGAAGAATGGTTGATCTTTGTAAGTAAATTCCAAGCATTTCAAACTTTTTTGCTCCGTATGCTTGTCCGCATAGCGTCTCCACTGCACTTCCCATTCCTAACTGTTCATCAAAATCAACATATAAAAATATTAGGACTTGTTTGACAGCAATTTCTTAAAAGATTTGTTTGATAGTACAGTTTTTAAAAGTAATATATGTATATGTTTTTTAGTTTTTAAAAACAAAGGTTTAAAAATATTTAAGATTAGTTTTCACTTTTCTAAATTTGTATAATAATTTGTATTAGAAATACAGTTCTATTTCTTTTGAAAATCATGGTGTCATTAACCATATACAATATAAATGTAAAAAAATACTATTTTATTAATTGATTTCACTTGTATATCAAGTTTAAAGTGAGATGTTGACTTTTTATTTTTTTAATAATAAACAGTGACGATAAAGTCACTTGTGTACCGGTGTACAACTTTTCAAGTGTGCACTACAATCAAAACCAAAAATCATTCCTAAAGATTATTTTATAATATAATTTTGAAAAACTACTCCTTCCATTCATTTTTATCTTTTTAGAGGGAAAAAAATTTGTTTTTATTTATCTATTCACTTATGTTTTATTAATTGTAATTTTATCTGTTTTATCCTTATGTTTGATTGGATACTAATTAATGTACCACTAATAAACTAATAAAACAATAAGAAATAAATGATAATATAGAGATTTTAAAACTTATTTCTTTTATAGGCAAAAGTGCATCATAGAATTTAAACCGAGAAGTAATTACACAAAATAAAGAATAATAATTACATTCTTAAATAAGTGTTATTTTATACTAAGAATGGAGAAAATAAAAAATAAATTCTAAGAGCAATTAGTAAATTTTACTGTAAATTTCATTATACTCTTATATAAATATAAAACTAACTACATATTTAATTTTCATCATTTCC
This sequence comes from Cyamopsis tetragonoloba, assembly GCA_037177725.1. Lineage (NCBI taxonomy): Eukaryota > Viridiplantae > Streptophyta > Magnoliopsida > Fabales > Fabaceae > Cyamopsis > Cyamopsis tetragonoloba. The sequence goes on from CM074122.1 coordinate 21,282,791, forward strand.
ATGTTAAATCAAGTTAAAGATGTGCCTAACACATAAAAACACTCTTCTTAATCTTAATTTTGCTGCTGCTCAAAAAAAAAAATCTTAATTTTGCTAAAATAATCCCCTATTTTTATTTTTTTTCAATGTATCCACTATTAGCGGTGGTATGAAATGAAACAGAGCAAAACAGAGAGAGTACCATACCATGAGTCCATAAGCAAAAACTTGAATACCAGTATTTCCAAGAGAAGCAGCAGCAAGTTCAAGATTTCCAAGATGACCAGAAAATATTTGAGTTGACATTGACATCACATAATTCACCAAATACACTATCACCGCCGGTGCAGCCAAGTTAAACAGAAGCTTAAACTCCACCCGCGTGGCCCCTCTCAAACGTTTCACGAACGGAACAGAGGTGTCAGAGAGGATTCTCTCCAACTCACCATCTGAACCGTGCGTGAAAGATCGATTAATGAAGGCACGTGGTGAATCTCCGCCATTGTTATTGTGGGCTAGTAACGGCGGATGATCGTCCACGTCCTTCTGTAATGAATTCAGAGCCATTTGTGAGCTATGGAATGGAGTGTTTGCCTTTCCTTTATAACAGGAGGAGGCGGCTTTGAGGCTCTACTGAAATAAGTATATATAAAGGAGAGAGTTCAAGTATAATTCAACCACTTCCTTCAAATCATAAAATAAGCAGCAAAATGATGACATAGTGAATATTATATATATAATAATAAGTAGAATTGTAAAAAAAAAATTCATCAAATTAAAGAGGCTGTTAAGTGTTCCAGTCATGTAACTTAGTTGGTGAGTGCATAGAGACATGCGTGTATGGATACGAGGTTCGATCCTTAGTTATATTATTTTTCTTTAAAAGAAAAAAAAAAGCTCTTAAGTAAACTGCTCATTTTTACCCAAAAAAAAAAAAAAAAAAAAAACAGCTCAACAATGTGAATGAGCCAATCTCAAATAATACAGCATGGACATTAAAGAGTCTTAAATAACTCATTTATAACAAAAGACACATAATATCTAAGCAATTTTAATTTTAAAAATTTTAGACTTCATATACACATGTTGTTTATACAATATTTTACTTTTAGTTTATCAAGTTAATTATAATAATTAATTATTTATTAAATATGAATAAATTAAGAGAAAATTCCATAAAATAAAAAATAGTTAAATAAAAAAGTTAAATAAGATAAGTTTAGATTTTTTTTATTTATTTTTTATTAACACCGTCTAGATTTTTATAAGTGAATTTGAATTGAATTTAAATGGTATTCGGTTTATACTTTATTTGTAACTCTACTTGAGAGGTGGTGGTCATACAACGTCGCTACAGATACAATGCATTCGCAGATGGCTAACTCCTAACTCCCTCCTTTCTTAATTTTATTGCTTTTGATTAGGTTTTTTTTATACAGGGGCGGCTCAAGCACTAGTGAGGCTTAAAGCAAACTTAATAAATGGGGTATTTTGTTCACTAATAAAAATAGTTTATTAAAATTATCATAATTTTATTTGAAATTTATTTTTCGGGCTTTTAATTATGCAAAATTATAAATTAAATTGTCGTAATTAAGTTCATTTAACATTTCTTTTACAATAGATATTAAGGCCAATCCATTTAGTCTTTGTTGAGACATTGTTGATCTTAAGTAACTTTTTATTATTTTTAACTTTGAAAAACTTCTTTCAGCTAACGCTACTGATACTGAAATTGTTAACATTATTATTCTGTAAGCTATATATGCATTTGGAAACGAATTTATTCTTTTTATGTAATTAAAAATGTCAATTGGTTTATCATTTTCCAATCTTATAATTTCCTTTAAAATATTTAATTCTGAAAATAAATCTAATCTATCAATGTCCAACAAATTATCATGTTTCAAAGATTTTTCAAGGTTTAAGCATTTTTCTTTCAAAAGTGTATAATCTAGTGACTTCAATTTTTTAACACTAAATAAAAAACCAAAAATATCTTCATATATTTTAAATTGTTTAAATCTACTTTGAAGTGTGGTGATTACTTTGTCTACGATATACAAAAAGTAATCAATTCTAAATGATTCTTTAAGAGATTTTACAATTTCATCCTCAACATTTTCATCAAATTGTTTCTTTCTACGACTAATACGTTTTTCACGAAACTTAAGCTCTATATCCATTTCAAAAGCAATTTACTTTGCAGAAATCAATGCATTTTCAAATCCGTTTTCCCTATACTTTTCAAAAAATGAAAGAAGACCTTTTAATTGTTCAATAGCTTCATCAATGCACATATCTTTTGATTGTAAATTCTTACTAACTGAGTTAACAGCAAATAATATGTCATACCAAATAGTCATGCCTAACAAAAATTCAAAGTTTTCAAGCTCATAAGTTGCTAAACAATCAGCTTCACTTTTTATTTTAAGATCACCACAAGCTTCAACTAATTCAAGTAAAGCATCTCTTATTTGTAAAGTCTGAAACCTTATAGCTTTCACACTTTCAACACGACTCTCCCAACGTGTTTGCGACAACGATTTAAGAGTTAAGCTATGTATATGGTTTTGTAAAATTTTCCACCTTTTTGTAGAAGAAGAAAATAAAGTGTATATACGTTGTAACACACCAAAGAAAGAAGTAGCTTTAGGACAAGAGTTAGCCATATCACAAAGTACTAAGTTTAAATTATGACAATCACATGGAGTATAAAAAGATCTAGGGTTAATATCAAGGAACCTTTTTTCCACACCCTGATGCTTTCCTTTCATATTAGATCCATTATCATATCCTTGTCCCCTGAGGTCATTAATATCAAGTCCAACAATTTTTAATTCATCTATAATAGCATCAAAAAGACCTTTTCCACTTGTATCATCTACTTTCAAGAATTCTAAAAAATACTCATTAATCTGTATTGGAGTTGATGAAATATCCACACAACGTACTACAAAAGACATTTGCTCTTGATGACTTATATCTGGAGTGCAGTCAAATATGATTAAATAATATTTCACATCTTTAATTTTTTTTATAATTTTTGTTTTGATTTCACTTGCTAACAAATTTATCAACTCATTTTGTATGTTATGCCCAAGGTAATGGTTGTGAATTTCATCATCTTTAATTCGACGAATATGTTCTTGCATGATTGGATCAAATTCAGCAATCATTTCAATTAGACTCAAAAAATTTCCATTAGCTTCTTGATAGACCTTTTCATTTTTTCCACGGAAGGCTAAGTTATTTTTACCAAGGTTTTAACAACTGCAATAATTCTTAACAACACATTTCTCCAATGTTCTCTATCTCTGTTTATTTGTTCTTGAACATGTTTGTCTATTGTTTTATTTTTTGTCAATCTCATTTCCAAATCAATCCATGCATTCATGTTAGTAATATGCTCATTTGTTACTTCATGACCCTTTAACTTAGAACTAAGATTTCTCCAATCATTACTACCTTCGTTAGCTAGTTTACTTGTACAAGGAACAACATTAAATAATTTGCAACAAAAACAAAAGACTCTATCCAAATCTCTAGAATAAATTAGCCATTTTCTTTCGTGATTCTCTCCATTAGGCAATCTTTGAATGTAATTTGATGAAGAAAAGTGCCTAGAATATTTATCTTTTGGAAAATCTATATCAGTAACTTTAATGGGACCCTTTTCTACTAATAAATCTCTCAAAGTCGTATCAATATTCTTCCATTGGCTTGGATCATTTACATTTTCAAAAGTAGAATCATCTAGTCTTCCAACCTCCTCCTCATTATCAAGAGTTTTAGAATCAGAATTATCCTCATCACTAATTACTTCTCTATTGTTGCTTTCACCTATATCTGTATTGTTATCTTGTTCATTCAAAGAGCACACACTTGTATTTTCTAATTCATTTTTATTCTGTTTTTATAAATTTATCCATAGCTCCTTTTTGCGATGCAATTAAAGCCTCAACTCTTCTCTTTTTCTTAAGTTTTGAATAACCTGATTCATATTTTCTAGTTGACATACTTGTATATATTTTTGTATGAAATTAAAAATTGTTATATATATATATATATCCCACCAACTATAAGTATATAAAATAAGAATGAGTTAAAACAATAAAACCTGGTACTAATTGTCAATAAAATGAACTTGATTGCAGTATCTTGAACTCTTGAAATCTCAAGTCTCTTTCTCTTCTTTGGTAAGTGCTTAAACTTAAATTCCAAATTTCAACCTTTTTCTTAAACCTGCATAAATTATTTTGAAATTAATCATCATTCAATAATAAAAACAATAAAAAAAAACTTATTTTGAGATCAATCTTTATCAGATTGTGGGGTAGAACAGTATAAGCTTAATAATATATATAACCTGTGAATACAAAGAAGCTATTGTATATATAGCAATTATTAATTATAATTTGATAAAGGATCATGTAAGTATGTAACTATGTAACAAAGTAATTAACAAATAAAAATTATCAACAAAAGAGAAATTGATCGAATGAATAACATTATAATTTATAACAGTACAATAAACTCAATTTTTGGCTTTTACCTGATATTGACACACCAAAAGAAGAAATGGCAATGCTCTCTCTACAGCCACATAAGACTAAGATATATGAGAATAAACAAATAGATATTGAGGACTGAGGAGCTAACGTGTCAATTGTCAAAGTGAAAGTGTGAAACAATATTCAAGAACCAAAGAGCAATGGAGCATGCGAGAACTGATAAGTCAGAGTGAAGAGATGGTGAGGAAAAAAGATAGAATTAGTCAATTAGAATAGTAGAATTGAAATGAATAGCGAGAATAGCTAGAGAGAATAGAGATAGAGCAAAAACGTTTGGGTTTCTTTAACTTTTTTTTTAAAACAAAATTAAGATAGTCAGAGATAGTTGTTGCTCATTAATTACGTACTTACAGTACCAATACAAAAGATAACAATTACTTATAATATATTATATATAATTAGAATTTATTTATTTATATAATAAATTTTGTAGAGTATATTAGTAATAAAAAAAAAATTGGGGGCCTTTTTTTTTGGGGGCCTAAAGCCCTTGCTTGGGCTGCTTGGCCCTTAAACCAGCCTTGTTTTTATATAGAAGTCTTTTCGGACTCATATATAAAAAAATGAACTTATGTGAATTAAGTTAATTAATTATGTTAATTTGTTGATTTCATGTAAAAATTAAATTTTATTTACTAAAATGATTTTTACTCAAAAAAAAAAATCTCTAATAAAAATCAAGCAATTCATGAAGTGAAGGATGTTTTAGGAATTATAGTATTAAATGGACTTGAAGTAAATGAGAGTTGCTTAGACAATGTACAATGCAGTTGCGAGTTGTTTAGACGATATATAATGCAGTTGCTTTGTGAGTTGTTTAATGCTAAGCAACTCCATTTTGGAAGGGCAACTACATTATAGCTTGTTGACCTAGAAAGAGTTGATGCGCGGGACCCATGTGAGTTGCTTAGCAAGCAACTTTGCATTGTAGTATAAAGTTGCTTAAATTGATAGCGTAATGTGTATTAGAATTTGGATTTGAGCCTAAGGCTCTGTTTGGTAAAACTAGCTTATAGCTTATAGCTTATGACTTATAGCTTATAGTTTATGACTTATAGCTTATAGTTTGTAGCTTATAGCTTATGACTTGTGACTTATAATTGAGTAGAGATGTTTGGTAAAATAAGCTTATTAGGTAGCTTATATTTGTTAAATGACTTAAAAGGATATGTAATAAATTATTTGATAAAATAAACATAATAAATGAGTAGAGGGTAAAATAAGAGAATTATTGAAAACTACTTTTCATAAGCTATAAGCTACTTGAAGTAGCTTTTCATAAGCTAGCTTATAGCTTATATAAGCTATAAGCTAGTTGTTACCAAACACCTCCACTTGACAATAAGCTACAAGCTATAAGATATAAGCTCCTAAATAAGCTATAAGCTAGTGTTACCAAACACACACTAACTCACTCCTAAAAGCTAGCTAATAGGAGGAGGATTGCCACATCACTTATATACTCTATGGTGACCCTCTTTTTAGTCGATGTGAGACTTCATCTTATCAATGTGTACCTGCAAGACCTACCAAAATATGGATGAATCTCTTAGGTCTTATATTTTAAACTAACATGTTATAAGTTTTTTTATATATATATATATATATATATATATATATATATATATATATATATATATATATATATATATATATATGAGTTAGGTTCAAATGACACCAAGGTGTGTCAAAGTTCTTAAATGACACCGCGCATAATTTTTTATAAAAAATGAATTTCGCCGATCCAACCAATCAATTGAAAGTTTGTATGATGTAGATCAACTATACAAAAATTCATACCATTTGAAAATTTGTAGGTATGTAATCTAACAAATGAAATTTACTTGTATTTTAAATAATGTATTAGACGTTCAAGCAAAACATTCCGATAACGTATCAAATAGTTTTCAAATTGTATGAATTTTTGCATAGTTGATCTACATTATATAAACTTTCAATTGATTGGTTGAATCGGCGAAATTCATATTTTATAAAAAGTTATGCGTGGTGTCATTTAAGAACTTTGACATGTTTGTGTCATTTGAACCCAACTATATATATATATATATATATATATATATATATATGAGGATCAAATGACACCGGTGTAACTTACATAAACTCTTACACCGGTTAATAACTATTTGTCGAAGATGTTTTTCACAAAATCCATAGCATGATCGAAACTACATATCATATGGATCATATCTACAAAATTTTACATCATTCTAAAGTCGTTTAGTACTTCATCGCAATACTCGTTAATTTCATATATTTTAGAACTATATTTTACGTTACTTTTTTAGTGCATTGATTGAGTACTAATCGATTTTGGAATTATATGAAATTTTGTAGACATGATCTATATGATAAGTAGTTTCAATCCATGGTGGGTTTCGTGAAAAACATCTTTAATAAATAGTTATTAACCAGTATAAGAGTTGGTATAATTTATACTGGTATCATTAAATCCCTTCCCATATATATATATATATATTTGAATCTGGTGGAGGAAGTACATATTAAGAAAGTATTAAGTGTAATAATACTTAGTATTGAATTAACTAATTTAATTTAATTAATTATTAGTTGATTTATTGATTTAATTAAGTGAAAGACAATAAAAAAAATATGAATGATAAAACATGTGGTAAGTGTATTTGTTAATAAGGGAAAATGTTTTGATCCTATCATAATATTCTTAAAAGAAAACTATTTTAAAATAAAATTTAAAATCTAAAAAGAAAAGGATATCAAATAGAGAAGTATTTAATTTTAGTTTATTGAAAATGAAAGTACTTTTATAAGTAAAATAAAATAAATTTTCATCTATTAAAATTGACGACAATTTATATTCAAATAAATAATGATCAATAATATATATTATTGAAGAGTCTTGATTTTTGCACCCACAATTTTCTTTACTCAATATACTCATTGGTTACATAAGTTGAAAAAAAGTGGTTATATTAGTTATTTTTTTGTTACAGTGTTTTTTTAGATCTGATAGTTACACGTGTAAAAATATGTGGTTACAATGTAAAAATAAAATTTTAACAAAATTATATAACCGGATATTTTGACGTATATAACCATCAGTATAAAATACATACGTGAGTACGAAAATCTTTTTTCATTATTAAAATGAGACTCGTGTTTGGCCGACTGAAAATTAATATGCACTAAACCGGAGGGTGCAACCAAATACTATATGATATATTCACATTTGTCGCCACTCACCCACATTTTCCTTTTTGCGCCAGATTTAATATTTATGTTATTTTATTTTATGGACATTGATTTAAGAAAAGTATTCTTAAAAAATTAACTTAATATCATGTAAGTCAGTACAACTGATAAGAACGTATATGTGTGAGTGTATAGTATAAAGTTAACATACAATAACATGTATTGTCACCTTTCTTTGAAGTCATTTTTCTTACTTATTTTATGGTCATTGATTTAAAATTTTTAAAAAACAATGAGGATCCACTTACTTCGAGAGTAAGTTTTGGAAGAGTTACTCCATTTCATATCTCTTCACTCACTTTGACTTTCACCAATTCAACCGTTGAATATAAAGTTCTTAGTAAGTAGATCAATCATGCATAATTTCAAGACTTATTGATATTTGAACAATTTACATCATTTTAACAAATAAAACCCTTTTTAAAAACATAATTAAATCTCACCTACAATATGACATATTTAGAGATGTTAAATTTTTCTAAAGTTTAATATATACAAGAAACCGTAACAGCCCAAGAAATAATAGTTTTCTCAAATGCATCATCAAACACTTTGTACTCAAACATAACACCATCTCTAAATTCCATGTATCCATCAATTATTGACATATAAGAAATAAGATCACACTCAGGCATATTATCAAACAACATATGGGTTATGCTAGTTTTCTCAGTGATATCAAATTTCAGAACACAAAACAACACAGACAGAGTTCTTTAAGCAATATCAACAAACAAGTAGCAAGCACTCATAATAAGTCTCCCTCAGACCCATTCCAGAAACAACATTCATTAGGGTGTGCATCTAGGGCCCCCACTGAATTTCAATAACCTTCTAAGGTATGGTGTTTTAAAGTCTCCACCATTGATAGTGGTGAGTCTGCAAATCAGTTTGTTTACGAAATCCTAGTGAACTTCGACCCAGAACTTGAAGTTTATCAAATTCAAGACTATCCTCTACCCAGAAATCCTTCTAAACTCAAATAATCATCCCACATGAACCCTCAAAATTCTCTAGGTGATGCATCTCGGGAATCTCCCATTCTCATAAATGCTTCAATTCTCGGGAATGTTTCCATCGCCCCAGATACTGCCAATCCTGAACCCCTTAATGAAGAAGCTTTAGAGAGCTCTGAACCTTCCTCACCACTTCACATTCTCTAGTCTCGTAATCGGATCCTGCATATGTTCCTTTTGCCGATTCTAATCCTGAATCTTCTAACCATGATTCATTTTTGATACAGAGATGTCGCCACCACGCCTTGGAGGACCTTCCTTACCCAAACAAAAAGAACAAAAGGCAATGACTAAAAAACAACCACGTAGAAAATACAACAAGAAGCCTTCACAATTTGATAAGGCTCCGCCCGAGATAGCTGAACCATCTCGGGTAGTGGTTCCTGAATAATGGATTAACATAAAAAAATAGAGCAATGTCTATGGGTATCAAAGAAAGTCTTGGACGCAATCTCGTCCATTAAGACCAAGGAGGATCTTAAGCTCCCTGCTAAGAAATGGCGGGAATGTTGTCACTTGTATCCCATCAATGTTGAAGAGGAGATAGATACCAATCCCATTCATTGAAAACTATAACATTCTCCCCATTGGAGAAGATGAAAGAGTCTACATGCCGGCTTCAGAAGAAGATATGGCATTCATTATGGTCTATCACCCCCTCTTCCACTGAGTTAAAAATGTAGGTTTTGAATTTACTCAGGTCACTCCCTTACAACTTTATCCCAATGCTTAGGGATTTATTCAAGCATTTGAAATCTTTTATTGAGTGAAAGATTGGGTCTTCTCCTCCTAGCTCTTTCGGTATCTATTCAACCCGTACCACAAAGCGAAGATCATGGATTGGGTTTCCATTTGCCAAAGTCAGTCTCTCCCACTTTATGTTCAAGGTGTCCTTTAAATCTTTTAAGGATTCTTACTTCAAGGTTGAACCAAAGAAGAAAAATTGTGCCTTCTGGATAGATAGCAAAGGAAGGGATCTCTTTCCTTTATATAGGAACAAAGGTCATTATGACCTCCCTATTTTTGTCTCGGAAAAGGATGCCAACTTCTTGCTATATTCTGATAAAAAAACCTATAATACATTATTGGAGTTGTGACATCTGGGGGAATCCTTATCCATTGTAAAGACGTCGTCTCAGCCCCAAGGAATGACCGAAAATGTTGTCTTGGTATATCATTTTATTTGATCACGTCGATATTTTACATTATCTTGGGTTACCTATATTTTATTCTAACCATGATGATCTTATAATTTACAGAGTAAATCATGTCAACTTACGCTGCTCGTGGCCTCCGAATTAAGAATAAGGGAAAAGCTCCTGCATCTCGGTCTTCTCTGCTTAAGAGCTAGAGAAAGAGCTGAGCGATACGGATGCAGTGGTGACCATATGATTTATCATCTCAAATCAATTACCACCACCATCCAAATCTGATTACTCAACTCACCTCCTATGTCCGATTCTGTCAGCCTCTCTTCACCAATATCATGTTTCAATCCAATACTCAGCCTTAAACCCGTAATTGTAGAAGTGGGTTCTGATGTCAGTCTCTCCTAAAATTTTCATGTTCTTATACTTCAGACATGGACATTTAATTCCTCCAATAGATTTAAAGTAAGGACATTTCTTAGCCTTCCTAACAAACTCTTTTGCACTAGGATAAAAATCAAGTCTCAATTCACTCATAGCGATGTTAATCCTATCATACATCCAGCTACGATCCATATTCTGCATTAAGTATAATAACAATACACAAGTTAAGAAAAATTTTAGTAGTATACCCCTATAATATGAACATTTCCCAAAATTAATAAATAAAAAATTCAAAAATAATATACAACAAAGCATCATATAGTTATATCTAGAAGCAAAGAACCAGAAACCTATTGAGCTTTGCTCTCAACTAACAAATAGTAAAAACATGCAAATTATCAGACAGTCCACACAATCAGAAACTTATTGATCTTGATACGCTCTCTGCTTAACAACAAACATGTACAAATCATTATTCGGTCCACATAACCAGACCCATTGAGCTTTACTCTCCACTAACAATCAGCAAACAGATACAGTATTTGTGAATATAACTATATGCTGCTTAGTTCAACATTAATTACTAAGTTAGTCAGGTACCTATCTCGAATTCTAAAACCGTAAGCTCCAAGCAATATCGGAATGCACCATAGGCTTTAGCAAAAACACCGAACGCAATCTACAACAATAACAAACCCTAATTAAATATCATTAATCTTACAACTCGATGCTAATTCAAATATCCTCAATTATATTTCTAGAATTCATTTCTAATTCAAACATACACAATTTCAATTCAATTTAACACACTCAATTTTAATTCAATATAAACTTACTCAATTCTAATTCAATTCAAACACACTTAGTCCTAATACAATTAAAACATATTCAATTCTAATTCCGTTACTCTATTAAAATTGATACGCAATCGCACAATTGCAATTTCACATAATTCAATTCAAACATACATAATAAAGTGACAAAATTAACCAAAAAAAAAAAGAAAATAGAACACTAACCTAAAATGAGGATAGTCTTAGAGGTGGTGGTGGTGCTGTGACTTGGATACCCGGAGTCACCAAAGTTTAAGGGGAAGAAAGAGTTGTGGTGGTGGCAAGGGAGGGTGGCCGTATTGAGAGGAAGAAGAGAGACCGCTGGAGTAGAGAGGGTGGTCAAAGTGGAGGAAAGAGAAAGTGACCTCCAGAGAGAGAGGTTAGAAAGTCGTCGGAGTTTGGTGGTGTAATGTATGTAGAGGTGGTGGCAAATCATCGGAGGATATAAAGAGAAGAGAGAAAGAAAGAAAATGAAAATTGAGTGAGGAGAAGAGGGTTCTTTCATGAGTAAAAGTTTTAATCTATTTGGTCAATGGAGATTGGCTTAGATGATGTGTGCTTAGGCCCATGACTGCGGTCATAGGATTCGATTCTCATCTCATTAAATTTAGCCTTTGTTGGTAGGCAATCTGTAAATTTTACTGTAAATCCTCGGTGAGGTTAGTGGTATGCCCTGGTGTTGAACGAACTATACCTGCCCCTTAACTAAACTTTTTAATATAAAAAAATTTATCTATTTTTATTTACAATCTAACAAATACCTTTTTAACGAAAATTTCTAGTTTACTTATTCTCTTTATTATTATTATTATTATTATTTTGGAATGATAGTGCATTATTTTTATTTTATAAAAAATTATGAGATATTATAATAAAAAATATATATAAGATATTATTTTAATTTTATTTATTTATTTTTTTCAAACTAAATTCGATGAATTATATAAACTTGACTATCATGATCTATTTTTTTTTCCTAGATCATGTTAGATGAAAAAAAAATGATAAAATAAAATCTTGAACTTTTTTAATGGCGTAATCATGCATGATATAACATATGCCACAAACTGTATCACTAGCTTGTCATATATAAGTACTCCTAGATTCCTAGTACTCTATATAATTAATAATACAACTCATTCATTCAATTTACTTTTTTAATTTGCTAATATTAAAAAAATCTTATGCCACAAACTACCCGACAGAGACAAAATTAATTCATATAATTGCCACAATGACGAACTCAATGACGATTAGTTGAGCTTGGCTGCCATGTCACTCCAAATAAACCTAAGTCCATGTTATTTTCAGAGAAAGTAGAAATCAAGTTGAATTTATTCTTATGTCATCTTCTAAATTCACAGTATCTTATTCTATTTTATGTGCAAAAAAATAAACCTACGAAAGTGAAAGAAATGGAAATGTCATATATGGGGTACACTTTCTATTTTGATCCGTTGAAGCATATTATGAATTGTAACTCAAATGATATTAAGAAGTAAAATAAGATAGAGTTCTTAAAGTTAAAGTTGTAGGATTTGATCTTCAGTTAACGTAGATTAATTGAACTTTTAATAAAAAAATAAGTACGAGGTTAATTTTACATTTTTATGAATAGAATAAGAAAATAATTTACGATTAGTTGTTAATTTTAAGTTTGTCTAGTAATAACTAGATAAAAAATAAATAAAAAAAGTAAAAATTGGTTTTTTAATATATTTTTGATGAACAATAGATAATGGTTTTATCTTTTAAACTCTTCGTTTTCTTTTATTTCTTGTTAATTTATAGCATTATGAATAAAAAGAATCTCACACTAACACTATAGAAGAAAATTTGCTTGTTATTTGATTATCGAAAATATCAATTACAATCCGTAATTCGTGAGAAATAAATTCATTTTGAACACACTACTTATTATATAATATTTTATTAATTTTGATAATGGTTAATTATGTGAAATTTTATTAAAATTTAGAGAAAAGCCATCATTAAATGTGACGACTTTTGTACTTAAGTAAACACATAAAATATTATAGAGATCAAAATAATAGACACATTAAAAATTATAAAGGATCATAATGACCATAATTGACATGGCTCACCAGTGTCTCCAATTTACCATCCCTCTGCTTCAATTTACAATAAAAAACCCTAAGTTATTCAATGTTTGGCAAAATTACCCCAAAATAAATTAAGAGGTGGCCCAATATATTTGGAGGCTTAAAGCCAGTTTTTGATAAAAAGGACTTTTAAAAATAAATATTGAGAAAAGAACTAAAGTTAGTTATAAAATTATGTGTATCAATTAATGTATTTTTTTTATCAGTATAATTTCTTTTAAATTATATTTATTTATAATTTTATATTCAACATATTGTTAAATTAAATATACTTTTTTATAAAAAAATTATTTAAAAGCCTATTTTTTTATCCAAATATTTTGGGCTCAAAACCCTTGCTTTAATTGTTTGGGCCTTGAACCGACCCTGAATATATTACTCTACTCATAAATCTTGTTACAATATGTCTAAAATTACTATTAATAAAAATATTTTTGTACCTTTGGAACTAAAATATATTTTGCACTTGCTTATGTATACAAGACATTTTTATCAATCTTAATTTTTTTTTTAGGTTTTGATTTTGTTTTTCAAATCTTTTAATAAACTGTCTTGCGCACGATGTGACGTTTTATTACCCACCAATGTCTCATTCTACAATTGATCGTTGACCCATTGTACTTAAACTCATATATAAAATAGTGTGACTTTAAATTTTAAATAGCACATTTAAAACTTAAAATATTTTCAATTCTTCTTCTCTTATATTTTAAATTTATTTGAATGAAACTAAAAGCCAAAAATGTTTTTGTATTCTAAAAATTATTTAAATCGACTCACAATAAAAAAAATAGATTTATTTAATATATATAAAAAATAATTAATATGAAAAGATTCTTCAACTGATTGAGTTGTAGGAGTGTGACGGTTCACTTTTACAAGTTGGGAAAAATAAGTTATAGAGAAAAGATAAAAAAAAAGAGATATAAAACATATCAAATTGGATCTTATAAAATATTAGGTCTCAGATTAAAGATTAATATTTTTTATATTAATAGTATTATTTAAAAAAGATTTTGGACATTCTATTAAAAATTAGTATTTTTTATATTGATAGTATTATTAGAAAATATTTCGAGCCTTACGTTAAAAAGTAGTATTTTTTTATATTGATAGTGTTATTAGAAAAAATTTGGGGCCTTATATTAAAATTTGATATTTTTCTATATTAATAGTATTATTCATTTTTTTCGGCCTTATAAATTTTAGAGCCTTATGCAATAGCCTCACTTGCCTAACCAGGTGTACAACCCTACTCAACCCTACTCATGTGATGTACGTACATATACTAATATATAATATATTATCAAAAAGAATATATAAAAAAAACATTATCAAACCAAACCTTATTTCTTTGCGTTGAGTTTTCAGCTTATTTCCCAAAAGTACTTTTCAGTTTGTGAAATTCAATTTATTATCTCAAAATTTGTTTGTTTTTCAATATGGCACAGTTGAAAAAAATAATTAAGTTTTGCCTCTAAACCTAGGTATGACCAATGGAAGGAAGAAATTTCTTTTCAATTTAGGTAACTTAGGTTTAACATTCGTCAACTATATTAAAAATATTTTTACTACATTATTTAAATAATATTTTGTTCGACAAACATTCTTTTATATAAAAATATCCAAATTTAACTTTCGTTAAAAAAACTGATTTTTAATTCAACTTGTTTTCAGTAAACTTACTTTAAAACAAATCAAATTTTATTAACAGAAATTCAAACACACACATACCTTCTTGTCTAATACCGTAATCACGTTTGTAACATAAAATAGGAATGCTTAAGCTATATCTATTATTGTCACTGAACGCATAAATTAACTAGTTAGTATGAGACTGTTCTACCTTAAAAAAAAATAGAAATGTGTAATTTTTTTTTTCTTTTTACAGTAAAACAAATTTATACAAATGAGAAGTATTGGCTGAGTACTTCAAAATAGTAGAAGCTAGTTTGTACAAAGCCACCTAAAAGTTTCGAAAATTATAGAACACCAAACTAATTACACAGTCTGAAACTGTACAAGTGGACTCAAGAACAGGAAAATATCATTTTCCACCAGAACAAAAAAACAAAATAAAAAATTTCAAACATATTCAAAATATCATTCGTATTCACTAATTCTTTTTTTAATTATTTGAAATCAGGTAATTTAACATAAAAACATCAATTCTATGAAAAATACTCCTACTAGCTAATTAAAAATTACCTCACTCAAACAACAAAACTCTATACAATAAATAGATAATTGAATCTCTTAAAGATGTTGATAATGGATCAAATCCTAATTATATATATGAAAATATTTTGTTGAAAAATGTTATACTCACTTTGGGAATCACTCTAACTTAAACGAATTAATCTTTGACAGTCCGTCCACCACAAGAAAATTCAGGATTAACTAAAAAATTCAGCTATAAATATTTTCTATAGTTAACCCATAATTAAATTTTTATTGATTAGATATAACGACTAAATTTTTTAGCTAATCCATAGTTAAAAAAAGTTATAGTAAAAAATTAGTTACGAATTTGTTTAGTTATGAATTAATTATCAAATATTTTTGTAGCTAATTAGCGATCTAGATTTAGCTGGAAAAATTCTATAACTAATTGATAATTAACTAATATGTTTTGTTACTTATTAGTTACTAATTAACTATGAAATTTTTCGAAACAAATTTTAAAAATTCCTGTAGTGGTCAGAGAATATTGTTAATAAAAGAATAAAAGATAAAAAATACCTCACACAGAAGCAATCTAAACAATGCCATACATTTGGGTCACTTTATTGTATCAAACAGATCAGATTGTATAAAATAATGTTGCGGAATGTCTCACGAAGAAAGCACGTGATCTCCATATCTTGAAGAACAGCAAAATGTTCTCTTAGTTTTTGTTTTGATCTCGTGTTTATAGATTCTTCTGATTTGAATCAGATCAGAATGTAATTTTCTTTTTAGTGTTTTGGTTCTCAAGTTACATTTAAAAATAAAATAAAATGAAAGGCATGAAGTATTGCTGAGTGTTGAAACCAATTTAAAACCAGAGTATTAAAAAGAAAATTTAACTAGAAAAAGAAGGTGATTGTCAAAAATTAGAGTGACTTGCATTCAATATATTAGTATAGTGGTCAAGAGAGCACAAATTTAAGTAGTAACTTTTCAATTCATTCAATTTAAACCTACACTTCATATTTATTACCTTAATACTTCTTTAGTTCTTTTTATCCGTGAGAGAAAAAAATTTTAGGGAGGTGTATTGGTTTAGGATTTTAAAAGATTTTTTTAATTGAAAAAAAGTGTAGATTTTAAAAGACTTTATGGTATTTTCATGACTTTTAAGGATTCTGCAAGAATTTCAAGAATTTTCAAATTAGAATTTTAATGGATTTATATCATAGACTCTGCGGGACTTTGTGAACTCTATTGGACTTTATAGACTATGCAAGACTTCGTGAAGTTGTTACATATAATAAAAATTCAAGATTCTTTTACATACATTCAAATTTAAAAAAGGATAAAACACACAAAAATAATTTAAAAAAAGTCGGGATAAATAAAAGTAAAGCCAGTTAGTTAATTCACCATAATATTATGTCCTCTTAAATAGCGTTCGTCCATATATTCATAGCTATACTGGTCCTCCAAGCATTACCGTCTTCTTGTTCTTGCTCTTGGTTTTGAATAATAGGCTTAATATTATTGTCTTCATTAACCGGTAATTTTGAAGATGAAGGCTCCTCCACTGATTCAATTGGAAAATCATCCAAACGACATTCTTTCCGAAGAAAGTTATACAGTGCAGCCCATGCTAATACAAGTTCAAGCCATATATGTGGTTATACCTATCAACTAGCAATCATACCCGTGCTTTGCACGGGTTTTCATTCAATACTTTATTTATTTATTTATTTATTTATTATTATTATTATTATTATTTTGATATTCTTCTACTGTTTTATTTTAATTTTAAGATTTTTTTAAAATTAAAATCTATAAGCCTATTAAAATTTAAAATAGATTTCAATAATAATTAAAAAAAAAAGATATAATCAACTTGCATATTTTTTTTAAAATTTTAGTAGCTGGTCTCATAAAGCAAATGGAGACATTTCATATTACCTATAAATATGAAATCATTGAAAATTAAAATGAGAGGTTATGAATTTAAATCAACTAAAAATAAAGGAAATGTAACATTTTTATAAATTATTATAATAATTTGAATAAAATCTATAAAATTCATATTTAATGTTTATTATTATTAATAAAAAAACAATCAGAAGCTTAAACGATTTTATTATTAATAAGGGTTTTTAAACAATGATAAAGCTGATTATTTAAACATTTTAGTGATCTATTACCACTCCAATATATTTATTGTTTCTCATATTTTGTAATTTTAATTATATTTATATTTATACTTTAATTTCTTTAGCTAAAAAATAATTTTAAATCAAAAAATATTTTTAAATAAGTGACAATAGATATATTGGAATAACAATAGTCTCACTCCATATTAAAATAATTAATAAAATAAGATGGATTTATTTACACTACATCAATTCAATTTAATAATATAAAACATGTCTTGCGAAAAAAAGTATTAAAAGAAGACTTAATCTAGTAAACTTTTAAGTCATATTTTTTTTTTGTCTATCATCTATCTAAATAAAAAAACTTGTAAAATAGGAGTTGTTTAAGGGAATTCAAATTGTATATTGTTAAAGGTTAAAATTATTTCTCATATTATATGTTCAAATAAGATGAGCATTCAAGGCTTCAACATCAGCGGTAGGTAGCACCAAACCACACATTTTTATTGGTATTGTAATAATATTGAAACACAAAAAATAATATTTTTCTACCTTAAAAGCTGATTTTAACCCAAACATGTAGATAAAAACTTAAAAAGAGAACGTGTTTGATATAATTTTATTTTTATTAGCGTATATAATCTACCTTTAAGTAAAAAATTATTTCTTTAAAAATTATTTTAGAGCTTTTCTTTCCTAAAAAGCCTTTTATAAGTAAAAAAAAAAATTAAATAAGAGATGTAAAAGCAAAAATATCTTGCTCAAATACTCCACTTATAAAAGGAAGAGAAGGCAAAATAAATAAATAAATAAATCGGGCCAAACATACACTGAGTAGAGTAAGTGTAAATAGATACTTGAACCATATGATCAATAATACATACATATTATTTTTTATATTTTAAAAATAATATTTCATATGTATGAAGAATACATACATGTTTTTCAAAAGTCAATAATATTATTTAAAAAGTATTGAATAATTTATAATATATACATATCTATTATAATTATGAAATTTAAGTGAAAAAGACATAAATAACAAATAAAAAAAAAAGTTGAAAGAACATTAATCCATAGTTTTCCTTCAGAGGTGGGTTTTATTTGTCAACAATGAGTGAAAGGACCACTAGATTCTAGTTTATGAAATTTTAAAATCATACTAATATGAACATGATTAGTTTGAAGAAGTATGTGACTCTTAGCTTGTTGGGGAAAGAGGTGAGAGAGAGAAAGAAAGGTTTTGTGATTCAGTGTTTGTTGGAGAATGAAACACTTGAAAAATCACGTTTAGAAATCCTTTCAATTTTGGTGGGATTGTTTGATGGGTTGTTTTCTACTAACAAGTCACTCAAAATCCATCTAATAAAAGAATCCATTAAAATCTTTATATTTTTTAATACCTATAGATTGTTTTTAAGTAGTAGGAAATCCCAAACAAATATCAATGGATTTTGATAGACTCTTTTTAAAGTCTTCAAAATCTTGATTGAATACTAGTTGATTGTTTTTAAGTGATAGAAAATCTTGATTGAATACCAACGAACTTTTTTACCCAAAAAAAGTCTTTTAAAATCCCGTACAATCATAAACCAATACACCCCCCTTATTTTTATTTATCTCTTCACTTATATTTTTAATGTAATATTAATTGTACTTTAATTAATTTTAACTTTATGTTTGACTGGATGTTAATAAATACTCCATTATTCAACCAATTGAATAATGAGAGATAAAATGTATTATAGAGAATTCAAAATTTATTTTGAGAAAAATCATAATAATTATTACACTTTTTAACATGTGTGATATAGTTAAATAAAAACGGAGGGAGTACAAAAGTATTAAAAAGTCAAAAATATCTTCTTTTTTTTTCTCAAGTTTAGTATTGGTTTCCCTCCCATTAGCTAGGATGCCATGGGTTATACAAATTTCAAAACACCAATCACTATTGCTGATCTTAATTTTTAATTTCTCCTTTCGTCATCACCTTACAATAAGATAATAATAGTCTTTAAGGCTTGGAAGATTAGAGGTTAATGCTTCGATCCTTAACAATGCAGATTTAATTTAGGATGTGTTTATGCGTGTATTACTAAATAAAAAAAGATAATCAAATAAGCTTACAATTAAATAAAGAAATTTTTAAACTCATCCTATATGACTCTTAAGTCTACTTACGTCTTACTTTGATTGGATCGTTGAGTCTACCATTAGGTTCAAATTTCTAAGCTCGATACCCAAACCGAACATTTGGTTTGGGTTTTACCCGATTGTAATTGGTTAGGACAATTTTATGAGTTCGGTTGTTTTGGTTTGTCAGATTTGTGAAGTTATTTGATCCAATGGACACCTCTACCATTAGCAATTTAATTAGCATTGATATATAGTGTGAAGTTTAGTCACTACAAGAATGCGCATAAATAGCGACGAAAATTTAGCGATGGCCATGGGCCATCGCTAATTCGCAAAAGAAAATTAGACTTTAGTGACGGTTTTAGCTGTCACTAATTTTGCGACAGTCTAAGCCACTGCAAATTTCAGTGCCAATTTTGTTTTTTTGGGCGGTATTAGATTTAGCGATGGAATTTGCAACAGAAAAATATGCCATCTTGGAGTTTTTTTTTAAAAAAAAAACAAAAAGTAGGTTTGCGAAGGAAATTGCGGTCATTATTTTTTTTTATCTTTGAAAAATGAGTTTGTGACAAAAATTTCTATTGCTATTTTTTTAAAAAGTTAGTTTGTGATGGAAATTGTTGTTGCAATTTTTTTTATTTTTTTTAAAATGAGTTTGCGACGAATATTTTCATTGCTAATTTTTCTTTTTTCAAAAAAAAAATAGGGTTTGCGACAGAAATTGTAGTTGCTAGTTTTTTCTTTAAAAAAATGAGTTTGCGACGGAAACTTCCGTCGCTTTTTTATTCATTTTTTTTAAAAAATTAGGTTTGCAACGGAAATTGCGGTTTCTAATTTTTTTTTTAAAGTTTGCGACGGAAATTTCCGTGTCTTACTTTCTTTTTTTTCAAAAAAGGTTTGCGACAGAAATTCCGGTCGCTAGTTTTTTTTTTTAAAAAAATGAGTTTGCGATGGAAATTGCGGTTGCTAATTTTATTTTATTTTTTGAAAAATAAGTTTGGGATAGAAATTTTCGTAGTTAATTTTTTTTTAAAAAAAATCAGTTTGCAACGGAAATTTCGCCGGCTAACTTTATTTTTTGAAAAAGGAGTTTGTGATGGAAATTGCAGTCGCTAATTTTTTTCGCCAAGTCTGAAAATGTTATTGGAAGGTGATATAAGACATAGATCAACAAACGTGAAATCTCAGTCGTTGCCTCTCTTTAATATCGTCCATTTTTTTATATATTTCTTCCTATTTATTCACTTCTTCTTCTTCCATTCTCTCATTCTATTAACTTCTTCCATTCTACTCCTTCTTCTTCTACTATTAATTTATTCTATTAACCTCTTTCTTTTTCTTTTCATTCTTCTTCTTCTTCTCCTCCTCCTCCTCCTCATATTCACTTCTTCTTCATCTAACATTTTATTTTCTTTTCCTTCTTCTTCTCCTCATATTCACTTCTTCATCTAAATTTTTAATTTCTTTTTCTTCTTCTTCCATGTATTCCGGTGAAATCATTTTTACTTGCGTTTTCGACCGACAATACGAGGAGCTCATATTCTGAAAGCTATTTTTTTTAAAAAAAAGAATCTTAGCGTTGGCAAATAAAATTAGAGACAGCTTTTTCCATTGTAAAAAAAAATAAAAAATTAACGACTGTTTTTCGCAGAAAAAAAATTAACGACTGTTTTTTCTGTCACAAATAAAAAAACAAAAAGAATTTGTTTGGCGTGAACATTTAGCGACGGCTCTATGGCTGTCATAAAATCTTAATTAGCAACAATTTTGGCCCGTTAACGATCATTTTTTCGGTGGCTATTGCTAAGCATTCTTGTAGTGAGTATTTCTTTCATATAGTTTTAAAAATCATGAAAATAACAATTGTATTGATGGAGTATTAAACAATTTTGGATTGATGTGAAATTTTGTATACATCATCTATACAATAAGTAGTTTTAATCTAACGGAAAGTTTCGTGAAAAAAAAACTTCGATGTATCGTTATTGATTGGTGTAAGAATTGGTGTCAAACTGATTGGTGTCATTTGATTCTAACCCTATATATATATATATATACATATACACACACATTTGTTTTTCTTAATTTGTTCATGAAACATGCAATAAACATATCAACAATTTTTTTTGCAAACATAAACTTTTTTTTTGGTAAACGAACATATCAATTCTCTTCGTTTTTTTTTGGCAAACCAACTAAACTCAGCAAGAATGCTATTTGTCATCTTTTTTTGGCTACATCATCTCTGTATTTTTTGGGTAAGATACGGGCTTAAAGGCCCATCTACTCTTTATTATATAGGAATTGTATAATTTTTTTGCACTTAATATGTTTAATATAATTAAATTAATTAATTTGTTTTAATTATACAAATTATGAGATTGACAGATTTTTATTTTTATTTTTGTAAATACTGACATATTGATGTTATTTGATAATTATTAAATAATCATTTTTTATACTTGTATATACAAAAGCTAATAATTAAATTTAGGCTTAATTATAATTTCGATCCCTTAATTTTATTAATTGTATGATTTTAGCATGAATTATACGTCTGAATTAACTTATCTTCAGATACACGACAGTTTTCCGATTTATATTGACCCAGAGTATGTTTCAGTGTCATTCTCATAATTCAGTAGTTATCCACCTTTGTATATTACTATAATATTAACATTGGGAAATATTAGTAAATTAGCATAAAATGTGTTTATTTTGTATTTCTTAAGTTAGCAGCAATTATGAGTGTAAGTTTACATGAAAATGTTTTGTATGTTAGTTCAAATGATTGAAACTCAAGTACTTGGAAATATCTGAATTTCCAAAGTTTGGTTTCGAATTATGTGCTAGTTGATTGAAATTCAAGTAAATAATTTGGACAGTGTTTAATTTTACTCAAGTTAATTAGGATACTTTTACTTTATTTAGATACTTTTACTATCTAATTGAGTAATGCATACCTTGAGAATAAGTAATAATTTGTTGGCTAAAATATGTTTAGTATCAGAAACATATTATAGTGTAATTTGTTACTCCACAATCTTATAGTAGTACAATATTTAACTAACTATGTTTGAAAAACAAACTAAATATTTTTAAATTTTAACTTTTAACTGTAAAGTTAGTTGAAAGTTGTGAGATTATGACCGTGAGATTATAAATGTAAAGTTAGTTTATTAATTAGAATAATTTGACAAAATGAACTGTATGATTAGCTAAAATATTTTAAATGATAAAAGGATAAATAATAGTATATTAATCAATAAATAGTGGACTGAAAATTTTGTGATTTATAAAAATAAATAAAGATAATTAAGGAAGTAAATTATTAAAAGCTAATTTTTGAGAGTTAAAAGCTATCTCAGATAGTTTTTTAAAAGTTAGTTATAAAAACTATAATTTTACAGCCAAAAATTTTAATTTTGTAATACCAAACAACTCTACAAACTTTATAAAAACTATAATATTCTAAAAAAGCTACGATCTTATGTCGTCAAACATATCCGACATCTATAAATTCATAAATAGCATAGCATTTTTGTGCACAACTTTGTATTGTTAAGGCCACCTTGTATGCATAAATATAGAGAGAGAAAAAGACTTATTACAATTTGAAAGAATATTGAAACAATGATATGGTAATAGAATACAATCAAGAATCTACCATAAAGACTATCTCAAAGTAGGATTTCTCTACTTATTAATTAGTTAACAATATGAACATATTGGGATGATTGAATAGGAAAAAAGGACTTTTAGTCCTTCCCTAAAGCTTCAAAGAATAGCCAATTTATCTGAAAAAAAAAAAAAAAAAACAATCTTGTTGGCAATAGAACTCAGATATGGAGAACTTCTTGCTTCTTGGTCAAAGAAGCCTCCTGAGAAATAGTATAGAGGTGAAGAGGAGAGGCAAAACCAATGTGTTAATGAAAAGACCTGTAACAAATGGAAATTCAAATTAGAAACTAAAGAGTGAAAGTATGAGGAAGAACCAGCATAAATAAGGTTCACATTTGAGAAAGTTGAACAATTTTCTTGTGTATTACTAACTTAAAACTAGAGCTGGGTATACGATCCGCAGTTCGAGAGCTGGTCCGCAATGTGCGGTATTTGGCCAGAAAAAATGAGGACTATTTATGAAGTGTGTTTAGTGGATTAACCCATTTAAACCGCAGGTTAAATTGGGTTTGGCTTGTGGGTTCGCAAGTTGGCTTGCAGGCCACATTTATAAAATAAAGAAAATAATATAATGTGTAACTTTAATTTTATAATATTTATTCTAATTTAAACAAAATAAATACTTTTTAATTAAAAATATACTTTGATTAAGAATATTTTTTTTAAAAAATAATTTTTTAATAAAATGTTTTATGCGGGCTGGCTCATTTAACCGCGGGTTTATACGGGCCGCTAAAATATTGAACCATTTAGAAAGTGGACTTCATGAGGCAACTCACTTAAAAACTAGCCCGCATACCTAGCTCTACTTAAAACGTCTAATGATCCATCTATTCAGCTAAAGTAAATAGTTAAAAACTAAAAAGAAAACTCAGTTCCAAGTCTGAAGATGCATAAACAATTCTGTTCATTTCATCTTATTTCTCTGTTTCATTTTTCCTCAAAGAATAAAAATACTTCCAAGATGTTTCTATTCCTGTTCAGGTTTCTTCATGGAAACTATGCAGTGGGATGTTTAATGCAAGCTTGTGTATAAATTGAATAGTGTAACTGAATTCCATCAACAACATGCAACAATTTATTTGAGAAAGCATCTTTAATTTGTATCTTAACAATTATCATTGCTTTCAAAATGAAGAAATGATGAGAACAGAGAAACCAGTTCATAGCAATATACAATCAGTAGCGGCGCTTACCATTTTGTGAAGATGTCGCTGTGGGCAGGGATGGAAGTTTTGTAGCTGCATTGTAAAGAAATCAAGCAGTGAATGAATCAGATCTAGTGAAGATATGTCTTTGGTCATATCAAAATATTAGAAGGAAAAATAAAAATGTGGTAATAAGGGAAAAGGTGATAGATATAATCCAATGTTGAGAGCTTTACATACTTCTATTGCATGAGGATGGAAAAGAGTATGATGTCGAAGGCCACGGAGCTACAATGTTGTCGTTAAGGTCGCAAATGAAACCAACCCCTGAAGTTCCATCGAATACCGCATCCGAAGGCAGACTCGGCAAAAGGCAGCCAGATACTAGATGAAATCGAAATGATTAAGTTTAGACACTACAACAGCAAGGGAAATTAGATGAAATCTCCATAAGAGTCTAGCATATTATTAAAATTCATTTTAAAGTGACAAGTATGTATTCTACTTTGTTAATCTCATAACTTAGTTGCTTTCAACTGTCATCATGCATAAAACATTTGAGTCTGCTAAAAATTACTGACAAGTGACAAATTGTGAGAAAAAATTATTCATTGCTGTGCCAAAGTGAAGTTAGTTAACATTTTATTCTAAATATTAGACACCAAATCATATTGATTCCCAAGTGAAATTTATTTCTGTTATAAAAAAACTCTAATTATATGAAGAGAAAGGGAAACAAGGAAAGGTTACAATTTCTATTTTTATTTCAACTGCAGGGAGCAAATATCAACGAAAATTCCGTGCTATAAATGGTACCTTGTGATCCGACTGAGTCATCCAAGAGAGATCCAACAGCCATTAACAATAAATTGCAGAACAGAACAAGAATCAGTATCGGGACTCGCAGAAAGGGAAAATTTTATCAGTTTCCTAAGCAAGGGAGATATAATAGTGTGAACCTTGAAGAGAAAAGTCCTTCAGACTTATATGGCAAAGCTCATAAACATTTTTGGATACGTTTGCTATCTGCAATTTCTGTCCAAGTGATGCAGCACATTTCAAGGCTTGCAGATTGGTTACGAAACTCTGTTCTTGCAAATAGGACACATAACTTTTGATGGCGTTGCAGCAAGCTGTTCGGTTGCTTATCAGATTTCCACATTCTTTCACGACACTTGTGACATCCGGAATGACCAATGGGCAGACTGATTGAGGTATTATAAATCAAATAGAACATCAACAAGTCAGAAGAATGCTTTGCATTCCAAAATATGAAGCCAAAAGAGTAATGATCAAACATGATCTAAGAGAATGGATTTGTTTTCTTTTCCCCTTTTTTCCCCCATTGCTCACCTTTGTTTTGGTTGCAGTTTGAAAGTCCTCTGAAAAGACTAATTGCAGTGGATGGATCAAGTTTACTAGCCAACCAACGAAGGACGATATTCTTACAATCATTGATTCTAGATGTTTGCCCAAGCAATGTGTGATTTCCCTCTGAATTAGACATGTAATTCAAGGCAATTTTTCTAGCAGCATCATTTATAGCATTTTGGCAAACTTGTTCGCAACATTCATTTACAGGATCGATTTTTCTACAAGCGGTCAGAAGTCTTGAAGTGTCAGCGATGCTCTCGAATTCATCGACAAGTGCAACAGGACAAGAGGCCTCGGTGAGATTTGTTGGACCGACCGAACATATACTCTTTAGGTCCTCATTTGCTCCTTGGCTGACCAGGATCTTTTTAACATCAGAGAGGCAGTAATTAGCGTGCGTCGTATTTAAAGCTAGCACCCCAGTGTATTTGCTTGACTGCCCCATGAGGGTCATCAGCATGGCGTCGAATTGAGGACAACAAACAACGTTTGCCAAATATGGAGCAAAGGAAGTCCAGCAATCAGTAGCAGTTGTGGTTAATATGTCTTCAGCAGCTGAGAAATTCAATGAACATCGGCCTGAAAGTAAAAAAAGGAATTCCAGATCATCTCATCAACCAGAAGTCCAGAAGGATTTGTAATTCAAAGCATTCAAGATAAGTACTTAAAGTGAGTCCATTCTTCATTTTTTTGTTTTTGGTGATGGTTTTATTTTTTGGGAGGGGGAAGTCCTTCTGAAATTAAAGATAAACCTCAAAGCACATGTACAAAGAATTCAAGTGCAGTAAGATGTTCAAGGAAAAATAGTAATTTATCTGTTGCAACCAAAACGCTAATCCTAGTCTCGTTCTTCATAATGATGGATTGAAGCGTATAATTAAGCTACGAATAACGGTCAAGGTACCCCCAATGCAAACACATATATAGCACCGACGCCACTTGAATCTTCACTTCATTATACCTGCATTTCACCTTTCACCTACAGCAAAACTACCACCAGTTTTCACACACCTCAACTCAACAACACCTAAATTCGATCCTACGAGAGTTTATCAGAGTCTACCTGAGTTTTCGAACAAATGGTTTGAAAGAAGTAAACTTGTTTTGCCTACCTAAAATCGTAAACTCATAAGACTCTACGAGATGACCGGAGAGTTAGACAACCATGGTTGCAATTTAACACAGTATTGAACTCATCAATGCTGCACTTTCAGTACAGTCACCAAACTCTAATTTCACTATATACTTCACCATTCCCCATCCATCATGCCAGAATGGCATAACAATTACATTGAATTAGTTTTTAGTTTTCACTTTCCTAATCCTAGGATTAAAATCCTTACTCTACCCTGCTCCTCTCCATTGACTAACAACTGCAATGCATCAAAGAGTGGACAGTATTTCAGAAAACCAGAATTTATAAACAGAATTTCACATTGTAAGGTCTCAAACAAACAGACTGAAAAGGAAAATAGACCATACCTGATAAATTAGGCAAAGAATTATTTGTGAAAGGTCTCATTGGGGAAGGAGCTAAAAATGGAATTAAGGGTTGTGGCTGTGCACTAGGAGGGATATAAGGAGGCAATGCATCAACCTTAGTTGTTATCGGGCTGATTGAAGAGCCATGGGACTTTTTCATAACTGCATAGAGACAATTTCCATCTTAAGAACAACATTTCAATTCTAGTTCTAGAAGAAAATGAAACACTCCTACATTGCCTAAGGCCCCCAAAATAAGTAGTTAATCCCATTTCAACTCCTGCAGAATTTCGTCTAGTACATTCGAAAAAATTATACACATGTCAAATTCAAATTACATATTCAGTTGGTTTAATCTGAAAAGAAGATAATAATAACAATAATTCTGAGCATTCTACAATGTACGAAAAGATGAACACTGCCTTTGTAACACTGGATAAGGTTTCCCTTGTTTTTGATAATGGTTCACACCCAAATTATACAAAATCAATATAACACATTGTTCTCCTTAAGAGGCAAGAACAATTCCAATGGTTATGCAATTTCATTATTATAAAGATGCAAACTTTAAAAGCTAAGTGACAATTAAGCTAAATTAGAAGTAATGGGTCATGGAGAAAAAGGCAATAACTCATACACAGAAGAAGAATGAGAAACGCAGTAATCTGAAGAAGAAGGAAACTGCGAGAGAGCACTATTCCTTTCATATTCCCAGCTTTTGAATGAACCCCAAATTGAACATTAAGAAGGTTGGTCTTCCTGAATTCAGATTAATCTCAAAGAAGAAGCTTCAATGCCCCCAAAATAAAACAAAAGAAAAAAAAGATAGAAAGCAGAGAAAGAAGTGAATTGGAAAGTGAAAAAATGGAACTTTCAAGAGAATGGAAGAAACCCCATTTCAGTGCTTCTTCACTGACTGAGTAGAATTGAGTTGAGAGATGAGAGAGAAAGACAGGAGAGAGAAAGAGATGGCGTTTGCATTGCAATGACAGCCATATCATCAGGGAAGATCACGTGCAAAACACGTGATGGATTTCAATGGCAAGTGGTGGGAGTGGGAGAAGGTAGCTTGGTTAGTTAATCCTATGTTACCGCCGGTGGCAGCATGAACATGTTTCCTTTTTGATCCGTCAGATGCCAACAGCAGCAACCAGCAACCGTTGGATTCAAGAAACCCAATGCCAGAAAAAAAAATAAAAAATCTTTGTATTGAAATTGAAGGCAAAAGGAAGTAATCATAAATGATTAAGACTTATACGGAGTTTTTTGGATAAGCTAAAAGTTAAATTTTTTTTTTAGTTTTAATTATATCAACAGGGTACTATTGAATTACTATAATATATGAAATTTCTCCTAAAATTATAAATTGGTTTTATAGGAATATTATCTCAAATAGACTTTTAAAAAAAATCATCAGGTGTGATGTGATAGTAACTCATCTCGTAACTTAATCATATGTTTAAGGTTTGATTCCTAACTAGTAAAAATGGAGCGATATTTCATGGTCACTCAACAATTACTTTGTGTGAACATAGCTTCGAAGAGAGAATTAATCATCGGCAATGAATATACTAGAAAGAAAAAAAGAAATAAACTTTAAAAAATTTGGGGGTAAAAATTAAATTTTTTAAATGCATACAAAAATGGTTTTTAATTTTCATATTTTTATGGTAAATTTTACTCTATAAACATGAATACATGAAAATATTCCTGTAATTAGACCGTACTCATAATATGATGTTGTTTTTGAGTTTGAGATCACTAATTATCTACTTTATTAAACAACTTAAATTACATGAAGAAATAATATTTATAAATTGTTAATTTAAGTTATTAAATTAGGCGATTCACATTTATACTCCTTTCGTCCAAAATTATTGTTATTTTAACCACTTTTACGTATATTAAAAAACTATTGATTGTGACCAAGTTTTAATATGAGTAGATTAAAGTGCTAAATTAGTAACTAGAATGATTAATAAAATAATTAAAAAGAAATAATGATTGGTGAATAAAAGATATTATGAAAGAAAAATATTAAAATATATAATTTATTACATCTTAAAATCTTAAAATGACAATTATTTTAAAATAAAAATTAAAGTTTTAAAATGACTATAATTTTATAATAGAAAAAGTATATCAACTATAGGTCCTAACTCTAAAGTCAAAAGTATCACTTTATACAAAGTCATAAGGTTGTATATTACTTTTTTTTTGGTACATTAATGTTGTATATATTATAAATACATTTTTTTATCGACAAAAATGTATTTAAAGTAGTTCGAATCTGAGAGTTATTATTTAAAAGTTTACTCTCTAATAATTAGACTAACTTGTTGAATGTGACATTGTAAATACATTAAATGTGATTTTATAAGGGATTAAACTAGTATTATATAAATTTTCAATCATCCAAAAAAAATATATTATATAAAATTTTATAAAAATAGAATAATGTTACTATGGAGATATGAGTTGTATTTTCAGTGTATATATTTATATTATATTATACAATCATTAGAAGCATGGGATAAGACATTAAACTCCATTACATATGACCTGTACTAAAAAACAATGAAATCACACTTGGGACCCAATAATTATTTAATTCCATTAACCATCATTGTCTCATTATTTAATTAATTAAGGATTTGTTAAATTTGCACTTTGCACCATTTTGGTTTTGGCATATACTAGTATGTGAATTGTGATGTTAAACATGCATAGTTGCTACTACTACTAATTAATTAAAATTTCACCACGCAAAACAAGAAACACAATGTAAAATTAGAAGCATAGTATGTATATAATTGTCTCACAATTACTACAAATTGAACTCAAATTAAGGTCCATATATTATATTATATAAATTGTAATTGAAAATTTAAGGAAAAAAAAAACAGTGAATGAACAAATTTGTTACATCCCATGTGAAGAGATGCCCCATATGGCTGGCATTTTGTAACACGTAAGACCCTTAAAATTAAAAAAACAGATCAACTACTCTGATATTAATAAATAAATGGGACCAAATACAGTGCTTGAAAATTAAATTGATGTCTTGAAGCTCAAGTCTTGTGAAATAAATCTCCTCCTTGTTTCACTATTCTTCATCTTCACGTGAAATTTCATTTATCTTTATTCATTCATTGCACACATATATATATATCTATATATTTTCTTTGACTCTTAATTAAAACTGTGGCCACGTTCATTCTACATTGTTTTGCTTATCTTGACACTAAAATTTCAATGCTTTGACTAATTTTGATTTTTCTTTACGCAAATTCGAGTTATTTTAAGGGGTTTAACTTTCCAATTATTAACCTCAATATTTATAATTAATTTGGGGTAACACAAGTTGACTAACTCAGTTTTTTCTTGACATTAAACACTTTTTATTTTTTTATAGACGAATACACACTCACATACATATATCTAAAATTAAATCTCTTAAATTTTTACAGTCAAGATTTAACTTTGAACCTCCAATCTCTCAAATCTTAAAGCTTTTTATTATTGAGGAATAAATTCAATAATTAACTAAGGGTTTATAGCTAACTGATATTGCACACCATAATTTATTTATTGGACTGACCAGCATCCATTTCGGACTCACAACGACCTTACTTTTAACTGGACATTTCTTCAAGTCTCCTCTACCAAAGGGTTAATTAAGGCTTGTAGGGCTGGTGGACTAGCCAGCACTAACTCGGCCTTATTAATGACTCCAAAGATGACCAATTACATGCATGAAAACAAGGGCATATCAAGTCATGCCAAGACTAGGATCAATCAGGGGATACCAAATCAAGGCTATATTAACTAGTAGATACCAAAGAAACTTTCTTAATTGAGAATGAACCTGGACACTAACCATCTAGGGTCTGATATGTATAAATAGCCATCAAACTCCCATTTGTAATGATGTCCACAGTATATACCACAATCTTATTAAGGTTCAGGTACTAGAACACTACTACTTTCAAGTCTCAGTACCTGTGAGTAAACAATTATGTTGCAATTCTTTTCCTTTTAGCAGATCACATGTATAAGACCAAATTAATTGATGTACTAAAACACCTACACTATGTAGATTATGCAAATAAGCATTCCAACCTATTTTAGTGGATTGGTGTGCTATTTGTTTTCATACATTAGTTCCTAATAGATTTAATGCTAGTTTTGATAGGAATCAAATGACTATTCATGTGCTTCACATCTTTGGAGGCTTAAGCAACCCATTGTTTATTTGTGTTTTCATGTAAATATTTTCAATTCAAATGACATTTTTATTTCTTAAAATTTTAGGAAATATTTTTATAGGAGATATTCTCCCTACAAATGTAACAAACTCAACAGAAACGAAATTATAAAATCTCAATTGAAACAGCTGGCAATAACAAAATTGATAAAGTAGTGATCAGGAGAATTTCACATAATATAGTCCCTAAAATACTTGGGCTATAACTTAGTGGCTTAAATTTTCATTCCAAGCTATAATCAAATGTCACTAAGGTATGGTTTTGAATAGAAAAATAAACTACTCCTCGCTGTAGAGTCAGCTACAGATGGATTTTAAAAAAAAAAAAATAAACTGTATGATTAAGGTATATGCTCACTAGTAAGATTTATGATTGATTATTGGAAGTGGGTTGCAAACTGCTATATACAATATAATATACAAATACAATACTAGTTTTTTATTATTTTTTTTCCTTTATTATAGGTTTGGTGAAATTAAAATATACTAATATTATTATATAGAGGAATTGAAAAACATGGTTGACTATTTTTTAATTGGTTACATAACATATTGACCAATATTAACTTTGTTGTGTAATGCAATGACTATGACTATGACTATGAATGTAGCATCATCAACCTGAGCTTCTTGCATAATGAAATGTACCACTTTTTGAGCAGTGATTACAGGACATCAATTTGCACCTTCTTTACACTTTATCTGGAACTACGCGTATGGAGCTAAATATAATTGGACTATGTTATCCAATTATATTATATATTATTTGGGAGTGAGTTAGGCCCAAACTCAAATTGTAAGATAACATCAGAGTCTATCCTAGATCCATTTGTTGGGCCTTCATGTTGTTGGGTGTGTTATTGGGTGTTTGTTAGTCCCGTATTATTGGGTCACCCGTTTGTTTGTCCACCCGTTTGTTGGGCATGAGGGGGCGTGTTAGAAGTCCCACATCGGCTAGTAATATGGCCATTGTAGAGTTTTAAGGGTGTGACAAACCTCATCCTACGAGCTAGCTTTTGGGATTGAGTTAGGCCCAAACCCAAAATTCTAATATGGTATCAGAGCCTATCCTAGATCCGTTTGTTGGGTGTGTTTGTCCACCCGTGTTTGTACTTTTTTTCTTTACAAGAAAATTTAATGATATGAGAGATTGAATTCTCTACTACATACTCACGCCCTTACCAGTTATGCTGGGCTTACACGACAAACTATTTATTGTATAAATTATGCTTGTTATTTTTATATATTTTAAAATAATTATGTTTTATGTTATTTTTTTAGTACGTTGAAGAAGTGTTAAGTGATTTTGGATTTATGTAAAATATTGTAAGCATAATCTAATGATGGTAGTTTCAATTCAACAGTGAAGAAATTTTTTTTTACAAAAATATATTAACCCATATAAGAAATTGTGTAAAACACATCCCTTCTCTATAATATCCAATTTTTAAAATAAAAGTCGTTTCGATATCTTTTTTTAGCTAAAGTTGATAATTCAGTCTTATATTCCAAACATGAGTTATGCTCAAGGTAATATATATAGACCCTACACTAGGAAAAATATTCAAGTATATAGTATGAGCTAGATATATGGAAAAACATATAATTGATGGTGATATATAATGATGTGATATAACAAAAAAAAAAAATTGAAACATTGATAAGGAGTTAAATCCGGTTTCTCTAAATTATAACCCCAATCATATCTCACCAATAGAATATCGCACGTCATTAAAATATTTTCTTTAATTTTAATCTTTAATTTCCTAATAAATTTTTTTAATGACGTGGCGATATTTTATGGGTGAGACATAATTTTAGAGACACATAATTTGAATCCCATTGATAAATACTTAAGTTCTCAAGTACCCGGCGCAACAACCGGATACCCCATGTGCCCACTCTCTATATATATTTTGTACACAAACACTCTCAATTCCACATCTTCTTCTTCATTATTTTTATTATTATTATTATTAATTAATAACATGGGGAACTGTTTGAGAAACAATCACAAAATATCATCATCATCAGAACAAGATCATGACAACTATCAAATTCAAACCTCATCATCAGAAGAATCAAAAGTTGAGAAAATAGAAGCTCCTCATCCAAAAGCCATGATGAAGAAGAAGGTAAGGTTCAAGATAGAAAATGATGA
This sequence comes from Cyamopsis tetragonoloba, assembly GCA_037177725.1. NCBI lineage: Eukaryota > Viridiplantae > Streptophyta > Magnoliopsida > Fabales > Fabaceae > Cyamopsis > Cyamopsis tetragonoloba. The sequence goes on from CM074122.1 coordinate 21,316,662, forward strand.
AGAATGTGACAACAGAGGAATTCAGGGTGATTCTAGAAATGGGGTTGTGAGGATTAGGCTTGTCATGACTCAGGAAGAGTTGAAACAGATGATGAATTACAATGATGAGACTTCATTGGAGAAATTATTAGATGTTGTGAAGTTGAGAGGAGCAAAAAATTTTGAGCTTGGGGAATTTGATGAAGGAAGAATAAATTCTTGGAAACCAGCTTTGGAAAGCATTCCAGAGGATCGCTTAATAAACTAATTTTTTTATAGACAAAATATATTCACATGAGTTCGAATCGAAGAGCTGCTGTTTAGAGCTTTACTTTTCATCACCAGACTAACAATTTTATTTTATTTTTCTTTTTTTTTATGTAAGAATATGTATTGTTGAACTCCATATTGATAACTTAGTTTCAATTATATTACTTGAGAATAGAAATGTGGAATGAGGCTTGTGAGTTTTGGTGGGGTAATTAATTCTTTACTCTTCATGAAAGGAGTTATTTTGTTGGGAATAGGCACTAAGAAATAAGAACCATTGTTGTCTATGATTTCCTGATCATGGAAAGTATAATTTTATGAAATGTACATAAGCATCAACCGAAAATAAAAAATATTAATGGTTTTGTCTAAACATTACAAAACAAATTTTGAGAAGAAACACAGGGTGATCATGATTTGTATGCAAATAATAATGTTATTGTACACGAGCTAATTACAATAATCATAGGAATAATGTGGGCATGTTGTTTTAAGCAAGAAAGGCAATCACATAAAATCCTTTATTTGATAAGATCCCAAAAACATATTTTTTTTTAATATTATTATTAAGTGTTAATTGTTGAAAATTTTTTATTAATTTAATATATTATAGAATATTTAAAATAACTTTATCAACACAATAATATATTTTATTGAAAGAAGTATTTGAACAAGTAAAATTAATATTTTATTAGAATATTAAATTATATAAAAATATTATATTCTTTTTTAAATGTATAATTTGCATATTAAAACACTATAACTCTGCCTATAATTGTCACGACGCTAAAAAATATTTACAAAATTTAAATTGACTAAATTATATTTGAGATTAACTATATATTTTACAAGGTATATAAATGAATTAGTCATAAATAATTGAGATCAAAATGTTATAATTGATTGGTTATAAAATTTTTATAAATAATTTTATAACTTGAAAGAGTTAAAGAAATAAAATAAAAAATAATTTGTTATATATAAATAAATCTTTGTTGTAAATTTTGTTTAAAGCCCAAATTATGTATCAATCCGGCCCTCTTACAAAGTATAGGTTAAATTTTGCAATACCAGAATGAGAAGTCTTTTCTCTTCTCTTTAGTTGATTATCCGAAAAAGTTCTCAACAACAACTTGCAGTGTTTTAGATAATTACTTAAGATAATAACATCCTAGATAATTACTGTTACCAGATCAAAATCCTGATGATCAAGCTACATCATGCTCCATTGAAGACACAGATGCTGTTCAAATCTGCAATGAACAAGAGACTCCAACAGCAAACTAGTCATTATGTTCCTTTCATACCTTTGGCCTTATTAGCTATTTTTTATATTCTGTATATTCGTTAGTTTTGCTTTTTACTCCTTTTTCTCTTTTTTGTTCAAAGCTGTTATTAACAGCTAACAACCCTCTTAAGTAAGGGTTTTCTGTATATAAACCAGTTTTCATTCCCTTAATCAATGAGAAGTTTTTCCCTTTCAATAGCTTTTTCTTCTTTTCTCTCAAAAGGGTTTCATTACCCATTTTCTCTTGTCCTTCGAAGTTTCTGCTTATGAAGTAGAAATCTGATAGTTACCCATGATAAAAACCTGTTAGGTATTCTCTCGGTTTTTTATGTTAGTCTCTTTCACTTTTTTAAGTTTATTTTTTATAGTCACTTTAAAATATTAATAAGTAATTAATACTACTTCAGAACTTGAATATAAACAAAAAATCTCTATGTTTCTTGGTCTAAAATATAAGTAAACTTTAACTACTTTTTTTCTATTTAATGCTATTATTTTTAATTTACCTTTCATTTATTGCTATAACTTTTACTATGCATGAATGTCATTTTAGTAATTCAACTTTATCTTTTATCTAAAATCATGAAAATTAAATGTAACTAACTAAATTTCTTAATATGCATAAATTAGGTAATTTTTGCTTATATATATAAATACGGAGGTAGTATTATTTTTCCACTTACACCCTATAATAAATGTATGTTCTCACTAAGTATTTATGGTTCACTATCCATAAATGAAGGTACAATAAAAAATTACATAATAAATATATTTAGAATATTTAATTTCTAATTATTTTCTTAATTTTCGTGCAAAACCTTAAAAGATTAAGAAAAAAAATAGAGGAAATAGTTATTTTGTACGAGAATGTGCTAGCTAGTTACCTAGGATGAGAATTGTCATTGTACCTTGCTAAGCTGAGGGGTGAAAACAGACCAGGTCAGGCTAAGCTTTGACTAAATAGGTCAGACGTATTTTATAATTGATGGAGTTAAACCTAATTTATTAACCTATCATAGGCTCATTTTTCAAGCTAAATCTAGTCTATTTGAAAGCCTATAAAGTCTATTTATAGGCTTACTTTATCATAAAATCTCTAAAAGGACCAACAATTCTATCTTAAATATGCCAACAAGCTACTAAATAGGCTAATAGGTATTTTTAACCAATCATCTAAATAAGCTTAATTTATAAAACCCGTTAGTTCATTAACATTGAATTTGGACTACGAATTCTGAGAATCCATGAGATTCTTAAAATCCATTTGTTTTAAGTATGGTGAACACTATTTTCTTCATATTCTCAAAGTTCTAACGAACGACAAATTTTAAAAAAAATATAGAAAAAAGAAAAGGACGCGTGGTGGGGTGAGACATGTGTGATGGGAAAAGTGGCATCCAAAAAAAAACACCGGTTTCGGCCACTCGGGTACATGGTTTGAACCACAAAATTAACACCAATAAAAAAACAAGTCTACTTACAACTAACAAATTAATCTTCCATATTCATAATATAAAAAAAACCCAAAAAAAAAAAAAAATTAGACCAGTAAAAATGGCGCCTGGTAAAAATTGCTAGGCGTAGACCAGCCATCCCATCCCATCTCTCTTTTTTTCTTTTTTCTACTTATCCTGAACAATTTACTTATTACAGCAAGTTTAGGATAAAAAACACATAACATGCAAAATGAGAGAATAAGAAAAAAAATGTAAGAAATAATAAGTAATGCCTTGAATAACAAACTTTCAATTATATAAATCGCATGAGTGACAATAATGCTTTGACTGAGAAGAAAGGGGGAAAATGAAATTTGAAAAAAAGAGAGTTAATTTTACAGATTACTTAATATAAGAAATATCTTAAATTCTCCTTGTTAGCTTATTTGGAAAGAAAAATTAAAGAAAGCACTTTGTTCGTATACAACAATTTTTCATTGAAAAGTTAGTAGGTAATTTCAGGGTCAACTTCTAAACACAAGTTTTCTTAGCCCTTTTTAAACGTTTCCTATTGGAAGAAGATTTTTAGAGTAAAATAACCAAAATTTTCTTTCCCCTATTTTCTTTGTTTCCCTTATCTTCCATTTCAAACATAGATTAAGACTTCATAGTCACCAAAACCAAAACCCAAATGCATTTATTAAATGCAACAGTTACTTACACGCAATTTGAGGGAGGTACAAAGAAACATCATCAAATCAGATCCAAAATAGACGCAGTTATGCTCAGCACTAAACATGAAGTTGTGCCTGAAATGTAATTATTAAATTGATAATACACAACTACAGAAAAGCAGATTCAGATTGCTTAAAGAAGTTACTTATGATACGAGAGTATGCGTCCAAGGTGATCAAGTTCCACCTGGAAATGCATGTCATACAATAATCCAAGGTAAGAGTAAGATCCGTAAGTATATTTTAGAAAATCTAAATAGTGGCTGAAGTCAAGCAAACCCTGATAGCATATCATGCTTAGCTCTAACATCTGACCATAAAAAACAAACATGAATAAAAGAAGTATAGATTACCTCTGGATCAAACGTACTGTTCTGGAGTCAGTTGTAACAGAGACGTCATACCAATAAATGACGAATGGCGCTATACAGATGATAGGTCGTTGCTAAGGCAGAAAGCTCGATGATGAGTAGGTTGAGTTTTGATGAATAAAATACGAACTGGTAGAAAGAATCATAGGTGAGGCTAATCACACCAATTTTCAAATATATCATATAGAAAAGCAAAATAATACTGGCTAGGAAAGCTCCAGCGATTCTATTGAAAATTGAGAGTGTCGAATTAAGCTGGGGCTGGTAAACGGGAAGATGAGGAGATAATGGGCGGAAAGCAGACGGCTGTGTCTCACTGGCTTTACTTGCGGTGACACTCATAAAACGTTTATGGCTAGTCAATCCCAATGTGTCAGCATTCACACCACTCTCAAAACTTTTAGTCATCACAGCATTGACTCCCTAATGAAATGTAAATGACATAAGCCACGTCAGGGAAGCCAAATAGACTCAACTCAAATCATACGAAAGATAATAACAAAGGAACTCAGTCACTCACCAATAGCATTGGACGGTTTGCAGCCCAAACTGCAGTGCCATATCTAGCTCCAGCCAGCACATTGGTGTCCAGTCCAGAAGCCTTGTATGAGTTGTATCTCTGACATTAGATAACAATTCCAAGGGAATTAGAAACCTAACAGAGCAAAATAGCTAAGTGAAAGACAGTGTATTGGATTCTCTGGCATAATCGTATAAACTGGTTCACTTAAAGTTTTTCAGAAAAACATCAGGAAAAACAAAAAAAGAAAATTGTATATGGTCCAACTACTCTGTAGATTTACATCCACAATCACAGTTATCGTGCAAATCATAGTCGGGATTATAGTTTTTTATTTGCTTCCATTTTTATCCGACAATACAATAAACATGTAAACCATATCCCATCAGTTTAGGCAATTTACATTTAATGTGGGTCCCTTAACTTAAATTGAGGTAGTCCAGGTATCTAGCTCTGTAAAGGGGTACGTAAATTTTTTAATCCTAATTTCCTTTTAACAAATTGCCATTGATTTGAAACCAAGTATTCTGAATCCAATTATCAATAGAAGGAAAACCTTTTCCTCAAAATCTACAATAAATCACAACCTAGTAAGCATCATCTACAAGGTTCAGTGACACGACAACCACTTATCTAGTATAAGATTTTGTCACCTGTGACCTGTCAACTCTCATTGCTCAGAACCATTAATAATATATTAAACATAACATAATCAGAAAAGAAGCCCAAGGGGTATTTTACAAATTTCCAAAACCCCAGTAACTAAGTACAATGGAATTAGTTTTGAAATTGTGTTGGATAAACACCCAAACTTTGAAGAACCAGTTCAAAATTCAAATATTATTATTTACGAACTTGTTCAAAATAAATCTAACATAAAGATGTTTTCACTTATCAAGAGTAAATGGTCTAATAAGTCCAGACTCCAGAGAAGATATGCAGTCAATATATTAACCCTGAAAGATGAAATTACACCCGTGGTCCTTGAATATGAATTAAGTCAGTCAAATTCATCCCTAAATCTGTATTATGCTATCAATTAGTCCCCAAGGTTGGCAAAACATGGATTAGTTAGACCACAAGCACAGCTTTTATCATTTAGGGATTAATACCATCACGCTATATGTTTCACCAACTAATTCGATTATTTACTGTACTTTCCCTATTAGTCTCTCTCTCTCTCTCTTACGCATATTTTAAATTTTCCAAACACCCCCAAATGTTACATCAGTAAACCAGCATAGCCCAATAATAATGGCAAATAATTTCAACTTTTAGGATACTCTATATGTATGACCTGAACCTGTTAGTCCTATATCAACTTCAGAACATTTTGGCAGCCAGGTAGTAATAAAGGGAAAAATGAGTCACAAACATAAGATGTAAAATTACAGAAGCAATTATGGGTATTTTCACTCCACAAAGTAAGGTTAAAAATTAGAAATCACTTTGGTATAAAAGCAAAGACCAAAAAATACATGCAAGTGACGAGAAAACTGCATACCAGAGAATTGATCACATTAGACTCACTGCCAAGCTTATTCACAGGATTCTTAGGGAGACCAGTCAAATTTCCCCTGGAAGCGTTTTCATGCGCTGAAATGGCATAGGCATCAAAAGAAATAACAATCAGAACACAAAAACTCAGCAATTTGAAACACAATTAGGCATACAGAACAAATCACACGGCTCCAGAAGCACAACGGTAAACGCTCCGAAACTAATAAAAGGTATATGAAGTAGGAAATTAATATAAAATTGCATAATTCTAATGCTAATTCTCTTAAACTTACTACCGATAACCTAATTACTTCCGTTTGGTCTCAGCATCAACGCTCCTAAGATATATAAAGTCTAAGATGTAGGAAATAAATACGCAACTGCGTAATTCTAATGCTATTTATCATCTTCAGCTAATTATTGATAACCTAATTACTCTCGTTTCGCCAACGTGCCTCAGCATCACAACGGAAACAAACGAACAATTGCTAATCAAACGGATAAAAAGAAACGAATTGAGGAATTGAATAAAGACTCGAAAAGTGAGATTCAACGGCGAAGTACCGATAGGCATAGTAGCGGTGGAGCGGTGAAAGAGTTCGGCGACGGGAGAGGTGCGATCGAGGCCATGGGAGGAGCAAGGGAGAGAGGAGAAGGTTCTAGAGAGAGAAGAAGAAGAGAGAAGCTTAGCTTTGCTAGATCTGAGGAGGAAAGACATGGTGATCAACAGAGAGAGAGTAGTGTGATTGAGAAATGGAGGAACGGTAACGAAGAGAGTGTGCCTGTAATGATTCGCGACACGAAGCAAGAGAAAGCGATTAGCAAGATCGACGGGTATTGAATTGGGGCGTGAGGAGGCCGAATGTTTTAAATAGGGCAACGTGTCACGTATAATTAAGTACCATGTACTTCTTTGGCACGGAGTAATACACTATTTTAATTCTCACTTTATAGGATATTTTAATTTATGATTTTGTAAAATGTCTTAATTAATTTTTGATTTCATATTATTTAAGTCATTTGAATCTTTGTCATTAAGGTAACGTTTAGTAGGCGTATTTGAACAGAATAGGATGTAGTGTACGGTTTTCTGTTTGGTACATCAGTCAAGAGAAATGGAACATGACATATAAGCAAATGAACATGATAGATTAATTACATTAAAAAGGAAAAACAAAAGAGAACAGAGCACACAAAAAATAATTATCTTTATTTTTATAGAGTCATTTTTTATTAATAAAATAATATATATTTAAATTCCTTAAATTTTATATTATTTTTTCAACTAAAAAATATTCTTAAATTTTTTTTAAATAAAATTATGTAAAAAAATATATTCAACATAATTTATATTTAATAATTATTTTTAAAAATATATTTAATAATTATATTTATTGAGAGAAGTTTATATTTAATAATTTATTTTTTATAAAATATTAATACAAAAATAAATATATTTTAAAATTATTATTTATTTATACTCATAATTTAAAAAAAATTAAAAAAATATACTATTTTATTTTTCTTTTAAGTTTATACTTTCTATCAAGTAAATAAAATTTTATATGTATTACAAAAAATATTTTCTATACTTTAATCTGCACTAAATACAAAATAATACTTATGGTCCTATTTTGTTCCATGGTCACCAAACGCAATCATGTTCTGTTCTATTCCATTTCATTCTGTTCCATCATGTTTTGTTTTCTACCGTTACCAAACGCTACCTAAGTAACATTGACGAAATACCATTGTGGCACATTAAGTGCCTATGCAATAGATTATTTGACCTATAAAAGTTTACCTAAGAGACTAAACGATGTTTTGGAGGCAAAACACAACATTTTTAGGCTCAAATTTGACTTTTATGATAAGTGATTTGAGACACTAAAGTGACTCTAACTTACCACAAATCCTAATTTTGGGCCCCAAAATGCTGCTTTTTGGCCTCAAAATGTGATTTGTTCGCTTATGTAGACTTTTATGTGTTAACTAAAGTGCGCCATTGGCACTCCGTCAGTGTCACTTAATGCTAGGGACTAAAGTGACCTACGGAGTGAAAAGCCATGGACTAATTCAGTCATTTTACAAAATCAATAACTGAAATGTCATGTGACGACAAAGTGAGGGACTACAACAGTATATTATTTGGGTGTATCACAGGGTATTCACCATCGATCACAGCGACTAATTCCCTCACTGACTAAATGATCTCGAAGGGTGGGACAGTTAGCCCAAGGTTTTAAAGTTGCTCCATACCCAAGATAACGATTGAACCCTCGAACTTGATTAAATGATGATGAGCCCCTTCGACTCAACCACAATCTTTGGGTTTAAGCACCTTGTACTGATAATTTAGTGAAATGGCATTAGATCCTTCAATTGTGACAGTTTTCGTATTAGGGTTTGAGATTATTAGAGATTTGTACAAGCTTATGAGAATGAAATTAGTTATTCATTTTGGTTACGTTTTTAATGTAAATTTATAATTAATATGGTTAACTTTAGTTTAGATTTGTCTTTATAATTTTAAAGAATGATTCAAATAAGAGGTTGTGTTTGCTATTAAATATTTAATTTAATCCCTTTGTTTTTTCTTAATATAAAAAAGTCTAATTTAATCTAAATTCTTTACGATATTGTGCGAAGTGGGTGAACAATGACAAGGTTAGGGTTAGGACAATAAAGTCAGTGAACAATGACAATGTTAGGGTTAGGACTAGGTGTGAAGCTCAAGGTTGCACTTGGGAAATTTATTATGCGAAGAGTAATGTGACCCATAGTTTTCAAAGCAAGACTTTTAGATCAAAAATGCCTATGGGAGAGTTTTCAAGAATAAGCAAGTCTCACAACCGTAAATTGTTGATAAGCTTGTCAAAATATTAACGAAGCAATCATCCATAAAACATGGTGAGGTGATTTAGTACATGAAACAAAAGTATGGCATCCAACTAGATGGCACCAATGTACATAGAAACATGGTGAAGCCCAGAAAAATTGTGGAAGGTCGTGATAAGGAGCAGTATGCTCGGTTATGGGACTACAATCATGAATTGAAAAAGTTTCTACTATCAAGATGGACACTAAATCCATGTCTAATGGCCAAACCTAGTTTAAGAGACTATATATTTGTTTTGTTGGGTGTAAGAATGGTTTTAAAGCTAGTGGATGCAGATAATATGAACAAATGGGGCTGATTTTTTAAACTTCATAGAGATATGAGAGATTATAGATTTGAACTTCATTTTGGAGATGCAAAAAGTTGGTTCAAATATGCATTTTAGGTTTTAATATCATGATGATTATTTAGTTTATGTTCATTTTATGCTAGTATCACCGTTACACTAGGGACTGAAATGCATAATTGCTAATATGTTTGGGACCTATATGCATGATTTTGTACATATCGAGAACTAACATGGATTTTTTTGAAACACGTGATATAACACTTACTTTACAGAATGTTATACCACATGCAAATCATAGGTTCTACATCTGTCCATTTGTGGCAAAATTTCATAAAGCAAGGGAAAGACAGAGAGACGAGAATGTTGCTGTGGGAGTTTGCACGTTCAACAACTAATTTGCAGTTTAATGCAAGGATGAACACATTAAGGGTCCGTTTGATTTGCTAATTTTCAAGGTACAGCACAGGATAAAACTTTTTGTTTTGTGTTTGATTCAAAAAGCTGTCAAGTACCAGCACAAAATTTGAGTCACAGCACAGTACAAAATGGCAATTTTTTGTACCTCACTAAACCAAGGAACAACTTTCTTGTTCCATGCACAAGTTAAGAAAAGACATAATTAACCTTGTATTTTTATTCTAACTACCTTCCCCATTTTCTCCACTTACGAGGTAGTTTATGTTGTATTTTTTTTAAATCAATGTTTACGTCATTTTTTTGTCATTTATATATATATATAATTAAAATAACGTATTAATAATAAAATAAATTTTAACGATAAATATAAATATTAAAAAATAAAGAGTTAAAAATATTTTTTAATAATAATTTTTTTATATATAATATAATTATTATATTACATAAAATATATTATGTAGTAATTTATTAAATCATGAAATTTTAATAAATAATAAAATAATTATAAAATATCAAAATATTATTTTCTTAGAAAAATTTAAGAAAAATTAATAATATAACATGAAGGATATTATTGTAAAATTTATGTTGTGCTTTTTGTTATATGCATTGAGTATCAAACGATACACAACATAAAAAGTTGTGCTGTGCCTCATAAAACTTGTACAGTGGTCTACTACTTGTACTGTCCAGTTCACGCATCAAACGCACCCCAAGACCTTTAACAAGAGTACTTGGATAAGTGACCAAAGGTCGCATGGTCTAAAGGCTTTTTATGAGCACCCAAAGGTGGCCAACCTTTGTAATAGCAACTGTGAAATTTTTAATGCCAAAGTGTCCCGTCTAGTTCTAAAGTCATCATTATTATAGTGGGGGAGATCAGAGTCTACACCATGAGGAGGATATCCACCAACAAGCTTAAGTTGGTTGGTCATGCTGATCGACTACCTCTAAAAAAACTGATTAGAGAACACAATTTAGAGAGCATCAAATGGAGACCTATGTGGTCAAGTAACATAAATAGTCATTATGCATTTTAGTTTCTTCAATATAGACTTTTAAGAGTATTGATTTAATGTAATTTACATTAGACGATGTTGGACACAAGTTTCAAGTTGAATGTTTGTCAACCAAGGTAATTATAAACCTTAGTGCTCAAAGCTGCACTTGCTGGTTTCTAATCCCAAAATTAAACTCCAGGTCGGATATACGACTATCATTTTAATTACAAACTTTAAATGTAGGAATGTCAAATATGCATGCCATTGCTGCTATTACATGGAAGAATATTGTCATGAATGGTTAACAATATACTCATATAGAGCTACATATGAGCACTATGTGTTGCCTTCACAAGGAATGGAATGTTGGGAGATTATTAATGCCACCCCTCGAGTAAAAAGGCATAGAAGGAGTGTTAATGGTAAGTGGTCACATAAACTAAAGAGAAGGTTAGCAAACTTTACCTACTCAACTTACATAGTTGCATCAGAGATAACTTTTTATTTTACATAACATAGAGAAACCAATTACAAAACTTACATTGAAATTAAGGCATCCATAAAAAAAATATTTCTAAGATTGTAGATTATCTTTTACTTGCTCAGAATTGGACACTCCACACTCACAAAATGCTCCTCGATGATGGATTCCATTACCTTTGGATGCTGAGCTCTTGTTACAGCTTCTTGCATTGTTGGAAGAAACTGTGTGAAGGACTTTCAAGGTACCAACTTTGGTTGAAAATCAGGGAAGGAATCACTGTTTGGTGTTGGAGGCAAAGATCAACTAAGGAGGTCTAGGGTTCTCTTTGTTCCTGTCCTTAAGAAATGATCCACGAAGAAGATGGAACACGAGAAGGTTTAGGGCAAAACCCAAACAAACTAATTTTGCCTCTAAATAGAACATCGTTTTGGGCTTACTAACGTGGACTCCAACATGAAATAAAACTTTCCACATAACATTCATTGATAGTATTTAACGATTTGGTCCAATTTACACAGTTAAATCCCATATAGACTATTTAATAATTTCTACTAAGTCAATAATTAAAATAATCGACAGCTATAAAGGCAATGACTAAAAAGAAAATTTACTCCATTGAAATCGGATTAGGTAAAAAGCAAGTCATTAAATCAATAGTAAAACTACTTAAGAAATATATTCCCAACCTGATACTCCGCGTGCAATCGTTTTACAAAGGCTTATACAACTATCCCCATTTCAATGGGCACAGACTTATCTCATAAATTGAGATCTACGTTCAAAATAGTCCATGTTTACAGGCGTTGTAATAAAGAATCACTTGGAAGGTGTAAAAAATTACCTCCCTTAAAAGGGATCTTTTCCGATCTCTTGGAAAATTTATTCTCTCATGTTTTACAACTTGTGAATAGCACCCGCTGACCTTGGAAGTTTTCCATCTATAATGGCTTCACTGCTTAATCAAGTTCCGTATGACATATGGAAGTATGCCTCCATGATTGAAGTAAGCAAGCTCCACCTGAAAATAGGAGTGTTATGTTATACACTATAAAAAGAGGCTATGATGAAGCAAGACAAACTTGTTTGCGACCATGAAATTTTTTTATTTTTTATTTTTGATAAATGCGACCATGAAAAATTAAAGTATATCAAGGGGAGGTTTAAATTACCTCGGTGTCAAAGCGTACTGTGCAGATGAAAGATTTTCCATTATCAGTTGTGACTGTGACATCTTGGCCAGGCCTGATCTCACTGATTACATTTGGGAGGTCAATCGTATAACGTTCATGACCAGTCAATCCCAATGTGTCCGCATCTTCACCAGGTTTGAAACAAAGAGGAATAATGCCCATTCCTACCAAATTACTGCGATGAATTCTCTCGAAACTTTTAGCAATCACCGCTTTGACTCCCTAATGAAATATAAGGGTCATCAGTCACAATAGAAAACTCAACTCAACCCAAACCATATTGGACATTTGTTATGAAAGAACTCACCAGTAGCATTGGACCCTTGGCAGCCCAATCTCTAGAACTTCCACTACCATATTCAGCTCCAGCCAGCACAATGGTGTCATGCCCAGAAGCCCTGTATTTCTGATACAAGAGAACAAAATTCAAGGGGATTAGAAGCTTAACAGAGCTAAAATTAATCAGTCATCATATTCGCTGGCAAAATTGAATTTTCATTGTAGTATGCAGAAAGTTAAACTGGAAAAAAAATGTATAGTATGTAAAAATGTTAAATTTGTACGACAATCATTCCCTTCAACATGTCATCAAATGCGAAAAGCCACCTAAACCAAAGATAACGTTTGCATGCCCTTTTCAGAATATCAAGATTTGCAACGGACCAAAGGTTGCAGTTGGAAGTCTTTATTGTTTATTTGAATAAGCAAGGCATAATAATTGATACAAGCATGGAACCAATTAGTTAGAGACACAGTATGTTGAAAATAGTGTTTTGTAAGAAAGACACTCAGCTATTATTTTGAAAAGAAATAAAGTAAAGCATCAGTACCAGAAAATATCATGTACAAACCTATGCTTTGCCACTTGAAAAGATTAAAATCCATAAAAAAAAAATGCCATACATGAGTAGGACATTAACTCACCATTGCTGCATCAAACACATAAAGCTTCTCTCCAGTAGGAATATGAACTGTCTTGGGGCCAACTTCTCCATTCAAGAGCTTGTTGACAAGGCGAATGTTGGCGAAAGTTCCCCTTGCCATCACCTCATCATTGCCACGACGACTTCCATACGAATTGAAGTCCTTGCGATCCACCCCACGCTCCAGAAGGTATTTTGCAGCAGGACTGTCCTTATGAATGCTTCCAGCAGGAGAAATATGATCAGTGGTCATACTGTCACCAAAATTCAGCAGGCAATAGGCATCTTTCACACCATGAGGTCCAGGAGGATCCATGGTCATGTTCTTGAAGTATGGAGGTTCATGAATATATGTTGAGTTGGGGTCCCATGAGTAGAGTTTGTCAGCAGGAACTTCTAGTTGATTCCACATTGGGTTACCCTTGGTAATAGCCTCATATGTACTTCGGAACATGTCAGGCAACACACTAGATTGGACAACCTAGGAACAAAGTCACCCAAAGTTAATCTTGCAATATGCGATGTTGAATTAAATTTCATATATTGAACAAATTAGACATTAATTACCGATGCAATTTCTTCAGTGGAGGGCCAGATATCCCTCAAGTAGACATTCTTGCCATCTTTCCCAGTTCCAATCGGCTCTTTCTCAAACTCAATGTCAACCTGGAAATTGGACCAAAGGGTATTTGATAAAGGTCCCGCAAAATTTAGGATCTATATTTTTTTCAAACTTAGATTACATCAACCTTTTCATAAAATGAATAAAATATGCACCTTACCAACATAGAAGATTCAAAATAAAGCTTACAGGGCCGACCCAACAGTAAAGCAAGCCAAGCCCTTGCTTTAGGCCCCAATTTTTTTTTTTAACTTACTATAGATTTTTTTTGGGTAAAAACTACTTTTCTAGATATAAATGTAAAAGGAACGAAAACTGTGCAAGTTTGCGACTCTTAGCTTGATGGTCTCGCTGATTCCCAGTATCCTCAGTGTGCCTGGTTCAAATCTCCACTCTCTCACTTTTCAAAAAAACTTGTTTATTTTCCTCTTTTTATAGTTTTATGTTTTTTTTAGACTTTTCACATCGCTGAATTTTAGCTTTCAGTTTCCACCAATGTCGATATTATTAGATTAAGATCAACAATGTCTCAACAAAGATTAAATGGATTAGCTTTTTTATTAATTGAAAAAGAAACGTTAAATGAAATTGATTATGATAACTTAATGAGTGATTTTACGTCACAAAAAGCTCGAAAAATGAATTTAAATGAAATTAAAAAAATTAAATAATAATTATTATTAGATTAAGAAAATGCCCCATCTAAAAATTTGCTTTAGGCCCTTGAATTTGTTGGCCCAGCCCTGAAAGCTTATACAGTAATACTCATAACTCAATAGTCAATAGTATATTCAATTTATCAATTATCCACAATATTATTAGTTTATTGTGTCACATTCTATGCCAAGAAAAGAAAAATGAAATAAAAACCAAATTCCATAGTCAATGTCTATTTCAATACTCCAAAACCAGACCAAATATTAATGTTTCATAAGCACACACATGCCATTGTTATTGTATATGTAATTCAATAATCAGACTTATGGATGTGAGTACCCAAAAACTAAGGATTAAGGCAATATTGGGTATGATAAAATTGAGAAGAAAAGAAATGTACACTGTGTCTGTACTATTATGCATGAATACATATAAAATTGCATGACTTAAGGCTGCTGATCGATACATGCAAATATAGATGATTTAGATTAACTAACTGCAATACCAATGCTTGTGATTAGCCTCCAACAATTTTAATATTTGTCGGTTTTATTTACTTCCAATGAATTAGATAAATATTTCCCATTACAAAGAAAGAACCAAAAACAATGCATATCCAAATCAGAAAAATTAGTGAGATATACATACCGTGCCAGCAAGAGCATAAGCAACAACTAGCGGAGGTGAGGCAAGGTAGTTAGCTCTTGTTAAGGGATGAACACGACCCTCAAAATTACGGTTCCCAGACAACACGGCAGCCGCAACAATGTCTGCATCAGAATACAAAGAATAAAAGCAAATAAGGCACATATATAGCATTGTATGTCTAGAAGGATATCTAAAAGTTATAAACAAGAAAAGCACAGAAGGAAACTTCAGTTCCAGAAATTTGTATTTTATTTTGATTTATGACCATTTTCTGTGATGGCAGAAGCAACGGATTCATCCAGGTCCCCTGAATTGCCAATACATGTAGTACAGCCAAACCCAACAATATGAAAACCTTGCTCATTTAGATATTTTTGTAGTCCACTGCCAATAAAAAAAGTGTCAGAGAACATTTTCCTAAGCTGTGCATGGGTAAGTGACTACATTAAAATATAATTACAACACTAGCATTCAAATGAGATGCACAAAATACCTCTGGAGTAGATATTTTGTTACAACTCCAGAGCCTGGAGCAAGACTCGTTTTAACCCAAGGCTTGACCTGGCAAATAGTTAAACCAGCAACAAATGAATCAAGAAAAGACAGGACCACATGAAGGACATGATTTCTTCGTTTTATTAGGCAGCAGAGACAGGCACCACAAAGTAAGGAAAAGGAGATCATGCTAAAAAGGACAGAACTATTGTTAAAGCTTTGGATATTATTATATTAGCTCCTGACCTGCAAACCAAGCTCATGTGCCTTTTTTGCAACAAGACCAGCCCCAAGCATAACACTTGGGTTTGATGTATTTGTACAACTTGTGATTGCAGCAATCACAACACTTCCATGCTTGAGTTCAGCTGGCTGCCCGTGGAAATCAAATTTTGCAACTTTTCCTTGTGCTTCTTTTGGTACAGCAAAACCCTGAATAATAAAGAATAAAGAAAAACAACAATTAGGAAATGCAGTATCTTATATTCATCTAGGGTTTTCCATCAGGCAACAGCCAATAAAACATGGATGACTCTGCTTCTGCATAAACAATTATAATAAAGAAAAATGTCATATAATGGTTGAGAACTCTTCAGGAATCTGCTCACAAGATAAGAAAGCAAACATACATAAAACCAGAGGATTGACAACGTTGCTGCTGTTAAGGTCTCCAAGACAGATTATAGCGCAAAATAGGAACTCAAGTGATCTTGACTTTCGCAAAGGGCAGAAGATAAATTATGCATAAGTGGTCACTGGTTCATTAAAATCTTGGTGCTCAAGCTGGTGAGAGTCACCAACAGTTCAAAAAATATAATGAACAGGTGAATTGAGCAGAAGAGATGTTGATGAAGATCAATTAAACCAGTAATTTAGCATTGTTGCTTCAGATATTAAGTTGAGGAAGAAGATGAATAGAAGTAAATAAGCTATAAAACTGGACTTCGTATATTCTCAGGGTTTTTGTAAATCACCCTGAGTCTGCAAGTTGACTGTATAAAATATAAGAAATTAGGATGAGCATATAAAACATTATATATTGATGTTTTTTGTTTTTATCGGCAAATACACATGCACACAACTGAAATTAAATCTCCAATAATCTACGCTATTCTCCTTTGCCAAGGTTAGAACCTTGGACTTCCACCCCTCACAAACCTTAAAGGCTTGGTACATGATCATTTGGGTGAATGCCCTTGGTCATTATATATTGATGTTGGAAAGTTCTGTTACAGAAATAAAATGGTTAAATTGTGAAGGTAGAGAAATTTGTATCAGTTCCGACAATGTCATATTGGCATTCAAATGAACATCCAGATAAACAACCATTGGATGATGAAGCACTATTACTAGTTTGTCCATTACTGCATTCAACTATTAAACTGAGACTAAACTGAACAAAATTAGCATTTTATATCAAAAACAACTAAATGGGCAGGAAATAGGAGTTTTGATTAAACCAAATGATCAAGAGCTAATTCAATATATCAACTACAAGATCATCTTATCTTAATATATCATAATAATATCATATAAAAAGACCAAAACATGAGAAAAGGATTACAAACACCCCCGCATTACTAACCTTAAACCCAACTTTGTTATCAAGACAAGCATGCCAGTCAGTCTTCATTTCTTTTAAAGGCACCCGATCATGAGGCCTGGAAAGAATATCTTTGCATCTCAATTATCTCATAATAATTGGACATAAATTGAAATGAACAGTCAAACACCCACTTTAACATACAGGTAAACATGTGAAAGAAAAAAGGATCTTACCTCTTTGGTCCAGAGATAGAT
This sequence comes from Cyamopsis tetragonoloba, assembly GCA_037177725.1. Lineage (NCBI taxonomy): Eukaryota > Viridiplantae > Streptophyta > Magnoliopsida > Fabales > Fabaceae > Cyamopsis > Cyamopsis tetragonoloba. The sequence goes on from CM074122.1 coordinate 21,334,185, forward strand.
GGCTCGACATCGGAAAGGTTTAATTCAAGATATGATGAATAAACTGTCTCTTGTTGTGGCTGAATTTATGACAAATAAATTAGCATCTAACACCTTCAACATACATATACATATATCATTTTGTCAAAAAAGGACTACTGTCAATATATTAATATTACCTCATTGTAGTCTACAAACATTTTGTTTGCCCTGAGATAAGACTCTATCATGGCAACCTATATTCACACAAAATGAAGGGAAAATAGTTCAATGAGCATTTCATACCAGCCATTAATAAATGAGTATTATGTTTGCTGTAAAATACTTACAGTCTCGTCACTTCTTCCCGTTAACTTGAGGTACTGTAATGTAACATGATCCACAGGGAAAAAGCCCATGGTAGCACCATATTCAGGAGACATATTAGCAATAGTGGCTCTGTCAGCTAAAGATAATTCACCCACACCATCACCTAGAGAAAATAAAACCACGTAAATCGTTAATTAGCATGGACAGCCAGCGAAAATTGAAAAAAGCGGAGAGAATAAATATTTGACAGTTGGCCTCGAGAGAACTTAATCACCATAAAATTCAACAAATTTGCCAACAACACCATGCTTTCTAAGAATTTGTGTCACAGTTAGAACCAAGTCGGTAGCTGTAACACCATTGCGCAGTTTTCCTGATAACTTGAACCCAACAACACCAGGCAAAACCATGCTCATAGGCTGTCAATATCATAGAACAACAATTAGAATCATCACAGTGGATCCAAACCACTCCAAAAGGTTATTTCAACACAAAGCAAATAAATAACTCTGAAGAGTTAAATATAACATTAACATCATCAATCATTAATTATTAGTGTTTCGGATAGAATCAACTTTCATTACATATTTACATTACATGTTTGCACATCAAGATCAAAAGGTAATGTACCTGACCAAGCATTGCTGCTTCAGCTTCAATACCCCCAACTCCCCATCCAGCAACACCAAGCCCATCTATCATGGTTGTATGGGAATCAGTTCCAACCACACTATCAGGATAGAGTAAGCCCTCATTGTTGAAAACAACCCGTCCAAGATATTCAAGATTGACCTAGAATTCAAGACATTACACCACAAGTCCCCATTATTTAATAGAAATTTAAACAAAAAAAACAAAAAAAAAAAATCTTCCAAACTTACCTGATGTACTATACCAGAACCAGGAGGAACAACAAGCATATTACGGAATGCAGTTGACCCCCATTTAAGAAAAGCAAATCTCTCCTTGTTTCTCTTGAATTCAAGCTCCATATTGGCCTGCACTGCATTTTCTGACCGTGCTACATCGACTTGAACTGAATGATCAACGACAAGATCAACAGGAACCTGCCAACAATTGCTGCTCAGAACCACTTCTAACAAACACAAAATATAAGGCAAACATGTCGAATATGACGTTTCTCAAATTTTGAAAAGCTCAATAACTATGTCGAATGGAGTTAACTTTTGAAATTTGTGTTGGAAATCACTCAAACTTTGAAGTACCAGTTTTAGTATGAAAAATTAGAAGTCAAAACTAGTTTAAAAGAAATCCCAAATAATAATGTTTCGTTGTAATCAAGCTTTACCAGTTAGCCAGCCTCCTGCTCTCTTTCCATTTTTCAGTCTAAAAATTCAAAAATGATTCACCAATTTGTCATTATTCATTAAACTAATCAAATGTAAAACTAACAATTTTCTGTCTTCACATTTTCTATCCACATCAAAAAAAATAAAAATAAAAATAAAAATTGGAGAGTATTAGCCAACATGTTAAAATTGTCAAACTCTGCCAAAAGCTATAACAGGAAACCAAGGCATCTAGATACATTGGCAACAGTTTTTCAGATACCATCAATTCCAGAACTTTTAGCAGCGATATGGTAAAAGATCACAAAAATGGTTACATCCAAATATGTCAAAGATACGGAAAAGTTAACTATTCTTAAGTGATAAATGACATGTAATATTACACATGTAATATTACTTAAGTAATTATGAATTCAAAGTACACATATTGCTCCATGTTAAACATTAGAAATTTCTTGGTGACTGCCATCAATAAATTCATAAAGAACAAAAGCGCATTGAACTGATTGAAGTGACACGCAAGATGTATACCAGGGGATTGATCTTATTTGAATCACTGCCAAGCTTATTCATAGCATCACGCATGCAAGCCAGGTCAACAACAGCTGGGACTCCTGTAAAATCCTGTGGAGACAAAACAAGTTTAAAAGAATAGAAGGTACTACTTAGCATCACCCAGCTCTAACATAACTACTTCAATGTACCTACATTCAAAAGTTAACAGCATACCTGCAAGAGAACACGAGCAGGCTTGAAAGGAATTTCGACTTGCTTTGTCGAAGTGTTTTCCCAGTCAATAATCTTCTCAACATCCTCTTTAGTGACTTGGAAATTGTCACAATTACGAATGGCAGATTCAAGGAGAATTCTGATGGAGAATGGTAACCTGTCTGTTATGCACACACAAAGTTGATATCATCAGAAATTGATCTGTCAAGCCAAGTTATAATGCTATTATCTGTTATTCAAGGATAATACTGATTCGAAATCATCAATATGCAATATCACACATTAAAAAGCAAGATGTCATTAGTCCATTACATTTAATAAGAAACCAAGGAAAGCCAAGTTAGCAAATTACCAACTCTAGGATCTTTGAGAGAAGGAAGACTGTAGAATTTCCCGAACTCGCCACCACCGGGCTTGGGGAGACTCGTCAAGTTTCCCTTGAAAGGATTTTCATTGGCTGAAACGGTAAAACAGAACATAAAACTAAGCACCGATATTCAAAACTTGACTGCACGTTATAACTCCACACAAAGACCGGTAGTGCCAATTCCACATCTCTTTCAACCAAATGCGAAATAACGAAATCGTCAATATTACAAAAACTGTAAGAAAACAAATCTTCAAACACGATCGTGCCGGAAAACGCAAATTCTAAATGTAATTCATGACTGACAACCGGAAACAAGAAATGAAAGCCGTGGAAATGAACAAATCTGAGCTCAATAAAACAAAAGCAATAAATTACAGAACAAGAAGAAACAGTCGAAAGTTGTATTTAAGGATGGAAAAAGCACCCATGGTAGCGATCTTCCGGTGGAATTGTTCGATTACCGGAGCGACGGCTCTGATCTGAGGGCGAAGAGAGAGCGGAGAGGTGCAGTGGAGACGGTGGCTCCAGCGGGGAAGGAATCGCGCGGCGACGGAGAAGGAACTGCGAGAGGAGTATCGCGAAGGAGGATAGGCGAAGGTTCTAGAAATGGAAGAAGAAGAGGAGGAAGAATAGGAGAGTTTAGGCTTGGTTGCTCTAAGGAGCGAAGAAGCAGTGGAAGAAGCGGATTTATACATGGTGATGGTGATCACGCATTCGGAAGCAGGATAAGAATTATAGAGAGAAAGAGTGGGAAGGTAACGGTTTTAAGCAACTAGAGAGCACGAGAAAGATGGTGATGGAATGTGATGTGATGTGATATAATGGTATGGCCTAAAAAGGGCGTGTGGAGAAAAAAACGTGAATAACTAGGGCTGTGTGCCTTGCGATGATACTGGATTCTGGAGAGTTGATGCTGACTATTGATGAGGATGTTAAAAACGGACACTAGTGAACAAATTTGAGCTGAGCTTCTGTTATGTAAGTTGTGTATGATAAAACGAGTAACTAGCAGGCACCCCTTTTATTTTAATTTTTGTAATGAATATATTGCCTAGACAGCCAAAGATTAAGAGTGTGGACATCTACGGTTTTTCTATTTTAGACTTTATTCGGTAAACTTAACTTATAAGTTATATTTTATAGTTAAGGGTTAAATAAAGATGTTTGGTAAAATTAGGTTATGATAAATTAAAAACGTATTAAATGACTAAATGGAAGCTGCATTAATTATATATAATAAATAATTTGAAAAGGTAAAATGTAGTAAATTAACTAAAGGCAAAATAAGAAGAAAATATTAAAAGTCGGTTATAAACTACAAGTTATAAGCTATGAGCTTGTAGTTACCAAATGCACTCTAAGGATGAGCCTATTCGCATTACGTGATTGGCACTAGCCCTTAGGAATTTTGCATAAGTGAGATTCAAATATGGGTTCTTCTGCAGTAGATCGACCTCCTTTAAATTTAGCGAGGCTTTACACCGCTAAGTCAAGTTCTGGGATTAAAAGTGTGTTTAACACAACCTTAAAAAATAGATTATTTTGAGAATTATTTATGTGTATAATAAATTTTTGTTATAATCGATTATAACATAAATAATTTTTACTTTTGTATATTTTTTAAAAGTGATTTTGAAGACAATATTTTATGTTTGGGTGGTATAAAAGCTTTTTAAAATATAAATTTAAAGTGTAGAGGAAGAAAATAGATTAAAATAAAAAAACCTTTAATTTAATAAAAAAAACTCCAAAATTTAGTCAAAATATTTTCTGTAGTTATAGCAAAATAATAAAAAAATTTAATCAATTTTCTATTTTCTTCTAAAACATCTTTTAACATCTTTTTTTTGAAAAAAACCCGTGGGAAAAAAGCTTTTCCAAACACATTCTAATTGTCTTGAAATGTAAAAACCACTTAAATAAGTATAACACTTTTAAATAAAACTTTTTTTATACATATAGTCATGATTAGATACACAGTCAACATGCTTAAAGATTCAGTTATCTACCAACTCTCTTAGATGTTGTTGATGTTTTTTAAAATATAATAATTAAAAATCAATTAATAAATTCATCTAGAGTATAATTTAAATCAGAAAACTAATCTTCAAAAAAAAAAAAAGTTAATATAAAATATATACTCTTTCTTTTTTCCCACGATACTTTTCTTTTCTTTCCTTTTTCTTTATCATTTTATTCTATTTTTTTAAAAAAATAGTAAATTAATCAGTAGTTATTAGTTATAAATTTATATTTGAGTTTTTTTTTTTTACATATTTTAACTTGAACAAAAAAGGTTCCATGAAAAATACTTGTAAATTAGACAAAAAGAAAAAGTAAAATTGTTATTTTTTATATCTTGCAGATTAATATAAATTATATGAAAATAATTACATGCTTTCTGACAAATATATATTAAACAACCAGTTTCATATTAAAACCCTCAGTGGTTCAATACTATATTTTACTGTTCGTGTCTGTTGTATGTTAATTAGTTTTTCTATTTAATTTAATTACTAAAAAAAAGTTGAATACCATGATAAGGTTATGATTCTCAATTAACATTATTTTATGAATAACTTTGAATTTGAGTAGTATAAATACTTTTAAGGAGGGAGGAAATTTGGAAGGAAACAACCATGAAAAAAAAACAAGTACGTTTGATTATTAGGAGTTCAGTAACATTGAATTCCAGCTAGCACTATGTGTTGCCTTCACAGGGAATGGAATGTTGGGAAACTATTGATGCCACCCCCTCCAGTAAAAACAGAGTTATGGAATGGATGTTAATGGTAAGTGGTCACATAAACTAAAAGAGAAGGTTAGCAAATTTTACCTGCTCAACTTACATTAGTTACATTAGAGATAACTTTTTTATTTTACAAAACATGGAGACACCAGTTACAAAACCTACATTGAAATTAAAGCATCTATAAAAAAAAATATTTCTAAGATTGTTGATTATTTTTTACTGCTCCACACTCACAAAATGCTCCTCGATGATGGATTCCATTACCTTCAGATGCTGAGCTCTTGTTACAACTTCTTGCATTGTTGGAAGTCGCTGTGAGAGGGACTTTCAAGGCACCAACTTTGGATGAAAATCAGTGAAGGAATCACGGTTTGGTGTTGGAGGCAAAGATCAACTAAGGAATCCCGTCTTTAAGAAATGATCGATGAAGAAGATGGAACACGAGAAGGCTTAGGACAAAACCCAAACAAATTAATTTTGCCTCTAAATAGAAAATCGTTTTGGGCTTACTAATGTGGAGTCCAACATGCCATTCACAGTATTTAACGATGTGGTCTGAGTTAAACAGTTAAATCTCATAAACTATTTAATAATTTCTACTAAGTCAATGATTAAAATGATCAATAGCTAGAAAGTCAATGACCAAAAAGAAAATTCACTCCATTGAAATTGGATTAGGTAAAAAGCAAGTCATTAAATCAATTGTCAAACTACTTAAGAAATATATTCCCAACCTGATGCTTCATCCAAGAGTGTGCTGCGCGCAATCGTTTTACAAGGGCGTATACAACTATCCCCATTTCAATGGGCACAGACTTATCTCATAAATTGAGATCTGCGTTCAAAATAGTCCAGGTTTACTGGCTTTGTAATACAAAATCACTTGGAAAGTGTAAAAAATTACCTCCCTTAAAAGGGATCTTTTCCGATCTCTTGGAAAATTTATTCTCTCATGTTTTACAACTTGTGAATAGCGCCCGCTGACCTTGGAAGTTTTCCATCTATAATGGCTTCACTGCTTAATCAAGTTCCGTATGACATATGGAAGTATGCCTCCATGATTGAAGTAAGCAAGCTCCACCTGAAAATAGGAGTGTTATGTTATACACTATAAAAAGAGGCTATGATGAAGCAAGACAAACTTGTTTGCGACCATGAAATTTTTTTATTTTTTATTTTTGATAAATGCGACCATGAAAAATTAAAGTATATCAAGGGGAGGTTTAAATTACCTCGGTGTCAAAGCGTACTGTGCAGATGAAAGATTTTCCATTATCAGTTGTGACTGTGACATCTTGGCCAGGCCTGATCTCACTGATTACATTTGGGAGGTCAATCGTATAACGTTCATGACCAGTCAATCCCAATGTGTCCGCATCTTCACCAGGTTTGAAACAAAGAGGAATAATGCCCATTCCTACCAAATTACTGCGATGAATTCTCTCGAAACTTTTAGCAATCACCACTTTGACTCCCTAATGAAATATAAGGGTCATCAGTCACAATAGAAAACTCAACTCAACCCAAACCATATTGGACATTTGTTATGAAAGAACTCACCAGTAGCATTGGACCCTTGGCAGCCCAATCTCTAGAACTTCCACTACCATATTCAGCTCCAGCCAGCACAATGGTGACATGCCCAGAAGCCCTGTATTTCTGATACAAGAGAACAAAATTCAAGGGGATTAGAAACTTAACAGAGATAAAATTAATCAGTCATCATATTCGCTGGCAAAATTGAATTTTCATTGTAGTAGGCAGAAAGTTAAACTGGAAAAAAAATGTATAGTAAGTAAAAAGTTAAATTTGTATGACAACCATTCCCTTCAACATGGCATCAAATGCGAAAAGCTAACTTAACCAAAGATAACATTTGCATGCCCTTTTCAGAATATCAAGCTTTACAACGGACCAACAGTTGCAGTTGGAAGTCTCTATTGTTTATTTGAATAAGCAAGGATTAATAATTGATACAAGCATGGAACCAATTTGTTAGAGACACAGTATGTTGAAAATAGTGTTTTGTCAGAAAGACAGTCAGCTAGTATTTTGAAAAGAAATAAAGTAAAGCATCAGTACCAGAAAATATCATGTACAAACCTATGCTTTGCCACTTGAAAAGATCAAAAGCCGTAAAAATAAAATGCCATACATGAGTAGGACATTAACTCACCATTGCTGCATCAAACACATAAAGCTTCTCTCCAGTAGGAATATGAACTGTCTTGGGGCCAACTTCTCCATTCAAGAGCTTGTTGACAAGGCGAATGTTGGCGAAAGTTCCCCTTGCCATCACCTCATCATTGCCACGACGACTTCCATACGAATTGAAGTCCTTGCGATCCACCCCACGCTCCAGAAGGTATTTTGCAGCAGGACTGTCCTTATGAATGCTTCCAGCAGGAGAAATATGATCAGTGGTTATACTGTCACCAAAATTCAGCAGGCAATAGGCATCTTTCACACCATGAGGTCCAGGAGGATCCATGGTCATGTTCTTGAAGTATGGAGGTTCATGAATATATGTTGAGTTGGGGTCCCATGAGTAGAGTTTGTCAGCAGGAACTTCTAGTTGATTCCACATTGGGTTACCCTTGGTAATAGCCGCATATGTACTTCGGAACATGTCAGGCAACACACTAGATTGGACAACCTAGGAACAAAGTCACCCAAAGTTAATCTTGCAATATGCGACGTTGAATTAAATTTCATATATTGAACAAATTAGACATTAATTACCGATGCAATTTCTTCAGTGGAGGGCCAGATATCCCTCAAGTAAACATTCTTGCCATCTTTCCCAGTTCCAATTGGCTCTCTCTCAAAGTCAATGTCAACCTGGAAATTGGACCAAAGGGTATTTGATAAAGGTCCCGAAAAATTTAGGATCTAGATTTTTTTCAAACATAAATTTCATCAACATTTTCATAAAATGAATAAAATATGCACCTTACAAACTATAGAAGGTTCAAAATAAAGCTTATACAGTTATACTCATAACTCAATAGACAATAGTATATTCAATTTATCAATTATCCACAATATTATTAGTTTATTGTATCACATTCTATGCCAAGAAAAGATAAATGAAATAAAAACCAAATTCCATAGTCAATGTTTATTTCAATACTCCAAAACCAGACCAAATATTAATGTTTCATAAGCACACACATGCCATTGTTATTGTATATGTAATTCAATAATCAGACTTATGGATGTGAGTATCCAAAAACTAAGGATTAAGGCAATATTGGGTATGATAAAATTGAGAAGAAAAGAAATGTACACTGTGTCAGTGCTATTATGCTAGAATACATATAAAATTGCATGACTTAAGGCTGCTGATTGATACATGCAAATAAAGATGATTTAGATTAACTAACTGCAATACCAATGCTTGTGATTAGCCTCCAACAATTTTAATATTTGTCGGTTTTATTTACTTCAAATGAATTAGATAAATATTTCCCATTACAAAGAAAGAACCTAAAACAATGCATATCCAAATCAGAAAAATTAGTGAGATATACATACCGTGCCAGCAAGAGCATAAGCAACAACTAGCGGAGGTGAGGCAAGGTAGTTAGCTCTTGTTAAGGGATGCACACGGCCCTCAAAATTACGGTTCCCAGACAATACGGCAGCCGCGACAATGTCTGCGTCAGAATACAAAGAATAAAAGCAAATAAGGCACATATATAGCATTGTATGTCTAGAAGGATATCTAAAAGTTATAAACAAGAAAAGCGCAGAAGGAAACTTCAGTTCCAGAAATTTGTATTTTCTTTTGATTTATGACCATTTTCTGTGATGGCAGAAGCAACGGATTCATCCAGGTCCCCTGAATTGCCAATACATGTAGTACAGCCAAATCCAACAATATGAAAACCTTGCTCATTTAGATATTTTTGTAGTCCACTGCCAAAAAACAAAGTGTCAGAAAACATTTTCCTAAGCTGTGCATGGGTAAGTGACTACATCCTAATATAATTACAACACTAGCATTCAAAAGACATGCATAAAATACCTCTGGAGTAGATATTTTGTTACAACTCCAGAGCCTGGAGCAAGACTCGTTTTAACCCAAGGCTTGACCTGGCAAATAGTGAAACCAGCAACAAATGAATCAAGAAAAGAAAGGACCACATGAAGGACATGATTTCTTCATTTTATTAGTGGCAGCAGAGACAGGCACCACAAAGTAAGGAAAAGGAGATCATGCTAAAAACGAGAGAACTATTGTTAAAGCTTCTGATATTATTATATTAGCTCCTGACCTGCAAACCAAGCTCATGTGCCTTTTTTGCAACAACACCAGCCCCAAGCATAACACTTGGGTTTGATGTATTTGTACAACTTGTGATTGCAGCAATCACAACACTTCCATGCTTGAGTTCAGCCGGCTGCCCGTGGAAATCAAATTTTGCAACTTTTCCTTGTGCTTCTTTTGGTACAGCAAAACCCTGTATAATAAAGAATAAAGAAAAACAAGAATTAGGAAATGCAGTATCTTATATTCATCTAGGGTTTTCATCAGGCAACAGCCAATAAAACATGGATGACTCTGCTTCTGCATAACCAATTATAATAAAGAAAAATGTCATATAATGGTTGAGAACCCTTCAGGAATCTGCTCACTAGATAAGGAAGCAAACATACATAAAACCAGAGGATTGACAACGTTGCTGCTGTTAAGTTCTCCAGGACAGATTATAGCGCAAAATAGGAACTCAATTGATCTTGACTTTCGCAAAGGGCAGAAGATAAATTATGCATAAGTGGTCACTGGTCATTAAAATCTTGGTGCTCAAGCTGGTGAGTGTCACCAACAGTTCAAAAAATATAATGAACAGGTGAATTGAGCAGAAGAGATGTTGATGAAGATCAATTAAACAAGTAATTTAGCATTGTTGTTTCAGATATTAAGGAGTTGATGAAGCAGAAGAATAGAAGTAAATAAGCTAAAAAACTGGACTTCGTATATTCTCAAGGTTTTAGTAAATCACCCAGAGTCTGCAAGTTAACTGTCTAAAAAATAAGAAATTAGGATGAGCATATAAAACATTATATATTGATGTTTTTTGTTTTTATCGGCAAATACACATGCACACAACTGAAATTAAATCTCCAATAATCTACGCTATTCTCCTTTGCCAAGGTTTGAACCTTGGACTTCCACCCCTCACAAACCTTAAAGGCTTGGTACATGATCATTTGGGCGAATGCCCTTGGTCATTATATATTGATGTTGGAAAGTTCTGTTATAGAAATAAAATGGTTAAATTGTGAAGGTAGAGAAATTTGCATCAGATCCGACAATGTCATATTGGCATTCAAATGAACATCCAGATAAACAACCATTGGATGATGAAGCACTATTACTAGTTTGTCCATTACTGCATTCAACTATTAAACTGAGACTAAACTGAACAAAATTAGCATTTTATATCAAAAACAACTAAATGGGCAGCAAATAGAAGTTTTGATTAAACCAAATGATCAAGAGCTAATTTGATATATCAACTACAAAATCATCGTATCTTAATATATCATAATAATATCATATAATAAGGCCAAAACATGAGAAAAGGATTACAAACACCCCTGCATTACTAACCTTAAACCCAACTTTGTTATCAAGACAAGCATGCCAGTCAACCTTCATTTCTTTTAAAGGCACCCGATCATGAGGCCTGAAAAGAATATCTTTGCGTATCAATTATTGCATAATAATTGGACAAAAATTGAAATGAACAGTTAAACATCCACTTTAACATACAGGTAAACATGTGAAAGAAAAAAGATCTTACCTCTTTGGTCCAGAGATACATGGCTCGACATCGGAAAGGTTTAATTCAAGATATGATGAATAAACTGTCTCTTGTTGTGGCTGAATTTATGAAAAATAAATTAGCATTCAACACCTCCAACATACATATACATATATCATTTTTTAAAAAAGGACTAGTGCCAATATATTAATATTACCTCATTGTAGTCTACAAACATTTTGTTTGCCCTGAGATAAGACTCTATCATGGCAACCTATAATCAGCCAAAATGAAGGGCAAATAGTTCTATGAGCATTTCATACCAGCCATTAATAAATGAGTATTATGATTGCTGTCAAATACTAACAGTCTCATCACTTCTTCCGGTTAACTTGAGGTACTGTAATGTAACATGATCCACAGGGAAAAATCCCATGGTAGCACCATATTCAGGAGACATATTAGCAATAGTGGCTCTGTCAGCTAAAGATAATTCACCCACACCATCACCTAGAGAAAATAAAACCACGTAAATCGTTAATTAGCTTGGACAGTCGGCAAATATTGAAAAAAGCGGAGAGAATAAATATTTGACAGTTGGCCTCGAGAGAAATTAATCACCATAAAATTCAACAAATTTGCCAACAACACCATGCTTTCTAAGAATTTGTGTCACAGTTAGAACCAAGTCGGTAGCTGTAACACCATTGCGCAGTTTTCCAGATAACTTGAATCCAACAACACCAGGCAAAACCATGCTCATAGGCTGTCAATATCATAGAACAACAATTAGAATCATCACACTGGATCCAAACCACTCCAAAAGGTTATTTCAACACAAAGCAAATAAATAACTCTGAAGATTTAAATATAACATTAACATCATCAATCATTAATTATTAGTGTTTCAGATAGAATAAACTTTCATTACATATTTACATTACATGTTTGCACATCAAGATCAAAAAGTGATGTACCTGACCAAGCATTGCTGCTTCAGCTTCAATACCCCCAACTCCCCATCCAGCAACACCAAGCCCATCTATCATGGTTGTATGAGAATCAGTTCCAACCACACTATCAGGATAGAGTAAGCCCTCATAGTTGAAAACAACGCGTCCAAGATATTCAAGATTGACCTAGAATTCAAGACATTACACCACAAGTCCCAATTATTTAAAATAAAATTTAAAAAAACAAAAAAAAATATCTTCCAAACTTACCTGATGTACTATACCAGAACCAGGAGGAACAACAAGCATATTACGGAATGCAGTTGACCCCCATTTAAGAAAAGCAAATCTCTCCTTGTTTCTCTTGAATTCAAGCTCCATATTGGCCTGCACTGCATTTTCTGACCGTGCTACATCGACTTGAACTGAATGATCAACGACAAGATCAACAGGAACCTGCCAACAATTGTTGCTCAGAACCACTTCTAACAAACACAAAATATAAGGCAAACATGTCCAATAAGACGTTTCTCAAATTTTGAAAAGCTCAATAACTATGTCGAATGGAGTTAACTTTTGAAATTTGTGTTGGAAATCACTCAAACTTTGGAGTACCAGTTTTAGTATGAAAAATTAGAAGTCAAAACAAGTTTAAAAGAAATCCCAAATAATAATGTTTAGTTGAAATCAAGCTTTACCAGTTAGCCAGCCTCCTGCTCTCTTTCCATTTTACAGTCTAAATTTTCAAAAATGATTCACCAATTTGTCATTATTCATTAAACTAATCAAATGTAAAACTAACAATTTTCTGTCTTCTCATTTTCTATCCACATCAAAAAAAATAAAATAAAATAAAAATTGGAGAGTATTAGCCAACATCTTAAAATTGTCAAACTCTGCCAAAAGCTATAACAGGAAACCAAGGCATCTAGATACATTGGCAACAGTTTTTCAGATACCATCAATTCCAGAACTTTTAGCAGCGATATGGTAAAAGATCACAAAAATGGTTACATCCAAATATGTCAAAGATACAGGAAAAGTTAACTATTCTTAAGTGATAAATGCCATGTAATATTACATAAGTAATTATGAATTCAAAGTACACATATCGCTCCATGATGTATAGTTAAACATTAGAAATTTCTTTGGTGACTGCCATCAATAAATTCATAAAGAACAAAAGCGCATTGAACTGATTGAAGTGACACGCAAGATGTATACCAGGGGATTGATCTTATTTGAATCACTGCCAAGCTTATTCATAGCATCACGCATGCAAGCCAGGTCAACAACAGCTGGGACTCCTGTAAAATCCTGTGGAGACAAAACAAGTTTAAAAGAATAGAAGGTACTACTTAGCATCACCCAGCTCTAACATAACTACTTCAATGTACCTACATTCAAAAGTAAACAGCATACCTGCAAGAGGACACGAGCAGGCTTGAAAGGAATTTCGACTTGCTTTGTCGAAGTGTTTTCCCAGTCAATAATCTTCTCAACATCGTCTTTAGTGACTTGGAAATTGTCACAATTACGAATGGCAGATTCAAGGAGAATTCTGATGGAGTATGGTAACCTGTCTGTTATGCACACACAAAGTTGATATCATCAGTAATTGAACTGTCAAACCAAGTTATAATGCTATCATCTGTTATTCAAGGATAATACTAATTTGAAATCATTAATATGCAATATCACACATTAAAAAGCAAGATGCCATTACATTTAATAAGAAACCAAGGAAAGCCAAGTTAGCAAATTACCAACTCTAGGATCGTTGAGAGAAGGAAGACTGTAGAATTTCCCAAATTCGCCACCTCCGGACTTGGGGAGACTCGTCAAGTTTCCCTTGAAAGGATTTTCGTTGGCTGAAACGGTTAAACAGAACACAAAACTCAGCACCGATATTCAAAACTTGACTGCAAGTTATAAATCCACACAAAGACCGGTAGTGCCAATTCCACATCTCTTTCAACCAAATGCGAAATACCGAAATCCTCAATATTACAAAAACTGTAAGAAAACAAATCTTCAAACACGATCGTGCCAGAAAACACAAATTCTAAAAGTAATTCATGACTGACAAGCGGAAACAAGAAAAAAAAATTTTAGAAAAAACACACGCACCCATCCCTACCTAAACCCTAAACACACACTCATCCTAAACTAACTCCCACCAATATCCTAATCTAAATCACCACCGCTAAGGTTCGAACCTTGACTTCCAACTCTCAAGCCTTTAAGGCTTGTACACGACCATGTGGACTATTGCCCACTTGTCAACCGGAAACAAGAAATGAAAGCCGTGGAAATGAACAAATCTGAGCTCAATAAAACAAAAGCAATAAATAACAGAACAAGAAGAAACAGTAGAAAGTTGTATTTAAGGAGGGAAAAAGCACCCATGGTAGCGATCTTCCGGTGGAATTGTTCGATGACCGGAGCGACGGCTCTGATCTGAGGGCGAAGAGAGAGCTGAGAGGTGCAGTGGAGACGGAGGCTCCAGCGGGGAAGGAATCGCGCGGCGGCGGAGAAGGAACTGCGAGAAGAGTATCGCTAAGGAGGATAGGCGAAGGTACTAGAAATGGAAGAAGAGGAGAGGAACCGAGGAAGAAGAGGAGAGTTTAGGCTTGGTTGACGGCAGACGTGTTTGAACGGAATAACACACTATGTACTGTTCTTTGTTTGGTATATCAATCAAAAGGAATGGAATAAAATACTGAGGTAAATAAACGGCATAGATTAATTCTATTGAAAATAGTGAAATAGAAGAAAACAGAACACGTATAGAGAAATTATCGTTATTTTCATACTTTTTTCTAGCCAAAAAATATTTTATAAATTATAAAATATTTTTAAAAAAAATTACATAACAAAAATATATTCAACATAATTTATATTTAATAATTAATTTTAACAAATATATTTAATAATTATATTTATTGAAAGAAGTTTATATTTAATAATTTATTTTTTCATAAAATATTAATACAATAATTAATGTATTTGAAAATTATTATTTAGTTATACTCGTAATTTTTAAAAAAAGAAATTTAAAAAATATACTATTTTGTTTTTTTCTTTAAATTTATACTTCTTTATCAAGTATAGTAAAATTTTATATGTATTAAAAAAATATTTTTTTATATTTTAATCCGCTGTCGCACTAGATACAAAATAATACATATAGTCATGTTATGTTCCGTTATCATCAAATACAGTACATGATTCTTTTCTCTTCCATTCAATTCCGTTCCGTTCCATTCTTTTCTATTCTATATCATTACCAAAAGCTACCTAAGACTATGTTTGAATTGATGTTACATAATGGAGCGAAACAGAAAGGAATGAAATGGAGTGAAATAGAATATAATGGAAAAAAATTTCACTCCATTGTTTGGATATTTTAAGACGGGCCAGAATATTATTTCCATTCCATTATTTGGAAATGGAATGGAACAGGATGTATTATAATAATTTTTTTCTAATATTACCCTTTTTTTTATTTTAACTTCCTCTTCTATTTCTTTCTCATCTTTTACTCTTTGTAACTTTTTTATGGTATAATTTACACATTTAAATGAAACCAAGATAACTATTCTCATGTTAATTCCTGTTTTAATTTTAATAAAATGTTTATATTGATATTTTTTTAATAAATGAAGATATATACTCACTCCGTTCCTAATTATAAGCTCCTAAAAAATCATCAAACGTTTTAAGAAAAGTGTTAATATCTAGTAAATGCGTTGGTACTTTGAAAAGTTATCATAAATATTCAATTTTACCCTTATTTAAAATCAACTTCCATTTGAAAATCAACTTCCATTTGAAAATCAACATCCTCTACCTTCATTATAAGTGTATTGTGTTTAACGATACGATGCAATCGCTGCTCTCTGCCCTATGCTTGCCTCGCGACACCACCGTCAGCTGCAGCCCTTAGCTTCCAAATGGCAATGTCAGCGTCAACGTCAATAACTCAGTATGTGTTTAGTCCTTATGTTGGTGACTCCAAACTCCATAACTCCCGTTAGTGAAGAGGCAGCGACCATCGTGGATATTTTAGCAGGCCTATTGCGTTTTCAGCACGATCTCCACCATCATTGCAGTGGTTTCACGGTGGTGCGTTGTCTCCTTTTTGACTGAAGGAGTGGTTCTAGTCGAAGATGGAGTTTCAATGAAGAAATTGAAAGAGAACAAACATTAGACTACTTCATATACTTCACTAAAGAACAACCAATGGACTTGAAAGAGAAGAGACAAAAACCATGGAAAATGGAAGAAATTGAATTACAATGGAAATAGTGTGAATTAGGGTTGTAATTTCAAGTTTTATTGTTTGAATTGTTCAATGAATACTCAATATTTTATTATTTTAATATTTTAGTAATTAATAAATTAGATTTTATTAAATTGGGTTTGCATGATGTTTAAAACTTTAGGATGGGTAAAAAATTGAGTTGGGTTTGCACTTAGGGGGCGTTTGGTAGAGGTATATTTTTTAGTGATTTTACTAGGAATGTGTTTTCAAGACAAATGATTCCTGGGAAAGTTCAAAATACCCACCTATTTAGGTGGGAATGTGAAAAATGAACTTCCTTCATATTCTAAGATTTCTGGTAATCCTACTTGCCCGGGAAAACATTTTTTGTGTCTTCTACAAAAACTAGTATATTTTGCGTTAAGTGACATTCTTGGGAATCTAAAAAATATTTCACGTACCAAACTCCCACTTAATGTTTAAGGACTATTTGGCAAGTAAGAAAAAATATAACTTAATGTAATAAAAAGAGGGGTAAAATTGAAACTTCATCTACTTAACCTTTTATTCTAGGTTAGTGCAAGTGATGTATCATACGTCATAAATTTTGCTTACTTACCATTCCCACCCGTAAGGGTAAGTGTTGAGAGTTGAGACAGACAATGACACAAATGGTTTGAAAACTTGAAAGCTATTGCATCATTTCTTCCATTTCTCATTGGAGAATCATAATAATGAGCAAGTTACAATGTGAGTGAACAAAGAAAAATAATAAAAATATAAAATACAAGACTACAAAGCAATAAACAAGACAACCATCATCCTATACTTTTCATATGAACAAGAATCCATTTTTTTCCTTATTGCTACAAATCCTTCCCAAGGATGATCACTAACTAATCCTATATAGTATGTCTTGATTTCCATTGAACTAATCAAATAGACTTTCCTCTTTAAGACATTATGTGCCGTAATGTTTGGATTACCTGATCAAAGTTAGCTTGCTTAAAGAAAAACATTATTGAGCTAGCTTTGAGCCGACCAATCGCTTTTATTCCATCATATATACCCTAATCTGGTTCAAACTCCAGTTCGGTAGTACCATTACAAACAAAATATCATTTACTAATATATTTTTTTATTTTCGTTAAATTAACTATCGTTGGTATAGATTTTTGACAAACAGTTTTATCCGTTAATATAACCCTTACAGACCTATACTAACTGTCTGTAAATCAATAATATATCTCAATTATTTATACTAAATATTATGTGTCTATATTAATGGATTAGTTCACAAAATCTATACCAACGATAGTTAATCTAAGGAAACCCAATAAAAAGCTTAATAAATGGTAATTTTTTTTGTAATGAGTCATCAAAATTCCAAACACACATGCTTAGTAACTGGCGTGGAATAGCTTGTAAGTTTGAAGATCGCCAATAACCCCAGCAACGGAACCAGTTGCAGCCACCATAGTAATAATAAAGCAAGCAATACTAAGCAATTGCATGCAAATCCATTTGGTACTCCACTTTGGAATTTTCTTCTGAACAATATACATCTCAGTTGGAAAAAACACAGTAAGAGGCCAAAACCCAAAAGCTCCAATCAAACCCACAATGTCATTAAAAAAAGGCAACACCATGGCCACCGTGGTGCACTCGATCACGAACATCGTCCTCCAAACTATCCTGAAGAGGTTCAATTTGTACGAACCGCGACAATAAGGGATCGAAACTTTGATGTCTTTGGTATCGAAATCGCAATCCGGGAACTTGCTTGATGCGAATATTTCGATGAATTGGAAGAGGGGTTGGACGTAAACTTGGTATGCTCCGACGAGGTGGATAACTAAGGCAATGTTGGCTATGTCTACGAGCCAAAACGGATTGTAGAATCCGAAACCTGTGAGGAGGTTTCCAGGGCTTTGGTCCCCGAACGCGGCGTAGCCGAAGCAGCCACAAAGCATGTAGAAAACTGTTGTGACCATGATGTTGATTAGTGTTGCCTTGTTCATTGTTTTTGACTCTGATGGAGGGGATTTTATCCTGTCTTGTTTTATGACATAACAAATATTTAAGTAGCAGCTCTTCAATTAGAATTCATGTGGATGCATTTAACTTGTTAAAAAATTAGGAAATGTGGGAATTAGGAATTAATTGTAGCTGAATTTCTATGAGGATCATTGAAAAAGAATAGGCAAAGGCTATGTTTCCAAGAGCTTGGAAGCTTCTCCAAACTTTTTGGGTTTCTGTTACAATTCCAACGGTTATTCCTATTAGGCTTCCATTAATTCCTCTGTTTCCTATTTGTGGTCAATTCAAGTCAAATTTCTTTATATTAGTTTAATCATTAAACAAAAGAAAAAATAATAAAAAATATAAATTGATACATCACATAAAGCTGAATGATTGTCTAAAATTATGTTTGGATTTCCATTAAAATAAGTAAACTAAGAAATCTATCTATATTTATACAATAATAAAATAACAAAAATGAGATTTCTATACAACGATGTGCAATAAAAGTTGGCTAGACAAACATCAATTTCATTGAAAGATTAATTAGTCCAGTCAACCAAAATCCAGACACACTAATTTAGTTCATAACTTGTACAGCATCTTCATAAGAACAAGTTAGAGTAGTTTGGACCATGATGGTCCCATAATCATTAGATTTTTTTCTTCGCTTCTCTTACAACCTCTCTCCTTTGATTTAAGAATCAAAATAGGGAAGTACCCTAGTCTCCAAACCATGTTAACCTAACCCGTCTTAATATATATATATTTTTATTATTATCTTAATATTAGTTTTTAATACTAATGAAACTCTAGTGTTAGTTTTTTTGGCCAAGTTCATGTCAGTTCTCAAATTTGTAATTCATCAAACATGTTAATACTAAAATCAAGTAAGTGGAAATGTTATGAGAGATTGACATGTCCGACAAATAACAAATTTAGAGATTAATATAAAATAGTTTTCAAATTTATTAGACAATAAAATAATCTCTAAATTTAGAGATTAATAAAATAGTCTCTAATTTAAAGGAATCCTTCAAAATGGACCAAAAAAGAAAGATACAGGATCAAATTGAAAAAAAAAAAAAATACAAGACCAAAAAAGGACATCGGTGAGGGGACCAAGCATATATTTTAGCCATTTTCTTTTTATTTAGCAGTGGTAATTTATTGAGTTAAGAAAGCATACTTATTTCTTAGCTTTTCTAAAAAGGGACCCCTAAAGAAAACCTTATGTAATTTTTAAAAATTTTTTAAGAGCTTTCTTCGCGCATATGAAAACAAACCACTAAACAATATAAGCTATATTTTTCAGAGATGACATTTTCTTAGTGGTTAAAATGTTTAACCGCTAAAACAAAATTTTCTTAGCTTTTTCAAATACAAACCGCTAATAAAAAGCAGCTATCTAAAATGCATTTTGGCATAGTGTGATATACTATAATTGAATTCTTTCATTTTCCTCGTTAGGCCTAAGTCACCCCTTTTTATTTTTTATTTTGATATTTTCAAGACCCGTAATCCTTTGTTTTTGTTCGGCCCAGCCTTTCAAAAAAACAATCAAACACAAAGAAAAAAAGAAGAAAAAGGGAATATCTAAAACAAAGGCTGAGGAAAATAATAAAAAAAACAACCTAACTCCAAACTTCTTTACCTTCGAATATCAAATCAATTCAATTTTTTATTTATTTCTTCACATAATATTTTATCTATTACATTCCAAATATTACATGTAATATATATACATGTAAATATTTTTTATACTATTACATTTTAAAATCATAATAAACTTATTTTACTAAATATAAACATATAAATGTACTTTATTTAATATAATGGTATTACCATTTGAATACATGTTTTGTTAGTTAGGCACTATAGCTAATCTATTATGTCATATATTTTTCTTACTTGGGAATTGCTAAAGAGCTAATTTGACAATTGACATGGTGGTGCACTAACTTGAGTTTAACTTAGTTTGTCTAACATTTATTTATATTTTCTTAATGGAATTAAAATGAGAAAAGAGATAAAACGGGAATGATATAAACTTATTATAATTTGAATAATATATATTAATTTAAATAGAAAAAGAATATATACTTTTAAAAAAATGAATTATTATAAGAATTAATTAAATTTTTAAAAAATGAATTGGGTTGATATACAAGATGAGGATGACTTGGACAAGTTGTAAATTGAGAGAAAAGAGATCAATGAAGTTTATAGAAAAAGTCAAAAATGGTGCATCTAATGGGTTAGCCCATTTATTTAAAACTTAAAAGTCTAGTGGATTATAAAGTAGATCCAGTGAATTAGCCTATTTATATTATTATTTTAAATTATAATTAAAATGTTCAATACATTTGATATAAAATTATAATAATAAAAAAAATAGTCAAAGTCTAAATTATATAAATTATCTCTGAATAAAAATATAAATTTATTTTATTTTTTTATCAACCAAAAGAAATATATTAAAAAAAACTAAGAGCACAAGAAGTACTAAAGTACATATCCAAACAACAGAAAAAAACAACAGCACAGGCCTAAACAATAGTAGGCACCCTAATAAGACAAGAACAAAAAAATAAACAACAAATAGAATACGAAGCACAAAACAAAAAATTTTAAGCCATAAACAGCACCCATGGAGGCTATAGAACCAATCTCTTGTATAAATTTATTTCATTTAAAGTCTAAAAAATATAAATTTTTCTAAATACATTTATTAAGTTTGTATTTTTTTACAAACTTTATTTTGTCTTTTTTCATTTTTTGAAAGTTGAGATATATACAATATATAAAAGGGTTTTGTTATCTATTACCTTAAGAACAATGGTTAAATAACCCATAACAAGAAATTTAGTGTTAGAAACGGTAAAATATTTAATGCTACAAAAATTCAATATAGGTTTCGTATATCCTCCAACAATAAACCATTCATGAAAAGCAAATGCCAAGAAAACTGCAACTGTTTCTTCAAAAAAGATTAACAAAAAGTGAAGAAGAGTGACTTTGACTTTGTAGTAGATTCCATAAAACGACGTCTTTCGTCTTGGAAGGGTAAGTTGCTTAATAGAGCTGGCCGTACTACTCTTGCCTCCTCCGTCCTTGCTACTTTTCCATCCTATTGCATGCAAAACCTTTGGTTCCCTCAATCGGTGTGTGCCTCTATTGACTCCATTGTCCAGAACTTTGTTTGGTCTGGCTCCGGTGACCGGAATGGGTGGAGCTTGACTCATTGGGATAAAGTGGCTTTACCTCGGCGTGTTGGTGGTTTGGGTTTTCGCTTAGCCCGCGTCTCGAATATCGCTTTGTTAGGGAAACTTTCATGGGCCATTATTCATGATGATGATAAGCTCTGGGTTAAAATGATGCGCCAAAAATATTTGCGAGGGTCCTCTATATTTAATGTTAATGTTTCGGCAGCCAGCTCTTATGCTTGGAAATCTATTATGCGTGCTTTTAATCATTTGAAGGATGGATATAAGGTGCGTGTGGGAGCTGGCCGGGTGTCTATCTGGTATGATTGCTGGCTTTCAGATGGTTTCTTATGTGAAAAGGTCCCTTACGTTAATATTCAAGATACTACCTTGCTGATCAAGGATGTGTGTGTTAATGGTGCATGGAATTTTGATCTGTTAGCCACTGTGTTGCCTAGTGAATTAAAAAATAAGTGCTCCTTAGTGCACGTTAACCTGTCTGTTCAGGATCTTCTTATTTGGGCTGCTAATGTTCATGGCTCTTATTCTTCTCGCTCTGCGGCGTCTTGGCTCCAAGATCGTTGGCAATCTCGACATTATACTCCTCAAATTGCTTGGGTTTGGCGTCAACCAATTACCGAGGGTATGACCTTTATGTTCTGGCTTTGCTTACTTGGTATTCACCCTACGAATGAGCTTCGCTACCACCGGAACCTTTCGACATCTGCTATGTGCCAGCGTTGTGGCTTGGCTGATGAAATCATTCTGCACTGCTTGTGTAACTGTACTCATGCGAGAGGTATTTGGCGCGACGTGGGTTTTCGTGAGGATGTCCAGTTCTTGGATAATAACGTTGTTTCTTGGGCTTCTAGCTTCTTGAAGAATGACAATGGAATCTTGTTCGCTTGCACCGCGTGGCATGTGTGGTGTGCTCGTAATAAAGCTGTTATTAGTGGTAAGATCATATCTAACTTTGAGATCATTTCAGCGATTCATAGTGATGCCTCCGGCTTGCTGCAGCAGTTGAACACTTCTATCTCCCGGGTTTCCTTGCAAAAAGAAGTCTATTGGTGCGCTTCGAGAGAGAATCAAGTGAAGTTGAATATTGACGGTAGTTGTATTGGCAATCCAGGTTCGGCAAGGGCTGGCGGCCTCCTCTGTAATTAATGCGGAGAGTTGCTTCTTGGCTTCTACGAATCTCTGGGCAATTCCACGAGTTTTCATGCGGAGCTTGTTGGCCTTTATCGTGGTCTTTTCCTTACATGGGAACTTGGTTATCGTGATGTTGTTTGCCACTTTGACTCACTCCTTGCGGTGGAGACCGTCAAGCTGGGTGTCGGAGAATTTCATCTTTATGCTGCATTGATCCAGTCCATCAAGGAGCTCTGTCTCGCAATTGGAGTTGTCGGTTTGAGCATGCTTATAGGGAATCAAACTTCTGTGCTGATGCCCTCGTGAAGCTTGCATCTGGCGGTGCTTTTCCTCTCACAGTGATCCACTCTCTTATCCCTCAGTTGTCGGCTGATAGAGTAAGAGTTGTTCACTTTAGATCCATTCCTTCTTAATTTTTAGTTTTATTTTATTTTATTTTATTTATTTTTCCGATGTACCAAAAAAAAAAACTTTTTTTAAAGGTAAATGAAAAAAAAGTTAGATACTTCAAGAAGAAATTTAGAGAGAAAAATTAAGAATAAAAAACCACCATTTAAATAATAATTTTAAATTTAAATTGTTAGTTTCCATGTCAACTATCTCAGCTGTTGGCTTACTTCTTGTGGCATTTTTCTGGCATTAAACTATATATTTCGTAAATTTTATAAGTACTAAAAATAAATTTAAATTATATTTTTAATTTTTTTTCTCTTTTCATTTTGCTTTTACTGCTCTCTTTCCATACAAACCAACAACTCAAAAGAGTTATCGGGTTATACATCAAACATTATTCTTAATTGCATATATAGTTGATTTGTGATTAAAAATACGAAGCCAACCAAGATAGAAATTGAAGGCTAACATATTGTTAAATAAAATTGGGATATAACTTTTCTATTATTAATTATATTATATGTATAGCATATGAATTTTATCTTGAAGATGTCCATAACCCAATAGCAATTGTATAGAGAAATTATAATTGTATATTCAATTTTGGAGGTATAGGATATATAAGAAGAAAGAGATAAAAAGAAAATTAAAAAAAGAGAAAAAAACAAAAAAAAAATTAAGAGTATAGATAAAGAAGAGAAAAAAAAGTTGACAAAATAAAATTAAAGGAGGTGAATAATAATAATAATAATAATACATAAACTATTATTTTTAATAATATCTTGTAAATTGCAACAATACTTATGAATTTTTGCATATATAACTAATATGATATTATGATGATAATGATAAAGAGTAATATAATATGTATTCCACTTCATTTATAGAGCCAACGTCTATAATACCATGAGCGAAATTAAGATATGATGCTAATAAAAAATTTAAGACCAACTACTACGACGAGGACGACAACTGCGACGGCAACGACGACAACTACGACGACAACAACGACAATAATAATAATATAGTCCTCCAATGCATTCATTGCATTAACCTTTTAAAAAAAATTCTCATCATCAATCCAATAGTTCTTATATTCTTGAATTAACCTCTTCTTAATTTCTCCATAAAAAAACCTTTTATATAAACGGACTAACTCGTGTAGACTTGTGTTTAAATATGTCTATAACAATAGGCTTGCAGGTTAAACCATAAACCCATTAGTCACCACATAGAACATCTTTGCTCAAATTACAATGAAACTACCATACAATTAAAATTACATGCAGAACTTTAGAATTAATGGTAAAAAAATGTAATTTTATATTATACTAAATTTTTACTTTTAATCCATAATTTAAACGGATAACTCGTTAGGCCGGTGTTATAAATACTTCATTTTTTTGGGACCAAGTCCACATGGGCTACAAGTTTCATGTGCTAGCCCATTGACCTATGTCTTATACCTAACTCTAAATTTTATCCTTAACAAATTGAAAATCTTATTAAATTAGTCCTCCACTTATGACAAAGGAAACACTATTGAAAATGATCTTAAACAAAATATCGTAAACTAAAAAATTTCCAAGTTGAGTTTATGAGGATGTTTAAGGGAGGAAGTTAGATTAACATGGAACTGTTGGGAAAAATAATAATAAAAAGAAAAAAACTAAGAGCATATTTGGATAGCATTAAAAAAGTTGTTGATTATTCAAAAAAGCATTTGGTGTTGTGATGATGTTTGGATGAAATCTTAAAAATTGATTAAATTTTTTGTTATAATTATAAATAACTTTTTTTTTAAATAAGCTAGAATTTAGAGTTTGGGTGTTTTTTGTTGCAACATAGGTTAGATTGTTTTTTTTTGGGTACATATAGGTTAGATAGTTTAACTTTATATTATAAAAGTTTTTTATTTTCTTTTAAATCGTTTCTCACATCTAACATATCTAAACAAAAAGGAATTATGTTTCAGACAATCGATTTTTTTTCACTTCTAATCCAAACACGCTCAAACTTATTGAAAAAAGCTTTTAACTTTAATCTACTTTCTTCTTCTACTATTTAAATTTCTACTGTAAAAAGCATTTTTTATACTATCAAAACATAAAAAATTACCTTTAAAACATGTTCCAAGAATATACTTAAACAAAAATCGATTATGTTATAATTGATTATAATAAAAATCGATTAAACATGTAATCAATTCTCGAAATAATTATTTCCCCAGGCTAATCCAAACATACTTAACATGAAACTTGTGAGATGGAGAAACTAAGCTAAAACAAATATTAATGATTGAAATTATTTATGCACAAAAACTAAAATCATCTAATGAAAGTAAATTTTTTTACTTTTAGTCAAAAGTAATTTTGACCAAAACACAATCTTAAATAAACGGGCCCTAACATCAAACTAGGAAACACCCAACATGTTGATCTCAAGGTTAAGTATGTAAATTTCAGTTTCTAGCAGTTAAAACAAATATATATAATCACAGAAAAACGAAATAAAAGTACAGATTAATGCACAAGAAGTGCTTACACCCCATGTACAAAGTAAACACATAAGAAAGAAACAGGAAAACAGTCATTACTAAGGCAACATGCCTACATAGTACCACATCTACAGAGTAAACCAAAAGAAAGAAAACAGAAAAACCAGAAGGCATTAGCACAAGGATGTAAATTTTGAAGTAATCTTCTCACCTCAAACTCATATGAATGCATTTGACTTATTAATAAATAATGAAACCTGCAATCAATTGGCGCATTAACAAGTGTGGCCAAAGTGATTATCAAGATGCGGATTCACAACGGTTTCTCAACGGAACGACAAGGATCGTTTTGCAAAATATTTCGGACTGCCATAGTGTAATTTGAAGGTAAGAAAGAAGTGGTTTGCAACCACGGTTATGGCTAAAATCCAGAGTAAGGGGTTTTACTAAATATTCCTATACAGAATGGTAACTAAATCAGTAGAAAAATCACAATGTTTCTATTATATATGTTCCTACAGGATACCAAGTTATGAGGATTTCACAACAATTCCTACAGCATACCAATTACAGAAATTGCACTCACAAACATCATCACAAATATTCCTATCTACCTTTTTTTAAAACTTAGAAACTACTTTTAAGTTAAAATTAAAGAAGAGTTTAAAAAATTTAGCTACAAGTTACCTGGTGATCTTATTACATCTCTATCACCACACTAGTGGTTTTAAAAGAAGCATTAAGGAAAGTTAAAGCTCCAAATTCTAACTTCTTAACAAGTTCTTATTGTTACGTTTTTCTTCCATTAAAAATAAGAACTTTTAAAAAATTCTATTTGTCTATCATTTACTTACAAAGGAGAAGAATTCCAAAATAAATTGGTCAAACACTACCTAAAACCAACAATATATAGAAAAGTATCTAAGCAGGTAACATATAGAAAATGTGCAAGACAGGGAAAAAGTAAAAACATAATAATATTATCAATTTAGGAAGTACATTTGATGAGTGTCCAAGTCAAGCACATTAACAATTCAAACAACTTATCTAATTTAAATTTATCAAACTTAAACTACTTCCAGATAATACCCAAGTTTGCATGGATCACACAGCAAAAAAGAAGTCTCACCAAATTAAGGGCTAATCGATCATGATGTCTTTAGAGATGCTCTCAAGCTGCTTTAGACAATCCTCAAACACATAGATTTCATATTGCTGGTTATCATCATCAATCAAATTTGAGGCCATAGCAATTGCAGAATTGATCTTTTCCTTTTCTTGTGAACTAAGCTTTGAGCTTATACTTTTATTCATCACAGCCTTCCTCAATTTGTAAACAGAATGATCCATGGCGTTCACTGTTTTTGCCTTTTCGAGGAACTTCTCATCTTCTACCCCGTAATTCTCAGCTTCTTGAATCAATCTTTCGATTTCATGGGTGGACAGTCTTCTCACGTCATTGGTTATGATAATTTCATTTTTATTACCAGTGGTTTTCTCACGAGCAGAAACAACTAAGATACCATTTTCATCTATCGCAAAGCACACATCAAACGGATGGCCCGCAGGAGCTGGAGGAACGCCATAAAGATTAAAAGAACCAAGCAAATTGTTGTCACTGGCTCTTTTTCTCTCACCCTCATGAACATCAATCATGATTTCAGTTTGGTAATCATAAACTGTATAGAATTCTTCTGTCTTCTTTACAGGAAAGGTAGTATTCCTAGGAATCAATACACCCATTATATCTCCTTCTAAGGCCCAGCCAAGAGACAACGGTGTAACATCCAACAACACCAAGCTTGGAACATTCTTGATGCCTTCACTCAACAATGCAGCTTGGATAGCAGCACCATAAGCAATAGCCTCATCCGGGTTGATGCTCTTGCACAGTTCTTTTCCTTTAAATAAGTCCTGCAGCATTTGTTGCACCTTGGGAATCCTCGAAGAGCCACCGACAAGCACAACATCATGTATACTACTTTTATCCATCTTAGCATCAATAAGACACCTTTGAATTGTGTTCATACACTCTTCAAAGAGGTCCATATTGATTTCCTCAAACTTTGCACGAGTTAACGGAAAACAGAAATCAATTCCTTGATATAAAGCATCCACCTCAATGGTGGTAACAACCATAGATGAGAGAGTCCTTTTTGCTTTCTCACATGCAGTCTTAAGTCTTCTCAAGGCTCTTGGGTTCCCTCTAATGTCCACTTTCTTTTTCCTTTTGAACTCATCTATAAAGTAGTTGAGAACTCTATTATCAAAGTCCTCTCCCCCAAGATGAGTGTTTCCACTAATAGCCTTAACTTCAAAAACATTATCCTTAACAGTGAGGAGAGAGACATCAAAAGTACCACCACCAAGGTCGAAAACGAAAATATTTCTCTCTCCGATACAGTTAGTTCTCTTATCAAGGCCATATGCTATAGCTGCAGCTGTGGGTTCACTAATTATACGCAGAACATTAAGGCCAGCAATAGCACCAGCATCTTTAGTGGCATTTCGCTGAGAGTCATTGAAATAGGCCGGTACAGTTATAACGGCATTCTTGACAGTTGATTCCAAATATGCCTCTGCAATCTCCCGCATCTTTGTGAGAACCATAGATGAAATTTCCTCAGCAAAAAGGCACTTCTCCTGACCCTTGTAACTAACCACAAACATGGGTTTGTCATTTTTACCAGCAATGACCTTGAATGGCCACAACTTTGAATCCATCTTAACAACAGGATCACTATATTTCCTACCGATCAATCTCTTGGCATCTACAAAAGTTATACGAATTCTCATTGTTCGTTCTGCGCCATTTGGGGCTATAGAACCAAGGAAATTATAACTAGCTGCACAAATATTTATAAGAAAGGCACGGATAAAAATAAAAACTTACCAAAGATGGTGTTCTCCGGATTGGTGGCAGCTTGATTCTTTGCAGCATCACCAGACAGCCTTTGATGGTCAGTGAAAGCAACAACAGAAGGTGTAGTTTTGTTTCCCTGTTCGTTGTGAATGATCTCTACTCTGTTGTGTTGCTCTTGCCAAACTGCTACACACGAGTACGTTGTGCCAAGGTCGATTCCTATACCACATCCCTCATCCTTTTTGCTCATTTTTGTTCAAACCAAAAACAATAACCTGTTCAAAAGGACAGAGGTCAGATTGATATAGGATATTATAGTGATGAACGAGCAGGCCAGGTTCAGTTTCATGTATTTGATGAAAAGATATAGACTGTTTCGTCTAGCCATACTACTTTTATTCTTTTCCTTATTTTCAAGGTTGTGTTAAATACTTAAATATCAACAATGACTCCTAGAATCGCCACTTTTCACTTACCTTAACCTCCGAAATTTACACACAATTAATGATAATAATAATAACACTAACTAGTAATTTAATATAATAATAACAACTACAGCTCTAGAAGCAAAATAATCACCATTTTAGTCCTTAAATATGCAAGGCACTAAGATTCATGAGTTTACAAAGGTAATTCACATAGGTTAAACATTTATTCATTTAGCTCTTGAAATAGGATAATCACAAAGACCTTAGTGAATTATTCTTACAAACTTAAATATAACGGTTTAGTAATCTCACAGAACCTAAGTGAACTACTCTCACAAGACTTAGTGAACTACTTTTACAAATTCAAGGGCCTAAGTGAGCCTTCTTACAACCCATGAACTACTTTTACAAATTCAAGGATCTATATGACCTAGCCTTGCATATTCAAGGAGCTTCACTCGCTTAGAAACGCTTCTAAAACTAAAATTTAAAAATAAAATTAAAAAATTAAAAAAAAAAAAAAGCTAAACGGACACTTCAATAGAACTCGAAGGACCAGGATCACCAGTCCACCACCATAGATGAGTAGAGAGACAAGAATAGCGAGAGCGAGGGGAAAAAACATAAAACCGTCAAATATGTGAAAGTATTTACCCAAAAATACAGAAAACAGTAAGAAAAGATTATTGAAGAAACGCTCTTTGTACCTGAAAAGATTATTGGAGAAGAAATTTAAAGAATGTAAATAGAAATAACAAAAATATGAGTACCTGAAAACTTGAAACGTTAATGACAGAAGAATAAAAAAAAAAAAAAAAAGAAAAAAAGAAAAAAAGCGAGAACAACACTTTATGATCGATCGATGTGCCTTTTACTTTTCTTCTAGCTTCCCCCTCACAATTCGAACGTCTCAGGGAGTGGCAGTTTTCCCCACTCTCGTTCAGCAAAATGACAGCTGTCGTGACAGTAACGCTACAAAAAATGGATAGTACTTTTTTTCTTCTTTTATTATGGGTTAAACCCACAAAAATTATTATTAAATTTATATTATTGGAGATTGAAACTCACATTTAGATTCAACAGTTCCCTCCATCTTATCTCACTTGCTGATGTCATTTGAGCTATAAGTTTTTCGTAAAAAATAGATAGTAATTTGATAGTCGAATAAAATAGAGTGAAACAAAATAGAATATGATGAACCGAATAGAATGTGTATTGTATTATTGATCATGGAATTGAACAAAATCATATGTCTTATTTTACGTTTAATGTCAATTAAAATATAAAAAATACGGTATATAATACACATATTATTTTACTTTACTTAAATAATAAAATACTAAATTTTTGTTCAATATTTTTTTAATATTTTTAAAAAAATTTTATGGGCATAATTAAATAATAATTTTAAAATTTATTAATTTTTATGTTAAAATTTTATGAAAATATTTTTAAATTACTGTACAAAATTCTTACAAGAAATATAATTATTAAATATACTTTTAAAAATAATTATTAAATATGATTTATGTCAACTAAATTTTTATTATATAATTTTTTTAAAAGAATAGTTTTTAAAAATAATTTTTAGTCAAATAAAAAAAATAATATAAAGTTTAAGGAACATATATTATTTTGTCAATAGAAAATGACTAATTGAAATAATGATAATTATGAGTTATGTTTTGTTCATCCATTCCACCTTTTTTTCACCGGAACCAAAAGTGTTTCGCTCATGTGTCATAGTGTACATGTGTTCCTCTTTACTGGTATACCAAACGTAGAATAATACTCAATGTCTTGTTTTATTCTGATTAAACACGTCTATCAAACGTTACTATAAGTATCCGTCGAATGAGGTAACCCGATAAACCAAACCAAATCAACCCATAAGAGTGTCAACACAATCACAATCAAGTAAAACCCAAACAAAATCAAACAAACCCAAAGATGTTTGGTTCGAATATCGAATTTAGTAATTTGAATTCGATGACCCAATGGTAGACTCAATGACCCGATCAAAATATTTTATTACTTTTTTGAAACATACCTATCTAATATCCTAATACTTAGTAAGATGTAAATAGACTTTAGAGTCATATAGCATGAATTTAATTTAATTTTTTTTATTCAGCTACTAACTTATATGATTATAATTTTATTGTAGGTTAGTGAAGAAGGGGAGATTAAAAATTAAGATCACTAATTGTGGTCATTGTGTTTTGAAATTTATATTGTAAAGTTTAAATTTTGACTTCATTTTTATTAGGCTTAGTATTTTAAATGTTTAACTACTACAATATTAATATATGATTAGATATACGACATAGTTAATTTTTTTAATCGGACAACCTGATAATTCAACCCAAACCAACCCGATACATTTCGAGTTGAATTGGTTCAGATTTTAAAATTGTTTTGCACAAATCCGAATCAAACCAACCCAAACTATTTTCATCAGTTCGGGAATCGGATTATCACAAAATCGAACTAATTCAACCTATAGACACCCCTAAACACTATCGTAGTATCCCATGTCCGTTAGTACTATTGTCACCACACTCTTCTCAAACGATATTAACTTTATTACTTTTTTAAAAAATTACTATTTAACGGATTTATAAATCTGGACGAGAAAAATCTAGTTCTCATAAAAATAAAAATCACGCATCACACATAAAAGTCAGCTGAATTTATGAAAAAAAAATGTGTTGTAATTATTAAAAAAATGTGTTGTAAAAAAATTACTCCCTCTGTTCCTATTTAACTGTCCGGAGAGAGAAAATCACACGAAATGTAATAATTGTTATAGTTTTTCTCAAAATAAAATTTGAACTTTCCATAATACTCTTTATCTCTCATTGTTTGATTGGTTGGATAGTGGGACATTGATTAGCTTCCAATTAAACATAAGGTTAGAATTGGTAAAAGTACAATTAATATTACATTGAAAATATAAGTGGACAAATAAATGAAAACAAAGATTTTTTCCCCCTCCGAACAGTTAAATAGGAACGGAGGGAGTATTAAGAAACAAGTTGTGTTTGTAAATAATAAATAATAAATATAATTAATAAAATCACCTTATATTTTAAATTTAATTCCAACTGGATTTTCAAATCTAATTTTATAAATTACATTTATTATTTATAAACACAACTTATTTTTTTAAAAAAATTTAACAACACAATTTTTTAATAACATTATATTTTTAAATTTGGTTTCTACTTAGATTTTCAAATCTAAATTTAAATTTTTAATTGAATTTATAAATTCAGTTAGAGGACAATTTTTTTTTAAAAAAAAAAACAAAGATGTATGATTTGTGAGAGGGCAATATATATAATTGTCTAGTATAATTGTCTAGATAAAAACTGGTTTAATTAAATATTTCAACAACGCACAATGGCACAGAACTAGACAATATATTTTGGATAGCAAAACCTAAAATAAAATAACTCATTTTTATTTTAATCTAAAAAATTAATAGAAAATAAGGGTCAACTCAACAATTTATATAGGTATTTTATTGTTATTTTTTTCTACAAGGCAGTCCTTAAAACTCAAAAGGAGTTGCTCTCAACAACTGGTGATAACTTCTGTTCAACACTTTTGTTAAAATTAGGCTTACATATATTTTTTCTCCCTAATAAATATTCTATTTTTCTTTGTTGTCCTTATAAAAAATTGTTTTAAAATACAAACTAATTCAAACCTTTTGTTTTTCATTAATATCGTTAAAATTGTTTTTAATCCCTTGAAAATTGTTTTTTTGTTTAGTCTCTCAAACCATTTTATCTTCCTCTACTATCTTCTTGCTCCAAACCCGCCACCTCTTCCTTTTTCTTCATCTTCCTCTTCCACCCACCTCTCTTCCCCTGAGTTCAATGATTTCTTTTCCTGCAGCTTCCAATTTGTGAGAATGCATCATTCTTCCAAATACCCACTGGTTCACTTATCCAACTCCATCCTGAACTAGAAGCTTTCAAAGAACCAATATTATCTTCTTTCAAAGATTCAATTTTGAAGCTTGATATTGTAGATGCAGAATTAATCTGTTATAAAAAAATGTTACTTTTGCTACGAGCAAATAACAGAAGAGATCTTGACTACGGATAGATTAATCACAAAATTAATATTAGTATATGCACTTTCAAAGTAATTTCACTCAATGAAACTATCTATTTTGATTGGGAAAATGGGAACCATTCATTAGTGAACCTAATACATGAACATGAAAAATGAAATTGGTGAGACAAACCTTTGCTGTATTAAGCACAATGTTCTTGCATTAGAAATTATTTTGCATCTTACTTGTATTAACAGAATGATAACCTATGCAAGAGGAGTTTGTGAGCAACATGTTAACATGGAGGAAGTTAAACTAACACGGAACCTACCTTAATTTCATGAAGGTAAAAAAAATTACAGAAAACAACAGCTAATAAGTTACATTTATAAAAAGGTTAAATTGATTATTTAGTTTCAATACTTGCTTTTTTTTTTTCGTTTTAGTCTCTATACGTAAAAAAAAATGTTCCTTTTAGTTCCTATACAGGCTCTGATAGTGCTTTTGATCCTTCCGTTATCTTATTGTCAATCCCTGCTAAAACGATGAAACAAATACAGGGACTAAAACGAAAAATAAGTATATATATAGGGACTACAAAAAATAAGTACATATATAGAGATTAAAATGAAAAACAAATACATTATAGAGACTAAAACAAAAATTAAGTACATGTATAGGGATTAACTAATTTTCATGTCAACCGTCTATGGGTCGTTCATTGATTAGCTCACACAGGTTCCATTAGCCACGTAAAATGAAGTTAACACTGTTAGTATTAAAATTGACTATGGAGACCAATCTAAAAATGATAGACATGTATAGGGACTAAAAGAAACATTTTTACATATAAAGACTAAAACGAAAATGAATGACACATATAAGGACTACATGATTAATTTAACCTAATAAAAATATCGCGGAACAACATTGTGCCTTCAAAAGTTAACACCTTCGCTTGAAAGCTTTGTGTGACTCGTATACCTTTCGAGAGTGATTTGGTTAGAAGCGGAGTTACTATTGATGGTAAGTGTTGTCTCTGTCAATAACACTTGTACTAGTCTACTGAAGCATCTGCCTTAGAATTTCACATAGATTCCTACATGGATACTAATGGCACACAAACACATTCACAAAAGGCTCAAACAGAGACACATCACAATAGTCTTAATTTTATAACCTTAAATCCTCAATCATAAACTACAGATGATCAAAATTAAAATATCTTGGAAACTTCGACTATAGGAATTAATCACATGGCTCCCCATTTATCACATAATCTCACTGCCAGAGGTCCTAACTACACTAAATATATATATATATATATATATATATATATATATATATATATATCTGCATAGTTACTTATTCATAATCAATCATCCGCACCACTATCCACATCACTCCAAGTTTTCTTAATCCTGGCAGAGGTGGATTCATACAAGCTCTTAAGCTCCCTCAGATGATTCTCAAACTCATATGTTTCTTCCTCAAAGTCACCATCAACCAGACAATGACCCTTTATCATTGCAGCATCGATTTTCATCTTTTCTACTGTGGTAAGTAAAGAACTGATACACTTATCCTTCATAAAGTTGTTCATATCGTAAAGATAGTCTTCCAAAGCCTTCAACGATCTAACTTTCTTCTTGTACTCCATGTCATCAGCCTTGTAGACCTCAGCTTCCTTAATCATTCTCTCAATTTCTTGGACTGGTAGCTGT
Organism: Cyamopsis tetragonoloba; assembly: GCA_037177725.1. Lineage (NCBI taxonomy): Eukaryota > Viridiplantae > Streptophyta > Magnoliopsida > Fabales > Fabaceae > Cyamopsis > Cyamopsis tetragonoloba. The sequence continues at coordinate 21,368,982 of CM074122.1, forward strand.
CCATTTTCTGTTATAGTAGTCTCTTTCTCCTTCCCAGAGACGACTTCCTTAGCCGACACATTTAATATTCCATCAGCATCTATAGAAAAGCATACTTTCAGAGATATGCTGTCTCTAGGAGCAGGAGCAATTGAGAGTTCAAACAAATCCAGCAAGTTATTATCACTTGCTCTTGTTCTCTCGCCCACTAAAACACTAAACGTGACGATTGTTTGGTTATCTCTGTTGGTATATGATTGCGTATTCTTTGTAGGAATGGAAGTATTTCTTGGGATTACAACACTCATCAAATCTCCCTCTATTGATATGCCAAGTGACAGTGGTGTAACATCACGTACCACCAAATTTGGAACAATCATGTTGTTGCATCCACTCAACAAGGCAGCCTGCACAGCTGCTCCATAAGCAACAGCCTCAACAGGGTTTAAACTTTTGCATAAATCCTTTCTTTTAAAGAAGTCCTGCAATAGCTGCTGCACTTTGGGAATCCTAGAAGAGCCACCAACAAGTACCACGTCATGAACATCAATTGGGTCGATCCAGGCATAGCAAAGACATCTCTCAACAGTCTTCATACACTTTTCGAAGAGGTCCATGTTGAGTTGCTCAAACTTGGCACGAGAGACTAATAAAGAGAAGTCAATTCCCTGGCTTACAGCATCCACTTCAATTGTGGTTTCTGATTGATATGAGAGTGTCCTTTTAGCCCTCTCACATGCAGTCCTTAACCTCTTCAGGGCTCTCGGGTTTTCAGTAATGTCCACTTTGTTCTTCCTCTCGAACTCTTTCGCACAGTGGTTTACCATTCTATTGTCAAAGTCTTCTCCTCCAAGGTGAGTGTCTCCATCAGTGACCTTAACTCTAAAAGTACGATCCTTAATTGTGACTAGAGACACGTCAAATGTGCCACCGCCAAGATCAAAGATGAAAACATTTCTACTTCCTTCAAAATTAGCTTTCTTCTTTTGGAGGCCATAAGTTAGAGCAGCAGCTGTGGGTTCATTGATTATCCGTATAATATTAATGCCAGCAATAGCACCAGCATCCCTAGTGGCCTTACGTTGAGAGTTATTGAAATGGGCCGGCACAGTAACAACAACATTCTTGACTGGTGATTCTAAAAACGCCTCTGCAATCTCCCGCATTTTCGTGAGGACCATAGACGAGATTTCCTCTGGCGAAAGGTGCTTTTCCTCGCCTTTAAACTTAACAACAATAACAGGTTTATCATCAGTGTTAGCAACGACTTCAAATGGCCACAGCATTACATCGCCTTGAACAATTGGATCGCTATGTTTTCTTCCTATTAGCCTCTTTGCATCTACAGAAATAAAAATGACAGTTACATGCTATTTATTGTGCTAAAAGCAAAGCTGAGAATTAAAAAGGAAAGCGAGGATGAAGAATACCGAAGACGGTGTTCGCTGGGTTGGAGGAGGCTTGATTTTTGGCAGCATCGCCAATCAATCTTTCGTTGTTAGTAAAAGCAACGAAAGAAGGAGTGATTTTGTTGCCTTGTTCGTTGTGGATGATCTCGGCTCGATTGTTTTGGTCATCCTAAACTGCCACACATGAGTAGGTTGTGCCAAGATCAATTCCTACCACAGGTCCCTCGTATGTTTTTGCCATTCTCTCAAATTTCAACTAAGTGAAGGTAGTGAGACAATTGACAAATGAATTCAGACTGTTTCGGAGTTGGATTCAGACTGTTTTCGGAGTGGCTTTTATATATGAAAAGTTTTTCATGTACTCCTATTCCATAATAAAATCAATTAATGTTTCCTATCAAAACTCAAAAGTCGCCACTTAATTACTCATTCTCATAAACAGAAGAGATCCCTTCGAACACAGCGCATCTCTTTGGAACTCACAAAATTAAAAGATGAAATTAATTGAATACTGTGATAGTACGAGTAACATTATTCATTTTCCCAGCAAAAATTTTCGCAGAGAATTACTTGCAAAAACAAAATGCCTTGGAAAAATCCCATGCAATATTCACAGAAAAAACAAATCTCCAAGAAAATTCGCATAAAATATGTTCCAATCATGTAGCTCCATTGATGAGCATTCAGAGATATGCGTGTGTGGATATCCGGTTCAATTCTCAGTTAATGTATTTTCCTATGCACAAAAAAAATTCCACATAAAATATCCATAAGAAAATCCTCATGAAACATCGGCAAGAAAATCCACACTAAATAGTCCCAAGAAAATCTGCAACAAAAATGTTTAAAATTGTTTTCTCTATTTTTGAGAATGCAATTAATTAACCTGATCTCACATGTACTTCTTTAAATTTTTTATCGAATAATTATAAAATATTATCTTAATCTAAAATACAAAAAAATTGCATATTTTCATCTTCATCAATACATCTTATAATTCTAAGACTACAAAAAATACATTTAGAAATTAAACAAGAGTCTTCATATATATTGTCCTAAAGGCACTGGTTAAAGTTACTAGAAATAGAAAACTAATCATAAGAGAGAATACAAAAAACTACACATTCAAATATCTTTTTACGGATCTTTAAATAGTGCGACACTAAATATCATTTGCCATTAAAAAATACTACTACTAAATTAAGAACATTAAAAATGAATTTAACAAAGTATGCGGCAAAATAACTGCTACAAAAATATTTTTAATATGCTTGACCGCACAAATAATATTTATTATCGAGCAGTAATAGTTTATCCTTAGAAGAACAGAATTCGAAATACTCCTACTCCTTAACCTCATCTTAGCCTCTAAGGTTTTTAAACATAAGAGGTGTTGCAAAAACAGAATTAGCAACCTTTAGCACTAAATGTGATAATCATACCGCATTTATTACCGCTAGACAAACACAGATAGAATCATACCGCTACATGCAACTCCATTCAAAAAGTACGTGGAGACAAAATGCATACCTTCAAATTTTTGGTACTAAACCATAAATAAAACAAATTACATTTGACAAAATATAATTAGGGTCATGATATACAGTGCTCTAAGAGTATTTGTTAAAATTACTAGAAGTAGAAAAATAATCATAAGAGCACATTGTTTCATCTCTCGAGAATACAAAAAACTACACATTCCAATGTCTTTTTACTATATTTAGGTTCTTAAATAGTGCCCTTAGGACACTAAATATCATTTGCTTTATAATTAACCCTAAACAAAATCAAATTGTAAGTCTTACAAACACCCTCTCCATATGTATGGATACAGTTATATTGAGTAATGCTAGGTCCCCCTACAAATTTTTCTATCCACTTAAGTTTAACAAGTGTCATTGATCTTCCAAAAAATAAATGCTTAGTAGAAGATAGAAGACACATGTGAAAATTATGTGGATAGGAGAATTTGTAGGAAGATTTAGTAGGAGAATTTAGCAATTTTTCCATTTATATTACATCCATTCTTCCCCGATCTCACCAAGTGAAAGCCTGATGCACTAAGCCGCCAACCATAAAATACACTAATAATGAAATAATGATTTTATTTCATTCAATTCCATTTCATGATAGCCAAACATATCCGAAGTAATAAAAAACTTGATTTGTTGCGTTCTAAAATTATGGGAACGACATAAAATAGAGGTACCTGGTTAGGATGTGATGATGGTAGGACCCACGGGAAGAATTCCGGTCTCTAGGTGCTTCGGCGACGCTCCACGACGGCGGGTGGGGGACCTGCAAGGACTCTGACGCTCAAGTCAGTGACTGTATGAGTAATTATTATTAGATTAATATCATACATTTCTCATTATGATGTGTTGTATTTAAAAACAGGAATTATATACTAAAATAGTCCCTGACTTTGTATTTTATCATTCAGTTTAGTCCCTCGCGAAATCAGTCATTTTAGTCCCTGACTTTCACTATTATTGGTCATTTTAGTCCCTGACTTTCACTACATCATTCATTTTAGTCCCTGAATGATCATATAATTTAGGGACTAAAATGAATGATCATATAATTTAGGGACTAAAGTGACCTGTAAAATATAAAGTCAGGGACTAAAGTGACCTATCCGCACAAAGTCAGGGATTAAAGTGAATTATTCTCGCAAAGTTAGGGACTGAAACGGTACATCACTATTAGGGTCTGCAGGTCGTATTTTGGCCCCAAGGGACTCTCGTCTCTGGGTCTAGCCCAATCTTTATAATGGCTATGATATCGGGCCAACATGGTATTCACGACTGGTATACCTCTTAATTCCGGTACACAACATGATTGATAGATCCTTATTCATAATTCTAACAAAGATCAATGTCAAGAGGTGAAAAAATTGTACAATTAAACATAGGAGATTACAAAGATAATATCGCAACCTCATCCCACTACATAAAAATTAGAAGATGATGAGGCAAGAAAAATTAAAGGAGAAAAGTTGTGGATGGAAAAAAAATCCCAGACATACAGTATGGCTTCAATTCATTGACCAGAAACATCTCTATTCAAAGAAACATTCAGTTACACCAAAAACACAGACAAGTCAAAAAGCTAATCACTGGAGTAATCGTCATCATCCTCTTCATGATCAGCGACAACTTTCTCTATGAACCTCTTTCGGACTCCGTCAATGACAGCTTTTCGTGATTGCTCATCTCTATTCTGGCCATCATTAAGTACAGGATCTGACTGGCACAGGACTAATGCAACACCTGATATTTCAGAGCATGGAAATAATTCAATGTAACATGATGTAAGTAATGAAAGGTAACAAGAAAATTTATGTAAAGAAATTAAGAATGTACGAGATGTGTCAGGGATGAACAACAGCAATCATGGGGCCAGAGTTCAGCTAGATCAGGGAAAAATAATGTCAATGTCGTCTCTAATCTCAAACTTTTACTGGTGAACAAGGAATAGTTAATTTTATTTAAAGGGCTGCAGAAACATGGTTAAATGCTTTCCATTTAAGCGTGGGACGCCAAAAGGCATGACTACTATGTGCTTCAAGATACAAAAGTCAAAAGTCCTCCTTGGAGAATAATAATGTTTTGAGTATAACAATGTTCTTAAAATGGTAAAGACCAAGAAAACTCTAACTAATTAGACAGATATCATAATTAGGAAAAGGTTCACATTCACAATTGACCTGTTCCACTATGTCATATAAAGAGTATCACTTCCACTTCTGGTTAGAAATTTCTCTGAAGTCTACGCCCCCTAATTCCATAAATTGTGAAAATAAACAATTTAGAGGAATTGAGGAACCATTCTTTGTCCTCACACAAACATAGATGTTTATAGTATATGCCACTTATACTAAAGAAAGATGAAGAAAGTTAAGAAGGGGCACTGATCAAAGTGAAAAAACAAAAGCAATAACAATGAGGCTGACATCAAGAAAAATACCTTCGGGAGTGCATCTTCGCCCAAAACTATGCAAACCCACATAATTTCCTTTGACTGCTCCATTGTTGTATACCAACAAGGTCGGAAGATTGCGATCTGGGTAGTTCGGAATGCAGTCCGTGGATATGATCTTGACAAATTTTGTTGCAGGGTATCTTGCAGCCAGTTCTTCAATGCTTTGCATCAACACCCCACATTCAGAAATTCTGTCAAACAAAAAGCACAACAGACTTCAGCACAAGGAAATACAGCAGGAAAAAAAAAGTTAAACAGAATTGCTATTGCTATAAATGCTATAATATTAAAAGTAACCTCTAATGCATACCCTTCTTTGTAGAGCATGACAACCACCCAAACATCAGGTGGAGCCTGAGAAACCTCTCGAACGAAATCAGATCCTGAAATGGGAATGACTGATCCAAACCTTATAAGTTTAGCTGCCTCCTGCATCTCAGCTAACCTCTTCTTCCTATCAGACCAAAAAGATTCAAACGAGAACATGCAGAACGAATAAAAAGTACCTAGTTTTGCTTACTCTAGATCATCAAACCCCAAAGCAAACTCAAAATGAACTTTCTCAAGAAATTTTAAACACTTATTCATAATGAAATCTAAAATTCATCAACAAGCTTCATTTGTATGCTAAAATTTTAAATTCACCCAAATTCCCTACCAAATTACATTAAAGAACCAAGAAAACAAACAAATGATATAAATTTCAGCCATGTACGAGTCAAATTTATATACAAGAAAACACAGAGCCTCATGACTCATGAGAATCCAACAAAGTCATAAAAAGATATTAACTATTCATTTTCTACTATCAAATATAGCAATATTTACATATAGTTAAAATTAATGAGTAACTCTGCATATTTACATAACTACTTTAAATGAATGATATAGTGCAGCAAAAGAAATATGTTGTGTGCAAGTTGCATACACGGTCCTTCAAGTTCAGGAGCAGTCATGCATAATAATCAAAGCATATTAATCAATAACATACATGTTAGAATAACATACTCGCAGAAGAATCGGTCCATTGCTCATAATCTCAAAACCAAAAAGCAACCTCAAAACAAACATCCTCGTTGGACTCTCAAACATTTATTCACAGTAAAACCTTAAATTCACCAAAACACTTCATTCATGCTCTAGAATCTTAATACACCACAATTCCTAATCGAATTCCATTCAAGAACAGAGAAAACACTGCATTCATGTCCTGTTGATGTCCTAGAATCTTGAACTCACCACAAGTCCCAACCGAATTGCATTCAAAAACAAAGAAAACAAATGAATGATATAATTTTTTCATAAAAGTACGAATCAAACTGATATCCACGCAAAGGAGCTCACAAGAAACCAAAAAGCTCAACTTGATTCATTTCCAACAATCAAAAATCAAACAGAAACAACCTAAAATAAGGAAAAAGGAAAAAATAACGTACCTGTACTCTTCAAGGAAGCGATCATCGTCAAGTTCATCTTCGAGATCTAGGAGTTCATCTTCTGTTTTTAAATCGAGCCAATCCTTGTCTTTGGGAAGAGAATCAGGGTCCGTGGCAGGGGTGAAGGGTGGAGGCTTGAACGCCGGGGGCTTTGGAGGAAGATTTCCAAGCTTTCTCTGAATGTCGTCCCATTGAGTCGAAGCTCCTTCCACGTCTTTGTACAAAAAGTGATAATCCGCCATTGTTATCTTTCTGCTCTCTCAGAACACCAAAGGTGCCATAAGTTGACGCTGTTACATTATTTTACATTTCAAACAGCAGTTAAATTATAATTTTGGTCTCTTGTTTTAAAAGAAATTTTTTTTTTATTTCTTATATTTTAAAAGTTTTAATTTAATTTTTAATATTTAAAAGTTTTTGTTTTATTCCTTATATATTTATAAATTACTTTCATTCATAATATTATTATTTTATTAAGTAAAGTCTTAAAGCGAGAGACTAAATTATTTAAAAATATAATATAAAAAATTAAATTAAAACTTTTTAACATAAAAGACTAAATTAAAACATTTTAATATAAAAGACTAAATTAAAACTTTTAAAATATAAAAGAATAAATTAAGACTTTTTTGACAAAATAAAGGAAAAAAATTCAGCTTTTAACTTAATTTTAATTTAAATTTAAAGGTTTTTTAGTTTAATCAAAACAAATAAAGTCCCCCTTTTTTTTTTAATTTGTTTAAACCTTAAGAAGATTGCCTAATTTTTCCTTAAAATTAAAATTCTACATAAAAACTAGTAGTATATCTAAACCAGAAGAATCATGATTCATGATGACTATGTTGGTGGATTTTAGCATAATATCGTACATAAATAAGTAAAAATGAGTTATAGACAATTTTGTGTTAACTGTATTACTCTATGCATCTTTTGTTTATCTCTATTCATTATTTTTTTAAATTTTTTAATCAATTATAACATCAAAAAAAATTTCGTAAAATTATCTAATCGATTATAACTTATTAAGAAAATTAAAAAACAAAATAAATATCCGTGTGTACAATAAACATAATCTATTATTATATTAAATATTTTTTATTTATTTTTGTACATTTTTTATTTAATAGTGTATCATACACCACTTAAAAAGTAGTATATGATAAATGAAACTATGTTATACATGTTTTTCTTCCCCTATAAACTATTAGAGTTGAATTTTCAAAAGTAGGTGAAAAATATAGTCCTCTTAATTGGAAACAGCCTTATGATATAATTTTAGACACCGCAAGCACTACAAGAAAATATAAAATTAGCTATAAAATATAGTTATGAATTTTTTTTGTAGTTAACTTGTATTTAAATAGCTATATATTAATTATTAGATAAAATTTTATAGTTAATTTTTGTAGCTTTTAATTAAATATTAAATTAGCTACTAATTAGCCATAGTATAAAATTTTATAGCTAATTTTCTAAGCTGCATTTTAGCTACTAAATCAATTATTAATTAGTTACGAAATAGAGCTACACAATTTTTTTATAGATAATTTGTATTTAAATAGTTATAGACTAGCCATGGAATAAAATTTTCTAGCTAATTTCTATAGCCATTAACTAGCTACTAAGTTAACTACTAACTAATTACGAAATATAACTAGTTTTTTAGTTAACTTGTATCTAAATAGCTACTAATTAGCTACCAAATAAAATTTTTTAGCTAAAATTTATAGTTATTACTACCTCCGATCCAAAATATAAGCCCTTAGATATATTTCACACATGTTAAGAAAAGTAGTTAAATTATTGATTTTAGAAGCATTAATTATTTTTGTCTAGTTTTAACCTTACAAATTTCAAATTCTACCATCTCTTATTGGTGGTCTAACTTTGGAAACATCACATAGATAAAAAAACATAAGAAATGTGTAGCAGCTTATAATATTGACCAAAACAAAAAGGACTAGAAACTTATATTTTGAACCGAGATAGTAATTAATTACTAAATTAGTACTTATGCTAAATTTGTAACCGTCAAGTTTAAACGTTAATAAATACAATGCAGTCATTAAAAATAAGAAATAGAAAATACTTATTTTAAAAAACAACTAATACTATAATATATATTAAAGGTAACTCTCTCTTGTCATTTGCTCCTACTCGTGGTCTTTGCCAAGGTGACCCCCTCTCTCTGTGCCTGTTTGTTTTGTGTATGAAGAAGTTGGCTTGTCTTATCCAAAAAAGGATTGATTGTGGAGATTGGCTTTCGATTAAGGTCTCTCGTGGAGGTCCTGCAATATCCCACTTTTTTTTGCCGATGATTACCTTCTCTTTGTCCAGGCAAAAAGTGAGCAGGTTAGGGTTGTTCAGGAGATTTTGTTTGGCCTCTTGCTTGAAGGTAAATGTAAAAAAAATTCAAAACGTTTATGTCTAGCCATGTTTCCGTAGAGAAATGGGCTAAATTTTCTAGTATTTCGTCTATTGCCTTCTCGTCTAACTTTGGGAGATATTTGGGCTTCCCTATTATTCAAGGAATGACTACAAGGAGGGACTTTGACTTTCTTATTGAGTCTATGAAGAAGCGTCTTGCATCTTGGAAGGGAAAATTACTTAATAGAGCTGGCTGTCACTCTTGCTTCTTCGGTAATTGCTACAATCCCCTCTTATTGTATGCAAAATCTTTGGTTGCCTCAATCGGTATGTGCCTCTATTGACTCGATTGCTCGTAATTTCATATTGGCAGGATTGGGGGATTGTAATGGCTGGAATCTTGTTCGTTGGAATCGTGTAGCTCTCCCTCGTCGTGTCGGGGGATTGGGCATCCGACAAGCTCGCATTTCGAATATCGCTCTTTTAGGTAAGCTCTTTTAGGCTATCATGCATAATGATGGAAAGTAATGGGTCCAAATCATGAGGAATAAGTATTTGAAGGGGTCCTCCATTTTTAATTATAGTGCTTCCTCATCTAGCTTGTATGTTTGGTGTTCAATTATGTGAGCCTTTAATTATTTGAAGGATGGCTATGGGGTGCTTGTGGGGGCTGGAGAAGTCTCCTTATGGTATGATAAATTGTTACCGAATGGGCGTATGTGTGATATGGTCCCCTTTGCCAACATTCAGGATACTACCCTTTTGGTTAGTGATGTTTGTGTTAATGGTGTTTGGAGCTTTAATTGCTTGGCCACAATTATGCCCCAGGAGTTGAAGGAAAGTTGTTTGCACGTTCATGTTAATCCTGGTGTGTGTGACATGGTTACTTGGTCTTCGAACATTAATGGGAGTTGCACCTCGTTGTCTTGTACTACTTGGTTACATAATCGGTTTCAGTTAGTCCCATGTTGTCACCAGTGAAGGGTTCAAAGTCAATAAGTAGGTAAAACAAAATTCATTGAATTTATAGTTTAGTGTTATAGGGTTAAATGAGAAGGGAGAATTATTCATACCATTTTAATTTTATAAGGAGATGGAACAGAAGGTCTCCATCTATCATTCGATGAAGTCACGTAGTAATTTGTCGTTCGATGTGCTGTAACGCACTGCCACAACCAAGTAAACTTGTCAGTGTGTGTAACTCGCGTGCCACTCTCCTGCTCACCTTTCGACCTCCTTCCGGTGTGATTCGTCTTATCGGCCCCTCCTTAGTCCGTTTTAATGATCGATCGGCCTCTATACAGATAGAAAAGCATTATGCTAATCCAGTTAACTGCATTGCTTTGAACACTCCTTATTCGCCCATTTCCCTCCTAAGAATAAGATGAAGATAGATAGAGAAACACTTGAACATACAAGACATTTGAAGTTTGAAAAATAGAGGAAGCATAACAACAAATGGAGAGGGTGGTGATATTGAAAGAAAGGGAAGGGGAGAGAAAAACTTTGAGGGCATTTTGGATTGTTCACGTTACTAAATGAGACTAACAGAATTAGTATGTAATAATGCAAGGAAGATATGTGTAATATTGTAAACTAAATGAGTCCATATTTAATATGAGAGGTCTGGTCACTACTATGCACGCCACATCTCCATCTTGGCACACCATACAACGCTATTTTTTTCTCCATTTTTGCCTCTCGCACGGACCATAATATTCGTTTTTTAACTTAAAATGTATTCCATGCTTGTCCAAACATTATTGTTCGCTTTATAACTTTATAAGTTATATTTCGAATGATAATGTCCGTCCTGATTGTTACATTACGGATGATAATGTCCGTTTCACTGTATATCTTTTTTACTGAATTATATTTCGGATGATAATGTCTGTTGTCCTTATATTTGCGTAGACATTATCATTCATTTACCTGCTTTGTGTTTTGCCTATTTGAGTACGAATGTTATTGTCCGTTTTGCTGTGTATCATTTTTACTAAGTTATACTTGAGATGATAATGTCTGTTTTTATTATATTTTCACATAAATAATCATTTGTTTTCCTGTTTTGTGTTTTTCCTTCAAATCTACCATGTTTACAACATTATATATTCTACAAATGCCAATAAAACAACATACATTTTGAAGAAATTGATGAAATGTATTTAGTTTGGAAAAAGTGGGTTTTGAAGAAAATGATGAAGAATAGTAGGATAAAAATAGAGATAAATTACGATTTGGGGTTATAGATAACCTAAAGGACAAAACAGATGTTATCATCCGTTTTAAATCCTTGCTCGGACGTTATGGTCCATTTTGCTATTTTTAAGTGCTCATTCGGATGTTATTGTTTGTCTTACTTCAGACAGTATGGTCCGTTTTTTTGCATAATTCCAAAAATAAAAAAACTTTCACACGAACATTATTGTCCGAAGGGTACAAATGGAAAAAAGATAAAGTAATGTAGTGCGCCATAAAATGAGGAGACGCGCATAGTAGCTGCCGATGTCTTTGTAATTAGCCCAACTAATTTTCTTTAAATTAAGAAAGATATGAAACGTGGCAAAATAAAAACATGGTGTTCCGGTTATGTGGTTGAGTTGGTGAGTACATGAAAACATGTGTGTTTATGAGATTCGATCGCGGATCGCGGTTGTACTACTTTCCTATAAAAAAAATAAAAATAAAAACGTAGTTGTACCAAAAGACAAAAACGTGGTTTGGGAACCAAAAGACATGACGTTACACGACGTCGTACGTTGAACTTCTATTCTTCTGTTCTCTGTGTCAAATCTTCCTTTTCCCTCGACAAACTGAAACACTCGCACACTCATACAGCGTTAGTTGTAAGCAAGCAGTCAAGCGAACCCGAAAGAAAAGCAAGCAGGTTTCAACTCAACAATGGCAGAACCCAAAGTTAAATACGATCGCCAGCTCAGGTACTCTTTCTCTCACATTCACCCATTTTTGTGCTTCGCCATTCCCTAATCGTTTTCCACTGTGCCTCTAAAAAACCTAGCAAACTCTGTGCCGCTGCGAACCGTTTCTCCTTTGAGTAATTGAGTATTGGATTATCTATCGTTGTATAAATTGATTGAGTATTATGTGTTTGTTCGTTCAACGAGAATTCAGATTGAACGAGTCGAGGATTTTGTTATGGTGTGTAGTTTCTTGTGGAAACATTCTGGCTGAAAGTTCTGTGGAGTTTGTTGTACGATGCTAGGATTTTGATGATTTGATAGTGTGGAATGAACTGTGAATGAAGCTGAGTGGAGTTTTCTGTGTCTGAGATGTATTAGAGGATTGAGGATTGATGTATATTGCACCAATTTGGTATCGCCAAAGGTCATAGATGGAGTAGTAGAGATAGGGACTTTCCATAGGAGTAAAAACACATAGTATTGATTGACTGAAATTTAAAAAGATGATTATAGTTGAGTTATTTATGGTATTTATAATGGAAAGGGAAAACTATAACTACTTACTAACTAATTGGTTTAACTAATCCTATTAACATAACCCCACAAACGGAAGGTAGGTGGCCGTGCAAACACTGCCGAGGCTTGGAATCAGAAATGCTTGATGTCTAATTGAATATGCATTCAGACATTTCAGCAAACAGCTTCCGAGCATTAGTGTTCCCATCATCAGTTTCATTCATGCACATGAGAGAATTCATCAAACAGCATACAGGCATCATGCTCTGCCTTTGAGACAGAAGCTTTTCTAAACTGTCTCCCACATTCTCCTCAAACCCAGCAGCAAGCATCTGATCAGCTTAATCGAATACTGAACTTCACTCAGTTTAAGGCTGTTCCCGTTTGTGATGTCAATTACTCTACCAGGCGTTCAAACCACTACTAAACACTGAACGGAAGGGCACTTTGCCGAGTAACATAAGAAACACCCCAGGAACACAAACCGAGTTTAGATAAGGTGCAGATTCTTTTATCTCCTCCACTTGCTTCACCAACTCCCTGGTAGGTGCGAGGACCAAAACTCTAGGAAGATGAGTAGAACACCTGTGAGAAGTTTCATGTTTTTCTTTGGTGAGGGGTGTATTGAAAGTCCCACATTAACTAGAGGTATGGCTATACGAGTATGTAAGTGGTGTGATAATTCCCTTCCTATGACCTTTAATAATTGATATCCCAAACGATATTGTTTTTCTTGTCCTAGTCTGTGCCTGAGCTATGATATCTAAACTCCACCTTCTAGCTTAGGTATCAACACGACTCTCTGAATGGGGAGAAGGTCGGTAATCTCATGGTTTAGGATGGAATCTATGAGGCGCGAAGGCAAGTCAAGCTTGAAAATGTCGAGTTAGTTGGTGTTAGCAGAAGCAGCATTATTTTCAATTTTGAAGAAATAGGATGCAAAGTGGCCGTTTTGGTTGTCGTTGTTGTTTTGGGAGATGCATATCTTCTCCAGTTGCATCGTGGGTAAGGAATCTAATATGGAATCTCGGAGATAGGATATGGTTATAGAAGGTGGAACCGTCATGAAACCCAGCGCTCCAAACTCTTCGGTGGTGTAATAAGTGCTTTCGATGTTATGCTTGTTTTTCTCCCAAACCTGAATGAAAGAAGAACCTCCTGTCCCATCGTCATCTTTACCACTAAGAGGCTCATTATTTTCAGTGAATTTCACCAATTTGGGAGCGACTCATCACTGAGGGAAGGTTTTAAAGGGAGAGAAATTGACCCATAGAGTATATTTCCTTCCAAGAATTTTTTTGAGGGAGAAAAACAATTCGTAGTTAAATCTTGAGAGCCATTGTTGTTATCCTTTTCATCTTCCTCCATGATCTGCTCTGTAGTTTGTGATAGTGCCAAAATCATCGCTTGTTGCATTTCTTTGATGAAGTTTTCATCATCAAGCTGTTCTTCACTATTTCCCTTGATGCTTATGGTAGTGGAATTGTTGCTCTCTCCATGAGAGAGCTCTAATACCATATCAGAGGATTGGGGATAGATGCATAGTAGTCAATAGCGGGAAATAGCGGCGCTATAGCGGCATAGCGGAGCGGAGCGGCCCTAAGCCGCTATGAGACCTGTATAGCGGATCGTTTTTTAATAGCAGTCGTAGCTGCCGCAGTAGCGGCCAAAATAGCGGCTGCTATAGCGGTGCAACTACGTTGAAAAGCCAAAAAAAATCATTTTTACCCTAATAACAAGGCTGTTTTAGGGGCTTTTGAGGGCAAAGTGAGTATTTCTTCCCCTTTTCAGCACTTAAGATCAGAAAAACACTACTTTCCCATTGACCCATTGCTACTAATATGAAACTGTTCTGATATTCCTCATTCTAAGATATTCGGTTAACATGTACGAAGCACACTTACCCTTATATCCTATCTGAGTTGATGCTTCACCTAACCATTGCTTCCTTTGTGACAATGACTTCTAAAATATCAATGTGTCTTTAATTTTGGTTATGTTTAGGTTTTACTATCTTTGTATATGTGTAACATAATTTTTTATATCTCATTTCTATAATTTTGCAGTAGCGGCCATCCCGCTATCTGCTATCCTGCTATAGCGTTTTCATGGCTGGCTGCTACGCGCCGCTATCCGGGATTGATAACTATAAGATGCATATGGCGCCAATTTGGTATGGCCAAAGGTCATAGAGGGAGGAGTAGAGATAGGGACTTCCAACAACAATAACAAACCTTATCCCACTAGGTGAGATCGGCAACTTGGATCACAAGATGCCATTGTGCTCGGTCAAAAATCAATCTTTCAGAAGTATTATTAATCAAAAGGTTCTATTTAATGAGTTCTCCTAGAGTCCTTTTAGGTCTTTCTCTAATCTCTACCCCGTTTGAAGTAAAATCCCATAGTATTCATTGATTGAAAAGATGATTACATTTGAGTTATTCATGGTACTTATAATGGAAAGGTAAAAATAACTGTAACTAGATGATTACTGGTTACAATGGTGGATAACTACTTACTAACTAATTGGTTTAAGTAATCCTTATCAACAAGATGCATCTTGAAATGCAGTTTACTTTTATTTGTGAAACAGAAACTGGTGCAGTTACTTTTATTTGTGAAACAGAAACTGGTTATCAAAGTCATTGTCTTTGTTGGCCGTTGATAACTATCCTTCTTTCTCGGTTATGAAGGAAGTTGGCTCATGATCATTCTGAATTTAAAGCTTTCTTTTACATGCTCTTTTAATCTCCGAGTTATAATTATATAAGTTTTACATTTTTTTTTGGTTTGTTTTCTGATTTTATAGATTTGAACTGAAATTATGAGAACAAGAAAAGATAGAAAATAAAATGATATTTTTCAATACTAGTAAAAACATGATATCAAAATTCAAAAATAGAAAATGTCTTGTGAAATCAAATGAGCCTTTTACTTGATGTTGAGGTTTGAGCTTCACTTATTGTGAAACTCTTGTGTTTGGAATTTGACCTATTCTGAGATATGCAATTAAATTCTTATCCGTCTGCTTGTCCTATTGTTGTTTTTTGGTATTATTATTTGGGCAATCTGTAAAACATCTCTGAACTCATCCACGTTACAATGTTTATTTGGAAGTGCAGAATTTGGGGTGATCAAGGACAGGCAGCCCTTGAGAAATCTAGTATCTGCTTGCTCAACTGTGGTCCTACTGGTTCTGAAACACTTAAGAATCTTGTTCTCGGTGGTGTTGGAAGTATCACTGTTGTTGATGGGTCTAAAGTTGAAGTTGGTGATCTTGGCAACAATTTCTTGGGTACCATATTTCTCGTGGTTTTCTAGTTTTGCAATGTTTGGTTTTGTTTTTGCTTCTCTTTTGGTCCTCATTCTTGTCTAATATTTGTAGTGGATGAATCTAGCCTTGGGCAGTCAAAGGCAAAATGTGTATGCTCATTTCTTCAAGAGCTGAATGATGCAGTTATAGCTAAATATGTGGAGGAGTATCCAGAAGCATTGATTGAAACAAATCCATCATTTTTTTCGCAATTTACTTTGGTTGTTGCCACTCAGGTATGTCACTCTAACTAACAGTTCTTCTATAGCAAAGACTCTTCACTTGGAGATTTGCTGTAGAAATATATAATGTGCCTCTATTCAAAATTATGACTTTCAATCTAACTTTCCACATGAAACCTATCAATTGATAATATATCTGTATTTTATATCCACTTTAAAAGAAAGCATATTATTTTGTGTATTCTTTTAAAGTCTAATCGTACTTTTTGATTAACTTTCAGCTGGTGGAGAATTCAATGATAAAGCTTGACCGAATCTGCAGGGAGGCAAATGTCATGTTGATCTTTGCTCGGTCCTATGGCCTTACAGGGTTTGTTCGAATTAGCGTGAAGGTAATTTCGTAAATGGATAATTTTGCATTCACTGTATATTTGTTGTTACAAGTTCTAAGAATACTCTGGTGTGAAGAAACATAATATTAATTTTTATCACTTGTAATTCAGATCTAGTATTTGCCATGTAAAAGGCAAAAGAATTAAAATAATTAAATGTGACTGTATGAACTAGAAAGCTGAAAGTATGTTTCTTAGAATGAATTGACTTGGTATGGAATATCAACATAATTTGCATGCCTTTGGTTGATTTTTATTTTATTTTTTTGTTGGTTTTATTAGGAACATACTGTGATTGAGTCAAAACCTGAGCATTTTCTGGATGATCTCCGGTTAAATAATCCCTGGCCTGAACTCCAGAGGTAGTGAGTTATCATTATTATCTTATTATTATTGTTATTATTATTATTTGGTTAATTTCCTTTACTTACTATGATCTGGTTTTGCCTTCATCAATTTCACCTGGCAACCTCTGATTGTTGTTAAGTGGAGACCACAGACTTGGTCCTTTGAGAGTTCCACTTGATGTTCTGATTGCATATGTACCCACAGATTTGCAGAGGGCATTGACTTGGATGTGCAAGATCCTGTGGCCCACAAGCACATACCATATGTTGTCATTCTTGTCAAGATGGCTGATGAGTGGGCCAAAAGCCATGGTGGTAGGCTTCCATCGACCAGAGAAGAAAAAAAAGAGTTCAAGGTTTGTTGTTTAATCATTTGCCTTTTTATTACTGCTGCTCTGATTATATGGTAAGCTTTGCACATGAACAATGTAGGAGCTTCTTAAGGCCAGGACGGTTGCACAAGATGAAGATAATTATAAGGAAGCAATTGAGTCATCTTTCAAAGTATTTGCTCCCCGAGGAATTAGTAAGTAGATAGTTTAAGATCAATTGATTCTAACTTTTGCATCCGCCAATCTTCATATTGGGAATCATCCTATCTTTTAGGAGATTGTTGGTTCAAATTTTATTACTTCCTCCAGTATTATATGTAAGAAACATGAGACTAATTTCACACATACCAATAAAGCATATTTAATGAGGTCTTTTGCTGTTAATAAAGTGATTAATTTGAATTTTATTACTAAATTACCTATGTAATTAATGCATCCCACCAATATAGGAAATCAGTAAGTTGCTCATAATAAATTGAAGGTAAAAAGGAACTTTTACCTTTTCTTAGCAATTAATATACCTAGAAAAGGTACTAAGTCTCTTATAATTAAGGCCAAGAAAAAAACACCTGTTGTCTCTTGGAGGTAGTATTTTATCGGATCCTTGAAGAGAGTTGGTGGAAGAAGAATAAAGTTAACTGTTGAATCTTTTAAAATTCAAATATAAAGGTTTCAAAAGTCTATTTATTGAGCTTTGCAATGAAATTAATGTAAACTATTTTATTATTTTGTCTCTGAAAATTGACAAACCCATATTTTGCTTTCTATGGAAGAATGTGTTGTCAACAGTTAAGGGTGGGGCCACTTTGATGAACTTTTTTCAAATTTTCATTTCTTTAATTGAAAAAATTGTATTTGCATAAACCTTTAGGTATTATTTGAACAGTTACTGTCCCATTCTAATGAAAGTTAAGAGTGATTCTCTTCTAATGTTTTTTTTTCTTAGGTTCGGAGTTGCAACAGATACTAAATGATAGTTCCGCTGAAGTGGACTCTAATTCCTCAGATTTTTGGGTGTTGGTGGCAGCTTTGAAGGTTGGTGCGCCTGGCATTGCATCACTGACCTTGTATGCTTTTCATGTTGGAAAAAAATCTTGTATTTGATGTTATAATGTTTTCTTATTTTATGGTATAATTAGTTAGAACTTGTGAAACTGAAAGATTGGAGAAGTAATAGAAAGTTGTTAACAGAGTGTCATAATTTGCCACTTCAAATGTTTGGGTTGTTATTATTTTGTTTGGAGACTGCTTTAATTAACGTATTGGTTGCTTACTTGTACTTGGTTGTTTAATGGTTACATTTCTCATGATTTTGCAGGATTTTATCACAAATGAAGGTGGTGGGGAGGCACCTCTTGAAGGATCTATACCAGATATGACTTCTTCTACTGAGTAAGTAGCAAATTATTTTGCCTATTTTCAGAATAAATTTTATTCTCTTGGAAAATAAAGATCCATCAATTTATTTGGGGTATATATATGTTCCTGCAGACAATATGTGAATTTGCAGAATATCTATCAAGCTAAGGCTGAGGCTGATTTTCTTGTAATAGAACGACTGGTGAGAAGTACTTTGAAGAAAATTGGTAGAGATTCAAATAGCATTCCGAGAGCTACAATTAAAAGCTTCTGTAAAAATGCAAGGAAACTCAAAGTAAGCATGTGAACTTACAGGTTAAATTCAATTTAGATTGCAAAAAATGAATGTATTGTAATCTCGTCTAGAATTATGATTTGCGTTAATTTGTATGATAACCTAATCTTATATGTTACATGAGGCCCTTGATTAACTATAAAGTTCAACCTCAAAATTGCTTTTGGAATTACTCATCATGTTTACCTAATTTATTTGTCGTTCTCCAGTTTTTTTCTTTTAAATGAAATGAAGATAATGTATAACCTGCATAAGCTTTTTTCTGAATTGCAGTTTATATTCTTCTAATGGATACTCCAAAAGACTGTATAATTTCAATCTCTATGCTACAGTATCTAATTTGATTTGTTTAAAATTAAGATTAAGATTTCTTGAGCTGGTTCAACATAAAATTAAACTTTAGTAAAGTTCATTCAAAAATTAAAATACCAAGCTTTGCATGACAGAAGCATATGTTGAATCTGGTTGATATTGTAGAAAGTTAAAGCTGTTGTGGTGTAATAATGTACAAATGCAACTTCGGTTTCTTATTACTATTGAGTGGGACTGACGGCTGAGTGAATGAAAGTGCATAAACAAATGAACTCCTTATATCAAATTTCTTTTTAAAAAGAAGTTCCGGAAAGTGAAAATGGAGGAGTATTTGTAAATGTTGCAGTGGACGAGATTACGAGAAAATGCTTGTATATCTTTATTTAATGAACATTCCAAACAATTACACTGCATTTGAATTTTTGGGACTAAAAATATGGATTAAAAGTTTTGCTGAGCTCTTTTAATGGTAGAAGTACATTATCACTATTATTGTTATTTTTGCTGTGAATGGATCTTCTCATGTCATGTAAGCTGAGTGTATTCCAGGTAGACAATAGGATTTACTTATTTTGATTTTCCTCTCTAATTTTCTTCAGTCAGTTGACTAGTGTTTTAGAGAAATTACAGGATTAGAGATGTTTGCTATTCTTCTGTATACATGCATACTGATATTTATTTTGTAGGTTTGCAGGTACCGTCTGATTGAGGATGAGTTTAATTCTCCTAACCTACCTGAGCTACAGAAATACCTAACTGATGAGGATTACAGGTTTGTTGATTTTATAATCAATACTTTTGAATAATTTTTAGTATAAGAATCTGTCTGAAAAGGATTTCTCTTGCTTAATCTGGTTTCTTTTTTACATATGTGGCAGTCTTGCTGTGGGAATTTATATTTTGCTTCGTGCTGTTGACCGGTTTGCTGCTAATTATAACAGTTTTCCAGGACAGTTTGACAGGTAAAGTCTCACACTGTTGAAGGTCTAAATATTTTCCTGTTTTCTAATAGTACTCATTGTTCAATTACGTATATGGTAATTTTTTTGCAGTGCAATGGATGAGGATATACCTCGATTGAAGAGCACAGCAATTGGCCTTCTTAATGACTTGGGATGCAATGGTGCCACTTTGGCTGAGGACCTTATCAATGAGATGTGTCGATTTGGTGCTGCAGAGCTTCATGCTGTTGCTGCTTTGGTTGGAGGAATTGCATCACAAGAAGTGATCAAGGTTTGCTGGCTTTTATTCTATTGTGTCGTCTGCTTCAAAGCCTGTGCTTTTTATATTAAAAGTAAGGGATAATTACACCCACCTCCCCGAAGGTTTGTCAATATTACACTTACTCCCCTCTTGTTTTCAAAATTACTTTACCCCTGAAATTTTTACTTTCACTACAAAAACCCCATGTTAATTTTTTTAATGGTGTTACTATACACATTTCTCATTTTAAAAAAATAATTTTAATTTTACCATTCAATACTTTTTTATTTTATCATTTTTGTAATGAAAGTAAAAATTTTAGGGGGTGAGTGTAATTTTGAAAACTGGATGGGGTAACTGTAATATAAAACAAACTTCTAGGGAGGTTGGGGTAATTATCCCTGAAAATAAAATTATAGACCCTTTGCTTAGTTCCATAGCTTAAGCCTAAACTGACATTAACAACAAATTACATGTGTGAGAATAAGTCAATTAAACTTGCCCATTTATTGTAGTTTCTCATCTTTTGCAAGGATATCTGCCTAGTCCTTGTGGCCTGAGAGAAGGCATAGGGCGGTGTGTCTCTAAACCCATGTACATAAACAAATCCTGGACCTGGATACAGACACAGATGCGAACCCATTGCCCACTTTCCTGGACCTGGATCCATTATTTTCCCAATTACCTATTCCATTTATATAAAGCCAAAATGTTACTATTTTCACTAATATTGTATCATAATGTAGCTCAAGTGCTCAACAGTTACATTTGTGAGCACCGAGCCACTGAGATTAAAATACAAGACACTAGTGATGATATTAATAAAAATTCTTTTGAAAGAATTGAGGTGCGGAGGTTGTTAAATAATTTATGAACTTGTCGATTTAGTTTGATTATGGATGAATGTGAGGAAGGGAGTCATGCCATGGAGTCCATAGACTTGTGAATTGTGATAAGGGTGTTGCTGGCTAAGTGGTTTGGCATTGTGCATGTGAAGGTCAATAATACTATTGAAAAATATCAAAGTAGCTTGTCGAGGTAGGGTGCCAATTTAAGGCTTTAAGTTTAAGGATACTTCACCTTTATCCCACACCTGCATTGATACTAGACTACCAGAGGTATCAGTATACTATAGTATGATTAAGGGAAGTTTTCTTAATAAATTTTCTTCCTTTATA
This sequence comes from Cyamopsis tetragonoloba, assembly GCA_037177725.1. Taxonomy (NCBI): domain Eukaryota; kingdom Viridiplantae; phylum Streptophyta; class Magnoliopsida; order Fabales; family Fabaceae; genus Cyamopsis; species Cyamopsis tetragonoloba. The sequence goes on from CM074122.1 coordinate 21,390,507, forward strand.
ATTTTTAACATAGATGATGGAAAACCACCCTTAAGTGGTCTGGAATCAAGTAATAGTATGGAACATGGGCACGATAAGGGCTTAATTGAATTCAGTTTGAGGAACTTCAATTTTTCGTGATTAAAAAATTTATGCAAGGGCCCATGAATTTGAATTGAGGCTTTTGTTCTCTGTATGATAATGGAATTGTGTAGTTTCAGGTAGCTGTAATACTTTGGTAAGATAGACCCAAATGAATGTGCAAAGAAACGAAATTCATTTGTTTTCTTGCCTCTTTATTCATATATTATTTGAGTTGGAAATCATATTGCTTTTGTTTCTTGCAGCTCATAACAAGGCAATTTGTACCGATGTCCGGCACCTTCATATTCAACGGCATTGACCACAAGTCACAATTATTGTCACTGTAATTGGTTTTTGTTATGGTATGTTTTAACTATGGTTTTACTTGTGTAAAATTTCATCCTCACGTTGTGAATCATATATTTTTTGGTCTATTTATAATTCTATCTATCTATTATATTATATATATTAAAAGAGAAGCAAAAGGCTAAAATTATGACAATTATAAGTCTAACTTTCTTTATTATGTCACATCATCATTTTTTCTTACTTAGCACACACTTAACACTTAGGCATCCAATAAACCACAATAACCTACGATGGCACTATTACAATATATTCATTGCATATTCATATCAAACATATTATCATGAACTAAATTTATTAAATAATTCAAAATTTAAATAATTGATGATATTATAAAAAAAATATACATTCAATTATTTGAATGCCTATTTTTTAAAATAATTGTACATTTTTCACAATTATATTTTATTTGCATAGTAGTTACTTAAGTTAATTTTTTTTTTAAAAAAAACTTATATTTATTAAATAAATATAATTAAGTTGCTCCATAAAAATATAGGTCCATTGACATCGCTATAACTCCAACTAAAAAATGAAAAACACAATAAATAATTATTTAAAGTTATGAGCTAAACAAATTAAATTAAACGGAATACAAATAAGTATTCAAACCCGTTTACATACCGAAGAAATAATAATATTTACAATTATAACAAACAATTATTTTCAAGTTGGTTATGATACAAATTAAAGGATTTTTAACATGAATAATTATTTACATTTATTTTCAATAATAAGAATAAAAATAAAATTTTATAATATATTTAAAAGTTTAATTACACTTTGATGTCAAAGGAATTAATCATTTAGTTATCGAAATGCCTATATTTCTATATAGTTGTGTATTTCTCACATCTATATTATATTTACATAGTAATTAATTTAGTTCAATTTAAATAGCTTACCATTTATTAAATAAAAAATAGTATTTTTTTCGATGTACCAAAGAAAATAAAAAATAGTATCAAACTGTGACATAAAAGAGTGAGTTCATTGGCACCACACCTTTTTATTGGGAAAATAAAAAAAAATGAAAAGCAAAACAAACACTCCATCCGTCTCATAATATAAGTTCCAACTAACATTTCACACGATTTAAGAAAAATAGTTAAATTATTGGAATTAGAAGTGTTAATTAGACTATTGAAATGTTACACAAATTAAATTTAAACTCAAGTATTAATCACTTTGAAAGTTAAAAAATCATAATAAATGCTTATAATTTTGTGTAGGTGCTTATATGATGAGACACGATATTTTGGTAGTTGGGACTTATATTATAGGACGGAGGGAGTAATTAACTTTATAGGAAAACAAACTAATTGAACGGAATACAAGAGATACTCTAACCAGTTTATATTAGAAGAAATAATACTACTTACAACTATAACACATATAATTATTTACAAATTGGTTAATATGAATCAAATAATTTTAAACAAGAATTGAATAATTATTTACACTTACTTTGAATAATAATAATAAAACTAAAATTTTATGATAAATAGCAAAAGAAATTAATTATTGATTATCACACTCTAAAATATAATAAATATTGTACAAATAATCCCTAATAAATATAAATAAACACATACTTCAACAAAAACTTACATAAAAAAAAATCTGTTTTTACATTGTATAATTTTTTTTTTAAAATATCAACCAAACAATAATATAGAGTAGTATCACATTCAAAATCTCAATACATAACGACATGATTTGTTCATAAAAATTTAAATTGCTCACCTAAGAAGTGACTTCACTCAAAAATAAAATCAAAAGTCTATTTCTTTAAAAATGATTTAACTCAATGACAAGTTTTTCTTTTAATTTTAAAAGTCTTATTATCGTATTTATGGGGTTGAAACTCATTTCGTATATACATTTTTATATTTAAAAATATATTTTATGTTAATAATATATATATATATATATATATATATATATATATATGAGTTAGGATCCGTTTACACCAATTAGTTTTACACCAACTCTTACACCAATTAAAAATAATATGTCCAAAGTTTTTTTCACAAAACTCACCGTTGGATTGAAACTACTTATCATATAGCTCATGTCTACAAAATTTCACAATAATTCGAGATCGTTTAGTACTCCATCGACACACTTGTTCTTTTCATTATTTTAAAACTTTATTTTACGTTATTTTTCTAGTACGTTGATAGAGTGATAAACGATCTCAGATTGTTGTGAAATTTTGTAGACATGATCTATCTATATGATAAGTAGTTTCAATCCAACGGTGAATTTTTTGAAAAAAACTTTCGACATATTATTTTTAATTGGTGTAAGAGTTGGTGTAAAACTAATTGGTGTAAACGGATCCTAACTTTATATATATATATATATTCTTCTTTTATATCTAACTATGAATATGCATTCGTCTTGTATCTTTTTTTCTCATACATATTTTTTCTAACTTCACTGATAGTGAACGGCCAAATAAAGTTTTGAAAATATTATATTAGACTTTCCTTTCAAAATCACTAACATAGTAGATCAGTTCTCTAAAAGTCATTTGAGAATGAAACAAATACAAGCAAATAACACATGATCTTCAAATGAACACACATTCTTAATTCAAAGCTTAAATAAAGAAATGTATAAAATGCAACGTATTTCTATGCAAAGTGATCCCACAAAGACCATAAATCAAAGATAATTAAAATAGAAATTTTTTTAATTTCAAACATTGTAAAATTCAATTACTTTTTTAACAATTTTAAAATTAAATGTGTATGTAATTTGGTTAATGGAATTTTAAAAAATTTAAGAAATTTGAAATGCATAGGATAATTAATTTAAATATGTAGTAATTATCTCTGTTAAACTTTACATTTGAATTAAGGTTATAAGATATATTATTATTAAAATGTTATAATTAATATTAAATGTGTAAAGAAAAAAAATATTGACCGTTAATTTTATGTGATTAATTATTATTAAAATAAAATGAATAATATTTTTTTGTTTATTTGATTTGTATTAAATAGGAGATTAAGTGTAGTAAAAGAAGAATTGTAGTAGAGGAACATGTTGAAGTTTAGTTGTGCCAAGTAGATTAAAATACTGATGTGACACATTGTGGGCGTGTTTGTTTTCGCGTCACGTTGAACCATACGCAAGTTTAGGGGCTCAAAATCGAGTCTTTCAGTTTGCAAACATGTTCGGGTAAAGCGTTCAATGCATTTTTCTGTGTTCAAACATCACAAACGCAAACACAACTATTCGTAACTTTTGGGTTCAAAAATCACTTTCAACTTGGGGATAAATGTGAAATCTCATTTTGACCCTTAAATTGCCTTCTATGTGTCACCAAAAATTTTTGGAGATTAGCTTCTCTCATTTTATAGAGATGGTAAGTTATGGAGGGGAGGTCAGCTTCTCTCAATTATGGAGATTAGCATATCCAGCACGTGTTTCTGTGGAGAAAGAAAGAGGATGACTAGGGTTGTTTTTTTCCCCAAAAATAGGAATAATGATAGGGTTAGTTTTTTTAGTCAATAATTCAACGACTAAATAAATTTTAACAAAATACCAAAAAGAACAAAAATAAAATTTAAAAAATAAACATTAAATTAGTTAAACAATTTTGTCTATAAATAAAAACTAATAGAATTAGAATTTCATCTACACCATAAATTATACTGTGTATTTTTTATCTTATTTTGTAAGCTTATATGCATAAACAACTGTTTAATTTGGTAACTGCATATAATCAAAAGCAATTATAATAAAAAGTATCCAAACATTATCCAAACAAAAATCACGCTAATCTAAACTCAATTTTGCAAACGCCAATCCAAACACACACTGATATTCAAGAATATGGGTGAGATGTTAAATTCTTAACAATAGCTTCTATTTTAATATAATAGATTTTTAATATAATAGATAGATAGATGATTGTGTTTTCTTTGTTTGAACTATCTTTGCTGCTACAAATTTGAAAGAAAAAGAAAGAAATCTCAAAAAAAATGATCTAAAAATGTTTCTGCAGTTCTTTTCCATCACCGTGATAGGAGGGGAGTCTCACACCGAAATTTTGAAACACAAAAGGTAACTAAATACGCATGTTACTTGTAGGTCTCACAGATTTACTCAGTACTAGCAAAATTGTTCTTTGAAACTATTTCTGTTACAAATTTTAAAATAATACAAAAAACTCACAGCAACAAAATGATATAGAAATGTTTCTGCAGTTTCTTTCTATCACTGATAGAAGTAGAATATCACACTGAATTTTGAAAACACAAAGATAGCAAACTACGCATGTTACTTGTAGGTCTGGCAGAGTAACTCAGTACTAGCAGCGACCAGTCTTCTGTCAGGGTTGTATACACTAAACTTGCCGAAGTCCCTTCTTCCACTGGCAAAAAGTAGTGTCCAAAATCAAAGCCTTGCGTAAAGGAATAAAATTCAGTTGCTATACATATTTAGTATTAGAAATGGTACTAAAACAACTTCCTAACGAGCATCAAAAGACTTTGATTTTAGGATATTAATGTTTTAAAGGAAGGCCTTGGAGAGCCAAGCCTCACATTCTCAATCCATCAAACGTGAAAGAAGGTATTCCTTTCAATTGGGTTCCGTTGGCTTCAAATGAGAAACCAAACATGCTCTTGTACATTTTGATAACGACTTTTAAGTAACATAAATTACCTTAGAAGTTAGAACAAGCCAAATTAAGTCAAAATAAATAAATCAATAAATAAACAACTATGAACTATGAGCATAATTTTAAAATCCTTCGTAAAGGATGGTTATATTCTTGTAACCTACATATTTGATGTTGATATGCCATTTAGAAAAGCTATATTGATCACATTAACCTGAAAGAGATTCTTATCCTCAATAAGAAAACAGTTAACAACACACTCTAATATACTTTTTCTAACACATTTTTAGCATTGGTTTAAATTTAAGTGTCTCGATAAACATGACTTGAATGAACAAAAAAATATGACTTGAATAAAAATTGATAAACCCGTCATCTAATGAGTTTTACTTCAATTTCAAACAACAAAAAATGTGTTGGTGAGTGTATTGCTAACTTTCTTCCTCAGCATAAACCACCAAGGCAAGGATGGAAATTTGTGGTTTAGAAAGAAAACAGGTGGAAGCATACCTGTGTTTTACATCCCAACCTGCGGGGAGAAAACGTGGTTTTAAAGCTTCCACAAATACTTGTCTCCATCTTTGACAAAACTCTCGAATGCCATCTTCACCATACTCCTTCAGTAAGTGCTCTACAACTTGTTTTCCATGCGGTCCATGTCCCAAGAGTGATACTTTTGAATTGTATTTAACTAGTTCTGATTTCTCATCTTTTGGGGGATAAGACAAGTCACTAACTCCATTTGGTTGCCTTTCGCTCAGAATGCTATTATCAAAATTTACAGCAGTGGCACCGCTTTCATGAGTCTTAACTGCAATTGTATTTCCATTCAAAGCAGCAGAGGCAGCACCATCAACAGCAAGATCAGAAGCTGAAGAGGGGTTTCCGAAATCATCTTTCTCTATCGAAAGATCCCCATTTGCTTCCTCTCTCTTTTCTTCATTTGCTTTTGAACCATCAGGAGCATCATCTTTCAATGCGTCCACATAACTCATCCTAGGAGCACAACCAGCATGATCCTCCTGTTCTGGCACAGTACTCCCAGCAGAATGTTTAAAAGAAATCCCTTTCTTCTTCTCGAACCGTCTTCTCTCATGAGGACTCATGCCAACTTGCAAAGCTCTTTCAAGATCTTCCTCAGATATCTCCCTTCCTCCATAATATCTCTTCACAATCTGCAAATAAATTAACAAAAAACCTGATAAATAAAAGCTAGTGCAGTTGGTGAAACTCATCAATATCAATAATGAATAATGATAATCAGAATCACTGCATAAGTATAATTTAGAATCCATAGAACCATATTTGAGCTCTGTTCAAACTAAATATAAATGACTGTCATCAGGTGGTGCTCTGAGATAGTTGTGTCAGAGACTCAGAGCAACCAGAATCAGATGCAAATATGATCAAACCTCAGTTAGTTCTTCACGGCGGTTGACAGGCATTCTTGGTCCATGGCGTATAAGAGCCATAGCAGCTGTTCGTAACTGTAATGGAGATACACCTCCCTCCTCTACCTGTTTTTCAGTTTCTTGCGCTGGATATATTACCCTACGAACATAAAGAGGAATCCCAAATTCAGCAGCTATTTTTCTCTTGTACTTCTCTGCAGCAGCATGGGCTACTTCATGGCAATCCACGCAAAGTAAGACAATATCATGAGAACGGTGGCTTTTCAAATGCTCAGGGAAATGTATTCTGTAACATGATGGGATTATTCGATAACGTAAGTAGTGATCTCCTTCACCGCATCCAACACATATATTTTTCTTACTCTGGATGTAAAAATCATTGTCTTCATCCTCTGGACGGCCTTTGGGTTCGAAAAGAAGCATAATAGCTGGTGGATCCTCGTCAACAAGTTTTGCAAGATCCCGACTAATGTACCTGGAAATTTGAGCATTAGTCATGGGGACAAAATAGCTATTTTTAGTCTTTTACATATGGAATGAAATTGAAAAGTGCACAAACCACTCAAGCTTCTTCCGATCACAGTAACAAAGCAGCCTCCCATCATTAGCATATATTCGGCAATTGTGATAAACAGGAGTTTTACAAGAGAATTTTTTAACAAACAAATCTCTAGAAGCTTTCCGAGAAAATTGCTTAGGGTTTTTGATCCCCGAGGGTCTAAAGGCTAGACTAGGTTTTAGGTTATTGTTAACTAACAAAGCATAGTTAAATATAGAAAGGGGACAGCTCCCATTTTGACCTAGGCACTTCTGAAGAGTCACCGAATAAATATCACTTTGGTTAACCAACATGTTGGCAAGAAGATCATAGATATCACTCAGATGGCTGCTAACAACGGATGAAGGGGAAGGGACGGAAGTGTTGAATCCCATTTCCGCATTGATATCAGCCTGAACTATGATGTTGTATATTTCAGAGTGACTCGCTTGAGGCTGACTTGCCAACGCAACAATTGCCTGATCTGAGAGTACATATTTTGAGCTCTCATCATGAATACGAGCCTGAAAGGGTGAATGTGCCACAAAATAATCACCTCATGTTACTGTAATTTGTTGACATCAAATAGAATATGTTAAGCAATCAGAACTACATTAATATTGTACGTTAAGCAACAGAATCTTGATTTGTAAATTTAGTCCATCATCAAAATAGAGACAGTTTAACTTGGCTAAGCAGATTCTTTTGAAGATAAACTATGCCAGCAAGAAATTTAATCCTAAATATTTCTATTACTATCAATAATTAACTTGACAAATTAATTAATAACTGAACAAATGTCAAGTATATTCAATTACCATAAATTTCAACATCAAATAACTTGCAAACTAACTCTTCTAACTCAAGGAAAAGGAGAAAGACTGACAGTTTTAGTAAAAAAGCTGTTCTTAAATGTTCGGCTAAACTTAGTGAGCCTTATATATTGTAACTAACCATCAGATCTCTCCACGCGCAGAGATGTGTCACAATATTCTGAAACTGTAATCAGAGAATCACGTTAGGGCAACATATCAAACTAGAAGACACACTACTTCAAATCTGTACACGAAGCAGCAAACCTGCGTTTCACTGGAAATTGAAGGAAAGCCTTGACTGATCACATGACGTGAACATAATGATGATGCAGCAGATTCTCCAGGAGAAGATTCAATCTCCTTTGTGAAAAGTTGCAAGCAAGTCATGTTTGAACGCCGACTAGCCTCGAGAACAAAATGGAATTTGTCATCGGAACAAGAGTTTTCTGACAGAATAATAAATTCAGAATTTTGACACAACAAGCCATCACAAGAAAGGTCCTAAAGAGTTGCTAGGTTGAGAATTATCAAAGAATAAAAGGTCATTTCTGCAGTCAGTTCAAACTAGTTACCCTTTCAAATTTCAATATGCTAAAATTCTCAGGAGCATAAATAATTATGGATCAGATCTTTAACATGTCATATATATAAAACAGCCTGCTTATTTCGCCAAACTTATGGGGCTTAGGGAAGATCTAAAGGAGGAGAATAATTGAAAAACATTTTCAGCATCAACTTTCTTTTCTCTTTCATCACAATATCAGACAAGAAGGAATACCATTGTCTAGTTGTTTGAGTTCAGTGATGAGACAGTTTGCGATATACAACAGATAGTGTGCATCCGTCCGTGCATAATGTACCATTTCTACTGAGAGAGGGCGCTGTCTCCAGTCTTCACGCTACAATCAAATTATTAAACAACAAAACCCAGAATAATAGCACTGTGTCTCATAACAAACAAGTGGGTAATTGATGCACAATATGACTCATTTCTTGGATGGCTACTTCTGAATCAGTAGAAAACAGAGCTTTTTAATCTAATATTAAAAAATCTCTTCTTCCCTGCAGGAGCGAACTCAGTTTCAATTTAAAAATTGACCAATAAAAAGTTAGGACTCATAATAAGTGTATTATCTTAATTACATAATTTTTGTTCATATAAGCATCTCACCTCAAGACTGACAGAATGAATCCAGTATTCAGGCTTCAAGCTACATTCAATTATTATCATTCTTTAAAATCCTTCTAATGTTTTGCAGTTTTAGTTCAATAAATCCTAGTATAAATTCACCATTCAAGAACCATCCAATTATTGTTTTTCTTAACATACTACTTATCCCCTGCTTCAGTTCAATAAATTCAAGTTTAAACCCACTGCATACGGTCAAACCCCTTTACAAGTTAAAATTATAATCCTACACACATACAGAAATTATGAATACGATTCATCTGACTGAACAAGTGAAAACTAATTAAAAGAATACGTCAAAAACTATAAATTAGAGAAATAACTCCTTGAACTAGATGAGGCACTCAAGAAGTGCAACCATTTCCTGGGAAAAGCATATAGGATGCTAGAATTTATAATGTTCATTTAATGCTCAAATTCATTCTAGGATGAACCCTGCTATCTATCACATGAACAATGGAAAATTTAGGCATTACATTTTACTAAATATATCCATGTACTTAAGGCTAAAAGTTTGTTGAAGACAATCAATGAACTCATCAGCTGAAGGAGATCAAGCATGACAAGGTGAGGTCAAACCTGTAATAATTTATTTGTTGTCACACTGCAGTAAGTTTCAAGCAAATAAGCAAGTGATTTCTGTGGTTTTGACAGCACCTCACATGCCTGCAGTACATGAATAGCACATTGATGAAAAAGAAGCTGCATTAAAGGCAAATTATCCACTCGCTAGCCACTACGAGCATGATGAGAAATTTCTGTATGTTTCATGTCATCCATCACACTGTCAGGGCACACAAGATAGAGGCATGAATAGCTAACCTTCGATGTATCAAATAGATTAACAATGTATATATGGAAGTCTCTCTGTAGCCAGAGAACATCATTGTCAGCCCCGTGGAATACCTATTCACAAATTTTCCATTGAGAAAAAAACTGCAGTAAATAGACTTGGACGAGAAAAAGATAGACAAACAAATCAACTAAAGTATTTTCGAGAAATAATAATTCTAAATTATTCTAACAATATATCACTAAAACTTTGTTATCAAGAATGAGAAAAAAAAAGTTCCAATCCATTGAACAGTTTAGAAATACGATTTTGGAAACTTACATACTTTACAAATTGAAGAATCTGCAAAAACTGGGCGAAGAATTCCCATTGAATCATGCAAGGCAATTGTGTCAACCAAATAATCTTTCTGCCGTGTAGAAATCTGCTTGTTGGCATAAAAGACACGCATAGACAAATTTATAAAAAAAATAAATAATAAAATTAAAAAATAATAATAAAAATAAAAATAAAAACACACACGCACAACTATTACTAGCAGAATGCAATCAAAGATGAGGGGTTAAAGCAGCACAAAATTACCTGAACTAATGCTGTAAAGCCTAGAAATGACCGTAAGCTATGTTGTTCAGTGTCCACAGCGAAGAACCTCTCTTTGCTCAATACATCGACCAATTCCTTTAACTGCATCTCTGTATCGACCCAAACATACGAATCATTCATTTCCAAGTCTAGGATCTCCGTACAAAGTTCATAATCAGGCTGAGGATTTTTCAACAATGCTGTAATCTCCGCCTCAAATGGATGTGAGCTTGAAGCATTCTCTGTAAGAAAACCATAAAACTAAGCCTCATCTTTATAACTTTGCATAGATAACTCTCACATAACAGGATACCAATAATCCAATAAAAAAAGGAACTTCGACACCGCGTTTCTATCTTTCAGCATTCTGTGCCAACTTTTTGAAGAGAAATCTAGATAATGAAAGCTTATCACTTCAAAACTAACCTTTCTTAAACAGGAATCGATTTTTCCATACCATATTCCGACAAAACTAACTTTTTACTTCAAATTTCTAACTAGATGCAAAACTCGCAAAAATAAAAACTAAACGAAAAAAATCAAAGAATCGGAGGCACAGGAAAACAACTATTTTTTCTCCCCTACGGTTACTGCGACCGAGAATCAGGAACGAACGCGTGAATTTTCACACGATTTATTTTCTTCAACTTTCTCGTCAACTAAACACAGAAACGAGTACGGAGTGCGAAATGTACCGCTACTATTGGACTCGTTGACGTTAAAGTGCTTGAAAGGAGTGTAGGAATTATCCGCTAAGACTCGTTTAAAAGCGTATTGTGGCTTCGATTCAGAATGCAAATAGCAGGAACTGGAAAGACACTTCCGCTGCTTCCGCCTCGAGCGGCTTCGCGCGGTGAAGAAGATGGTGATGCTGATGATGGCAGCAGCTAAAGTAGCAATCGTGAATTTCAGGCGCATCTTGTTTTCGATGTTCATTGCCTTCTTCGGTCGCTGCTTCGACGAGTTGTGTACTTGTGTTTGGGGTTTGTGCGGAGGTTACGGTGGAGGCGGTGCTCGCTCCCGCTCGCGGCGGTGAAGTATAGAATATGCAGTTGTTTCGTTGGGCTTTACGCGGCAAATTGATGTTGAGACTTGTTTAACGCAATTGGCCCTTTAAGCGTTAAAAATCCCATTTTCAATACGTCGAAAACAAAAAACTCATTGATAGGCCCACCACCCCCAACTTACACCCGCCACCATCCCTCTGTTTTTTGAACATCTAGTAATGGCTGGTTTCCAAAAAAATAAATAAATAAATAATGGCTAAAATGACCTTCTTTTTTTTTTCGACCATACTAAAATGACCTTCCAAAAAAAGGATTTTCAGAAAGACATCTGGAAGTTGCCCTTCCGTATAAATACCAAAAGAGCGTCTTTCTTTCAGGATAAAGGACACAAAAATATAAACATATTCCCTTCCGGACATAATAAAATATATTTAGTAGCCAAAACATAATAAAAAGCCAAATTAAACACTTTCATCTTTTAACTTAATTTTCGGTTTCGATTTAGTCTTTTAACTAATAAAAGTTTTAAACTAACCTTATAACTTTATATTTTATTTTAATTTTGTTCTTTTTTGTTTGTTCCATTAAATGGTTAATAGAAACACTCAAAACGATGTTGTTTTGAGCTAGGGTTTCTCTTCCTTCTTCTTCGTCACATCTGCAACCGCATTAACCATCGCTAGCCACCACCTTTAACATCACCACCTCCCTTCCCCTTTTCTTTTATACTAACGTTTGTTCTTGAGTGTAGGTTCATATGCATTGCCTTATCTAAATTGTATTGGTGGACATTTTACTACTAATGTTTAAGCTGTGCGTCAATCTTTTCCTTGCTTATTCTGCCGTTACATTTATAGAGTTCTCAGTTGTGAAGATTTGAGATTCTTTTGGGTGTGGTGGGCTGGATTAGTGTCGACATTAATAGCCATTTGGATAGCAGATTGTTAATCTAATACGCTATCATGGTTTGCGGTGGGTCATAGGCTCCTTGAGGACAACTTTATCATGTCAAAGGAGGTGGTCGTAGGATTGGTTTGTTTTTCTGTTGTGAATTAAGATGGTGTCATGTTTAGTGATTGCTCTTTGTGACAATAGTTGAAGAGAAATGATGCTTTGTAACAGCTATGATGCAGCTCTGCTTGCTACTTTTGCTGTGCAAAACTGTAATAATCCCAAGGATGAAGATTTCCCCATTTTTTGTTGGTCTAATTATTCTTCAAAGCTGAAGGTGAAGGTGATAGGAGTCTTTTGTTTTTTTGCTCCTTGTTGGACTGGATTAGTCTGGGGTTTCAATTCTTAGGCTGTTGTTTTATGTTCATCCGTTCTGTATTCTTTCTATCTGTATTTGGATTGTAGCACTTCTTGTGCTTTTCTTTTTAATTATATATGATGCATTTTGCTGATAAAAAAAAAACATCTCAATGAAAAATCTGAGTTAGAGCCTTAAAATCACCAATAAGAAGGATAAGTTGTCAATTACCCATGAGTGAAATTTAGAGCTAAAATGACACCGACAACAAGACCATGTTAACAAGTGGCATCGAGTGAAGTTTGAGTGTAACCTCTTGTTAATCTACAAATGATGGTGATAAAGACAAAAAAGGCGGAAGTAATTTGAATTTGGTGGAAATAATTACTCGCTTTGGTTTCATATATAAGTAAAACCCAACTAATATTTTTATAATTAATGATAAAATTTTAATGTTTTATTTAATTTTCATGAATTTTAATGTGGAGAGGTAATATTCTCTTTTAAAATAAGGGAGCAATTTAAGAAATGGACTTACCTTTTTTATGAGATAAATAATATTAAACAGAGTTAACTAATTTTCTTAATAAGCGTAAATTAGCTATGAGTTGCTTATATATGAAATCGGAGGGAGTATTTATTAACATTTTAATTTGAATTGCAGCAATAAACATTTTTTTCACCCAAATGGGTTTGGCCTGCTGGAAGCATGCTAGGTCTGCATGATTTGGGAATGTGTACAGAGATTATCTACAAAGAAATTATTGGTTTGATTCCTACGAAAAGCATTCCTCTAATAATGAGGTTTACCCATGTCACTTTAACTTTTGAGAGTATAAAGTTCTTTCTCCGCAATTTTAATTAAAAAATGTCATTTTTATTACGTGGATTTGTGACTGTTTAGGTTTGGTTGTTCCTCGATATTCACCGGATGGAACAACAAAACAAAAGGTTAGATAGCAATTTACTGTAGCTGTAATTTTGTTTGTTTGTTACATTACATGCATACTATAGCTGTAATTTGTCGCTACATCTCTACTCATGTGAAATGGTCCAGATGTTATAAGAGTGGATCACTTTAGTTCTTGTTAAACCACGTGTATAAATCACTTTCTGTATATTATAGTTGAATTAATTAGTTAGTTTGTTAACTGAGCTTATCAGGTTTTTATTTTTCTGTTATAGTTTGTTACAAGTACAAACTGATATATATACCTAATTGTAAATACTTGAATACATGAAACAGATAATATTCACATTAATTTCTCCTTCTATGTGATTTCCTTTCTCTGGTTTTTATCGTTTCTGCTTCTGTAAAATCTTCCATGGAGTTTTCATTTGTGACATGGTATCAGTCTTCCCCAGGGTTTTTGTGGTAGGGTTTCGTGCTTCCGCTTCGATCTTCTATTGCTTTGTCTCGTTTTTCTTCTACCTTGATCTTTCTTGTTTCTGTAATTGTCGTGTTCTCTTGCTCTCATGGCTGCTCAAATCAATCCATTGGTGGATCCTACTAGTCCTTACTTTCTTGCTTCGAATGAGCAACCTGCTTTGGCTCTGCTTTCTGCTCCTTTGAACGATTCCGACTATCACTCTTGGTCTCAGACAATGCTACTTGATCTTGGAATGAAAAATAAGCTTGGATTTATTGATGGCTCCTTGCGTCGCCCTGCAACTGATGCTCCCACTCAATTGGCATGGGATCGATGCAACAAATTTGTTCTGTCATGGATTCTTCAATCTCTGGACCCTTTTTTGCTACTAAGTGTTCTCTAGATGACTACAACTTTTGAGGTTTGGTCTGATCTCAAACAACAATTATTTCAGCAGGATGCATTTCGCATTTCTGATCTTTTTGAAAGCATTTATTCTCTTCGTCAAGGTTCTTTGTCCATCTCTGCCTATTTTTCTGCGTTACAAGGTTTATGGCAAGAGTTGGATCATTTTCATCCCATTCCTAGTTGCACTTGTGCTATTGCTTGTCACTGTGATTTGATTCCTACTGTTAGAACATACAGAGAAAGAAAATGTATAATTCGTTTTTTGAAAGGACTCAATGAACAATATTCAACTATTAGATCTCAAGTCATGCTTCTAGATCCTTTACCAAATGTTCAAAAGGTATATTCAATGTTGTTGCAACAAGAAAGGCAGTCTAATTCTTCCTCTGCGGATATTCAGATTCTGCAATCTTCTTCACTCTCAAAATAGAAGTCTAAAGACTAAAAAAGATAGTCTCGTGGATCCTCTTCTAAGTTCTCTAGCACCAAAATCTGTGATCATTGTGGCAAAATTGGTCATACTATCGATTACTGTTACAAGTTACATGGATTACCACCATACTTAAAGAAAAATACTGTGATAAACAACTTTCATGCAGATTCTGATGACAATCAGTCAGTGATCTCCCAAAAGGTAGTTAATGAGGGACAAGGTGCTCTATTCACTCTTGAGCAGCATAAAGCATTGTTGGCTCTCCTTCAGCAGTCCTCTTTAGGTAGTCCTCCTAGCCATTCTGTGAATCAGATTGCTGGCCCATCTATTACTCTCAATTCCACACCTTTAGGTAAAGTTCTTACCCTTCATTCTGCTCTTGATTCTGACTCATGGATCATTGATACAGGGGCCACCGATCACGTTTGCAAAAATTTAAAAATGTTTCAATCCTATAAAAGAATAAAGACTCTTCCTATCAATCTCCCTGATGGTTCACAAGTTCATGCTTGTTTTGTTGGAACTGTCATCCTGTTTTCCAAAATTTATCTCGTAGATGTGCTTTACATTCCTTCTTTTCAATTCAATCTTCTTCCTGTTTCTAAATTAACCAGATCTTTAGCTTGTCAACTGATTTTTTCTAACTCTTCTTGTGATATTCAGGACAAGCTCTCCTCATAGATGATTGGTGCAGCTAACTTGACAGCAGGACTCTATGCAATGGCTCCTTTCTCTAAGATGCATTTGATTACTCATTCTGTGAATAATTTCTTTACATACAATACTGATACTTGGCATTTGCGCTTAGGCCACTTGTCCAATGATAAAATCACTGTACTCAAAAGCATGTATCCTGAAATTCAATGTAATAAAACTGCATCTCCTTGTGACATTTGTCACTTGTCTAAACAGAAACTTTTATCTTTTCCTAACAGCCATAGTGTATCTGCTGCTGTTTTTGATCTAGTGCATGTTGATATTTGGGGACTTCTCCCTTTTCCATCTATATTTGGCCATAAGTATTTTCTTACGATTGTGGATGATAAGTCTCGGTTTACGTGGGTTTTCTTCATGACTCATAAGTCTGGAGCTTCTAAAAGATTACAGCAATTTGTCTCTTTCATTGAAACTCAATTTCATCACATAATTAAAATCATAAGGTCTGATAATGGGCCTGAGTTTTTAATGAAAGAGTGGTTTGCTAATATGGGAATTATCCATGAGACTTCTTGCGTCAATACACCACAACAAAATGGCATTGTGGAATATAAATATCAACATATACTAAGTGTGGCTAGAGCTCTTGTTTTCCAGTCTAATCTTCACAAAGTGTTTAGGAATTATGTCGTAGGACACGCTGTTCACTTAATCAATCGTTTGCTTACTCGTTTTCTTGACAATAACTCTCCTTATGCTGTTTTACATAACTCAAAACCAGATTTACTCAGTTTAAAAGTTTTTGGTTGCCTTGCTTTTGCTTTTACATTACCAACAAACAGGCATAAGTTTTCTGCTCGCTCTAGGAAGTGTTTGTTTTTAGGATATAGTTCTAGAACAAAGGGTTATCTTTTGTATGATTTAAATACTAGAGAAACCTTTTCATCCAGAGATGTTATGTTTTATGAAAACATTTTCCCTCTTCATGATGAGTCTAAGGTTTCAAAACCAACTAAAACTATCCAATCTATTCCTCTCATGCCTTTGTGTTCGGAAGATCCTTTCTTCACAAATTTTTCTGTTGCCCCTACTGTTTCTGAAAATATACCTGAAATTCAGTATAACATTGCTTCAAATCCAGTACAGGTATCACTGCCCACAAGGCACTCAAAGAGAATCAAATGCAATCCTTCATACTTAAAGGATTACCATTGCAAATTGCTTGCTTCTCAAGTGCATCTGGCCAGCTCTTCTGTGAGGTATCCTATCTCTTCTAGCCTTCCCTATTCTTCTCTGCTTCCTTCACGACAATCTTTTTCTTTAGCTATTTCTTCAGTCACAGAACCTAGGAATTATCAAGAGGCTGTCAAGAGTGACTATTGGAGGCAAGCTATTCAGTGTGAACTTGCTGCTTTGGAGGGAAATAACACTTGGTCTTTATCTGCGCTACCTCCAGGGAAGAAAACGGTTGGTTTTCGTTGGATTTTCAAAATTAAACACAGATCAGATGGCAGTATAGAGCGCTACAATGCTCGTCTTGTTGCTCAGGGTTTCACTCAGGTTGCTGGTATTGATTACTTAGATACTTTTAGCCTTGTCATCAAGATGACTACCATTCGGGTCTTTCTCTCCCTAGCTGCTGCTAATAACTGGGCAATACTTTCAACCCTGTCATTCAATTTAGTTCACTTTAAATTACAAATAATTTTTTAATAATTTTTAATTTTATTTTAAAAAAAATTATTATAATTTAAAGTGAACTAAATTGAATGACAATTTTGTTAGAAATTTCACATTAGCTAAGTATATGGTTACTATAGAATATATAAGTGATATGACAATCTTTTATTTATGAGCTAGCTTTTGGAAATAAGTTAGAACTAAACCTAAAATCTAATATGGTATCAGAGTTAATCTTAATAAAAAATAAGGATAATTACACCAACCTCTCGTGAAGTTTATCTATATTATACTTACCCCCTCCAGTTTTTAAAATTACACTTACCCATTGAAATTTCTACTTTCATTACAAAATTGGTAAAATCAAATAAATGTAATAATGATAAAATCATTTTTTTTAAAAAAAATGCAAAATATGCATAGTACAAATAATTAACATTAAGTGGGTTTATGTAATGAAAGTAAAAATTTTTGGGGGTATGTGTAATTTTAAAAACTAGAGGGATGTAAGTATAATATAAACAAACTTTAGAGGAGGTTGCTGTAATCATCCCTAAAAAATATTTTGCTAAAATAAACTAAAAACAAAAAAAGCCTAAAGTCCAAGAAATTAAGTACTAGGGCACGGTGAAAATGAAAGAATATAAGCTTCAGAAAGAGTACGTCTACCTTCGAATTTCTGTTTTAGGTTTTAGATTGTGCTATTTTAATTTTAAGTAGGAAATATACTCTAAATACATGTCTAATAATATATAACTTCTTTTATAAATATAATTACTTTCAAAATCAATCGTAATAAAATTAAACTGAAGGGACAATAAAATAATTATATATTTTTTATAAACTAAAGGAGGTCCACAATCAAATAATTAAAATAATTAAATTGAAGCTTCAAGCTTGAGACATGTAAGCTTAACAGGGTAATAACTAATTAACAAACTTGTATACCTACCAGCTACAACCAATTTTTTTCTTTTGGTCCATTTGACTGGGTATTCTCACAACTCACAAAGATATATAGGTATGAGAGACAAAGACAAAAAATGTGATTATGTAGGTAGTGTAAATCTTTTTTTAAAAAAATTAATTATTTAGTTTTTATACATGTTTTTTTTTTTTAAATAAAACTTATTTTATTAAATAAGCTAAAATAAATGAACTCTTACAATTAATACCAATAACTTTAGAGTTCGTTTATTTAAGCTTATTTGATAAAATAAGTATTTATTTTAATTAAAAAATTAATTATAAATTTTTTTAATCGGTTTGTTTGTGCTTCTCAAAATAATCCGAATAAAAAAATAATTAAATTTTCTGCCAAGTTGCTTCTAAAAATAAGCAGAAAATCTGATTATTCGTATTGTAGTCAAACATACACAACTTCTGATTCTTATGATAATCACTTAAAAAATAATTATTTTTTATTTATAAAACTAATCAATTATTTTTAAGTTTGAACAAACGGGCTCTTAGTTTAGTTGGTTCTTATCCTTGTGTTTGTTATTAAAAGTTCAATTTATTCTGAGTTTTCAAAGAAACCTTAATATATAGTTTTAATTGAAAAACTCACGGACGACTAAACTGCATCACAAAACATAATATTAAAGCCATGTTTGCACCACTAAAAATTTCAAGAACTAATGTAAACGAATCCTATAAAATCAAATACTTCAAATACATTTTTTAATTTTCATTACTCTATTTTTCTTCCTTCACATTTACTTTCCTCTTTAGTGACCAAGCTTCTTTGGAGTGGAAGGAGCCGCAACCCCAACAAATAAATAAAAATATTGAATTTGTACCATATAATTTTCATAAAATAACTTCAAAAAATATTGGGGTCTTAACTCTTAATTTTATATATTTAAATGACTAAATTATTATAAAAGCTTAGACTCCATTATTGATCAATCACAAGTTTTGGTTACAAATAAATTAGTGCCAAGAGAGAACGAAGATGAAAGCAGAGAGAACAAATACACTGAATTGATTTCATTAATTGATCAATAAAATTACAAAGAGTATATATTAGTTATAACTTACTTTTATTTTGATAATAATATTTAATTGATATTAATTAACTCTGAAGTGAGAATAAGAGTAGCTTAAGCATGATACTTTTGGTCATAATTTGTTTAACTTTCATTTCATTTGATTAAAATCACTTTTAGCTTAATATTTTAAAACATGATTACTTGATGTAAAGTTTTTTTTTTTTTTATTAAAATTGTTTACTAAATTAATACCAATACAATGTGTTTGTTTGAGCCACACATTTACCTAGTTACCTGCGCCCCTAATAAAGAAGTGAGTCAGAAAATCGCACTTATTTTTCTCAAAACTCTTTAACAGAGCTGCAGGTGTTAAAAAAAGAAAGAAATGTTACAAAAGGTGAAGTCTATCTTCTACTGAAAATTACTCAAAACTTACTTGGTAGTGACAGATAATGACATTGCTTTTAACTTACTTCACGATTCTCACTCCAGTAAGTTATTATATATATATATACAGCACAAATGAAAAGTCCTCTCTGCCCTTACTTTAGGAACATTCTGGATCGGACGTAAGGACCCTTTTAGGGGTAGATAGAAATTACTGGTACCCGTCTCTAGCACCCCAACTGTTAGCACATGGTATAATTGTCTTGTAGACAGAGCAGTGGGGGTGCAGATCCTCTCTCGGAGTGTCTCTCCAACCCTCTCTATCTGCCGTCAGATCATTATAACGGTTTAGATCAAATTTTTAAAAATCATCCCCAATTTTATTGAATTTATTATGGTTTGCCGTAATTTTATTGAATTAATTTTTTATAAAATTAATTTTATAATAATGTGATTTATGTTTGGAATTTTTTTTAAATCAAATTTAAAGTAAAAATACAGTGTAAAAATTACGTTTAACCCCAAAAGCAACTCCAACCTTACTTCTCCACTTACTTCTCCAAACATCACGTTCAACCCCATAATTAATTTTACTATTTTCAAATCAAACATGTTTCACATTACGATCGAGATTCTTTTCTATTTCCAAACATGCTCTCGGTCGATTGCCAAAGACTAATCCACTCGAGGGATAGAGATCACTAACGTGGGTTTTGCCTTTCCCAACAAAACCTTGCTTCTTTATACACACCGCCAAAATTTAAACCCTTATCAGAATGTTTAAAAGACCTAACTATCTGCTAACTTGCTAACTGTACAAGAGTTTGTTGATATTTCTATAAAATTATATTAATCTAAAATCAATTATATGATTACTAAACCTAACACACCCTTGACAGCTCACAATGTAGATGAATAGGGCTGAAGAGAGACTACAGGAGAGAATCCACACCCGAGCTCTGGATGAAACAGTAGGACACATGAAAACGGTATAAAGAAGCCCAATTTCGTAGGACACCCTAAGAACGCTTTGCAGTGAAAAAAAAATCAACGGTTTTGACTTTTTTTTATAAAAAAGTATTATAATTAGGGATTAATCTTCGTACTCACGTATGCATGTCTCATATGTTCACTAACTAAGTTACATGACTCAGACCAACCATTTTAATTTATTCATTTTTATTTGTAATCTCATAATCTGAATTTGATTTTTAAATTATACATAAAACAATACCAACTAAATATTTTACAGTTTGAATCAAATCCACTATTCAGCTATTAGTACTTTATTTCTTTATAAATGTTCCAAGTATAAAAATAGCAAATATTAATAACATAACTTATATATAACATGTATTTAGTTCAATTTTTGTTGTTTAAGTTATTGGTCAAACGATACATATATTTGAAGGAAAAAATAAATTAAAAAAATAATGTTCTAAGTACATCATTTAAATTCTTAAAATATATGTTATAAATATGTGTCAGTGTATATGGTTTAATTTGATTTGGTTCGATTATGAGAGAAAAAATCAAAAAGTGAACCAAACTTAAGTATTGGTCCATTTTATTTTTTTAAGTCATTTTTAAGCTAAAACTATAAATAAAAGGCTTAAAAAAAATAAAAATTAATTGACAATTCCATTTTTTTTAATTAAGTATAAACTACTTATTTTAAAAAAAATTATTTATGATAAAGAAAAATAGTATATATATATATATATTATGTTTTATTGTATCTGTTTAAAAATATTGTTGACTGGCGGTTGTTTGGCATGTGGCGGTTCGGAGTGCGGCAGTCTGGTAGTGACTGTAGTGGTTGGTGGAGGTTTAATGTAAATAAGAGGTTAGAAAAATAAGCAAAAGCTTTCATTTGTGATTTATTTTAAAGCTCTTTTTTATCTCTTTTCTTCATTAAAAAATAAGCTACTTAAAATTTTAAGAACTTATTAGTATTTATGTTTGGCTTGACTTTTACTTATAAGTAAAAGATAAGCCAAAAATGAGCTAGACCAAACGATAGTATGCAGTTTTTTTTTCTGATTCTTTTAGTTATTAGTTTTTGGATAAATTTAAACAATTTAAAATTAGTTAGTTCGGTTTATGAACACTCATACTAATATTTAATTTACATGTCCATAATTGTAAACATATTTTGTTTTAGTGCATACAAATACTAATATTTACGTTTTAGTGTTTACTACTAGCTAGCTATTTAATTTTGATCTCTATACTTGATAATATTTCTAATTTTGATCCGTAAACTTAACAAAAAATTTCATTTTAATCTTTAAATGATGTTAAATATAAGGAAATGTGGTCAAAAGTTCATTCTTGTTTATAAAATGGAAAAAGCTCTAAGACTATGTTTACCAAAATTAGTTTATATATAGCTTATAGTTTATTGTTGAGAAGTAGTGTTTATTAAAAATAGCTTATAATAAGTTAAAATTATATGAAATGACCTAAAAGGACATATAATATATTAAAATTTAATATAATGAGATGGCAAATGATGTAATTATCCAAAAAAGACAAGGATAAAATTAAAATGAATAATTAAAAGGTAAAAGCTATTTGAAATAGCTTTTCAAAAACTACTAGCTTATAGCTTTTCATAAGCTATAAGCTTGTCATAGTAAATTGACAAAAAGCTATAAGTTACAAACTCCTCAAAAAAACTATAAGCTCGTGTTAGTAAACACAGCCTAAAGTATATGGATCAAAATAAAATTAAATGGATTGAAAGTAAATTTTGGTATGTGTCGGGACAAAAAAAAACTAAAACGTTTTTTAATGTAAAAATGAAAAAAAAATATGTGTAAGGACTAAATTCTTAAATTCACTTATTTTTAAATAATACTCTCTCTGATCCTAAATATAAGTCACTTCTAATCGAATTATCTTATTAAATTTGTTTAAAAAGAAAATCTTTTTCCAACTATACCCTCAATATAAATATGTTAATAAATGCTTAAGTTAATTAATATATCTTTCTCTCTCCTAATTCACTCTCTTTCTCACTCCATCATTAATTAAATCTTTGAAAATTATATAAGGGTAAAGAGGAAAAACATGTCTTAATAAATTAGTTAGTGACTTGTATTAAGAATTAAAGACTTCTTCTAAAATACGACTTATATATAGAATCAGAGGAAATATCATTTATAGAACCACAATAATAATGCTTGAACTAAAAACTTGTACTTCATGCCTTCATGGTAAGGTCAACTCTTCTATAACACATTTTCTAAACTTCAAAACACAAGCTAAAATCTTGCTTAAAATTAATAATTAAATATATCATTTGAAACAATTGTTAATCACCTTATATAGTTTTGATTATATAACATATATATATATCATGAAAATCACATTGTCAGACATAGACATAAAGTGGATGCAAGAATTCAATATTTAAATTTGAATTATCTCTAACGTTAAAGGTATATCCATAAAGTAAATATATCAGTAACATTATTAGTTGAATCGTGATCGTTCACTTTTAACTTTTTTTATCTCGAAATTAGTGTTGTAATAAAATAAATAGCCAAGATATTGCGGAAAGGATTAGATATGAAATGGTCATGAAACAATGTGAATACTTCAATATCTTGGGCAGTTTGGTTTAGTTAGCTGAACTAATAAATCCTATAATGCATATCCATAAAGTAAAAGAACTATCTAGATTATAGTATAACCTTTTTTGTGTTTGGTCCATGAATATTGTGAACATGTTAAAGAAGTGCAATCAAGGTTTCTAATATCCTTAGAATAATTAGCATTAGCATATCATAAAAAAGTAGGGTAGCAAGTAATATTGGTGGGTCCTAGAGCCCTTTTTAGCACACTATATTTTTGTTTATGGTCTTTTTTTTTTTCATTTTTTTGATGAAAATTGAATCATGGCTGCAGGGTGATGACTCTGGAGATGACGATTATATTAAAAAGTTCAATTATTTGATTAGAACAATGGGGGACAATCATGATCTTATCATAAGCCCCTATTTGTCAAAAATATTGTCATTATTAATACTACATAGTGGAATGAATGACCACCCCAAAGTTGCAAATTGGAAATTTCTTACTTTAAACTTTATAAAATACTTTTGATTAGTAGTCATTATAATTTGGGCTATCAATGAAATTTTGTTCCCCTTCTTTTTAGTGCTTACATGAACAGAAACCTTTACTCACCCCTGGTTTGAAAGAATAAAGGATTTTTGACCAATTGAGAAAGTGAGTGTGAACTAACCAAGGAATATAATTGTTATAGCTTGTGTTACAAATTAAAGCATCTGCACCAGTCACCAAACTACAGGTGCAATAGCAGCTTTAAATTGCTTCAAGATACAATGAAAGAGAAGTAATAGTAGTGCTTTAAAAGGGACTGAAAAATCCTATTACAAGCAACTATGGTATCTCTCTCCATGACCAAAAAGTCTAGTAGCATGTTTTGTTTGTCGTTGAAAATGGGTTTTTGAAGTTTTGAAAAGAAAAATCACGAACTCTCATGAAAAAAATGCAAAAATAAAAAAAGTTTGTTTTTGTGTTGCGTTAGATTCCAACACTAAAATAAACATGCTCTAACATATTCTTTTTAGGATGTACATTTTTTAAAAAAATTGTACATTTTTACTTAATTTTTAAATATAGGACCATATATTGCAAGCTCATCATGAACTATGTATTGTAGCCATTTGGGAAAAATTTACAATCCCATTGAAAATTTATATACTCCATTTAATTTTTAGATAGACCATATAGCTGGCTATTTTTTTAATTTTTTTAATTATTTTTTTTAGCATTTTCAATCTTCTAGTGTGCATACAAGGTCATTGACTGACTGGTAGTAGGTTGGGATGCCTGTTAGAAAATTTTCTTTTATTATTATAGGTAGATAGATGCGAATTATTTCATCAAATCTTGGAATTTCAAGGGAAAAAAAATTCATCTAATGACTAACTAATGGACAAGGCTTAACTAATTACTTCCACCAAATAAAGCACAAGTTTAAGAAGGCTTAATTTTAAATAAACAACAGTTTGTCTCAGTCACGTAGTTTAGTTTGTGAGCACATAAGAAATATGTATATGTGAGAGGTTCGATTCTCGGTTATATTACTTTCTTATGAACTAATTAAAATAATAAACAACAATTTAATTTTTCAAAGGAAGTAAAATTTAGGTAATTACTTCTTGAAAGTAAATTAAAACACATATTTGCTATAACTCAAATTCAAATGCAACAATGTGGGTGTTGATTAAGGGTTAAGATCACACACTATACTCTAGTAAATGAACAAATATGATTCGAGTCCTAAAGAAATTAAAATACCAATTTAGAGAATACGTGTTAGTATGTTCGAGGGATTAACTTTCTACTTTAATAATGGCTGGGTGGAAAAATACTTTAGAAACCAAAAAATACAAATGTGTAACATATAAAAGTAAAACTATAGTCTAATTATGTTTCGATTAATTATAGTTTTGATCCCTTTTGTTATGTTCAATGTGGGTTTTCTTCCTTAACTTATTAAAAAATTTGAGATGGAAAAAGAATTTGAAAATATAAAAAATTTGAGTTAAAATTATTCTAATAAATAAAAGGGCTTAATTAATTTTACATAATGATAATAAAAAATTGAGAGATTAAATTTGAGTGAAGAATATTAAGAAAAAAATAAAAGTAATCATAATAGAGGAATTTTTGTGATACATTAACAGAGGAATTAAAATTATACAATTAAGTTATTATTTTATTCTAAATCAAGTAGAAATTTATTTCCATTGTAACCAAAAAAAAAATCAAGTAGTAATTAATTACGTTTAATGCCAAATCCAAAATGTGACCCCAGTGGGCCATGCTTTTAAATGGTCTGTAAATCACATGTATCATGTGTAGTCTGTGACTGTAAGTAATTATAAGAGTAATTACATAATTTCGTAGGAATTTGTGGTGACTTTTTACGTGTTAAATAGCATCTCTCTTTCTCAATTTTGTCTTTTAACTTGCTAGCTAGCTAGTAGTGTGTAGCAAAAGAGAAATATAAGAAAAGAAAAATAAAAATGTTTTTAATTTCTATAAAATAAGATAATTAGTCTCTATTGTTAGTAAATTTTCATTAAGTGTTGATAGGATGGTGAATTGCCATGTGTCAACACCACATTAAATTTAAATAATTTTGTATTCAATATTAATATTATTTTTTAATTATTTTATCAATAATATAAAAGAATAATAGCAAAAAAAATCTTCGTTTATAAGGTCACACTATAGAGATTCAGAAGGAAGAGTGAGAAGGCCATAACTCAATCCCCAACACATTTCCACTATCTTCGGCAGTCGAAGACTTGCACATAACTCACCTCGCCCTCAGAGTCCACGACACCGCTTTGGCCACCATCGTTACGCTTCCGCCAGCTGTTTTTCCCCATCCACAACTGGCGGCATCTCCTTGTCGTCGCCGTCATTCTTTTTCGGGAACTCCTTCCTCAAAGTCGCATCTTTCATCCTAACAGCCTCAGTCTTTAGCTCAAGCATCACCTTCTCCCTCACCACATTGATCTCGTCACAGTCGTAGATTTATTGGAGTCCCTGGCATTATTAGGCGGAGGGTCGAATTATTAGGAGAAAGTGTGTTTAGGGTTCTTAGTTGTAGAGATGATCATTCAATGGTCTAAAATGTTTTGATCCTATGCTTGATATAATTTAATATTCATTTATATTGAAAATCATAAAATTGATAATATCTTACATGGATTAATGGAGCCATGTAGGAAAACTCAAATAAGGTTGCGATTGTGTTAAATTTGGTTAAGTGAGATTAGAGATTAAAGCCAACAATTTATACAAAATATTAGACTAATAACCAAAAAACTATTTTACAGGGATTAAATCCAAAAAAGTTATATTTTATGAGAACTAAAAACATAATTAAGCCTTAAAAAAGTGATTTAACAATCGAGTAAACAAAACTGTTGGTTACTAAACATAGTTTTACTAACTATTTTAGACACTAACATATCTAATGATCGAATAAATAAGTTTAGAAACCAATTTTATTAGTTACTAAACAAACTTTTTTTTTTTATAGTAAACTCACGATTTGTCTAACTCTTGAGTTGAGAAGTTGAGATGGGTAGGTCAAGAGCAAGGTAGTACAACTTAACCTTGAAGCTATTTTTTTTATTATTTTCTTTCATTTTAATTTTTAACAACTTTAAATGAGATTTAAATTTTATTAATTCTAACAAAACATTTATTTATTCTCACTTGCATCTTTACTTTATTTATATATTTTTCTAAACAAAAAGATATTTTACTATTTAAGAGGGTTGACCTATTAACTAGCCAAAACATTTTAATTTGTTTAATTTACGACTTTTCTTTTTTATAATAAAAGTAGATGAGGTTTAATCTAAAACTTCAAGTAGATTATCAAAATTCCATCACTAATAGGCATATACCAAAAAAGCAAATCTCATTATTAGGTCGACCTTAATAGGTTTTCAGTCAACTTTTCAAAACAAGTAAACCTTGTTCGCATTGGCGAGTGAGGTGCGGCGAGTTAAATGACTTTATATTTATTAGGTATATTAATTATAATGATTTGATTTACGAGTTATGCAATAAGATTCTATCATATTTTTTATTAAGTATATTAATTAATTGGTGAGGAATTTATTTAATAGTTAGCTTTTTCTTTGTTAATTGACCGTCAAAGACTAATCACTTTGAGACATATAAATTATTGAACTGAATTTTGCTTTTACTAACAAAACATTTTTAATAGTTAATTACAATTTTATTATCTTCTTAGTCTTTTAATTTATTTATAAATAAGGTGTACTCTGTATACTCTATATTTTATTGTTATAAGCAATAATACATTCAATATTTTTCTACAAATAATTCTCTCACTTTTCCTCTCTTCTCTCCCACTATGTTTTCTAACGTACGGTACTTTTTATTTTTTCATTTATCTTTTAGAGTTATTACTTTGTAATCTTTAGTTATAAGCTAGATATCAGTTCTTTCTACTACTGGATTGTGAGCCATGATCAGCTGGAATGTTTGTGTGCCAAGTGCATGTGCAGCTGAGAAATGAATTGAAACTACAATGTAATTAATTATTAGCATTTTTTATTTCTATTTCTATTTATATATTTTATATTATATAAAATAAGTGATGCCCCAAGAGGCCAAGACCAATGCTTCCATTATAGATATAACACGTGAAAGGTGAAGTAGATCTAGTTGGAATCATGGAACACACGCACGTGGATTTCATCACCACCCTCTGTTTTTTAAACCCACTTTCATGCTTTGCCCCACATCACATGCATCTCTATATATATCGACGGCTACGGGTAACCATATCAATACTTTTCTTTGTTACTGTAATCATCTTTTACTTTTTTTTCCTGAACGATCTAAACATGCTTCAACATACATATAAATTAAGGTTTTTTTAACTTGTTTAAATTGACACAAATTAATAATAATTGGATTGAATTTTGTAGTTGTTGAATTTGATTTTTTTTACAATATCTCATGTGTACTTACTAATCTCTTCACCACTCAATATTTAGTAACTTCCCTTAAATAAATTTTGATTGGTGACTAATCATTATTAACTCTTGTCCTACGAGCACAAATTAGAAAAACCCAAAAATTAAACTATAACAAAAAAAATTTGCTTATATAAATTGAATTTGGTAAAAAAAATACATATAAATTTAAATGCCCAGACAAAAACAAATAACCGAGTAGAATTTAATGTATGTATACTTAGATATAATTATATTTTTAAAATATGTATTTTGGTTTTATGTATTTTTTAAAATGTGTGCGTGAGTGTCATATTTAACTGTTACTAATTCAAATAAAAACTATCGTCATTAATTATGACATTTGTATTTATCTACACATTTCTCAAATTTAATATATTTATTTACATTAGTTACACCTAAATATACATAAATTAAAGTTCGAAAAACTAATTTATTTTTAACTCCAAATTCCTAGATAGTTGGATATATGTACACTCTAATTGATTTCTAAAATATTTAGATATGACAATACCAGATAATTTTTTAGATCAGCATTTAGTGCTGCCGTAACAACATCATATTGTAGTGATGTGTTATAATTTAGTTTTTATTTTTTTATTTTAAGATAAAATAATAAAATAAAAAACATATTGGTGTTATTATATTCGTTAGATCCGAAACATCATGCTATTTCTATAATAACAACAAATCCAGATCGCTTTCGAGTAGCATGAGAATTGGTGCGAGACACATGAAGTGTTGTAAATTCATGAACATATTACCTACTAGTATGGTCCTATTTATAAAAATAAATATTTTTTATTTTAATTATAAAAAATATAGTACATTTTTTGTATAATTGTTACTAAAATATAACTTTTTTATTTTTAATTTATTGCGAGCAATTTATTCATTTTTCATTGTAATAAATATATTAATTACCTGTGTATTTTAAGAATAAAATTTAAATTTATCACCTTATCAACTATAAAGATATAACCAAATATGTTTTATTAGTTTTTGTAAAATTAGTTCTATATTTCTTAGATTCAAATCTACTATCTTCAAATTATGTTCTAATGCATTTCTAATGTTGCCACATCAGTAAAAATATTCACTAAGTTTTTAATGTTTGATTTTCTAATAGAATTTCGTGACAACTTGTATTTAAATGTAATTAATTCGTGCAAAGTGAAAGGTTTCACTTTATAGAGTAATTGTTTTTTTTTTGTCGTCCAAACACACTTCTACAACTCCTAAATCTACTCCACCAGAAATCAAACTTCATTAATTGAGCTCCTTTTATGTCACTTGAACTACAAACTCTTAATTGTTTAACCATCTCTATGAAAGAAGTCACTACTTTCTCAACTAAGCAAAGTGATATGAAAGAAGTCACTACTTTCTCAACTAAGCAAAGTGATTTTAGAGTATCACTACAAATAAATTGTGATTTATTCTAATAAATAATAAATAAATGACAGGTTATAATAAAAGAATAAGATAATTAAAAGAAACAAATGACAGAACCTATTAAGGGGTGTTTGGTGTGGCAGTGACTAGTGGTTATGGAGGGTGTGATGTGAAAGGCAGAGGGGCATTATGGTCATAACAAGAAACAGTTAGCAAGTTGCCATTAAAGAAGGGTGCCTCCGACAAGGACAGTTTGGGCATTATTGGTAATATAAAAAGTGGTCAGTTAGCAAGTCCCTCTTCACTTGTGTCCAACGTCCCTTACCTCACCTGCAAAGACACAAAGAAAGAACACCAAATTCAAGCTAAAGCAATAACAAAAAAAAAAAAAAAAAACTTCAACAAAAAAGCTAATTAAACCAACAAACTAAAAATTGAAAACAGAGCTTTCTGTTTCCGTTCTTTCTTTTCCTCTTTTCACTCATTTCTTCTTCTTCTTTGAAGAAGAAGCAAAACGATTTCAGTTTCAGAAACGCGGTTTCGAAGTTTCGAGTTCGAAGGTAGTTCGATAGAAGAGAAAAAGAAATAGAAAAA
Source organism: Cyamopsis tetragonoloba (assembly GCA_037177725.1). NCBI lineage: Eukaryota > Viridiplantae > Streptophyta > Magnoliopsida > Fabales > Fabaceae > Cyamopsis > Cyamopsis tetragonoloba. The sequence continues at coordinate 21,420,651 of CM074122.1, forward strand.
CAGAATAATGAGTTGGAAAAGCAGAGGAGAGTTTCCTTCGAGAAACGTTATATCGCAGAGATTGGCGTTTTTCCTCTGCCTGGGAAGCTTCTGCGTTGGGATGCTCTTCACTAACAGGTTCATCACTTTTCCCGTTCATTCATTTCACAAATTCTTCATTATAATGATAATTTCTTCTCTGATTTAGGGATTTTCGATATTTGAATTGAAGCTCAATTAATTTCCCAATGATTCGAAATCCTTGCTTCTGAATTGATTTTTTAATCTTCAAATTAGCGTTCTCAGATCTTAACAACAACTCGCGTTTCTATCGTTAATTAATTATTTAATTAGTTAATTGTGGTTGTCATCAAGTGATTAATTCATTGACTTGTTTATCACGTGTTCTTCAAAACGAGTAGATGAAGTGGATTTAGATCTGGATTCAATTTCCATGAACGATGTTAATTTTTCATTTTAAGATTTCAACATCCTTACCTTCTTCCCTTTACGGTTGACTCTCGTTGACAAGTCAACTCTGCTTCCTTTCTCATTGCTGATTTTTTATGAATCTATTCGCAAGCTTAATTTCTGTTTTCATGTAAAAAATGCAAAATTTTGATGTTCATGATAATTGCCATTCAGTGTTTTATGACTAACTTTTTGTTGTTGTCACTAATGTATGAAATAATTCGGTTCGAGTTGGGTATGACAATTATACACTATAAAACTCTCAGAACATGAATAAGACTTATAATTAAGTTTGGGCCATTAATTTAAGACCACTAGGACCACAACTTTTATGACTTTATCTTATGGTAGTTTTTAGGGTCTAATCAGTTTCAACAGCTGTGAGAACCTTAGATGATGATTTTATTTTTTTATTTTCTAAAAATTGGATCTGCATTGTTATTAATTCAGGATAGTCCAATTTGTTTGGCGGTGAGTTAAATTTTTTCATAAATGCATGGTTCATTTTATCAAATTAACCGTTGAATAACTGGTAAGGTAGTTATTGTGAATTTTTTTTTTTTTCTGATGAGAAATGTTAATTTTTTTTTTAACAGGATATGGACTATTCCTGAACCTAAAGGGCTTGCACGAACAACAGCTACAGAAACTGATCAACTGAATGTAGTTTCAGAGGGTTGTAATTCAAGAATTGTAAGCACCTGTTTCATTTTCCCTACTTAATAAAAATTAAGGGTCCGTTTAGTTTGCATTTTCATTTTTAGTTTTTATAAATAATTTTAAAACTACCACATTAGTTTAATTTTTTCTACTGTTTTTTTAAATTTGTATAGAAAACACTATAAACAACACATGTTTCCTATTAAAGTTCCAGGAAACGAGAAAAGAAATTAAAACAGTGTGATATTTTTGTAATAATTTATGAAAAACAAAAAATCAAAATGCAAAACAAAGTGACCCTTAATAATAATGTAGCTATTTGAGAATGTATTTCTTGAAGGCTTGAACAATTTATGTATATCATCTGAAATTCTCTTCTTTTTTAAATTATTTTGTTGGTATCCCTTTTAGTTGCAAGAGATGGAACTGAATCGCGAAACCAGAGATATTTATACCGAACCTTTCAAGAGTCATAGTTCCATACAGTAAGTTACATGGATCACATAACGCATAACGCTATTATAAGTCTAATTATTACTTTTTTGTTAATTTGCAATCCAAACTTATAACAATGCATAATTGTATATACTTAATGTAGAAATTTGGATAAGACTATTTCAAATTTAGAGATGGAATTGGCAGCTGCAAGGGCAGCTCAAGAATCTATAAAAAGTGGTGCTCCTGTTCCAGAAGATATGAGAATCAGTGAATCATTGGGTAAGAGAAAATACCTAATGGTCATAGGAATTAATACAGCATTTAGCAGCAGGAAAAGAAGGGATTCTGTTAGAGCCACTTGGATGCCACAAGGTTCATAATTTGATCCCATTTCTTAATATTTTCTTATATTTTACTGGTTACGTTTTGTGATTATTGGTTCTTTTGACAACATTGAAAATAGGTGAAAAAAGAAAGAAGCTAGAGGAAGAAAAGGGCATTATCATCCGCTTTGTAATTGGACATAGGTAGTTATCTCATCTGTTTTCTCAATGATTATGTAACATAAATAAGAACTTTATCATTCTAATCTAAGATTAAAATGGTTTGGTATGAGATTACATTATTTATTTAGTATTGAGTTCTTGTTTGCTAGTTGATATAGGCTCACTTGTTTAAACTTTAAACTTTTAGGTGATTCTTAAATGGGATAAAGAAGTGATTAATTTTTTAGTGATCTCATTATGATTAAAATTAAAAGTTATTTATGTTTGCTTACAAAAATAATAAGCGCTCATTTATCATTCTCCTCTTATGTTGCTATTAATTATTTTCAAAAACAGCTCAGAGTAGCTTCTCCAAATAAACAAACATTTGATTATCTTTTTGCTTCTAATTATTTTAAAAGTTAAAAAAAAATTCTAAAACTTCTTAAATGCTCTTGTCTTAACAAAAAAAAAAAAGTTATTATTTTGTATAGTAAACAGAAATAAACAGGTTCTAGATTTATCATTGAGAAAGCTATTGTACATACATCCATCTATTTATTAGTTATAAATCAAATATATTAGACAAATCATAAATTTGTTCTCTTTTTTTTTCCCCCTTTATCAAGTGCTACATCAGGGGGTATTCTAGACAGAGCCATTGAAGCAGAGGACAGGAAGCATGGAGATTTCTTGAGGCTGGTAATTTGACATATATAATCCTTTTTGTTTCACATTCTTCTTTTACTGCTTTTATAATAGCTTCAGCTTCACAATGTCATATCCTTTTTAAGGGTAAAAAAGGAAAAATGCCATGGGATTTCAGGTCTTTATAATTTGTGTATGCAGAATCATGTGGAAGGATACCTTGAATTGTCAGCAAAGACAAAGACATACTTTGCTACTGCTGTGAATTTATGGGATGCTGACTTCTACGTCAAAGTTGATGATGATGTTCATGTAAATATAGGTATTAAAATTTATAAATATTCTGATAATTTCTAAAACTATACCCCTTTTAATTTAAAAGCATGAGGAGTTTTCATTTTGTAATTTAAGCATATATGTTCACCTACTAATTACTAGCAATATGAAATACTCCCTCATTAGCATCTTAGATCTATACCAAAATTTTGTTTAAGGGGACTTCTCTACTTTAACACTCATATTGTGCAAAAGTGGTGTTGGGGTATGATTTGTAGAAAAACTCTTATGTAAAAACAATTTAAGAGATTGGTGTTTTTTAATAACAAATTGTTTGTACTTACTTTAGTATCTTATTCTTTCTGTATCAGCAACACTGGGAGAAACTCTAGTTAGACACAGATCAAAACCAAGGATATACATTGGATGCATGAAATCTGGACCTGTCTTATCTCAAAAGTGAGAAATACTTTTCTTTTATTTTTCATTTTAATTGAATTGTTAAAATTCTTTCCCTTTTTCTTACCTTGCTACTTTATTTCACAGAGGGGTAAGGTACCATGAACCTGAGTATTGGAAATTTGGTGAAGCTGGAAACAAGTACTTCCGTCATGCCACAGGGCAATTATATGCAATTTCAAATGATTTGGCTACATACATATCAATTAACCAGTAAGTTCTATTTCATATCTCACTTATGATGGGAAGAAAAAGATCAATTATAAGTTAAATTAAATCAATGGATTAAATGGTTTCTAATATTGTCCTCTGGCAAATGTGTAATTGTATCAGAAATGTTCTTCACAAGTATGCGAATGAGGATGTTTCACTAGGGTCTTGGTTTATTGGACTTGATGTGGAGCATGTGGATGATCGAAGACTTTGCTGCGGTACTCCTCCAGGTGAATAATTTTCCTTCATACATAAATTAGGAAAATAAAAATACATTGACACATTATTGACAGTTGACACTAAACTTCTAATCATTTGCAAATGAGCACCTAAATTTTCTAAATGTTGCAACGGGTCTTAAGAAGTTAAAAGTGAAAGTTTTCGTTACACTTACCGGAAGCTAAATAGCTAATAATACAAGTTATGGTTAAGAGAAGATTCTGTTGTTATTTTTACTGAAATTTAAGGGTTGATTAGGACAAATAGAAAGTTTAGGTGTCTATTTGAAAATAAGAAAAAGTTTAGGGTTTGTATACTCTTTTACGTATAAATTATACTGATCTCATTAAATGATTTATGTGATCATGTCATTATATGTTTTAATAGTCCTACTTGGCTCTAACAGGATTAGTCAGATGTTCAATGTGTTGTCTAGATACCAAACAGGATCTAGGCCAAAGTACTATTATGACAAAACTTAGTTGTAATTACTTAGGATTGATTGGTGAATGGTGATGTTTTGTAATCGAAGTTAAAGTTTTACTTTTGATAACATGCGGTGATCTTTAAAACGTGTTTATCATGCGGGTTACTGAGGTGTCAATGTATGCTATGGAGGTAAAACTTCAACTCTACTTGGAGAGGAACAACAGTCACACCTAAAGAACTTCATCTGAGTTTTGTCCCTTTTATTATGTGTTTGGTTTGTTCATGACTCATGAGCTGAAAACATTTTCAAATCATTTTGTTTTGGTTCAATGTTGCAGATTGTGAGTGGAAGGCCCAGGCAGGGAACATATGTGTGGCATCATTTGATTGGAGCTGCAGTGGAATTTGCAGATCTGCTGAAAGGATCAAAGAGGTACATAGAAGGTGTGGAGAAGGTGAAAATGCATTGTGGAGTGCCTCTTTCTAAGAGACAACTTTGAAGTTCTTCCTAACTCAGGAAGATTATTACTCTTAAGGCAATGAATGAATCAAGCCTGCAAGTTTTTTTTTTTTTTTTTTTCTCTTTTTCTTTTATGTTTTTGTGCAGTATAGAGAAAAATATCATTCTATTACACGAGAAAGCAGGAGAGAGAGGGAGAGTGTGTGTGAGAGAGAGTATGTTTTTGCATCATGGAGCTTCTATATTTGAAGAGGAGGTTGACCATGGTAGCATATGCATAAGAGTAGTTCACAATATCCATTCTTTATGCTTGAATGGCCAGTCTGTTTGTTAATAGTTCAATGGCTATGTCAAGCTCCTAATAAATAGATATAAACTGGTGGCTGTTGCTGCCTTAATTTCCTTCTGCCTCAAGTTCATTTTTTGTGTTTGGTTGGAATAAATCAAAAGATTCAATGATCTCTAGTTATTCTACATTTCACACCCCTTCAACCTTCAAAGCTTTATAACCGACCCTATATTTTTACTGAGTAATTTTTGGGAGTAAAGATTACATGACACAACCAATCAGAAGAAAGAAGGCATTAGAATAATAATAATCTACTTTAAAACTTGCGTTATTGTTAATAGTAGTGTTTTTAAGGGTTTTTGATTAATTGTACTTGTGCAAGAATGACTTGTTTCTACTATTGCGCATTAAACCCTACAACATTATAGTACACCCACGGCCCAATAAACATGAGTACTGAAGGTTGTCGCGTGTAATTAAGATGAAATGTTAAAATTGTAATTTTAATTAGAAAATAGTACCAACCACACCTAACAACTTGTATTTAAATTTTCTTTTTTCATTTTTATCAAATAACATGTCAAAACTATAGAAAAATAAGAAGTTAGGATTTTTCTACTTTCTACTCTACCATCAGCCGTTCATTCTTTAGACGTCCTGTGCTAATGGCTAACTTCTTTGGATCTTATCTTAGATAAGTTAGAGAATCACTTTTATAAAGTTGATTCATTATTATTATTCAAAGGAAAATTAAAGGAATGTTAAAGTGAAGACAATTAGGTCTGGTTAGTGGGTTATTCGTAGTTAGCTGAAAATATAAACCTAATTATTTGACCATATAACTAGGTATTAGGGTGGCATTCCTTAATTGAGATGTAAGGTTGATAAATGATGAGAAAGTTGTTGTTTTTACATCTAAGGTCAACATTGAGAAAAGTTCAAAGTATAAGAGTGACTTTTTTAGGGAATAAGATGACTTGTTCAACAACACCAAGCTAGTTCTATCACCTATTTTTACTCGAACGCGGCACTAGAAGTAATAATGGGCATTAACCAAATCAAAACCAGGGAGAAAGGTGAAAATGGTTGTTGCAACTTGCAAGTTGTGACTATCTTTTTCCAAAACAATGTGAAATAAAGTAAATGCAATGGGTGCCAAAAAGCCCCTTTTTTTTTGGCTAAAATAATTAATAACAATGCGCCGACAGGGGTGGTTAAAATGGGCTGAGATCCAATAGCGTTGTCTTCTTCTTAATACTCGTTATAACAATGTACCAGGCACACCAAATCACATCTATCTAGATGTATTGTACGCGCATTACACTAAATTTCAGATCAGTCCTCAGACCTTCTATCTTAAGAATTTGGTTTGCATACATTTTTGGTCTTTATAATTTATGCTTATTTAGGTTTTAGTCGCTTTATTTTAAAAATCGTGGTTCTAGTCCCTACATATGCACGCCATTAAGATTTTAGTCTCTGACCTTAGTTCTGCCACTAACTTCGTTAAAACTAGCCCACCTGACATACATCTAGACGTTAAGTTGACAGCGTGGAGTGCCATGTGTATTGCTTACGTGGAAGCCCTATCATGCCATTAATAAGAATCCTAATGCTCCAATTTTTTCCCCAAATTAAAAACCCTAAATTTTCCAAATTTTTGAAGGTCTGTCATAGAGCAAAGGAACTCCAATACTAGTGAAAGCACAATGAACCAGACTAACCAGAGATTATGCGAGTGTGGAGGAGTATTGCGTTGCTATACTTCAACTATGGACAAAAAGGGAAATGCTGGAAGAAAGTTTTGGAAATATCCAAATTGGAGAGTAAGTGGCGTAAATATAATATGATTTACTTGTTTAGTTGTGTACAACTAACTATGATTATGATTAAGGTCTGCAGAAGCCTTGATCTTGTTAGTATTTTAGATGAGTGAATTCACCTTTATCTTAACATACATCCCCAATTCAGATAAGACAATAAAATTTGATTAAGAAAATGAAGACCCAACTGTGATTAGACAAGATTATGTTGACCGTCTTTTGGGTTATCATTTTGGTGTTGTTAACTTTGTTGTTCATAGCATGGAGGAGCAATAATAGAGGGCAGATCATGTATCAACTTTTAGAAAGTTGAAAATGGGTTAGTATAAAGACTTAATCTGCTTTAGTTTGAATATGTAGGGAGTAAAACTGAAGTGTTAGATCTATAGGGATGTAATTCCTTTCTTTCTCTGCATCCCTTTCATCCCATGTCTACATAAGTAACACACGTGTCACTTTACGTTGTCAACTTAATATCCAGATGTGTGCCACGTAGGCTAGCTTTAACGAAGTTAGTGATGAAACTAACGTCAAAAACTAAAGTCTTAACGATGTGTAAGTGTAGGGACTAAAACCATGATTTTTAAAGTAAATAGACCAAAATCTAAATCAGCGTAAAGTGTAGAGACCAAAAATGTATTTAGACCCAAAAAAATTGAGAATGTTCAACTTAAATCCCGATGACAATCATGACATTCCATCCTAGTGTGCTCTCCCCATCGGTGGGCCTGCCCAAATGGCCACACTCTCCTTAGTTATGATTGTTCAATCTAGTGTGTTAGGGGTGGTAACAAGGGGATGAGGCGAGTTCAGATTTGCTGATAAAATAGGTGAAGATAAAAAATTCAAACTCAATTGTATTTTCGTCCAGGATTGAGGAGCTCGTAGGAAACCCGCATTCACATTATCTTTTATTTTTTTAAAAAAAATTATGAATATATTTTAGATAGATTAAATACCAAAAGAATAAATTAAACACTTTATTTTATATAATTATAAAAATTAGAACAATAGAATAAATTTTTAACTTTGTGTTGATTGATAAGATCATTACTAATAATATTATTATGCATAGGTAAGTATGTATATATGTGTAAATATTATGTTTATATACTTTCTCCGGTCTTAAATATAAGTCATCATTTAGAAGAATTTTTTGATCTTAAATATAAGTCACCAACTAACTTATTATGAATAATTTTCACTTCTATCCCTTCTACAATTTTAAAATATGCAATTAATAATGGAGAGAAAAAGATAGTGGAATAAGAGAGAAAAAGAGTTATCAATTGAATTGAAACATTTATTAACACACTTATTTAGGGATATAGTTGAAAAAATCTTATTTTGTTAGACAAATTTAATGAATTAATTTCCATTCCTTGATTTCGGTGATTCAATTATAAGTGACTTATATTTACGACCGGTGAGAGTAATCGTAGGACAGGTATGAGGTGAATAGTTAGATCTCCAAACCCATTTTTGTCTTGCTAAAAGGGGACAAGAAAAACCGTATCATACCCAACAAAAACTCAATCAAAAGTCAAAGTGAGATCAATCAGATACTTACAAGTTTGACTTTTATTGCTTTGCCTATCCTGATGATACAACTCCATCGTAGTTGATTATGATTTAAGCCTTTTTTTTCCGGTAAACCAAATGTACCCATCCTTTATAAGAGACTCGAACTCGAGATCTCTTACTTAAGTGAAACAAATATATGCGACTTGAACCAATCACTTGTTGGTGATTTAAGCCTTGAATGATTTAAGCCTTTAATTACAGTAACTCATCACCCCATCTCACATCTTAGTTATGTTGACACCGAAGTAACCAACCACCAAAAGAAGAGCTATTTTTATGAAAAAATAAATACAAGTGTTTTTTTTTTACATCAAACTTACCTCACTACTAATGGTCAGATATTGATTTCTTTTGAAACCAAGTGATCACAAAAGAAGTATAGTCTCTAAACATTTTTTTATATATAATCAAGAATTGAATCCTCATCGGCATAAATATAATGAATTAATAGTTTATTTAGTTTTAGACTATCAATTTATAAGGTGTTTTAGCCATCGACTTAAAAGAATATATAATTTAGTTTAATTTGTTTTTCGTAGAGTATTTTAGTCACTGAATTAGTATTTTATAAGGCGTTTTAATCTCCAAACATTATCCGACTGTTACGCATTAAAAGCGTGACACATTAAATACCATGTGAAATCTCTTTAATAGATTAATATAATCATGATCAAGTCATTGATTAAGCCTTCCACGTCTACAAGTTCTAGCCCCAAAATAACATTAATCAAATAATGCATATGTTGTCCCCATGATGACATTAATCCAATTTGCCATTGCTTGTTTGGTCGAAACTTGTGAATGTAAAAGTCTAAGGCTCTGTTTGGTAAAATTAGCTTATAGTTTATGGCTTATAGCTCGTGACTTGTAGCTTTTGAGTAAGTGGAGATGTTTGATAAAACTGCCTTATGACAAGCTAAAATTATGTCAAATGACCTAAAATGACATACTTATAGTATATTAATGAGAAGTCTAATTAATTAGGGGTAATAGATGTCATTATTCAAAAAGGAAAAGGATGGAATTGGAAAGAATTATCGAAAACTACTTTTGATAAGCTATAAGTTACTTCAAGTAACTTTTCATAAGCTAGCTTTCACAAGCTAGTTTTTATAAGCTATAAGTTAGTTGTCACCAAACACCTCTACTTATCCATAACATAAGCCATAACTTATTAGTTCCTAAATAAGCTATAAGTTAGTTGTGCCAAACACACTGATTAATTGATTTTAATTAATCGATTAAGGGGGTCAGTCATGCATGACACCTATACTGTTAATTCGTAATGACCAAACAATATTTAGAACTAAAATAGAAGATAAATCAAAGACTAAATTACCTATTGCCCCAACTTAAAGACTAAAACATCCGATAAGTTATATTGTATATAGACCATGAACTATTTTGCTATATCACTCTAAATATATTGAACATACACTTTGAAAAAAAAAATACTATATTTTTTATATAGTAAGTAAAATAAGTAACATGATACATAAAAAGATGCCTTAATATAAGATGATATACTCTTGAGAAGATAAGTAGAAATATGTCTTCCACTGACTGTTCTTGGCTTCATGCACAAATTCATTTCAGAAACAGAAACCATGTGCAGAGACCAATATTAAATAATGCTGTTAGAGGATTGTACTCAAGGGCATTGATTTAGAAGAGGAGAAAAAAACTATGTATATTCATGACATTTAAGACATATATCTTTGAAGCAACTTTAGTTCTTATGGGTCGTACTCTGAGAAAACTCTTATATGTCACAAACTTCCTAATAGAGGCAATTTCAGGTTAAAACGTAAAGTGTAAGTATACTTTTGCTATATATTAGCGCAAACTGTTGTAACGTTTTGTACCAAAACAACTACTTTTTATGACGTTCATGCTTCATGGTGTGAGAATAGGTTAAATCGTTTAATTGAAGTTTAAGTTTACTCTACATCTGATTTAGGATAAGATATTTTAAATGTCCAATTAATTAAGTAAATTAATTTTCGGACTCTTTAGAAAGTCTTCCAAGTCTAATTAACTAGTTTTTTTAGTTCACGAAAAGTACAACTGGAGATTGAACCCGAATATATATATTTGTCATTGTATAATAACAAATTGTACTACATAATTGGGACAATAGGACAATAGATTAGTTTATTTAAATAATTATAATAATATTAGTTATAATAATAATAATAACAAATTATAATATGGTTATATATGTAGTTATTATTATTATTATTATTATTATTATTATTATTATTATTATTATTATTATTATTATTATTATTATTATTATTATTATTATTATTATTATTTAAAAATTTTAATATTATGTTTTATGATTATATATGTGCTATGTTTAAAGTTTGGCAAAAGATATTTAGTGTCATAAGGACACTATTTAAGAACCTAAATCTAGTAAAAAAATATTGGAATATGTAATTTTTTTTATTCCCGAGACACGAAACAATGTGTTCTTATGATTATCTTTCTACTCCTAGTAACCTTAACTAGTGCCCTTAGAGCACTTTATTTCAAGACCCTTAAAGTTTTATCTCACTAATTTATGTATATTTTTAGATTCATAACTTATTTTGAACTAAGATCTTTTTAAAAATAATTTTTAGGATTTTATTATACATAGACTTTTAAACCGACTTTGCCTTGAAAAAAGTTATAACAATTAAAAGTTAAACTTCAAACTCTAATTTTAGAAGACTCATGCTATTCAAAGCCTATTCAACCTAGTTCATCATTATTCATACTCAAAGAAACAAAAAATAAACAAGAAAGGTAATGTTATAAAATGTGTGTTTAGTCCTGTAATAATAGAATTGATTCGAAAAAGAGTTGATTAGGAGTAAAATTAAATATAAAATAAAATGATTTTTGTTGAAAATCTCTGGTAAAAAAAAATTACTTTCAGATGTAATATAACATTGGTTAGACATTCTTAATTCAAATTACTTTTACAAAGTAAATGAGACATTATATAGTAAATAATTAATTTTGTTAAAAGGAAATGTAACTAAAATTACTTTTTCTTCGGCCATGATTTTAACCTCATAATTAATGCATGTTTGGATTGGTGGTAGTAGAATTGATTCTGAGCATAATTAATTGTGTTAATTGATTTTAAGCAAAATTGATTATGGATAAAATTGATTTACATTTAGAAAATTATTATAAGAAAATTGATTTGGAGAGAGAATGATGTTTAGATACTATTGTCAAAACCTAGGTTTTGTAATGTAAATTTGATGAATAATTGATTATGGAGAAGTAGAAGCAATAAAAAGTACTTGCTTCTCACAAAACCTAACTTTTGTATTCAGAATCAATTATGACCCAAAGTTACCAAACATAAATCTTCACTCGGAATCAATTCTGTTCCAAGCCAAACCATGGTTTTGGTGACAAATAAGCTAAACCAAACATACTATTAATTTTTTAAAATTTGTTTAAACATCACAAAATTAATTATGATTACAAAATGAAATTAATCATGATTTCATCACCCTATAAGTGGTTTCAAACACACACCAATATTTTTTTTGAAAAAAACACACACACACAAATAGCGTTAAGTAAACGTATATAAGTACCGGTGCTGATCATCTGTTTCAAATAAGTTTTTGGGTAAGTTACATGTTTTAGATCATTTTTCATCCTTCATTTACTATAGGTCTAACCTTTTTTTCCCCATCAATTTGTGCATTTGAATAGTATAATGAAAGATTGGAACTAGTACTAAATTAAAAAAAAAAAAAAGGAGATTGGAACTAGTATTAAATAAAAAAAAAATAAGAAGATCAGATTGGAACTAGTACTTGATACAAGAACTCTTTGTTCAACTTGGAAGGAATGAAACACCAAGATAAGGGAACATCATGAAAATCAATATGAACTTAAAAGAGATAAAAGAAACGAATATGAAATGTCCTCAGATCAAATGTTGATATAACAAAAACAATCATAAGCAATGGATGATGTACCACACTACTTTGTGTACTTCAGATTTAGGTAGTCCTCACATCAGTTTCTTTTTTTTAAAAAAAAAAAGAAAAAAAAAATTAAATCTAAGCTAAAGATAAGAACTTTTAAAAGTAAAAGTTAAAAATATTTGGTGATTTATTATTTTTAAACTAAAAGTTATTTTTTTGTTTCATAGGATAGTAGTACAATCGGGGATTGAACCCTGTACCCATACACATATGTCTTAATGTGTTCACCAACTGAGCTACATGACAGGGACAAACTAAAAACTATTTGTGAATTGTGATGTTTGATTTTTATTATTTCCATCACTACAGTGAAGTGATTTTCATTTTTAAATGAATAAATACAGCTTAAGGTTTGTTTTTTTTTTTTTTCCTAATCATCTCTAATTTTTCTTATACAATTTCTAGAAAATGAAAAACAATATAAAAAAATTGAAACACAAATTAAACAGAAGTTTCTCAAGACACTCTTATTCATAGGTTTTCCTACACAAAAAATAAGAGGTTTTAATTTGAAGAGTTTTTTTTTTAAAAAAAAAATTATTAAATTCAGATTTTACTTATAAAAAAAAGAGAAATCCAAAAAAATTGGGTCTAACAATACCTCAATACATAAACAAATAGATTGATTTATACTGATGCTCTCCCTTTGTTAGCTATACATACATATTCACTAATGAGGTTTTTAAGGAACTCTCTGAGAAAAAAGTGAATATATTTTTTTATATGAAAGTACGAGACAATCGAGAATAGAACTCAAATACTCGTACATGTATAGTCTTATATGCTTATTAACTAAATTACATAATTAAGATTTTTTAGGATTTTTATTACTAGTAAATCTTATAAAAGAATTTTACTTTATGTATGAAAAAATTTAGGATAAGAGAATAATGAGTTAATACGATTATTTTTATCTCTTTGCTATATTGTAAACATATATACTCTTTGTATATACACTAATACAAATGCATGTTTTATGTATAGTGTGTTAGATTTCAAATTTTAGATGAGATAAGTGTGAATTTATTTAAATAAAAAAATTCATGTTTTAGATTTGATGTAAAACTAAGTACTAATAGAAAAATTGAGGATAGTTTATTCAAGAAACAGAGAAAAGCAGAGAAAAAATCAAAGAGAATGCTTCAAAAACTGTATAAGGGTTCTATGTTCTACACTGCATCAAACTTTTACAATGCCTAAACTATTTCTTGATTTATTATAACTTTTGAAAGAAAAATTGAGCAAAAAATGTAGTAACTCAAAATCAAATACATGCCAATGATGCCTTGAATTAGAAAAAAGAAGAGAAAAGGGAAGGGCTAAAGTCTAAATGAGAATGATAAAGAGAATAAAACCTGCATATCTTCTTCATTCAAACCAAGAATGCAATGAGAAGAATCTTAAAAGGGATGTGTGAAGAAGAGCAATGTTTCGTGATATTGGCACGGCTCAATAAAAAAAGCAGGGCCCCAAACATTCCGAGCATTGATTTCCTATTGAACCGGACCAATATCCCGTAACTGTAATACCATCCTCTCTACCCCTAATTACCTCCACATTTGCCTTAATTAGACTTCAGTTTCTCCAATCTGCTAAAAGACAATCACAAATTTAAAAACAAACAAAGAAACATGAAACTGCAATTGAGAACAAAAATTCAGAAGGGGCCCTTTATGCTAATAATGTAACATTCATAATCACATAAGACATATAACCCCTTGGATTTAAAGAGACCCATGATGGAGGGACTGAGACTGACAATGAACTATGAATGGAGAAGAAACATGATATAGGGGTCGACATATTCAGTGAATTGAATTGAAGTTCATGTACTCACAAAACAAGAGAGAGAAAAAATAGAGAAAGAGAAAGAGAGAGAATGATTTAGATACTTGAAGTCTCAAGTTTTTTAAAGAAGGTAGTGCCTAAAATGAAGCAGATGGAAACTATTATTAGGGCCACACATGTTCCTAATCTCACCACACCAAACACTCACTCGGATTCTAGTTCCTGACTACACTCGCATTCTAGTTTTCGGTTGAGTTTTGTTGAACTGTGTTTGTGGTGTTTTTTCACTAAACGAATTCTAGTTTCCGAGCAAAACCGAAGTTTAATCCCCGGGCGAGATAAATGAGTGATACAATTTAAAAAGACGTGTGGCGAGAATAATAAGGATCCATGAACTACTAATATAGACTCGGGCCTTTTCCAATTTTAAGAGGAATTACATCTGCAATCACAAAAAAACGATAGATTATATCATATGAATAAGATACTATTGTTCAATCTGTTATAATCTATCATCTGATTGTTAATTGCTCAATTGAAAACAAGAGACTACAGATACAATTTTCATCAAATCCTTCCAAAATAATAAGGGTGGTGAGGGTAGTAATACTAGTAAGGCATTGAAGAAGTTGCATTAAATTCTCAACCACCAAGCAACTGAGGAAGTTGGAATATTAATTTAAGGAGGTACAGGAATCGTGAAAAGCCTCAGAGGAGACAAATTAAATCTGAAGCTTTAATTTTCAGCATTTATGGGTTATGGGGGGATGTTGGTTCAGTTCAAATCAACATTTATTTATCAAACAGTGAAAATAAATTTAAAAAAAGTAAAAAAAGAAGAAGAGAACTTTTGCTTTATTATGGGTTATGGTACTATTCATAGCCATCATACACAACCTCACATGAGGCACTTCGTAGGTTCAGTGATTCCCACCACAAATGCAATTGATGATTCTGTTTTTTGTTTTCTTTTTAGTTATGAATCTGTTTGGTTTTCTCAAACGGTTACTTGCTTCCAATTCCCTTTGCTAGAAATTACTAGAAATAAGTGTAAAATGTTGATTAAGAACTTGGCATGTGAAATAGTTGTGACAAAACTAGCAAAGCAATTTACTATGGTGGTTTTTGTTGAAGTTTCCTTTAGTTGCTTCTTGTTAGTTCTAAAAAATAGGGAAATGTAATGAACTAACCAAGTGATCTGACCAAAATGCAGGTAATACATCCAAGAATCAATGTTATCAATGTTATAATATAAATAAACAAGGTAGTTAGTTGAATTACTGGTTAAGATTATTAAAATTAAAAAAAATAATTATAAATATATTATTTTATTTTTTAAAAATAATAAAAAAATTATATTTTTTAATATATTTTTATTATATTTGACTCCTCAAATAATGTATTTAGGATACTAAATATTATTTAACTATAAATATAGCAACGTTTATAAAATTTTTATATTTAGTGGGTGTATAGTAATTAAAAATGTTTATTTGAACCACTATGTCAAAAATTCCAACTATAAAGAGTCGTAACGTGCTTTTAAAAAGACCTTTAACCTTCATCACACCTAAATATAAATTGTATCACAAGAGCTATTATTATCACTATTTAATTTGATGAACGTTTGCTAAGAAATAAAACTTGTGTACAACTATGAGTTTTTACAACTTGTATAATTAAGAGTTGTTTAGTTACCTTCAGCACATTTTTCTTCTTTTCTTAGCAAAAAAATAAAAATAAGAGTTGTATAAGTTTTATAATGTTTGGGTTGTAACACAGACATTGTTGTTTGTTAAGTAGTGGCGAAGTTAGCCCAAAATTTTTGTGTGGGTCAAATATAAAAGAGTAAATATATCAAAATTTTGGGAAGGGGAAGGGGGCCGTTACTTAGAACGTTAGTAATTTTTACTTATATTTTAAAAAAATATATATACACATTAGTAATTTTTTCGCAATAGAGAACCGAGACCCCCTCATCACAATAGGTAGCTCCACCACATTGCTAAGTGATTATAATTATAAAAAAAATTAAAATTCCTTTAAAAAATTATAAAAATATTACTACTTCCGTTTCAAAATATAAGAACCTAGAGCAGAATGTTCATGTTTATTATAAGCACCGCACAAAACATAAGATGTATTTAATTTTTTTTAACTTTATCCTTATTTAAAAACGTAACTCACTACTAATATTGTTAATTCTCATTATAGTGAGTTATTATTTAGAAGTAAAATTATAATAGAAATTAATTTTTTTAAAATTCAATATAATAACCACTCTTCTTGAACTACGTAAAAATTGTCCAAGTACTTATATTTTGAAATAGTAGTAATTTTCAAAAAGATGATTTCAAACAAATATGTGATGAGCAATGTTTGGCTGGGCTTTTTCATAGCTTTTTTTTCCTTCTTATAACTAAAAATTAGGCTAAACAATTTCTTTAAAAGACATCATGATTAAAAACTTTTATTTTTATTGAAGAAAGTATCATCTCCCGGAAAAAAATTGAAGCAACAACTTGTAATTCTTGGAAAAATAATATATTTTTGATACATCTGAAAATAAAGATAAACAATGGACAAATAAAATCTATACTCATCGTATTCGCTAAAAGAAACGGAAAGATGGCTAGAGGCGCTAACTACCATAAAGTCCACGCAGAATACGACATAGTTCCCTTCTTTGCAAACCGATATGTCACTTGATTGCCTTTGTTGAGCAAGTAATACTCATGCCTTGTGGAGAAGAAATTGGCTAAATTAATTCAAGCATTAAGAGAAGAATGAAAAATTAAGATTAATATATAAAGAAGAACATATATATTATATATGGGAGGATCAACTTACACCAATGTAAGTTGATGTTAACTCTTACACCGTGAATAACTCTTTAATCACTTTCCGTTTCTTAATATATAGATCATATCGCGGTGTAAGAGTCAACGACTTACACTGGTCCCTCCCATATATATATATATATATAGATTATACAATAGTTTGAAAGATTACATTCAATCCCAAAATAAAAGGGTTTAGCTATGCATGTTAGCCATTAAAACCAAGAAGAGATGAAAAATAATTGATTGGAACTCGAAGTTTCACGTTCCTGCTTGATCTCCTCATTCTCACACTTTCTATATCAAAAATTCTCCCTTAATCCTCAATTCTTTTCCCTAATGACGTGAACAAATGTTTAAATAAGAAGCAAAATAGTGTTCTGGCGCTTAAATGCAAAATAGCGCTCAAGCGCTGCGAATTACAAGATAGGATAAGTTTTCTGGTGCTCAAGCGCTACAAATTACTATATAAGATAAGATTTATGGTGTTCAAGCGCCGTGAATTACAAGACCAGATAAGATTTTTGGTGCTCAAGCGCTGCAATTTACAAGAGAAGATAAGATTTCCTTGCAGGCTTGAATTCTTGAGCCTTTCTCTGTATTCTTCAATTCTATTCATGCTTTTCCACTTTCCGTCATGCGATTCCACCTTAAAAAAACAATTAGAGGGATTAAGTATAACAAAACCTCATTCAACTCTCAAAATTAGCTAAAAACATGCAACAATTCTAAATATAGGAAGTTTTTAGATATATGGCTTAAATGCAGAAAGTACCTAAAAACATCATCAATTATCTTAAATTTGGCGCTTATCATTAACCATTTTAACAACATCCAATGAACCCGAATCATAAATAAGAATTCTGAACCCCATTGACCAATCCCGCTCAAGGCCTTTCTTAAGGGAGAAAAGCTCAACATGAAGATTGGTCATAACTAGAATAAAGTCTGGATACACAAAAGTAAAATCACCCATCTCATTTTGAATGACACCACCAATCCTAACCCTACCGGGATTTGAAAGTTGAATATCATCTACATTAAGCTTATGAGCACCACTCGGAGGAGGAACCCACAAAATTATACGAGGATGAGCACTCTTAGAGAAAGAACGATTCACATGGCAATGTCACACAAATTCTCCTAGCTTTCGTAACAACTTTATAGAAAGGCCAACTATCCTTAGAAAACACAAGAGCATTCTGACACAACCAAAGCAATCAATACACAGACACAAAAGTGAACACATGGTTTCTCACAATGAACAATGTAAACCACTCTCGAAGGCTAAGTATGAAAATCATATGCCGGTTAGAAATGGAGAACAAACCCCATACATCCTTAGCAAAAGAACAATCATGAAAAAGATCTAGAGTATCCTCAACAGCAATACCACACCTTATGCACGTATCAGATGAAGATAATCCCCTTTAGATGCACATTACTTGAGTAGGAAGGGAGTTATGTCAAACTAACCAAATCATAAATCCCATCTTCTCCATAACTGGAAGTTTCCAAATCCAACTCCAATTATGCTCCACCAAGTCAACACTAGGCAACTTGAGGAGCCAATTATAAAATAAGCTCACAATATAGAAATTGTTCAAGTTCACATCCCAAGCCAACCTATCAAGAAGACTCAAAGCTATAGAAACCGACAAAATGATATTCTTAACTACCGGGGGTAGTCGTGTTGCCAATCTATCCAATCACCACGGTTATCTAACAAGTCTGCAACACGAATGAGAATCTCGAAACTCAATAAAAGGAACTTTTTCACAAAGAGGCAAAGAGCACCGATGTCTTTCCACTTCGCAAATAAAAAATGAATATCCCTAGCACCCCCTTAGTTGAAACATTATGGATATGTTGACGCTTCAAGTACTTGGTTAAGAGCAACAAGACCCAAGAGCTTATCATGATCATGGATCATAGACCAAACATGTTTACCCAAGATGGTAGTATTGAAATCCTGGGTTTGTTATACACTACTAGCATGTTTGGTTTAGCTTATTTGCCACCAAAATCATGGTTTAGAATTGATTCTAACTAAAAAACTCATGTTTGGCAACTTTGGGTCATAATTGATTCTGGATACAAAATCTAGGTTTTGTGAGAAGCAGATTTTTGTTGCTTCTACTTCTCCATAATTAATTATGCATCAAATTTACACTACAAAACCTAGGTTTTGACAAAAGTGTCCAAACATCATTCTCTCTCAAAATCAATTTTCTGATCATAATTTTTCAAACGTAAATCAATTTTGTCCATAATCAATTCTGCTTAAAATCAATTAACACAATCAATTATGCTCAGAATCAATTCTACCACCGCCAATCCAAATATGCACTAAGACCCGAATATGTCTTTGGCCTACAAACACTATTCCATCTCACCAAAAGAAAGAGTGGAGTACGACATTACTCTTATTATAGATGGACTCTGGTGACCAAATATTCTGCATAATATGAACAAGAACTATCAATCTCATTTCAAACAAAGACAAATGTCCAAATCAACGTTCCTATCTTATAACTTGGGCATCTATTAAGTACAATAAAATCATCTAACTTTATTTTCTTTTGTGTTTTTTTTGTTTGTAACAAAAACTTTTGATTATCAAGTCAATTAAAAAAAATAAAATTAAAATAATATTAGTGTCATTGACATTTGGCCATTTGGAGCTAGGATTTTTCAATTTGGTTCCTACACGTAAAATATTTCTTTTTAATTTAGTTTTTTTGTTAATGGTGTTATAATGACGGTTGATAGCAGATAGAGCCGACAAATGAGTCGGCCTATTAGGGTAACCTGAATACATAGTTAAAATGAACGTGTTTGGATATCTTAAATTCAAGTCTGATAAGAATCGAATATTTTTAGCCCAACCTACTAAAGCCAGCAAGAAAATGGGTTCAGGCTTAAAAAGCCCACCGAGTTATTGGTACCCACCCACTTTTAGAAATATATATAAAAAAAAGACTAATTCATGAGACCCAACCCAATCATCATGATAATACCAAATTAGTAACTAAAAAAAATACTCACTAAATCCTCACATTCTCAAGTGTCAGTGCTCACCTTTGTCTTTGTGCTTTTTCTTATGGCATATTGGTAAGATAATATAATAGTTGACAAATGATTGTTTAATAGTCTTTTTTTTTTAACACTAAAAAACAATAATATATATATATTAGAATTTTTTTTCTAATGCAAAAAAAATGGGCTATCCGAACAAATCTAATGCCCGCATAAAACTGGCCTTGGACTGTTAAATTGAGAGCCCAAATAAAGTTGAGCATTTTTGGCCCGGATAGTAAGAGTCCGTTATCTGACTTGATCAAGTAACTCGTTTTGACAACTCTAATAATAGAGATCTATTTAAAAATATTTTCTCATATAAGGATTAAATTAAAAAAATTATATGTATGAAGACCAAATTAAAAAAAAAAAGTTGATTAGTATAAGTACCAAAATTATATTTAAACCAATTTATGCACATTTTGAAAGATAATCTTATCGGATTATATTCTATCAAGTTTCAAGAAACGGCGTCGTTAAGCAGGCATTGACACAAATTGACACAAATGGATAAAATCAAAACCACTAACGTTCTAACAAGCTACTTTCCTTCGCTTTCAGGGAAGTTCCTCGCTTCTTCTTCTCTGATCCATAACAATTTTTCTCTCTTCTTCGCTCTCCTCTGGTAGTTAATGTATGCTTTTCATTTTCCTTTGCAAATCTCATTGTTGATTTTTTCCCTTTTTGTTAGAATCATTTTTGTCCCCCAACCGATCGCTACCTTCGCAGGAAACCCTAACTTTCGCGATTTACTATTTTCCATTTAACTTGTGTTTTATGCTGCAGAATTATTGCCATGGCTAAGAGCTCATTCAAGACGGAACACCCACTTGGTTAGCATCTCTCTATTTATTTTCTGTTTTTAACTGTTTCTCCTATCTTATATGCTATTGTTTTTTTAATCAACAATTAAACTTGATACATGGGATTATTGGACATGTAATTTCATATTTGGGGTTCAATTCGGGTGTGAAATTTGTGTTTTTGTACCCCATTTGTGTCCTCCCTCGGAAAAAAAGGCTATTTTGACTCAGGCGTAGTTGTTTCGTGCTAAATTTCTATTTTCGTCTTTTTATTTAGTTTAGTGTAAACAATGACCTATGTTTTTGCTTTTAAATAGAGCTTAATTTTTAACTTGTTAGTTCATACGATATTAAGATGCGGATGTATGTGTTTTGGTTTGGGTTTCTATATCATCTGTTACTTTAATTCCTGTGAACTGGGCTTTTTGTTCATAGTTAGTTATACCCTCTTATTTCCTTCACATTTGAAGGCGATCTGATTTTTTTAGGAAATGTTTAATAAAAAGAACTGTTGAACATTTAAACTACTAAGTACTAAACTAAACATAGTTTTGAAGTGTGTGTAAACTTGGATTTGTTTCACACATTAGAAGCATGTTTGGAAACACTTAAATTCTAGAAAATAATCGTTTTTTTTTTTTCAAAAGCTCTCACATAGCTTATAAAAATAAGCGGTTATTTTTTCAAAATGAGATAATCAAAACATGCACTAGGTGATTTAAGTCCAGCATATGTTCTCTAATTTGTACAAACATTACATGCCAGAAAGGAGGCATGCTGAAGCAGCTCGGATAAGAGAGAAGTATCCTGACAGGATTCCTGTAAGACATGCTTTCTGCTGTGTGCATATATATTGTTATAATCTTGTTTCTTTCTCATTAATTTGATTGTTCTTGTGGTGTAGGTAATTGTTGAAAGGGCAGAGAAGAGCGATGTTCCTGAAATTGATAAGAAAAAGTCAGTTCCTTTTATTGTTTGGAAAGTCAAATTGTAAATTTTGGCACAGTTTATTTACTCCAATTTTAATTTTCTTTATAGTTTGTTAGTATTATTACTTGTGTCATGATTACTTTCTGCATAAAATTTTTCCTGCTGCATGTGTTTGAAGTTTTGAATGTGTGAGAGCTTTTTCTTTGAAATTTGTTAAAGACTCATTTAACTTAATTAACTTACTTTTACTTGGCCATGTGTTACTTTGGTTTTGTTCTCTTTGGGGTTTGGCTGAAACCTGTGTAGTTTTAGTATTTCTTGTATATGTATGTGGATTAAATTAAAATGTTTCTGAGCTAGCAAACATTATGACACTTTACCTGGTAAACCGAAGTGAAAGTTATTTGTTGTGTTCTTTAAATAGGGTTAGATGGGAAAATGATGAATAATATAAAAAGTAGTACTGATCTAAATTGCAGAAGCACTGCTATGCTGAATTTATATCAGTAGATGATTAGTATGAATTCATTGCCGTGAAAGCTCGTTCATAGATTTCAATGCTCGAAGCTGTAAAAATAGTATCAGAATGTTGTGATCTCATGTGTCATGTCCCAGAAATTATGTAAATATGCATCACATATTTGTATGGGTTGGATCATGCATACAAATTGAAGTGGACACGTGTCTACAGACACGCGGACACTTCTGTACTTCACTTTGGAGGACTGTCTGTGCTACATAGGTTAAATCTCTAACAGCCTTCTGGCTTGGTTTCAAGTCTTATTGTATAGAGTGTAGGAGGTTTGGATAACTGATTACTCTCACTTAACCTTATCTCAGCGTGCAAAATTAAAGAAAAATGGTTCTGAAAAGTTCCCTGTAAAACTTAGAAAAAAGTAATCTGGCTGGAAATAAAGCATCTGTCTTTGACATGCCCTGTGTTTTCGTTTGCCTATGTCAGTTGTAAAATGCTTTAAATTCTTATTCTATTGAGAACATTGTCAGCTTTCTCAAGTTAAGTGTGGATTCATGTCATCTTTTTATCACCTCTGTTTCTTCTTTTTCATGTTGTTGTTCCCTTTTGGATGATTGTAGGTATCTTGTTCCTGCTGATTTGACTGTTGGCCAGTTCGTGTATGTGGTGCGGAAAAGAATCAAGCTGAGCCCCGAGAAGGCCATCTTCATTTTCGTCAAGAACATTTTGCCACCTACTGGTAATATATAAGGATTCTTTTATGTTGTGTTATAGTAATATATGTGGAATTTGTAATTTATAATTCTTGTAGTTGAAGTTGTAAACTGAGCTGAAATTTTCTGTTTATGCAGCTGCAATGATGTCTGCAATTTATGAGGAAAATAAGGATGAAGATGGATTCTTATATATGACTTACAGTGGGGAGAACACATTTGGGATGATGATCTGAAATAATTCATGGCAGCCAACCATGTGAACAGAAGAACTTCCTGGAGATGATCAATGTGAAGAAGTCAGTTTAATTGTAAATTCTCTGGTTTGATCTGTTTCTTGTAAAATTTATTAACTGATTGATGTCAATCATTATCTGTACTGGAAACTTACTTTAGAAACTGTCGTGTTTCTATCATTCTAAAATCTAAATTGCAAAAGTTCAGGTATGCTTGCTTTCTGAAATGTTTTCTGATATTGATGTTCAGTTTTCATTTTTTTTTTGGGTGCTTTTTTAGAAACACCTTTTTCCTTTTTATTGGTTCGACCAATAAACCCCCGGATCAGATTTTTGTTTCCGTAACCTGGTTATGGGGTTGCATATTATCAGTTAAAAGTCCCTGAAATTGCAAGAACTATTTTGTTTAGTTCTTGATTTTTTTTCTAAATAAAAAAAGTTTCTGAAATGAACAAATAATGTCACAAATTAGTCAATAATGTTAGCTTGCATCAGTATGTCAGTATAGGATTGTGGTATATTGACGGTCATCTAGTTATATGTCAGTATGAAACGATGTAGTTTAGCTTCATAAGTGGTTAATAACTTAATTTAGTCATTGAATTTTTTTTGGCTACATATTTAATAGTTGATATTAGGTTACTTTGCATAATGAAATGTATAACAATAATCCCAAAAAATCTCTACGAATTTTAACCTTAATATATGTTTGATCCATATTTTCTATCATTCCCATAGTATCCCAAGTAACAGTCACTGATCACCTCGAACATAATCCATACAAATTCCTGTTTATTTTGAACTTCAATCCTATGCATCTTAGTTGAAATTTAATCTTTATTGTATATAATTTCCATAGTCTTCATATAATACTTTTAATATGTAGTAATAATAGTGAGTCTGGGTATATAGATAATACAAATTCGTTTTTCCCTATCCTTATTTTGATGTGTTTCATTCATTAGATTAATTAGATTAAGGTTATGTTTGGTAATACTAGCTTATAGTTTATGATTTATAGCTAAGCTATAGCTTATAGTTTGTAGCCTATAGCTTATGATTTGTAACTTATAATTGAGTAGATGTGTTTGGTAAAATTAGCTTATTAAGTAGTTTATATTTGTTAACTGACGTGACAAGTAATAATTTGGATAGAATAAATATGTAATAAATGACTAGAGGGTAAAATAGAAAAGAATTATTGAAAGTTACTTTTCATAGGCTATAAGCTTATTGTCACTAAACACTTCCATTTATCCATAAGTTACAAGCTATAAACTACTAAATAAGCTATAAGCTAATTGTGTCAAATACACTCTAAATTCCTCTCAGCCACCCCACCCAATTTCACATACCGGAGGAAGGGAAACCATTTTCATTGCTCCAAAAAATTTTTGCTCCAAAGTTTTACTAAGGGACATGTGGCACTAAGGTAGCTCACAGGAAGACATATATAGCTTGAAAATAGTGCTTCATCTAGAACAGAAACATTGTGCCTTCTCCACAACCGGCATTGAAGAAAGAACAGACTTTGCAATGCACACCCTCCGAGTCTTGTTGAGCAAGTTCAACTCATAGTCACGTAATTCGCTCACCTCTAGTGAACTGTGAATTGATTTGTGCGTATTAATTTAAAGTTTTTTTTGCGAATTAGGATGCTCAAATTCGTTGAATAATTATATGGCAAAGGGTGTATATTTATATATAAAATAAGGGAGGTAGTCACCTAAATGGGTTTACCTATATCGCTGTTATATATTATTTATATATAATAAAAGGAACCTTTGGAGTTGATCTAAATCTAAATGTTTTTAAACTAAGAAAAAGTAGGAAACAAATAAAAATTTGAGAGATCATCACGCAATAATAAATACTATTATATATATAGATAATGTGATTAACTCCATTTTAAACTATTTCACAAATTATTATGTATCTTGATAATAATTGAAAATATTTTGTAATAAAACTTTTAATTTCAAATAAGGAGTTTTAAACTAAAATAATTTTCTTCCGAAAATTTTGAAATAAATAATTTTTTCTTTTTTTTGTCACAAATGCTAGTAAACATAAAAATGATGTTATTGAATCAAGTGTACATAATACCTAAATATCCTTTTAAAATAATACATAATACCTAAATATACGAGCTACGTAGAAAAAAGAAGAAGAGAGAGAGAGAATGTTACTAGATCACTAGGGAGGGGAGAGACACAATATAAAATATAAATCATATGGATATTGATTCATCATAAAAAAAAAATGTAGTTCTTTATCAATCATGAAAAATATTATGAAACCGTGAATTTGCTTTAAAGAATGGCTCTTAGAAATGTTTTATGTGTACAAATAGTTGATGGAAAAATAATCCATGGAATATATTATTAAGTTACCAAAGATGTAGGAATTTTGTGAATTCTAGCAACAACCTTCTGTTCCGTCTACAGATAGGACGCAACCGACCACCCCTCCTTTGGTTATTTAGGGTTGAAAAATGAGTTTAGCACTATTTTCAAATGTGCTTTTGAGAGAAGTGATTTTTATTTTGTCACCAACTAACTTTATTTTGAACTCTCCATAAATTGAATTTGTTAGACATTTTTTTTCTTTATTTTAAAGAATTTTTGTTTGCTATTTTCTTAGTTTATTGTACCTATTTCTTAGTTTGTTAAACTGTGCGTAATTATTTTTCGATGCACTTTTTAAAATTAAAGATAAAATAAATATTTTGGTAAATATTTTTGACGTATATCAAGAGTATTTTCAGTTAAAGACTAATTTATCTCTTTTGAAACACAAAAATTACTGAAATTAATCCTTAATAAAGGCTTTTCTAAATTTAATATTGGATAAATATGTTTGACTAAGTGGAGATAAAGATTATGATCCCTCTCTAGTACATAACATTAAAAGTACAACTCTCTAAAACTACATTGCAATTAAAATCACCATCTAAGACTTAATGGAATTTTTTACCAAAAATAAAAATACTTAATGGAATTGAACTTATGCGTATTTTTCATGTGGACTAAGTAAAAGGAATCTAAAACAAACTCAAGACCAAATATATGTAGACCAAGGACTTCTATCTATATATAGATGAAATCAGAGTATCTATAACTAGTTAAAAATCAAAAACAATAATATACTTCAATTCAAAAGACAAGACAACCACAAAAATCAATGGGTAATTTTTTCAAGTAGTACATTCTCGTAAGTTCTCCTTAAGTCTCTATTAAGAGAACTTAGATGTTTTCAACACACATAAGATTCTCTCCTATAAAAAATACCTATACATCCCAATAACTTAAATGAAAGAAAATCAAGTAACAATTCCTCTTCAAATGAATTTTTATCCTCAAGTCCAAAGTCCTAGTCTGGTATTTTCAGCCTTAAAATGAACTTGAACAAAGTGTTCATATAATGAGCAGTCAAACTGAGGAACGCAACCAACCAACTAGATTGTTGATGAGATCGCGGAAGGGACCGTCTTGATTTTCTCATGCATGGAAGGAGATAGTTGGGTCTCTCATAATTGCGTGGATAATCTTCCCAATAAGACATAGGATTAGAGAGATAGGCTGTTTTAGGAGATAAAAACAGAAAATGAGACGCGTAAAGAAATTTGTCATATCTAAGGTTACAGAGCTCCAATTGAGGTGATTCCAAATCGAAATGAAAGCTCTCGATTTTAAATATAATTTAGGCTCTTGAATCACTCAAGAACTTTTAAGAGTATCACTCTCTCACAAGTTTATAAAATAAACTCAGAATTTTTATTCAAATTAAACTTCAACTTTCACTTAGAAAGAGATCCTTATTTATAGGCTTCATGGAAAATTACTATAATGAATCTCACTAAACTTTCCACTAAACTTTAACTCATCACTAACTAGTGCTCCACTAGCATTGAAACTAGCTCTAAAAATTCCACTAAGGAACACTTAAATCACTAAATATCCACTAAAAAGAAACTAAAAGTCAGACATAAAATTCAGCCTAAAAATTAACACGAAAATTACATAAAAAATAGAAAAGTGGTCTTAATTTATTTTAGACCCAAACTAAACAACTTTAGTCCATTGTTGCATATTTTATTTTTGTGAATTTGCTTCAATTTCTTCTTTTTAAGTTTAGCTGAACTTTATGTTTTCTATGTTTTTTCTGGATCATATCAATTGTTGAGTTATAAAAAAATTCAGCTGAACCCAACTCACAATCCATAGCTATATTCTTCATTGTCTTTGAAAACGTGATAACACCAATGCTTTGTTAGCATGTACAAGTAAGCTAACCACTAAATGAGATATTTCTTAACTATTATTGGAAATAACTACTAAGAAAGATAATTCTTGTTTTAGTTGTTTTTTCCTTTTAATTTATAACCACTAAGAAAGAGGGACCTCTTTTAATGGTTTATAACCACTTTTTATTTTCTTCTTGTGATAAAAGGGGCCGAAGCCTAAAGAAAAAGATTACAACTTGATTAGACAGAAGTAGACACCCTAGTAACATATTCTAACAGTAAACTAGACATTTGGGGAGGCAGTGAAGAAAAACTGCTATAATGAAAACATGAAGAAAAATTATCCTATATTAGCTAAAATAATCAGCATTAGTGTTAGATTCTCTATATATGTGCGCAATGCGTATATCCCAATCCTTCTTATGCAAAAACAGGATCTGCAAGAGAAGGGATGAAGACAGAACTTTATCTGTTAAACACTAGTTATGCAGAGCTTGAATTTCCAGTTTCTTGAATCCATCTTCCCAAGCCATCAATCCCTTCAGAATACCCCACAATTTAACTTGAAACGCAGATGTGGAGCAAAAAAACCGGTGAAATCCACGGATCCAATTCGCTTCCGAACCCCTTAACAGACCTCCAGAACTGGAGGATCTGATAGGGCTTTTACTAGCACCAATGAATTAGGAGTGTGATCGGTTCATCGAGTCACACATGACCCAAAATTATGACTGTACAATGGTGTAAAATGTTCAAATATTTTTCACTGAGCAATCCCAGAACAAGGTCAAGTTAACATAATAAACAAAGAAAAAGCATAAATAACAGGAAAGCAAAACATATTCTGAACTGTTTGATCTTTATGAAAGATATAAATCCAAAACAAACAATAAAATCACATTTAACCAGACCACCAATGTGTAATATAGTACATATACCAAATATACCAAAGCTATGAAATGAAACTGTCCAAGTAAAGTGAAATGACTTTTTCACTTAGAAGTCCTTTTCTGGTACTGATTCTTGACCCATTTGAGACCAGCAGAAGTGCCACTCTTTACCTTCAGAGCACTCACCACAGCAGCTGCTTTAGCTTTGTCGGCACCAACAATTGCAGCTGTTTTGGCTTTGTCCATTCCTGCTGATGCCGCTGCTTTTGCATTTTCCATCTTCTTGCTGCTTCCACTATTACTCTTCTTCATAATCTCTTCTTCCTCATAGTGATCACTTCCAAAACCTCCTGTTCCCCATTGGTCTGACCAACTTGGTGCCTTGCTCCCCATTATTCCCCCACTTTTCTTTCAACATTCACAAACATTTCAATCATGTGTTAGTTCTTTATAATCATTATTGAGTAAATAGAAGATTTCAAGTTCATCCAAAAAAAATATCAGATTTCAAATCGAGGCTGCAGTTACCCCATCACTAAATGTAATTAGACACAAATCACGTTTGGATGTGATAGTGGTCGAAATCATAATATTGTAGTAGTCAATATTTTGAAAATCGGACCAGTCATTGATCTGGTAAAAGCACTAGTTTACGGTTCTCCGGTTTTGACCAGTAGAGTGGCTCAAAATCCGGTTTTAAAAGCTAGTGGTTACTGCCCTATTGGGCTAGACCAGATTGGCAAGGGGTTTAGTTCTCAATTGAACTGGTTGGACCAACCGGTCTGGTCCGGTTTTCAGAAAACTGGTAACGCGCTATGGACCAGGATTCTTAACCTCAATCCTAGATTAAAGACATTGCAAAATATGTGTTTGATTTCTCTACTTGGTTGATCCGGCTAAGCAAGAATAGATGGTTGATAGAGATTAATTAATTTGCGAACAAGTGATTTTGTGATAAAATTTGAGAGCAATGAAAGCTAGATCAGCAGAAGATCAGTCCAAACTGCAGAATCCACAAAATATAATGGGAAATTAGGAAGAAGATAACAAATTAACATTAATTAAATGGCAAAATTGAAAAAAAAAATGGCATCTAATCCAAGTCGCACGTGGTCAGAATTAAAGCCAAGTCCACACGGTTGATTCGATTGTGACAGTTAACAGTATGACCATACATTCCAACGAAATAATAATAATAAATAAAAAGGTATATTTCTGAGTGCCGATTAAAAAATTAAAATATAAAATTTGGGATTCTGATTCCCGAGATTAACGAGAGATCTCTTGATGAATTCAAAGGAAAGCTGGAAGAGGTTAGTAAAACCAAATTCGATTTTCCCCCAATCGTTAAACAAAATTCGATCAAAATACGAATCTTGAAGAGAATGGACACCCAAACCCAAAATGCTTCACAGTTGTTATTAAATCGAACAAATTGTACAGAATAATTTGCGAATGAATTTAGAAGAGATTAAGCAGGTTTTTTTTCGAATTTGTATTCTGTACCTACACATCGATATACAGAGAAAGAGAATAAAATTACAGAGACAGAAATCAGAAACAGAGAGATAGAGAGAGTACCTTGTGGTTGGTTGGTGAGAGAAAGAAGGAGATTGCAAATTGAGGGATGGTGGTGGGGTCGAAACCCTTTTTGATGAAGTGAAGGTAGATGGATGGAATGAAACGAGGTGAAGTGACGTGACGTGAGGGTTTATCACTACTTTTATACTTTTTTTTTAAATTTTAAGTAATTTTTAGGACTCCTTTGCTTGACAAGATACAATAATGATGAATAGGATAAATGAATTGGATAAAAGCTGGATAAGATAAGAATTAGATAAATTTTTTTAATATTTAATGTTTGATACTTATCAAATAACAACTGACAGAATATGGTTGTAGTATCACAATTATATTTTAATTAAATCATATTATAATAAATATTTTTTAGTATATCATAATAAATATTATATTAATTATAAATAAATAATAAATCTAAATAACTTAATTATATTTAATTTTTATATTAAAATTAAAAATAATATCATATATAATATATAATATACTTATAAAAGAGTTAAGTTAAACTCTTTTGGATTCCGTACATAATAATATTATTTTTAAAATAAATTACATAAAATTAATATAGTACTCATAAATTATATTATGTCACAAACAATTATATTTTAATTCTCTTTAAAATTTTATTCTCTAATTTTTTCATAAAATTTTCCTTTAAAATTTCTTAAGTTATTTTTTTAAATACTTTTTTTTCAATTTATTTCTCTCTAAATTGTTTATCTATATAATTAAAACAAAAAGTGTTTTTTTTAGTTTACACTTTAATTATTTTTTATTAATAGTTTACATTTTAAAATTTGTCCCTCTCAGAGTTTTCATCTATTTAAATTTTAAAAGTTAAAAGTTAAGTTAGAATAAATATCATAAGTTAAGGCAAAACAAGAAAAATATTTCTTTATCCTATCATGCCTCCTATCCTAACTTACTCCTCAGGATAACATTTAAACTATAAAACATAAACTAAAAGGCAGCATAGCTAGCCCAATTTTTTGGGGGGGCCAAGTTCAAGTGTCAAAATTAAAAAAGATCAAACTTAATAAGTTATCATAATTTAAAATGATTACTATCAATATAAAATATAAACTAAAGCAACCAAAGTAAAAAGTTACTGTGATTGTCTAGCTATTATTTGGATGAGAGAAAAGAAAATAAGAGAAAACAAAAACACATAACTATATAATTTTTTGGTATTGAAAAAAAAACAAAAAGAATAGAATGAAAAATTAACTTCTAGAAACAAAAAATTGAAACATTTTCTTCCTCTAATTTTTCTATTTCTCACTTTTTCTCTCCTGTTATTTTCATTCTTAATTTCCTTCCATCTAAACAATTGTTTAGGAAAGTCAAACTTGGTAGTATTTTAAAGTCAAACACATTAATGCATATTTTGGGCTAAAATATCTATCTAAAAATGAATTTCTTTTAATATAAACTACTTAATTATATGTATGGATTCATCTTCAATTTTGTTTCAAACTCTTGTCTTTGATATTTGTTTGTTATAAAAATTTTTTTTTTGTAGTTTCATTTCTAGGATTGAATAATATAGAATAAGATAATTAATTTATTAATTAAATATTTTTAATTTCTAATAACTTCTCTCTTAGTTTAGAAATAATTTATATGTCAAATTATTTTGATGATGAGGTATATAAAAAAATATGATGTATTAACTATAAATGCAAATTAAATCTTTCTAAAAAAAATTAGAAAAATAAAAATGCTCTGCTACCGTAGTAAGTGAAATATTTGTATTTTTTAAAAAAATGATTATAAAAAAATAATTTTTGATTGAGTACAATAACGTTGTGTGATCCATGTAGTCAACTTTAATTATTGAAATAAGACTTTTTGTTGTTGTTGACTAACAAAATTTTGGGGAGGGGAAGGGGGGGGGGGGAGGCCCTCCATTCATATACTACACTTCGTCCCTCCTCACAGGATAACCTTATCATATCCTGCTGGCACACTAAACTGCAAATAATAACAGGATATGATAACTTATCTTATCTTGTCCAACTTATCCTGTGCACCAAATGGACTCTTAGTTTCCGTTATGTTCCTCTTGTGTGGATTGTGGAGGCGCTTCGCAGTCCGCAACCAAATAAGTTTAGTTATTATTTTTTTAATTCTTTTTCAATATTAAGGGTAGGGGTGAGTTTGAGTTGGTTTGGTTCGGTTTTGAGGGATTTTAAACCCTAAACAATTAATTTTCATTGGGTTGGGTTGGTTCGATTTTGTAAAAAAAAAAATCTTTCAACCCAAACCAAACCAACCCGATCAAGTTCGGTTTGGGTTGGGTTAGGTCTCGGGTTGATAAATAAGAAATTAAAATTCTAAAATTATTTTAAAAATTCTTAAAAAATTATATTACTTATAACTTATGAAATCACTTATCTGTTATTTTTTTAGTGATTTATCTATAAAAATATAACAAAATAAACAAAAATAATTATAAATAACATAAAAGTTGTAATGTCACCATACATCACAAAATTAAAAACAAACAAATCAACAATAGTTCTCAAAATATACTACCACTCAATCTCAAAATATGTCATAACCTAGTAATAGGATATGCTACATACGCTGATACGCATACCTATCAAGTCATCACTTCACTTAAGTCTCAAGTCATTTAAAATATACCAATAAGAACTGAGGTGAGACGCAACTCTATTGAAAAACTTGAAATTAGGTTTTGGAACTTTAGTTTTAGGTTTTGGTATATTCATTATTAAGCTTCAACTTTGCATTTTAAAATTATTTATATCAAATATATATCAACATATCAAAACGACTTAAATATATCAAATTGGTCCATGATGGAGGACTAATTTGAAGACTACTTTGGTAGACTTTTAAATGTTTGGAGGACTAATTTGGTGACAAAGCTCTTTGGGGGATCAAATTGGAGATAAGGTAATCTTTGGAGGACTAATTTGGTGGTAAAATTCTTTGGAGGATCAAATTGGTGACGTAATAATATTTGGAGGACCAAATTGATAGTTAACTCTATAAACAAACTATTCCGTTATGAGTTTCAGTAACTTAGTTGGTGAACACATGAGACATGTGTGCGTAGGTACATGGATTCAATCCTTAGTTATAATTCATTTTGGACGGAATAATTCAGGAGAGTAACAATAAATAAAATGAAGTGATAATAAATTTATACTATATTAATTTGCTTGTCTTACTTGAATAATTGAATTTTTAAGTTTTTAAGATTAATTTTTAAAATAAAAAAGAAAAAATCACTTCAATAGTGAGCGCAAGATACAATGCAAGAACCCTTCCAGATTAAAATATAAAAAAAATATCTCAAATTTTATAGTTGAAATATAAACAACTCTCATATTTTTATTATCTATAATGTTAAGTTTTTATGAATTGATCTATAATGTTAAGTTAAAATATACGATCGTGTTTATCCGGTTTCTTCTCATTTTTTTGGCATTAACTTCTTTGATTAATTAAAGGAGAACTTCTAAAACAATGTTGTCTTGAGCTTGGAATTTTCTGTTATTCTTTTTCCACTAATAGAATTTGTGTTTTTAGCTGCGGAGAATTTGATAAGGCTCCGATATTGTCGCTAATTGCAACCGTGTAGCTGTCGCAAAGGCGTCACAAAAGGCAAAAAGAAATTGACGACCTAGTTTTGTGGCGGTTAGGCTGCCGCTAATTTAAGCGAAGGCTTAAGTCCTTCCTATTAGGTGACACGTGGTGTAATCGGATTCTCTCATTTTCATTTGATTAGTGGCGACTTTTAGAGAGTGTTAAACTGCCGCAAATGAGGAGCATTTAGGATTCGCATAGGACCCATTTCTCTCACATCCTCTCTTCCTCGCAGCGCTCCATGCCACCATGCCGTCGTCCTTCTTTCGGCGGCCACCACACTTCTATCCTTCTTTGATGAGGTTGAACCTCATAGAAGGACGAGTCTAGCTTTAAGAGAGAGTTTGGGGAACAAATTGGAACCGGATTAAAAGGGAAAAACGGAAGAGGATAGAACATGGAGAGAAATCACCATTCTAATTAAGAATTAAAGATAAGATATAGCAGGATTCGCCACATTGGTGTTGGAAACCAATGATAAGAAATCAATTAAGCTCTTAAGCTTCAAAGCTAAGAACTCTAAATCAGAGAAACTAATTTTTCACAAGTCAAGTCATTCAAATTCATCAAAAGTTGTTTTACAAAAGGTTCCAAGAGGATTCATATGAACCCAAGTACCTTAGAACACTCAAAATGCACCAAAACAGGTCGAATGCGCGTTGGAGCACCCCCATAACGCATTGGAATGCATGTTTTTAAGCCCTCCCTGCCTTCTATGCGTTGTGACGCCCTGTCCAGCATTGCAATGCGCAACACTGGGAGCCAATCTGCCTACTATGTGCCCTGTCCAGTGTTGCAACGCGCAAATTTGGGTTCTTCAACAAACAGGTGCGCGTTGTGATGCGTTTCCTTGCGTTGCGATGTGCTAACTTTTTATTCACTTTGTAGATTTTAGCTCAATTTACATAATTTTTTTTGTATTTTTAAAATCACAACAACTTTTTTTAGAGATCGTGTACTATTTACTTGAAGAATATGATGCTTTTCAAAATAAAAGTCAAAATGTACTATTTTTTAAATTACCTAAATTGTTTAAAATTTTTCAAAAACAATGTATCACAACACTTTAAAGTTTGTAGCTCAATTTAAGTAATTTTTTATTTTTAAAATTGCAACAATTTTTTTTGGATCGTTTACTATACTTAAAGAATTAGGTGTTTTTTAAAATAAAAATGAAAGTGCATTTTTAAATTACCTAAATCCTTTGCAATTTTTTTTAAATATGAAAACACACTTTTTTAAATTACCTATTTTTTTTTTAAAACAATGTATTGTTAAATTTGAAGTTTCTAAATCAATTTAGATAAAATTTGTATTTTTAAAATTTCAACAAATTTTTAAAGATATTGTATAATACACTTGAAGAATAAAATGTTTTTCAAAAATTTGTATTTGTAAAATTTGCATATGCATTGGTTCAATTGTCTGGTCTTGGTTTCGCTTTAGATAGCAATGATGTTGTTGGCGTTTTATGTGATGTATCTAATAAGTTAAAGCACACATGGCAAGGATTTTCAAGGATCTTGAGACTTGCTCTGCCTTCAGCTGCAATGGTATGGTATGAGTCACTAACAATCCTCACTTTGTTAGTCCCTTTTAGCATTTGATCATCTTCGTAAAAACATGACTTCTAGATTGAGCAGTATTGAGTTAAAAGAATATTGTTATAATGATTTTTTTATCCCGTGCAAAGTTGAAAAGTTAAGAGTTTTGGAATAGAAATAAGTTATTTTGAATTATTTGAATTATTTGGAATTTTTTGAAAACAATCTACCGACTATCAGGGAAATTTAAAGTTTTTAGTTCAATTTACATAATTTTTTGTATATTTAAAATTACAATAATTTTTTAGAGATCTTGTATTTACGAAATAAAAATAAAAATATATTTTTTAAATTATCTAAATTATTTGAATTTTTTTTTAAAAACTATGTATTATTCATTTTGAAGTTTCTCGCTTAATTTACATAATTTTTTTATATTTTAAAAATTATGAAAATTGATTTAGATATCGTTTATGTACTATACAGTTGAATAATATGAAGTTTTTTTTTAAATAAAAAAAATTAGATATCGTGTTGAAGAATAAGAAGACATTTTTTAAAATAAAAATAGAATATTATTTTTAAATTACCTAAATTATTTAATTTTTTTAAATTATATATTATTCGCTTTCAAAATTCTAGCTGAATTTATGTAATTTTTTGGATAAAATGTATTCATACCCTTTAAGTATGCAAATATTGCACTCACCCTCACAATATGCAAAAAATAGTCCTCCACCCCTTTTATTCAAAGGAAGTCTAACGGTGTTATACCTTCTACTTTTCTTTTTTTTTTTTCTTTAATAAATCAACTTCGGTTGATAGAAATAGCCGGTTGAATCATGAAGCAAGCTGCGACGACTTCCCTGTCATTCACCTCCACATCAAGGTTGTTCTCCTGTGTCGTCGTTATTATATCCCCTCTTCGAAGTCATGGATCCCGTTGTCGATTTGGTTCAATTTCTTGTAGTGGGGCTGCATGAAGAGAGAGGCTGAATTTTGGAACAGAATCATCAAATACTG
The DNA here is from genome assembly GCA_037177725.1 of Cyamopsis tetragonoloba. Taxonomy (NCBI): domain Eukaryota; kingdom Viridiplantae; phylum Streptophyta; class Magnoliopsida; order Fabales; family Fabaceae; genus Cyamopsis; species Cyamopsis tetragonoloba. The sequence continues at coordinate 21,456,859 of CM074122.1, forward strand.
GCACTGAGACATGGATTGGATGTGATAGAATTGTTGGAAATCATTTTGAGATTTGTAAGGATCTGAGTCTGAAAATGGAGGTGAAGAATTTGAAATTCCAAAATAGAAAAAGTGGATTTTTGGATGAAATATGCTAACCCAAGTGAAATTAAGATAATGGGTATCTAAAAAATAAAAGCTTGAACCAAGAGTGAGTGAGCATGATTGCAAAGATTTGAGTTGGGAAGATCTTGTAGAAGAGGGACCTTAAATACGAAGAAAATCTGTTTATTTGGTTTGGTAACTAGATCTACCAAAAGCTGTTTCTAACAACAGATGGCGGACCTTGATCGAAAATTTAGAGGGAGCCATAAATATTAATTAAGTAATTTGATTAAATTTTATATTATTAAGAGAAATATCATACTCAAATTTTAGCTTAAGTAAACTAGAATTGCTTTGTTAGGGAGACTGGATTGAAAATTCTCTTTTCTTGTAGTTGAGTCATGAACAGCTCACCTCTACCTCTTAACTTGTTGAACACGTTCCGTGTCTCAGTCCCTCATTTGTGTGTGTCTTATTAGTAAAAAGTCTTTTAGCTTTTGAAACTGAAATGCTGGACCACACTTACTTTTACGAGGCCACATCCGTTACTTTCATGTTTATTAATTAGAAGAGTAAGGCCTAATAGTTTTTATTTATTTGAGGCTATTTTGTTTTAAACATTTTCATACAAAATATTTTTGAAGGAGCCGTAAAATACATATCCCTATATAATTAGTAAAAATTTTGAAAAATTTCGGGGGAGCCATGGCTCCCCCTCTCCTAAAAAGGTTCTCCTAAAAATTTTATATGTATATTATTTAAAATATTTAAGGATGCTGCTCTTTGGCTCTGTATATTTTGCATACTATATAAATATGTATAAATTCTACTCGCACAATAAATAAATCCTAAAACAACAAATAAAATTCTGGAATCACAAACTCTAACACCACACCTTGTTCATTATGGGGGTGGAGGAATATTGTTAGTATGCTTCAACATGCTTAGCTACCTAAATCCACCTCTTCCCACTCCAAACCTACATATATTATCTCACCTCCTAGATCCACATACACTTTCATGCCAATATTCTACATATATATTTTTTTCCATATACTACCTAAGTTCTCTACATTTTTTTTTTGATAATTTTATTGAATCCCTCTACAAATTCTAACACATTTTGTTTTTTTTTATATAACAAATTGAAGCAGAGACTTGGTTTGTTAGAGAAAGCTACTAAATTTAGCAAATTTTAGGCAAGTGATCGGTCCAGGAAGTAGTTCCGAGAGTCCAAGCAAATTGTTGATCAGATGAAACCGACAAATTAGCTTCTTGTTGATGAGATTCTCCGTTCCGGTACCATTCAGGCACCGGCATTTCGGAAGGAAAATTGTTGAGCAAGCTAAATAAGTCGTCGTCCATTGAACACATTCTCTCTAGTGTTGTTTCCTCACCAATTTCTTTCTTCCCTGTATTCAAAATAGTTAGCGACATGATATTAACCACTACAACCCTTAGCTTATTTGGTCGCTAGCTAAATCAATCCTTTTTAGTAATGTGCACTGAGATGAAAAGATAATATTATTAGCATTATTTTTCATTAGTAATATTACCTGATGAATTTTGAGAAGACTTGAAATCAACCCCTTGTGTCTTACAGGCACCATTTTCCACAATCATTGCACCATCACATTCCTCACCTGTTATACATTTCCTCTTGAAAGATACATTCCCCTTTGCAATTGATTCCTCACTCTTGGACTTCTCATTGCTAGAAAAACTTTGACCATCCAAAACCAAACCATTCACCATTACACTTTTCCCCTGAGGCTCGAAGCACCCGTTATTATTAGGCACACAAATCAAGCCATACACGCCACTAGCGTGGGACGAAGTAGGTGTGGATGAGCCAGGGGACGACTGGCTTGGTGACACCACTGCGTTCGAGCCTCGTGGCGGACCTAGAGGATTGGAACCAAATTCAAACCCGTGATAGTCATGTGACTGATTAGTCAAACCAATACTTTGGGTGTTGAATAGAGGATATGAAGAGTTGAGAAAATTAAATTGCGGGTTATAAGGGTTGGTGTGAGATGAAGTGTTGGGTTCAGTCTGATTGTTGGGTGAGGAAGAAAGGAATGAGGAGAAGGATAAGGATGATGAAGAGAGTGGTTGTGTGAAGTTATGAGTTGGGATTCGAGGGTGTGTGTTCGATTCTAACACCAGTTCTGGAGGATAGAGAGGTAACCCTGCTCTTTGACGCCTTTTCATTCTTGTGTTCCAAAAGTTCTTTATTTCATTGTCTGTTCTTCCTGGCAACTGAAAACAAAAATATTAGAGACACTGCAGGTCAGAGGTTAGATCAACACATTTTGAAAAAAAATAAATAAATAAAAGAGAATAAAGGGAATTGGTAAAATATTCGATTGCAGTTGCAATATCGTAGTGGTTATTGTCATGTTCAATTAGTTTGTTATAGTTAAATTTCGACAAATGTGATCCTCGCAGACACAATTATGGTATGACGCAATTTCGACCGCAAAAGCCAAGAACAATTATATGATATGACACAATTGCGACCGCAAAAGCCAAGAACAATTATATGATATGACGCAATTTCGACCGCGAAAGTAAGAACAATTATGCTATGCCACAATTTCGACCGCAAAAGCCAAGATATTCCAACATATATAGTTCTGCCGTAGAACGGATCACAATTAAAATATTGATAATTTGAGTAGTTTAATGTTTTTGCAATAAAGCTTTTAATTTTTTTAAAAATAAAAATGGCAAACTAAAAATTGTAAGTTGGTTGGTAGGATGATTTTACTAAATGGGATGCTCATGAAAGAAACAAGAAAGCTAGTTTGAAACAAAAAGTCTGAGGTCACCTCAATGAAGATTTAATTGATGCTTTGGAACGATTTGGAATCATGCCAGTGTCGAATTTTAAAAAATATTGCTTTATTGGTACTTTTTGTGTTCTTTAAAGTCATGTAATAATATTTTTTATAAAAACTTATTTTTCAAATTTTTGTTTATATTTTTTAGAAATTACTACTCAACTGAGAGTTTATTATGATTTTTACAAATATTTAATATTAGATATAAAATATATTTTATTCAAAAGATGTTATACAAAAATCATATTCATCTATCATATAGTACAAAAAAATCATACCCATATAACATAACTTATTGAAAAAATAACAAAACCAAATCAAAATCTTCAAATTGAGATAGAGACTCATCAAAGTTCAAAACTATTCTCATCCAAGGTAGTGCATCTTTGTAAAATTGTTAAGAGAACTATTAGTTAACACGAACAAAACAGAAAATTTTAATACGGTGACAAAAAATACTAGGATAATTATCAAATCGAAAGAGTTAAAAAATAAGTGAGAGATTGATCAAAACCACACGTACATGAAAATAAACGAACTCATCACTTTTGAGTTCTCCGAACATTTTCCCAGAAATGTTGGTAGTGTTGCAATCAAACCAATGGTAATGGATAAAAACCAAGAACGAAATCAGAAAATAATTAATAATAATACTAAAAAAGGAATAATTAAGGAAGAAATTACCTGAGCAGCCATTTGAGCCCATTTGTTTCCTAACTGAGCATGAAGGTGAGTAATGATTATTTCTTCCTCTTTAGAAAATGCACCTTTCTTAAGATTCGGCCTTAAATGGTTGGCCCATCTCAATCTGCAACTTTTTCCACACCTTATCAACCCAGTTCTCTTCTGCACGGAGTTCCAATTCCCTTCTCCATATCTCATCACGTACTCTCTCAAAATCGCATCTTCTGCCTGTGTCCACGGCCCTTTCTTCATTTTCTCTTTCACCTCTTTGCCCTTCTCATTCGATCCGCCTTCATTCTCATCCTTCGTCATTCTCACAACAAAAAGGATTTTAATTCGAGAATTCTTTCTTTTTTTTTTATGAAGTTCTCTCTAAAATTAGGTAATTATATGTACCAGGCCTTTAAAGTTCTCTTCTCCGCAAAGACGAGAAAAAAAAAGATTTGAAGAAAAGAGAGGAGAGACAAAGAGAAAGAAGAGTGAATCGAATAGAGAGAGACAAGAGAGAGTGATGGAATGGAAGAAACTCTTGTCCTCTCTTTGCTTCTCTCTCTTTGTTTTTTTTTTTTTTTTTGATTTGGAGTGTTTGGGAAGAGGTTAACTCTGCAAAAAGATGCAGAGAAAATGGGGTTGGAGACAAGGTGTGGGGCCAAAGGCTTGTTTGGTTTTGGGTTTTGAGAGAGAGAAATTGTGAGGAAGAGCTTCTATTTCGCTCCGATTTGCATGCCAAGTGCTACGTCTAAAAACACGTTTTATGATCTTATCATCTCTCTTTTTGAGTTCATGTTCACGTAATGTACATCCTAAACTTGTCTATAGGATCCCATATTTGTAATATTATGAATTATATTATTTTACATTTTTGCTAGTGTACAAGTGGGATTGCTACGGGCTTAAAATAAACAAAAATTATTTTCATACAATTAATTAATATTCACACTTATAATTTATATCTCCATTAAAAAAAATTAGTTAAATAAAGTTGTAAGTTATATAATAATAGTAATTATATGTGAAAGCAACACTCTAAAATAAATATAAATTTATTGACATTAAAATTAAGGATAGTGACCAATAAGTCATTAAAAAATTATCATATATTAATATTTTTTTTTGCTTCTGACAAATTAGACACCGTTGATATAGATATCGTCTAACATAACTAATTTGTTAGTATAAATATTAAATATATAATTACTAACAGATAAATATGTTAGTATAACTAATTGATATGTATTATCGATTTATAGACGGTTAGTAAAGATCTTTAATAAAAATACTAACATATAAATCTGTTAGACTAAATCTCTATATTAATGGTAGCTAATCTAGCCAAAAAAATTTTTTTTTAGTAAATAGCAATTTATTTATATTGAGTGTGTTGATGTAATGGTATATGTTCACATTGGAAACCTTGAGAGAATGAGCATTAGTTGGGAGGGTAACTCTGTTTATGCTCAAGGGATTAGTTTTCTACCTTGATAATTGAGTGGAAGAATACCCGAAAAATTAAAATTAAAAATAAAATTTGTGATGCTATCATAAAAATATAGGTGACAATATGTATCAAAAAGTGACCATATTCTCAATAAAAAATAATCATAAAAAAAGTTTAAAGTAAACAATTTATGTCATTGTCAACATTTCAAGATTCATTTTCTATATAATATGAAAAAAAAATCCAATTAATTTATTTTATATATACGGTTTCATTCCTTTTCTTTATGTGTAATAAAGTCACCATTATTAAAAAGAAGACCAATTAATTAATCTATGTCTATATATACAATTTTTTATTCTTTTTTGAAAAGTGTAATTAAGTCACTTCTTTAAAGCCTTCTTCATTTTTCTTTTTTCTTTTCTTTTTTTAATAGCTCTTTAAAGTCATCTTTGACCCAAAAATATATATGCAAAATTGCGACTAATTTGAATAAGTTGCTAAATTTTAGCGTATGTGCACTTAGGTACAATTACTTTTAAAATGTGCAAATAAGTACACTAACGTTAGAAAACTACACTGAAGTACAAAAAAAAATCACATTTAATGACGATTTTTATTCGATTTAGTGATGATTTTAATCATCGCTAAATGTGACTTTGTATCGAAGTGCACATTTCAAAAAGTATAGGGGACCAAATTGCACATTTTAAAAGTAATTACACCTAAGTGCATATACAATAAAGTTGAATAAACTTATTTGTTTGTAACCCTGGAATTTATAACAAATTTTACAAGAAAAAAAATACACTGCTTAGTCCCTAGTTTTTTAGAGAAAGATCAAATAAGTCCTCAACATTTATGATGGTGTATTTGGGTCCCTGATATTTTGATCCTTGATTCATTTTGGTCTTTTGGGTTAGTTGAACGTTGAGACCATTAGCAGAAGTCCAATATACAATGTTAAATGTCACGTTGGACAATTAAAACAATATTGTTCTTACTTTGTAGCTTAAAAAATCTCCCTTCTCGCTAAAAACAATGCTGTACATCATGATAGAACAAATTCTAATTTTTAAAATTTGGCAATCTAACATATATTCCTAGAATGTTAATGTCACCTTCACAATCAACATTGCCTTTCAATTAATCTTATTTGAAAGCAATTTCCAATCATTTTTATATGCAATGACTATTAACAAGTCACAGGGCCAATCATTAGCAAATCTCGGTTTGTATCTACCGAGTATTTAGTCATGGATAACTTTATGTGGCCTTATGAAGAGTCTAAAGTAAAGCTGGATTGTAAATTCATATTCATGATAAAGAAGGATTGCCCTTAACTATGACTACCAATGTGGTTTAGAAGGAAGTCTTCCAAAATGTATAGGCCAGTGATTAATTTTTCAATTCAAATTACATTAATGGAAAGGAAGTTTCAAGGAAGAAAGCTCCTCACCATCCCTTTTATGGTTACCTAAAATATGTTATGGATTCATCGGTAACCTTTGTCTTCACCAACTTTTTAGTTCAGTTTAAGGTTTACCGAATGTGGTCTATTTTTCAAAGGTACAAAAAGGTTGTTGATGTCTTCATCCTGCAAAAATGGATTTTGGAGGAAGGAAGTTTGGGTTTCTTAGGTTCCAAGGGTTGAATGGTGTATAAGAAATGGAACATTATTTGGATACTATTGTTATAAGAAATATGCAACTGGAAGTTAATATATCAAGATATGATCGTTCTATTGCATCAAGGATGGGGATGCACATTGACATTCCACATAAAGATGGGAAGGTCAATCTCAAAAGTATTATGGGAAGGCCTTGTAATGATGTTCGCACTTACGCTCAAGTGCTTTCTATACAGGAAATGGTCATGTGTGCAATGATTGAATGCGGCAAGATAATTTACCACTTTTGGTAAAAGACAATTCTTGGTGTCCTTTCGAATACAATAGAACTAATGAAGATCTCCTCCACTCTCTTCAGTCGGTGATGGTTGGAAGGATTAGACTTTTGAAAGGCTTTTTTTGTCTTCAGAAGAAGCTTTCAGCGAATGGCTTTATCAATATTAGTGTGACTCCGATGGGTTCTTCTATAGTTTTTATTAATTCTACTACAAGATATGATATTCAGAAAGTCATTTCTGAGGCAGAAGATTTTTTTGGTTCCCTATTTATGTCCTTAGTCCTAGGTCACCAGAAAAGGTAGCGGTGGACCAAGTAGTTTGGGTTTGATGCTTAGGGATCCCATTGCACGTGTGGGATGAAAATATTTTTAACCTCATTTGCTTGCCTATAGGTCACTTCCTTAAGATGGATGAGTGCATAAACTTGAGGCGTCGAATTGATATATGCCGAGTTTTGCTAAAAAGTTCAGTGCTTAATCCTATTAATAAAGTTTCAATGGTTAGAACCAAAGGGCATTCTTTCAATTTAAGATGATTGAGGAATTATTTGGTGAATCAATGCCAAAGGAGGATGGTACAAGCCATTTTGATATAGACGACTCAGATGATTCATCCTCAGCCTTTGAGGAGGATTATGCAACTAAGTTTCAATCCTCCCGAAAAGAAGATGATCTTATGAATTCATTGGTTGATCCCCTTGACTTTGCTAGTCTCAATGAAGAAGGAAAGCCTAAGTAGATTTCTTTGGGTTCTCTCTACAACTTAAACCACGCGCTTGTTAGCATTCCAATGACTAGGGGAAATGACGAAGCATGTGAACCATGTATGAAAAATCATGAAAATTTAATCTTGTTGGTTCCTATGGCCAATGATAAGCTAGCATTGGTCCCTCATGTTTTTGGATTGATTGGGTCCTCTTTTTTTAACAAAAGACAAATCATTTATAGGAATTAATGAGTTGCCTATTATATATACTCCCTCTGTTGGGCCTTTCTTTTTTTTTTTTCTAGGCCATGCCAGGTTGAGGCATGGGCAATTGTTATTTTTTTAGGGAAGAAATATGCTAGTTTGGGCTTAAAGGTGAATGTCTTACTTCCTAAGTTTAGGCGTTCACAGGCTGGGTCTGAAGATTTTACGCAAATAATAAGGTTTCTTGTGGGCTGTAGAGATGTGATGATGTTAAGTTCTCCTCTCCAAAAGAGCCTAATAATCTTGTGGAGATTCTTTAAATGTTAACGTACCTATTCTTCTCTCCAGTCCTCTTCTTTCATTGGCTCATCTGTGTGTGATCGAGTAAAAAGAAAATCTTTGGAAAAAAAGATTAAAAATAAGGCACTTTTTTTGTCCCTTCTTAGGATTGAAGCCACGGAATTTTATCAAGAAGTTGAACAATGCTTGTTGTCCCTTGTCTAATTCATAGTGTGAGGAGTCCTTAGCTTCTATCTCTCTTGTTCAATCTTTGGGGCTTGAGGAAGATGCAACTTTTGTAGTTTTGGATTCTTTAGAGGGGTCTTCCTCTAATTCAAAGATACCATTATCTTCTGCAAATTTAGGCGAATTTGGTACTCTTATATCCTGTTTCCCCATATCAAATTTTGACATTCAAAATGTAATGAAAGAGTTAAGTGTAATCGTGATAAAGAAGTAGCTTCCATACTTGTCTCTATCGCTAAACAAATTGGGGTTTGTTTAGGAAACCATGAATTTGAGGCTATGGAAGCTCTTGTGGAAATGGAAAAGAGGGATATTGACGTGTGTAGAAATGTTAGAGAACCCTCAAAACTCAAGTCATCAATGATTATTCTAACCTTTAATGTTTGCAATCTTGGAGATGGAGTGAAACATAGAAAAATTCAAGAGCTTGTTAAGAAAGAAAGACTTGATTTCATTGCTATTCAAGAATCATAGTTGGGGTGATCTTATGTTCCAACACAAAGAGCTTTGAGAGGGGTTATCAGCTTATAGAGATCTTCTGGGTTTTCCTTGGTCAATTCTGAAGTAAGTACCAATTTTTGTGCATCTTGTTTTGATTGGGGCCCAATAATAAAAGATACTCCCTCCGTTTTAAAATATAAATAAAGTTTTTCACAATACTATGTTTTTAAATATAAGCAAATTTAACTATTTTCACTTGCATTTAATGAAAACTTATCTATTATACCATCCACTCAATTTACTCGGTCCTTTATTATAGTGATTTTAAAGAGGAGAGAGAGTAACTTAATAGAGGATAATTTAGGAAAACAAATTAACTTTTTGATAGACTCAAAAAAATTAATTGAGGCTAACTAATTATCTTAAAGGGTGTGAGTTAGATAATTTTTGCTTATAATCGAAAACGGAGGGAGTGTTGGATTGTGATTATTTATTCTCCATATTCCTTATTGGAAAAGTGTAGACTATGGTTTTGTCTTAAGGATATGAAACAAAGATATGGCAATGCATGGTGATTTTAATTTAGTGCATGGGTCAAGGGAAAGAAAAGGCAATGCTACTTCTTTTGTGAGGTCTGATTATGAAAAATTCAATACTTTATTGATGAATTGAATTTAGTTGATCCTCCATTTGATTGTAAGAAGTTCACTTGAATTAGAAGCAACGGTGAGTCGTTAAGTCGTTTAGATAGGTTCCTCCTTTCAAATAGGTCCCTTTTTTCAAATGAGTGGTGCTTTTCTTGGGGTCCTATTTTACAATGGGTATTAGATATAGATATTTCTAGTCCTTGCCCGGTGATCCTTTGTAAATCTTTTGATTCTTGGGGTCCATCTTTGTTCTATTTTAATAATTGTTGGATCTTAGAGGGTAGTTTTTCCTCTCTTGTTAAGAATAGCTAGGACAAAGATGGAATTGATGATTGGAAAACCTTCATTGTGAAAGAAAAGTTGAAAAGACTGAAAAGAGATATAAAGAGTGGAATAAAATGTTCATTATTTGGAAACATTGACGAGGCCATTCAAAAGATATATCAACTATATTGATTGAAAAGCTACTACCGATGGGTTACTGAATGATGACAAGGAGAATAAGAAGCCGCTTAGTGCCTCTCTTTAGAAAAAAAAAACTTTATCAAAAGGAAAGCCTTTTAAGCCAAATATTCAAAGTTAAATTTCTAAAAGAGGGAGATGCAAAACTCCAGTTTTTTCATGCGTGTTTCTTCAAGAATAAGAATAGGAATTTCATTGGGGTTCTTATGCATAAAGGGCGCTACATAGAGGAACCCAAGGAGTTTAATCTGTTATTTCTACCCATTTTCTAAAGTTTAATTTTTTTAGACTCTCCTTCGCTTGGTCTCAGTCTTGATGGGGTCTCCTTCCCTATCCTATCTTCAGAAGCCAACTCTATCTCGACGGCTCCTTAAACTCATTGTTATCAATTGAGATGGTGATTGTTGCCCGTCACCAGATGGATTTAATTTCCATTTTTAAAGTCCTTTTGGTTAGTTGTTCATAATGATATTTGTGCTTTTGTCCAAGAGTTTTATCACAGAGCAAAACTCCCTAAAGGGGTGTGCTCATACTTTTTGACACTTATTCCTATGGTTTCGTCTTCGCAAAAGATTAATGATTTTCGGTCTATCTGGCTCTTAGGAAGTCTCTACAAGATTGTTGCTAACCTCCTGGCTCCGTGTCTTAGACAGGTCCTTCAAAACATTCTTTCTGGCTCTCAATCGACTTTTCTTAAGGCTTGACAAATCCTATATAGCGTTGTTATTGTCAACGAATCCGTGGATTACTCCTGGAAGTAAAAAAAAAATGTCTAATTCTAGAACTTGATAAAGGCATATGACTCTTTACAATGGAGCTTCTTAGATTACATGCTAGAGCGTTTTGCCTTCGTTCCTTTAGTTAATAAGTGGATTAGAGCATGTGTTTTTACCGGTTTTGTGTCTGTTCTGATTAATGGGAGTCCGTCCGATAAAGTGCTTATTCACAAAGAATTGAAGCAAAAAGATCCTTTGGCCCCCTTGCTTTTCTTAATCATGGTTGAAGGGTTAACATGTTTATTGAATAGTGTTGTATCTCGTTTTTTTAAAGGTTTTAAAGTTGGGAGGCAGCAAGCCGAATTATCTATGGTTCAATATGCTGATGATATTGTAATTCTTGGTGAAGCAACTTATGAAAATCTCTGTTGCCTCAAAGCTTTGTTTAGAAGTTTTGAGTTAACTTCGGGACTAAAGTTAAATTTCTCTCAAAGTCACATTTATGGTGTTAATACTAACAATACTTTTTTGGGATCTACTGCATCCTTTTTGTCATGCTGTGTGGGGTCCTTTCCTTTTCAATACCTAGATTTGCCTATTGGAGAAAAAATGTATCGGAAAAGCTCATAGAAACTAGTTGTTGATTCACTTAAAAAGAGACCGGCTACATAGAAAGGTGACATTTATCTCTTGAGAGTTTAGAGTGGTGCTATTAAATTCGGTCTTCACTATTCTACGTGTTTATTTTCTGTCCTGTTTTTAAAATGCCTAAAGGAGTTATTCATGAGATTAAAAGCATTCAATGTAGGTTTCTTTGGGTCGGAGATGAGGAAAACCGTAAGACGGCATGGGTCAATTTGAATATTGTTTGTCAATCTAAGCAAGAGGGTGGCTTAGGAGTGAAAAATATTGAATGGTTTGATGCTACCCTTCTATCGAAATGGAGTTGGCATTTTTTCAATGAACCGATAGTTTACCGGTAAGGTAATTAAATCTCAAGCTTCACTTGGTACTCCTTTGGAGTTGTTTAATCCTGCAAAGGGTGTATCATCATCTTGGTGGTGGATAGGTGTGTGTTCAAATTGCAATTTTAGAAAATTAAATTTGTTTTGTTATTGTATAGTTCGGTCTTCGGGTGATGGTAAAAATACCTGCTTTTGGGATGATATCCATGGGCTGGTTGCATTTCTTTAAAATTGATATTTCTGTGACTTTTTCTACTTCTATAAACAAGGAATGCTTGGTAGAAGATATGGGTGTTTAGACAAACGTTGTTCGGTCTTGAAATATACCCCGGCAAAGGTCTTCAAATATACCTATTCTTTATGATCTTCTCATTGTTGTTTTGTAAGTCCCAATTCGGAGTAATACAGCTGGTGTGTGGAAGTGGAATCAAGGTGGGGTGGTGGAGTTTACTACCAAAAATATTTACCAATGGAGAACGACACATTTTCTTCCTCAATCAATTTGGTCCCCGTCACTATCTTCAGTTTTTACGAAACTATGGGTGGTTACTTGTCCCTCCAAAGTGTTCCTTTTTTTTTCTAGACTATGTTTCTTGATATGTTCCCATCAAAGGTAAATCTTATAAATAGTGATATTCTTCCTACGGGGTGTTTCTTGTGTTTTTTGTTCTAATGCCAATGAAGATTCAAACCACCTGTTTCTTCTTTGCTATGTTGCTTCCAATATTTAGGCATTTGTCATCAATTGGCTTGGGGTGGACTTAGCCCTTCCAAACTCTTTGCAGAATAAGTTTATTACTTTAAGAGGCATTTTTAAAGGAAAAACTCTAAACGATATGGAGTGGATATTTGGCATGGGGTAGTCTGGTTCATTTGGCTTGCTCGAAATGTTATAATCTTTCGGGATGATGTTATTGACGTTGAAATTTGTGATCTAATTAAGATTAGCACTTGGAGTTAGGTTTCCTCAAATGCAAACTTTTTTTTTCTTCTTTTTACTCAATGATCCACAATGAATTCAGCTCCTAATGATTATGTTGTTCTCTACCATTCAATCCACAACAAAACTCTTCTTTTTTAACATTTTAACAACCATTACCAATTACATTTTAGTTCGGTTGCAATTTTTTACGCAAAGCATCATCAATATAATGTCACTTACAAATATCAGTGTTGTTCCAGACTATGTTCAAGTCTCACATTGGGTAGGAGTCAAGATAATAGACACCTTAGTCCTTATGAGTCTTTCTCCCGTTAGGCCCAAGAAGTCAAAGTGAAAACTAATATCTCAAGTATGATACTCAATGGTATTTAGATATAACTTCAAAAATATTAGTATACTTTTTTTTAGGTGAACCAAGGGTATCTCCCGGCGTAAAGATCACCGAAGTGGGCATTGTCTCTCCCAACAAAGTCTTTTCTATACGCGGATTCGAAACCCTGTCAAAATGCTTAAAAGACCCAACTATCTGCCAATTGTGTCAGACTTTGTTGGTAAATATTAGTATCATTACTAATACCATATCTGTTGTAATTTTACTTGCAGGTGTTTATTGCAAAATTTCAGTATGCTACAAGCTGCCAATTTTTTATTGCCACAATTCTTGCCATTGATTCTCATGATTATTTTTTGAATGAGCAACATATTAGTGTTGATACTATTCTTTTTTTTTTTTTTTGAAGAAAGTGTTGAGAGTATTAATCATCTATCTTTTGTCATTTTGAATATTGTAATTTGTATATGTAACAAGAAAATTAGTACTTAAAAACGTATGAATTTTCACATTCAACATTTATGAATTTACAACCCATTCGTATGCACGAGTATCGTATTAGTTAGTTTATGATTAAAATATGTTAAACAAAAAAAGGATTAAAATATGTCTTTAATTTGTCCTGACCATGTACCTTAGTTGGTGAGTGCATAGGACATGTGTGTTAAGTGTACGGAGTTCAATTTCCAATTGTACTACTTTTTTATAAAACAAAAAAGTATGTCTTTAATTCTATAAAATATTGCGATTTTTTTATTTAATCTCTCATTTTATTAAAATTTTGTATTAACTTTATACTAATTCTTGGAAAAAGTTTAGAAATTTCTGTTTGACTTGTACACTAACAAAAATAGGAGACTAAACTGGAATATTCAAACGTTCGTGAAGTTTTCACAAGAACCAAATCTAAATTTATTAAAAATAAAGAATAAAATTGAAAAATCATGATATCAAAAAAAAAAAAAGAAGGAAGAAAACAAACAATTTTTTACTACAAAACATAAATTTAAGCCTATAGTTAACATTTTCATGTTTGATAGTAATTTTTTATGAAATAGTTGTGGATGCAAATGACTTAAAGAGTTTTGATGATTCCAATCAAACAATTTCAAGCAAATGATTCAAGATAAATAACATGTTGTGCTAAGTCCAAGAAGGCTTCAATGGTTATGGATACAAGACTTAGGCTAAGCAAGTGTAAGGTTAGCAAGTTATCATTTGGTAGAGCAATTTTTTATTCTTGCTTTTACACTAATATTTATAGCCAACAATTGAAACTATAGCCACTTCCTAAAATGTTCCTTAAAATAAGATAAGTTGACATATGTTCACTGTTTTAATCATAACTAACAAAATAATTTGTATTTTAAGATGAAACTTGTTCTATATAAAACTAGACTCAATTTTCTTTTTAACAAGTATTTATTTAGCTTAATTGAGTAAGAAAAGAAAAAGATATGGTATTTCTAAGTCAGCCATTGAAAAAGTGAGGTTTTCATGTTTTCGAAAAATGACCTTTGTTCACGGTTTTAGTCATATCTTGAACTAAAAATATGATATTGATTTGAAACTTATTTTATATGGAAGTAGACATAATTATCTTTCTAATGAGTGGTCGTTTGTCAAAAATGGACGAGAAATAGGAAAGTTATGAATTTTTAAAGTTAGCAATGTTTAAAAATTTCGGTAAATGACCTTTGCTAACTATTTTGATCATAACTGTAAATTTACTCATCGTGTTGGAACACTACTTGTTTTATTTGAAAGTAGACACATAGAGCTTTAAAATGAATGGTCATATGCATAATTTGGATAAATAAACAAAGAGTTATGACCGTTTAAAGTTGGTGTCTGTTCACCAAACGCTGGCAACGTTTCACAAAAACGGTTGAAAAATGTTCCTAACTACTTATAACTTCCAAAACTCGATGAAAACACCAAAAAGACACACCCTTTGACCTTCCAATGGCTATATCTTCATCAAGGCTATAAATATGTGTGTCTAAGCATTCAGATAAAATCAAGCAAAGCCCTAAATCTCTTATTTTCTCACATTGATCGTATCATTTCCTACTTCTATTGCTTTTGCTTGAGTATTGCTCTATCTTAGTGATATCATACTGATCATATAACTTCAATTTGTATAATCTACTCTCTCTCCCTCATTGGAAGCACTAGGGTGAGGCATCCCTAGATGTATTGTGAGGCTTAAGCACTTGGGTGGGGTATCCCAAGGTGTGAGAAGCGCTCAATATTGTAAAGGTTACAAACACCTGTTAAAGCTTGGAAAGTTAATAAAGATTCGGTCAAGACTTGAAGAACTGAACGTAGGCCACAAGGAGGTTTAGTGGCTGAACCAGTATAAACTGTGTTGTTTGATCTCTCTATCCCTAACTCTTTATTTTCAGCATATTTTATATTTAGTATTGCATTGTTCTTCATCTTCTCTTCATCTCACTTCATATATCTAAATTCATAAATCTTGATATAAACGGTTTTTGTAAAGATTTATATAAAAATTTTATACGCTCAATTCACCCCCCTCTTGAGCATTGAGGCCCTTGTACAACAATAGTTACTTAGTTTTAAAAGATTCTCTCAATAGTTGATGCAAATGAAAATTTATTACTATAAAATAAGATATTTTTAAAAAAAAATGTAAAAATAAGAGTTAAGTACAAATACTTCCATGCCCCCAGAACCAAATAAGAAAAATTGCTTAAGGCCCTAGAAACGGTGTTTGGCAAACATGACAACGAACCACTGATGTTAGGTCCCATTAACAGTAAGATGTCTAGTAACGAAATAATGATCACATCGGTCCCCAACTTTACTTTATCAAAGTTCATTTAGGTCCTTGACTTTTATGAGAGTTTACTTAAGTCCCTGACTTTATCTAACGTTATTCACCTAGATCCTTAACGTTAACTACTGTTTTAACACCGTCAACAGAAATAACATAGGAACTGATTTGAATTTTTAATAATAAATATAAGAACTTATTTGAACTTTTGATACATAACACAGGGATTGATTTAAACTTTTATTAATAAACATAAGGATTAATTTGAACTTTTGATTTAAAGGACCGATTTGAACTTCTGTTAACGGTATTAAAACAGTGGTTAATGTTAGGGACCTAACTGAATAACGTTGCATAAAGTCAGGGACCTAAATGAACTCACGCAAAAGTTAGGGACCTATGTGAACTTTTCTAGTAAAGCTGAGACCTATGTGATGCTTTCCTCGTCTAGTAACAGATAGCACCTTTGATCATGTTACATCATCCAATCCAATCTCATGGCTTTCATTATTCAAGAAATACTTATAAGAATATATATAGGGTTTATCTGAACATGTAATATTGCATAGGTTAAGAAATTAAAAGTAAAAAGAAAAAAAAAATAACATTAATGTTATATCAAATACAATCACATTAAATTTTTGTTTTTTTCAATAACTTCTTTCTGCTTTTAATTTTTTAACCCGTGCAATATTGCATAGATTATATAAACCTATATATTATCATCTCAAGTTATGTAAGATTGTTGTTGAGATATAGCCTATAAATACTCTTATCAAACTATGTACATACAAGATGGGTCATCCTAAAAAGGGACCAATGGTGCTTACCCTAAAAATTGCAATTGAATTTAGAGTGTGTTTGAATTAGCTGTAAAAAAAAATTGATTGTCTAAAACATAATCAATTTTAGTTTGGGTATATTTGTTAAGAGAAGCTATTTTTAAGATAACTTTTAGACGTGAGAACTGATTTTTAAGCTTTATGAAACAATGTCCAGAGCCTCATGGGAGCATTTCCACTTTCCGATTCGACAACCATTCATTTCCTTCCACCATAAATCTAAACAACAATTCACAGAAAACATCAATAGATGAAAGCTACTTGGCTTGATGTTCATTCCCCAGCTTAATGTAACAACAAAGTTACAGCAATTATGTCAGACAATCAAATTTTTGGACATTTATCGAATTCTCCTTTTCATTCATCACAATAGAAAAGAAAGGGAAGAGCAAATCAATTCTAGTAGATCAAGAAAATAAGAAGCAATTTCACTCTGTATCTATAATACTCTATTGAAGTATAACCAAATCAAACACATCACCAGAGACAGAGAATTAAGATCGAATAGTATAACCAAGAATTTGTGCAGAACCATACTGTTGAAGGAAAACTATGAATTCCAGAAAATGCAGAGAGAGAAGGTATTAAAATTCATGAACAAGACTAGTATTTGTAACTTGTAAGTTTATATTTCAGGATCACAAATACAATCCTGATCAGATCAATGAATTAGTAACAAAGGGGTGCCTCTCACTGTCTCACATAACAACCTTGGAAAAAGAAGCTTACCTCAATCATTTACAATGATCTTGTCTTCTCTACAGATATTACTATCGGCTACGAAACTGGCGCAACGGCAATGCAGACGAGAATCGCGAACTATTTCTTTGAGCCAACTATTAACCAGAACTCACAATACTTACAACAACATATCTTTGATAATATCAAGGTTTAGAGTATCGCGAACAATAAGGAATAGCCCCAGAAGAATGACAAGCATAATTCCCGAGGACATGATCCGTTGCTCCACTTCGAGAGGTAGCTTTCGCCCGCCCCTAGCAGCCTCGATGAGTATCAATGCCAAAGAACCCCCATCCAAAGCTGGTAAAGGAAGAAGGTTTATAACCGCAAGGTTAATATTCAGTATCGCAGCAAACTGGTAGAGACCATCAATATTCGACCGCGCAACTTCCGCACCAACAGCAATAATGGCTACAGGACCTGAAACCTTACTAGCTGATTGTGAGAAGTTCAAAAATGTCTGCTTCAACCCATCCAAAACATTATATGATAGACCCCAAAATTCTCTTCTAGTAAAGTTCAAAGCTTCTAACAGATTTCTTGGTCTAACCTTAACTATCTTCACATTTGGTGAAAGCTGAACTCCAATTTTACCAGTTCCATCAAAATTCTCATCAGGGGTGACGCCTATGTCGAAATTCTCTGCCCCCCTCTTAACCTTAAGCAAAACATATCTCTTAGGGTTCCTCTTAATGACATCAACAACTTCAGAAACAGAATTAGGACCTGGTTTAGGAAACTCACTTCCATTAACTTCAAGAATAACATCACCAGCAAGCAATCCATCTCTTGAAGCAGCTGAAAAGGGTCTAACCTCAGGAACAATCACACCAGGAAAAACCTCTTGCTCAGGCAAACCAACAGAAAGAACTTGAACAAAGATAATAACCAATGCAAAGATTATATTAGCAATAACACCAGCTGAAACCACAATCAACCTATCCAATATTGGTCTATTCTTAAGCAAATTTTCATCATCAACAGGAATATCACTCTCTGGGTCATTATCAGGAAACCCCACAAACCCACCAAGAGGAAAAGCTCTAATTGAATATTCTACATTTTTTGCATTGAACTTAGCTAAAATCGGACCAAACCCAACAGCGAATTTACTCACATGGATTCCCTGGAGAGAAGCAGCAAGAAAGTGACCACTCTCATGAACAACAATTATGGCGGTTAATACAGCAGCAGCCTCAAGAACAGATTGGGGACCCTCGAAGTTCCCGTAATCGAATCCGGGAAAAGCCATGGTTCTAAAATCCAACCTGTTTCCATTTGTGCACTTGTTGTTTTCATGCAGAAACTGCTTCTTGCAAGTGAAGTTCGTGCTCGGGGAAGAAAATGAAGGGGAAAGGAGCGGTTTTGGGAAGTGGGTTTTGAACTTGAACGAAGATTCTGTAATGGGTAACTTCGAATTGGCGAATCTGATGATGGAAGTAGAATGTGAAGGAGGAGAGGGAGAGAGGTTAACGACCATGGCTTCTGAGGAATTTGAAGGGAGTAATAATAAGGAGAAAAAGCTTGGTGTTGGTGTAAAGAAGCATAGAAAGTGGGTTTGGATAATTCATAATTATTATTTTCCATTTTTCTTGTTTTGGACCTGTGGAGGAGAAGTGAGGGACATGTCTTCCTCTTATTTTTCACAAGTTGTTATGTTTACTTTTGTTGTCACACACGTATTCTCAGTATACACAAGTTTTAATCTTTTTTTTAAAAAAATTATCTATCGCTCAAATTATGAGAATTTACAAACTATAGATTTTAAGAATACGAACAGATTGGTTGCTCAGGTTTTCATCTATAGTTCACAAATTATTAAAATCTATAGTTTATAAATTGAACTGGCGGAACCTGTGAACTACGTATTCTTAGAATCTAAAAAAACAAAAGATGCTAACCACGGGTGTGATTAGGGGCGGTTTTAGACCCAAGCAAGGTGCTTAACCGCACAAGGTCCCAAAAAATATGGGGCCTCAGTATTTTATAGGCCTCAAATATTAAATGATTTAATTTATAATCAGTATTATAAAATAGAGTAAATTGTAAGAGGTTTTGACTTGCATTTTAAAGTTTTATTTTTCTCTTTTTTCTGGCGAATTTTAAGTGATTTGTTAGAATACTTTCTAATATTTCAATTGATTTTAGAATATAACTTAACCAGAAATTTATAAATAGAAAGTCTCATTTTTTTAAAAATATTGAAATAATAAAGAGGGCTCCCAAAACCTTTGCTCCGCTCCAGAGTGTGATAGAAGGGTTTAGATTTTCCGAGAATAAGGTTTTTTGTTCATTCGAATTATAGGTTAAGACGTGTGATAGCAAAAATAACTATTGTCGATGTTATGTTGTGTAACATTCGATAATCTTTTGTCCTCTTAACCCAAAGTGCCTCTTCTTCTTTTTTTTGTCTTTCCAATGCCTTTTTCTTATTCAAAGTATTTTTTTAGAATACTTTTTAATATTTCAATTGATTTTAGAATGTAACTTAACCAGAAATTTATAAATAGAGGGTCCTGTTTTTTTTAAAAAAAGTTAGAATAATAAACAGGGCTCCCAAAATCTTTACTCCGTCTCTGACTGAGTGTGATAGATGGGTTCAGATTTTCCGAGAATAAGATTTTTTGTTCATTCAAATTTTAAGTTAAGACGCGCGATAGCAAAAATAGCTATTGTCAATGTTATATTGCGTAACATTCTGATAATCTATTGTTCTCTTAACCCAAAGTGCCTCTTCTTCTTTTTTTTTGTCTTTCCCTTTTTTTTCCAATGCCTTTTTCTTATTCAAAGTATTTTTTCTTTTATGTATTTTATCTAATTCACACCACTGTCAGTCCAAAAAAGAACTTATTCACACCACTGGGCTACAAAGGATCCAACTCATACTCATAGAACCCGAAATGTTACGGAGAATGGGCCTATCTCCAGGAATTCTGTTGTTTTTTCTAGGGAAAAAAACATGAATTTAATCCTTGAAATTATGAAAAATATCTTTTAGTGCGTCAAATTATTTTTTGTCACTCAAATTAGTTTCTAAAATTATAATCTGTCATTCAAGTTACTCATTGATGTAAAATCCGTTAAATCTTCTCGACAACGCACATTTCTGCATTAATTTCAATGTTTTAAAAATTGGACCCGTCAAAACACTTAGATAGCATTGATTGGATATGTTTAAACAGAATAAAACAGAATACTGTGTACTGTTTTCTCTTTGGTACATCAATTAAGAAAAACGGAACAGGACATATTAGTTCTACTGAAAAAGGTGGAACAGAAGAGAACATAATAAAATACCGACAAAAGAATTATCATTATTTTCATAGAGTTATTTTTTATTAACAAAATAATATATATTTAAATTTTTTAAGCTTATATTATTTTTTTTCAACTAAAAAATATTTTAAAAAGATTTATATAATAAAAATATATTTAACATAATTTATATTTAATAATTAATTTTAAAAACATATTTAATAATTATATTTATTGAGAGAAGTTTATATTTGATAATTTATTTTTTTCATAAAATATTAATACAAAAATTAATATATTTTAAAATTATAATTTAGTTATACTCATAATTTTTTAAAAAATAAATTTAAAAGATATACTATTTTATTTTTCTTTTAATTTTATAATTTCTATCAAGTAAAGTAGAATTTTATATGTTTTACAATAAAATATTTTCTACATTTTAATCAACACTCAATACAAAATAATAAATATGGTTTTGTTTTGTTCCATAGTCACCAAAAATAGTACACAGTTCCGTTCTGTTCCGTTCCGTTTTGTTCCATTCCATTCTGTTCTGTACTGTTACCAAACACTACTTTATTTATAATTAAATGGTCACACTGTGGTTTGACTGTAATCAAACTGATAATATAAAAACTTTTATTTTTTATTTTATAAAATTTATTAAATTTTAAATTAGCATATTATTTTAGTAATATATGTTTTATAATTAAAAAAATATGGCAAAATATTCAAATTTACTTATAATACAACATTAATTAACAATTTAATAAAAGTAATATGATATATTATAAAATTAATCTATAATATAAAAAATGCTTAATTGTACTTTTGTTCTCCAACATTGCATTTTATGTGAATTTATTCCCCCCAACTTTCAAATGAGTAATTTAGGTCCCTCAAATTTGCAAAAGGGACATTTTTAGTCCTTCCGTAAGTTTTTGATAAATTAGAGACGATTTTTTTATCTAAATTAACTATTAAATTTATTTAAATTAGCAACTATTTTCATCTAAATTAGCGATTCATGGACTAAAATTGTCCTTTTTGCAATTTTGGAGATAAAATTTGCACAAAATATAAAGTTAGGAGACCAAAAATGCAACTAAGCCTATAAAAAATATAGCTTAAATCATCTGAATTATTTATGAACATATAATTAAATGAGATTTTAGGGAAAAAACAAGATAGGAACATGATTGTTATATATTTTTTTTATCGACCAAACACACACACCTCCACACTATACTACTCTTAAATATACCTCACCGGAGATCGAACCCTTCCTCTCAAGCTCCAAGAACTTCTCCTTATACCACTTGAACTATAAGCTATTGAATTATTGTTATACATTAAGATATTAAAATTGTGCTTGTGTATAACATACATAGAAGTTGGTTTAGTGGCAAGCAAGGCAAGGTTTTAGTTTTTGTTCCCTAATTCAAATCTTTAGGGGTGTTCAAAACTGAACCAGACCGTCCCAAATCGGACCGAAAAACTAATTATCGAAATAACCAAAAATCGAAAAAACCGAAAAAATGAAAAAATTGAATTTTTTCATTGGTTCGGTTCGATTTTCGGTTCTACTAAAAAAATTGAACCAAACCAAACCAAACTGAATATATTATTATATTTATATAATATTAATATTGAAATTACTTAATAATCCTTAACCGTAAGTGAAAGAACCCTAATTTTTTATTTGTTTGGGATTTAGAGAAATGATTGTCAAAGAATTAATTAATTAGATGTTGCTATTTTAATTTTAACGCTTTGTTTGAATGATTTAGCTATTTGCCTATGTTAATTATTAGTGATGGCATTAGTTATTTAGTTGTAATTATAATTTGTAAAAAAAATATTAAAACCAAAAGCTGAACCAATCCAAACCGAATTTAATCAAATTGGTTTGGTTCGAATTGCCTCATGGAAACCAACCGAACCAAACCAAACCGAACAAGAGTAAATTGATTGGTTCGGATAGTGACCCCCCAAAACCAAACCAAACCGGACAGTGAACACCCCTACAAATCCTAGTAGCTTCATTTTTCATCAATTAAAAATTAACTGATTCGTAACAATGGTTTTGGGTCAGTGCCGACTTTGGCGATTTTTTGTTTAAAATCCCAGTTCGTGATTAGGTCGGTTCTATGTGCTGACTCAACAAGTTATGGGTCTAGTTCCCGGTTGAACCGATCAAACTGGCCGATTCGGTTTGGTTTTTAGAATAATGATCAATTTTGTCCTTGAAATTACGTTCATCCCATCAATTTAGTCCCAGAAATTACCATATGTCAATCAAATGGACTCCGACTCTTCTTTCTATGCTAATTGTAACATCTCTTAAATTGTTAGTACTAATAATTATAACTACCCAAACTATTGTAGATGCTTAGTTTAATTTCTAAATTCCAACAATTAAGGGGTAATCAGGGACGGATCCAGGAATATTGTAAGGGAGGGGCCGATGGAAAATAAATTTCAACAATTCATCAAAATGAATTAATTGTTAACGATTTTCCCATAACCACTTAAGAGATTAAAATCATGTAACCGTGAAAATAAACGAAGAGAAATAATTTTAGTATAACAAAGTCTTAAAAAGTTAGGGTTTATTGAAAAAAAAAGGAATAAAAAAGATCAAAAAGTCTTACAAAATAACAATGCAATGAAGGCTAAATAGCTAATAGCATAACAGTTGAGACTTGAAAAAGAAAGCCTTCATATAGCCATTGCGATCCCATGTTGTTGGATTCTCTAGTAAGAATTGTAGAAAAGTTTGAGAAGAAAAAAATAAAAGGGATTAAAAACGAAGATGATAGAAGTTATTACTAATACCATTGATGTTACCAAAATAGACAAATTTTTGGATGATTCAATTTTGATTTATGCTTATACGATAGTTTTTAACTTCTTTTTTTCTCCCAAAGTGTGACTTCTCCATTTTTATTAATTAATTAATTACCAAAATTGACAGTACCGAAAAAATCTTTTAAAATTCTATAAATAAAAAATAATCAAGCAAAAAATGCTACATGAAGTCTTTAAAACGGAGAAAATCTTTTAAAAAAGAAAAATAATAAGAAAAAATAAACCACGGAAAACTTAAAACGAAAATAAACAATGAATAAAAAAACAAAACAGGGATTCAAACTAGGAATCCCGCAGTTTCAATCTGGGAGTGTTATCCATTGGGCCAACGACAAGTTTGTGTGTCTATTGCGCAACATGTATACTAGTAGCTTTTTGACGGAAGAGAGGGGGGTCATAGCCCCCCTGCCCCCTCTTCGGTCCATCCTTGGGGGTAATGAAAGGGGACTAAAGGTAAGAGAAATGACTAACTTGTAATTTTGGAGAATTGCTAATTAGTCCCTTCTCATTAAGTGGAAGAAAACAAGTCACAACTAATCCTCTTCTTCATATGCACCCTCTCACACACTCTCTCTCTAAAACTTCCATTTCTCCTCCTTCTCTCTAAGAAGAACCCATTCAAACTCTACTCCCATGGCTTACATGTGTCAAATATAGCTTCCTAGGCCTAATTCTACACCAGTTCAAGCCTTGGATAAGTCTAATTTCCCTAATCCCATCTCCATTCATGGTTTCTCCTCTCATTCTCTCATCACTTGTTCATTTGGGGTTGTTGAATGGTGTCTAGGGACACAACCATCTAAAGACCAAGCAAAGGAGAAAGGTAAAGAGGTTGTTGACTTGGGAGCTAAACCCTAGTGGTTGGCGAATCAAGCTTGAAGGCAAGAACAAGATTCTTGAGGTAACCCTAAATAACTCAAAAATTCCCAAATAGGAAAACTAGGTAGTGAAAGGTTGTGTAATGCTAAGTTTTGGACCCTTATTTGTTGAATTGGGTGTTGAAATAATATGAACTGCTATTGCACACTTGGAATGTGAATTTGATGTTATTACCCTTTGAATGTAAACTTGGTGTGTGGTAATCTTGATTGCATATGTTTAATTTGTGGATAGAAGGTGGTTTCCCTGTTTGGAAGTGATTTTGGATCAATTTTGGAAGTTGGGTGTGTAAGGTGTCGCTCTTAGTGTGAAGACCATAAATTTTTTATATGGGCTCTCAAGCGCCAGAGCCTGTATCCTAGCAGAATTTACACGTAGCTCGAAGCCCCAGCGCTAGTGCCCTGATGTTGTTTGATCTATTTTAGCTTTCAAATTACATTGTAAACCTAATTGGCATATACGTAGGGTTGGAATGGGTATAAATGGGTCCATATGACTTAGAAAACATGCACTAGGGCCACAGAAATATTCATGAAATGTGTTATGTGTTACGGGTTGCATCAATTGTAGCATGGTGGAGGCTAGGTGGGCCAAGTCACTGTCGAATCATGGCGCTTGGGCTGCTACGCTCTTAAGTAGAAAGAGTTGCACCCTGACTATCAGCTATAGCTTTTGGCCTAGTGGTAAGCGCTCGATCCAACAATTGGTATCAGAGCCAAGGTCATGAGTTCGATACCCAACGGGACAATTGTTGAGGGGGAGATTGTTGCGGGTTGCATCAATTGTCCCGTGGCGGAGGCTAGATGGGTCAAGTCACTGTCGAATCATGGCGCTTGAGCTGCTACGCTCTTAAGTAGAAAAAGTTGTGCCCTGACTATCAGCTATAGCTTTTGGCCTAGTGG
Organism: Cyamopsis tetragonoloba; assembly: GCA_037177725.1. Lineage (NCBI taxonomy): Eukaryota > Viridiplantae > Streptophyta > Magnoliopsida > Fabales > Fabaceae > Cyamopsis > Cyamopsis tetragonoloba. The sequence goes on from CM074122.1 coordinate 21,482,054, forward strand.
TAAGCGCTCGATCCAACATTATGATATGCATGATGAATGGCCTTGCCATAGTCCGAAGTAGAATTTGATTGAATTGCTCTAGTATATGTACTGTTTGACCGATGAATAATCTGGGTTGATATTGCATTGAATTGCGCATTCTTCATGATTAAAAAGACTACATATTACACCTTCGAGTGTAAGACAGGGCAGGTTGAGGTTTCAAGGAGGATGCTTCCTTGGACATTGAAGATCTACAAAGAGGGTATGGACTGCCAGCACAAAAAAGGATAAAAAGGAACATGATAATGCATATGTTTGTTTAAGTTATGAAATTGTGATTGGTTGACTGTTGATGAAATTGATGTGTTTACTGATTATGCCTATGTTAGCCTTACGGGGAATGGTTTTGCAACTTGTTGTTTGCTACACTGTAAAAATATTTTCTAAAACCAGGGGTTACTAAGATATATGTGAATACATATATCTCACGGTTATAGTATTGCAAGTAATCCCAAGGCGAAAGATGATGGAGCAAAGGAATGAAGAATTATTTTTAGATATTTTGTCCCGAGTTTTGTAAAGCTTCAATTGTAACTCAAGTTATTATGATTAAGCTCCTTCCTTTGGTTTTCATTTAGACTTGTATTTTGGACACTAGCCATATAGTCATATGTATAACTCTCACTAGTATAGTTTTGTACTTATATTTGATGGTTCCGAACATGATAGTTTCATGAATTTACTTATAATGCCGCTTAATTATGAGAATGGCATGTGTGCTTCATGTTATAGATCAATGTCATTTTATTAGGATGATACACTAATAATTTTGGAGGAGAATAATTTTTGTTATATATATTGAAGTATCTTAAGTATATCTAATTATTTATCTTCAACAATTTATAAAAGCATGAGATGATTAGAGTATAAGACTCGTTAAGGCATGAGAAATAATATCAAAACTATCAATTCAATGATTAGCTATAGCATAAGGATAATGCCAAATTTTAACTTTGATCTTTTTCTCACATGTTGATGCAATAGATATTGGATACTAAAACCAAAATGTGAGCTAAGGACCTATTTAATTGGTTGATGATAATTTTGGTAGTTAAATTGATTAGATGGATGTAATTTCATAGAATTAATTGTACAAATTGTGCGCCGTTAGGCTGATTTAACGGATGTTAACGCCAGAGAAAAATTTGAGTAATAGGAGACAATTTAGAGGACTGAAAATATTTTTTAAATGATTTCATTGACAAATTAAATTGATGGATTGGCATATTTTTATGGATTAAATAATTAAAAAAATAAAGCTTAAGAGAAAAATTTAAGACTTATAATATAATCCCTTCCGAGGGAAGATGCTAGTCAAAATTTTATGGGAAATCAAATTAAATATGAGTGTTAAAATTAAAATATATTTTTAAACTCAATATATAACAAACCTAATAAAGCACCACAAGATTTACAATAATTATAAATAATATAAAATGTAAATTAAGGCATCAAAAGTGAAAATTTATCATGATCATTTATCCTTTGTTTGGTTCTATAGATTTTTTGAAGACAGAAAGAGGGGGAGAAGAAAATGAGTAACAAGTGTACTTTTCTTTTGTTTGGTTAGGAGAGAAAAGTGAAGAGAAAGTTCAAAATTTAGTGGGGTTCATAGTAAAAAACTTTCTCTCCATTTTGGAGAGAAAGTTAATGTTGAGAGAAACTTGTTATTATTTTTGAAATGCATACTTATTTTTTTTTTTATCTTTCTCTTTCTTTTCTCTCAAACCAAACACACTTATTTTCTCTTTTTTTTTTTTCCTTTTCTCTTTTCTCAACTTTCTTTTCTTTTGTTCTCTTCATTTACCAACAAAGGGTTAGGAAAAGTTAAGCTTGATAGTGTTTTATGAAGTCATATTGAATGACGAATGATTCTGTGCTAAAACAATTAAAAATGTTTTTTTTCATTATAAATAATCACTAATAAATTATTTATAAGAATTCATTATCCATTTTATTTTTAAAGTCTTGCCTAGACAATTTTCGTTGTTGAAAAGGCTCTCTCGATTGTTGCAGAGGCTAAAAGCATCAGAATAAGACAAATAATCTATGTTTTATATTTTTTTTACTACTTTTAGTTTCATTCAATTTAAAGGCACTTGTCATCCCTTTAAAATTTTTACAGTGAATTATATCAAACATATATATAATGTATTAACTATAATGTCAAATTAAGAAGCAGTAGAGCTACTTACATTAACCCCAAAATGTTGACTTTTCAAAATGTTCACTTTAAGGCAGATATTAGGCCAAAATATAAAAGGATAGTTTTAATTGACCATAAATTGTCATAGTCAGCTTCACCAAGAAAATAGTGTCATCCACTTACGGCAAACCGAAAGGTGCACTTGTTGCCTACCCACATTAAAGCCTTTAAAAAATTCAAAGTTCATTGTAGTTTTTACCAAGCCGGTAAGTCCTTCTGCCACAATCAAAAAGAGCAAATGGGCAAGAGAACCCCCTGCTTAAGGCCATGATGAATAAAAACTTCCTCAAAAGGAACGTGAGTGAAGGTGGGAGTAAAATACTAGAGAAACTTTAACGAGGCGCTTGCCTGGAAATGGGTTTGGAGGTGGAAAACTGAAAATAATTCTTTAGGGTAGATTGTTAAATTAATCTTGAAACATCTGTGTTTCTCAACCCAAAGGCAAAGATTACCGCGGCTCTTGTGGCATCCTAGACAAAAGAAATTAAAGTTTTGAAAAAAAATGAAAATCTTCTAAATTTGCTTCAACAAAAAACGAAATTATCTCTTCCAATTTCTAAGTTCTAGCATCTTCATATGAGTACTATCATAATGAAGATGATTGTTTCGAAATTTGTTTAGAAGACAATTGAACAAGATTGATTGTTTCTGTCAATTCACCTGAACGGTAGCTTATTTTCAGTTATGTATGCTGCCGAAGCGATAGCTTCCAATTTGTAACATGTACTCTAGTATATGATTTTGTCATGTAATCAACATTGTGCAAACAACATTTTTTTTAGATCTCTTTAAATAAGAGGTCTCGTCCCATCCATGTTGTGAGGTACCGATTCAAATTTAATCATTCAAAGAGAGATTTTAGAGTGAAAAACTCTGAAATTTTCTTCCTTTATTTTCTTTTTTCCTTCTCCATCCAGCCAACATCATTGAGAGTATTTACAATTGGCTTTCTTTTGATTCTTTTTCCTTTTATTAACTTTAAAATTTTATGATATTGGTCTTGTTTCAGATTTAATTTCTGCACTTTAATTCTTACTTCTTATACTTCACTCTCACCTTCATTAGACAGCAACTTTCCTGGAAATCTCTGGTATACATATAAAATTTATAAATAAATGGCAGATTTCATGAAAAAAAATCAATAAAAAATTATGAACAGCATAAGAATTGATGTGATATTAAATATGTTAGTAAAAGAATAGCAAATATAGTTAGAAAAAGATCAGAATTCACAAGACCTGCCTGACCCGCCGCTAGCAATGTAAAGAATGGGGACACAGGAGGATTCGAATTTAATATTCTCAAATCATGTCCTCAATCATGTCTCACGAATAGAGTTTCTTCACGTCATTAAAAATATTTCGTTTAATTTTAATGTTTAATTTTCTAATAAATTTTTTTAACGACACGACGATATTCTATTCGTAGCACGTGATTTGAGAAGACTAAATTTAAATCGTGGTATATATATACAATTAAGAAGCTAAGTTAATGCAAACATGAGAATGGCAATGGAGGTAATAAGTGGGCCCCACTTCAGTTTGCACTTTCTCAATAGCCCTCAACCATGAAGGATTCCCTACCTTCTTGAATTTAATACCAATCCCTAACATCATTCATTCATTCATTCTCATTATTCTTTATTTTCACCTTTGCTTTAAATTAAATCTCATAATAATAATAATAATAATAATGAGTATGTACTACTAGTATAGTATCCCTCAATAGTGATACAAACCCCACCCCCTCAACGCCAGTTCAGAGAATTTAATTTATATATAGTTCTTTGTGCATCATGTATTTATTACTATTTTTTTTTTTAAAAAAAATGTAGTATGCATTTATTAATTACTGATCATATAACTGGCATGGATATCTTCTCCAGTATGACACAAACTGTAGTACTTGTGGTATCTTCCCCTCAATCCTTAATGGTGGATTATTGTTACTTAAATAGTCGATTATGATTAATTAATCAGTTATTTATAATCACATAGTTCAATTTGAAAAAAATTACGTGCAACTTATAAAAATAACATATGAGTTTTTATAAATTATTTTTAACTTATTTTCATAAACTTCCGAAAATAATTTATTCTGATCGATAAGTTATTTTCAACTTATTCATCAAATAAATTTCGTAATTTCTTTTTTATAAATAAGCTATTTTTTTAAAAGGATTTAATATTTAATTGAATGATCTGAAGAGACACTAAAACAAAAGGATATTGTTTCCTAACTAGCTAGGGATACAAGTATATATATACATGTCATATATATGGTTTGAGTTATGCTAAATCCTCTTAAAAATCTTCTTATTATTATATAAAGTATGAAATTAAGTAGACTTTTAATCTTGAAACTATAAAAAATATTGAAAATATTCTTTAACGATTAAGTAATAGAACTTATAAGAACACAAAATAGAAGAATTAGAAATTACTCGTATGATTCTGAATAACATTAATTAGCATAAAAGTAATTAAAGACCCGCCAGTGGTTGGTAGTGATTCATACCCATTATCTTACTTTCATTAATTTAGCCAACCACTGTTAATCACTAAAATTGTTTATTCAATCGTTAAATAATTAACAACTTGATTAATAAGAAAATTATATATCAAAATAATTAGTAATATGATATTAGTAGCTAACTAAATCAATCTTTTCAGTAGTGATCATAATATATAAAAGTTTAGTGACCGAATAAATAGGTTTATCCAAATAGTTGCTAAACAAAACTCTTCTTTTATTTGTTTTTGTTATTGAAGGTTTTTGTGAACATACAGAAACATTAATTATGGTGTCTTCTATCATACATATAAGTAAAATTCTCTTGTTTGTGTCTTTAACCATTTTATTAAAAAAATTAATTGAATCTTGAAAATGAAAAATAATAATATTTATGAAATAAAATTTTAAAGCTAAAGTTAAACTACGAAACAAAAGGATTGGAAGGAGTATTTCCTTTGAAGTGAGCAATATTATGAATTAAATCAAACTAAAAATAGACATGTTCTTATTTATTTAAACTTGAATAATTATAAATCTTCCTATAGCTTTTTTCTACAACTCCTTCTATATACTAAATTGAGAAACAATTAATTATTTATTATGTTTTTAAGATATTAAATACACTTACATTTTCATTTAATTACTTTTTTATGAAGTATTAAGAGAATTAGGATACATTACAACATAATTGACCTTTATACTACATTTACAAAAGAAAAAAAAAATACAAATACAAAAAGATAATATTTTTTAATAATTATTTGACAACATTCTAGCAATATGTTTTTTTATACAGCATTTTGGTAAAAATACTACAAATACAAAAGACAATATTACTATTTACTAAAAATTTAAAAATCAATTATGTTACTGACAGCCTTGTGGAACAGGCTAAGCGTTGAGTTTTGGCTCTGATACCATGTTAAAATTCCATTACAAAACCAATTAGCGATATGAGAAGTAACCGATCAACAGGTATTTAAACTGCACCATAAAATGTGAGACTTGCGATATGAAACTTATTTCCAACTATCTAAACTTACATTAGTATCATTAAAAATTTCCAATCAATGAATGGTAGAGATATATGAAAAAGGGGTGGACCTCTATATAATTCCTCTCCTACTTCTCATTAATTTTCCAGCTATATTATTATTTATAGAAGACTTTCTATTTTATGTGTTACAGATAATGCAATAAAATAATATAATGGTTAGTGCAAGCTCGGATGGCCAACCTGATGATATATATATATACTCCAATTTTACCTACTCTTGCTGACGCCATTATATATGCATTATATTATATATATATTTATGAATTTTTCATCAAACATATATTTATAATATAATTTTTAAACGTAATATAACCAGCAATATGCATATATAGAGGAAAATGAAATTTTGAATATTTCTGGCGGTTGATATAGATTATGGTTCCCAGGATTCTAGAAATAAAAGGACAAAAGATACCAACCATATCTAGGTGAAGAAGAAAATTAAAGTTGGTAGCAAGCAAGCAACCACTATAGATTTTTTTTTTTTTTTTATGAAAATGCAATAATATATATATAAAATTCTACCTAACATAGCCATAGTGTTTTTCATTCTAATACTTATCAATACAGTATGGGTTTGATTTCACGTTCATATGAGATAAATATTGACATCATATGAGAAAAATATTGACGAACTGCTATTTATCACGAAGAATTTGATCATTAATTTTCACAAAATTAACTATAACCATTAGATAACTGCATATTCATATATGAAACCGTCGCTATAATTACTTATTTAATTAACACACAACATAATTTGTATGGCAATTCGTGTGATGCATTTCATACCTTATTTAGCGCATCTAAAAATAACTTTTATGTTTTGAATTATTCATGTACACTTTATATTTATGATGATTTGATTTGTTTCTAATTAAACACACTCATTGTCATTAATTGCACTTATTTTGCCTTCTGTATGTATAATTCATTCATCATCATATCATACCCTAATTCCAAAATTTCCATTTTTTCCAAGAGAAAGGGACTAATTCGATCACCTATGGGTAGAGATAAAAATTAAAAGCTTAATTTTGTTTTCAGCACAAAATAAATAAAATTCATTTCCTTGATTGTGAGGATAGACAAAGACAGGTGAGAAGAAAAGGTTATTCTACACATAAGAAACAGAAAAAGGCCCAAGAAGAAATTGAATTAAGCATATATAGAATTATATGTATACAGGAAAAAATAATTAATAAAAAAATTAAAATCAAATATGAACATTGAAGAAATAATTAATTAATTAATTTACACATACCGTGATAGATTTGAAAATTGAGATCGAGGTGAGAAGAAAAAAAGAAGTGCAAGATCATGAGATATTGACGCGGCTCAATTCAAATACATGGCTGGTATTCTTGATAACCACCGTGTCTTCAAATTGAGGCGCGCCAATACCTTACTTTCTGCTTTCAACTTAGCACTTATTTCCTATCACCACCACCTCAACCCTAAAGCTTGATCCTTTTTTTCTCTTTTGAGTCCTTTCCATATTGATTGTGCATTTTTGCTTCACTACTCTTTCCCTTTCTTATTGTTGAGAGAAAGCAAATTAAAGAGCATCATAAGAATAAGAAGAATTATTTGATTATATAAGAAGGAATTGAAGAAGAATATTTGAAAGAGAGAAAAAAGAGAAAATGTTGCCATGGAGAAGAGAAAGAAAGGAAGATAAAATCACCAAAACTGACTAGTTTGTGTTTATGTACGTATGCACTATTTGACTAACTATTTTAATTTCCATCTTCCACGAAGCCCACCACACGTAGGGACCCCTATTTATTAATTAATTTCTTTGCATTTATTGTTTTTTCCTAAAAGCATTTTTCAGTGGTTCAGTTTGGTGAATCTTAAAAAATCATCCAAGTTTTGAGATTTTAACAAACGGACAGCTATTAAAAAAATACTAACTTCATATTTGAAATTCAAAATAAGAAAAAGTCAAATTACTCTTTGGATTTTTTTAGTTTTTATTTGACTTTCCAATTACAAGGTCATTACTCTTTGCAGAAAAGTTAAATAAGTTTTTATTCCTTTTAATAACAGCTGTTAAGATATTATATTCTTATAATTAACTCTCTCTCTCTTTTTTGTATATTTAATAATTAAATATTTAGTAAATGAGAAATTTCATTTAAAAATTAAATAATAATAACATAATTGATTGAATAAGTCTTTATATATACTTCTACATACTGGATTTTCAAGTAGTCCATATATATTTAATATATAATTTAAACCCAATATGTTGGTGTGCTGACTAGGGAGTAAAGCTATTTAAGTAATATTTTTCTGGTTCAAACTCATATATATGAATATGCACTTTTGTCAATAAAAAAAAAACATAGTATATCTAAGGACTATTAACAACAGTGGAGGTCTTTCAGAAAACAATAATGAATATTTTTTATTAATTAAATACTTTTGAATTATGATATTTTTTATCAGTTATAAATAAAATAATAAAAAATTTGAAATTATGATATTTTTAAGGAAAATAATAAAATTATAAACACCATATTTTAATCTTAAAAATTGCCACAACACATCATTAAAAATTATAGTTCTGGTCTTGTCTAAGTGATCTTAATTATGTTAAAGGAAGGTGTCAGTTATAAAAAGTGTGTCACATTTTTTAAAAGGATTTTGCTAAAATAGAAATTGGTTATTAAAAAGTATAGCATTTTATGTTACAAACACATTTTTATTAATGATGACTTTTATTATATTAATTTTTATTTATGAGTTGCTTATTAGGACAATGATTAACAAAATATATATATATATATATATATATATATATATATATATATAAACAATTTTTGATTTGGTGAATAGTAACTTAAATCAACATTAATTTATTTATGTGATCAAGGTTTGTCAAAATGGTTCGACATACAGTTCAAAACATGCTCAACTTTATAGAAACGGAAAATTGTCAATTTTCAATAATGGTATATAAGTCAGTTGATAAACTCATCCAAACAACAGTAAAGTGATTCGCAACACAAATGAGCTTGACCCAAAATAGCAACCAAGCAAGATACCTTTGATTTGGTTTAGGGTTTAAGGCCTCTGGAGTCATTAAATCCTTTGTTAATAGGCATCTTTTTCAAGGAGATCCCTTAGTGTCTAGGATTTTCAGTGAGTTGTTGCTTTGACAATATATAACCTTTAGGTAGGTCGAAAGCTTGTAGCTCAAGTGACATAAGGAAAAGTTCTTTAGCTAAAGGAGAGAGGTTCGATGTACCGGTGGATAGAATTAAGAATAGATTTAAGAGTAGTGTAATATGGGGATGCGTGTGTTCGACCAATATAAAAAACTTTTAGGTAGTTTTGATTGGTCCACTATTGTAGGGGTGTGATTCTTGATCAGCTCTCAAGCCACCTGTACTCACTCACTCGCTGAACCCTTAGCTTAGGGCATAATTAGTGCCTTGTCGGGTAATTTGGAGGTGTTTCTCTTCTAAGGCTCTTAGCTATTGCATCTAACAACAAGTTAGTCTAGTGATTGGAGAGTGAAACTTTCGGTAACAGTCTGCAGGTTTGAACTTATATGGACACACTTTAACTCTCAGCTATTTTTTCAATAAAAAAATGTTTGGTAAGAAGATAATTAAGAGAAAATGTGATTTATGACTAATATTTAATTTATTATAATAATAATTAAGGTGAAGTGAACCGAAAATCAACTTTTGCAAACTACTGGTACACCTACAAAGCGGCAAAATATTAGGTGGTGGTTGAAACAGAGTTAGATGTGCATACTGCATATAAACCCTCGGGGCCTGGTACATATAGTACTATAATTTTATTTTATTTTATTTTAATTTTTCATAATTTTTTAAAGTGTTGTGCCCATGTAGATAGAATTAATTAAAATTGTTATGAATTGCACCAACCACTCTGGACCACTGACAACAGGAGGATGCCTTTTAACAGTTGGAGAATATAAATTGAGGTCTTTTGAATTTATGATTTTTACACGGTAGATACCCTTTTGATGTTGTCCCTTTTTTTTTTCAAAAACAAAAAATGCAGAGAGAGAATTTACAGTATTAGGTATTAGAGCGACATGTATAAATCTCCTTTTCTAAACAAATATTTTTCGCAAAAATCAAACCAAAAATCTTCTTATGAAATATCTTTATACCCATTTTTAAACCATAAAGACCTAACACTTACACTTCCCTCACACCAAACCTATTTGAGTTTTAGAAGTTATATGTCTTTAATTTGTGCTCAACTCATCCAACTCAAAGCCCTAAAACTTGGATCTAAGGTTACTTACTCGAGTTTTAACATGGGACCACTTATAAGAATTCATATATATAGTCCATATCATCATGAAGACTTGGTATGTATCACGAGGATTTGAATTACAAATATTGTTTATCTTTGTTTTAGGAGATTTAAAACATCAAATAAATACTAAATAAATTGCCTTGAAATACATTTTACAGTATGATTAAAGGTAATATTCTTACTTATCTTCAAAATATAACATTTTTTTTTGAAAATATTAATTTTCCTTTTTTTATCTGACTTTTAAGATTTTAAATTCACATAGTATAATTTCAGAAAATTAATTAATATTCTTCATTATTTGTATAAATATTTTTTTTTGGATCAGCAAAAAAAGAATTTATTATAAATCTTAAAAGCACCGGGGGTGCATTACAAAAGTAACCAACACAAAACCAAAAAGAACTTATCACCTACTAACTAACTACAAGATACATATATTGTTAAGAGATAAAAACAAAATATACTCCAGTCACGGGATAAAATAAACATATGCAACAAAACAGAACACAACCAAGGCGCAAATTAATCCAACCATCGCAACACAGATCTGCTATCCTGGAGAAAAAAATTGAGACATCGCATGACCTTCCAATCTCCAGATCAAATACACAACAAAGGATTCAGATACCAGTTATTTAGGAAAGCTGAAAATTTGGGTGACAATGCATTTAACCAATGCCAAGACCTGAGTTGTATAACATCTACAATATTATTTCACTTGTAATTTTTATTCATAAAAACAGGCTGATTTCTGCCCCACCATATATTCCAAACTATAGAGAACCAGATGACATACCACTGTTTCATCTTCTTTCTTGAATTCCTCCAAAAACCATGTTGAATAAAATGATCTCTACATGAACTAGACAATACAACTTCTAATCCCAACCATTTATAAACCAACATCCAGATGTTATGAGAAATCTTACAAGTTAGGAACAAATGATCTGAAAATTCTTCCATCTCATTGCACAGAGGGCATAACAGATCCAACTGAGACATTTGTACTTCTCTTCGGGCTAAGTTCAATTTTGTTGGACAACTATTGAGAAATATCTTCCAACCAAAGGAAGATACTTTATGAGGAACAAAAGCTGACCAAACCTTCGAAAATAAAAACCTTTTAGAAGATGAATTTAAACCAACCAGAGAAAGGTATGTTTCCTTAACATTATACACTCCTGCATTTTCCCAAGAACAAAACCATTTATCCTCCTTTGAAAAATTAAAAGTAACATTTTGAATCAGATTCAGTAATTCCAACTCAGACTGCTTTTCCCATACAAATAATTCTCTTCTCCATTCAAGATTCCATACCCACTTTCCATTTTCAAAGAACCCCATATCACTTATCAAAGCCTCTTTAGAAATTGACACCGAATACAATCTACTAAAATCATTTCCCAGGATTCTATCTCCTACCCAAGGTTCATTCCAGAAGCTAGTCTTTTGACCATTACCTATGATCTTTCTCACACCTTTGTCAAACCAATTGTTATTTATGCCTTTAACACAATTACTAACCTTCCAAAGATCCTTCCACCAGGTTGAACAATTTTTCCATCCTCCTTGATTCGCTTGAGACCTGAAAAAAGGCCAGTCTCCAAATCTGGAGTGTAAAATCTTGCACCATAGACTGTTAGGATTTGATAATAATCTCCATCTCCATTTTGCTAACAAAGCTGCATTGAACAATTCCAAATCTCTGAGTCCCAACCCACCCTCATTTTTTATTATACCCTAAATGGGGTTTCCTATAATTAAAAATACATCTCATAGTATTGTCTGAGATTTCAATGCATCAAGGGGGAGTTTGGAGAGGATTGGGATTGGAGGAACCTCTATTGGTGTGCTAACATGGAATGTATAGTGATTTCAACCATTTTATCGATGATTTAAATCTAATGGAAGCTCCACGGTATGGCAAGAAGTTCACTTGGTTTCGGTCCAATGGATTTGCTCTTAGTCGAATTGGTCACTTTCTCGTATCTAATGATTGGCTAGTTAGATGGGGATCTCTTTCGCAGTGGGTTCTAAATTGCGACACCTTAGATCGTTGCTTAATTAATTTAATAAAATGGAGTCACAAATTGAGGGCTAATTCTATCTAGATTCAACAATTGTTGGTTTTTAGACAAGCATTTTGTCCCTTTTGTTCAGCAATGCTAGGCCTCCTTAAATGTATAGGAATGGAAAGCATAGTGACAAGGAAAAACTAAAGCAATTGAAAGAGAAAATTAAGAAATAGAATAGAGATTCCTTTGGAAATCTTGATTCTACTATTAATTAATTAACAGCGGAACTTAACTTGCTTGAAGGAGAGGTTAAAACAGGTGTGCTAAATCAAAAGAAGGAAGAAATTAGGAGGAAATGGGTGATGAAGAATTCGTGGCTAAAACTTAAGTAGTGTGAAAGTCTCTTAAAACAGAAATCTAGAGTTAAATAATGGTTAAGAGAGGGTGATCAGAATTCTAGAATCTTTCGTTCATGCATTAGTACTCAAAGGAGGAGAAATAACATTGGGGCCTTATTGGTAGATTGTAGATCAGTGGAGGATGTAGGGGAGATGAGAACTGTAACTTCTAACCACTTTAATATGTTTTTTTTTCTGCACAAATTTTCACTTGTCCCTCTTTAGATGGTGTACACTTTAATGTGGTTAAAAGTGAAGCAAAATTATCTCTTTTTGAGCCTTTGTCGAAGTTATAGATATGGGAGAAGATCTTTATCTTTGATGGAAATAAAGTAGGTTTTCGACGGATACAATTTTGCTTTCTACAAGAAATTCTAGACTTTGATGAGTTATGAGGTGATTGATATGGTTAAGGAATTTCATTTGAATGCCAAACTGCCTAGAGCATATATGACTTACTTTGTTACTCCGATCCCCAAAGTTTTCTCTTCGCAAGCTCTTTCTAATTTTAGGCTAATATCTCTCCATGACAGTTTATATAAAATTAAATTTGACCTACTTGCAAGTAGGTTAGGGGATGCTTTGAATCAAATAATCTCTGACTCGTAGATGTGGAAATGTGGAGTTATGATTCTTGATTAGACACTCAATTATGAATATATGGAAATGTGGTAGGCCATGCTTATCATTAAAGGTTGATTTTGAAAAGGCACTTGGTTCAGTTAATTAGGAGTTCCTAGATAATATGATGATTCTCTTTGGACTTCCTTCGCTTCTTTTATCCTGGATTCAAGCATGAATTTTTTCTAGGGAATTTATCTAATTATCAATGGTTCTCCTACAGATGAAATCAACATCCAGAGGTGATCAAAGCAAGGTGACCCCCTTGCTCCTTTCCTCTTATTTCTTGTGACTGTATGAGTAAATGGTCTTGCATAAAGGGATGTTTTGTGGCTTTAGAGTAGGCGAAGAGTAGACAAAATTGTCAATCTTACAATATGTTGATGAGACGATTATCTTTGGTGAGCCCAAACGGGAGAATTTATGGACAATAAAGTCCATTTCGCATTATTTTGAGTTAGCATCTGTGTTGAAAGTTATTTTTGAAAAAACAATATAATGAATATTAATGTTGAAAACTCATCCTCTTGTCTGTTCCCTCTTTTCTGAACTTTAAAATAGACAGCCTTCCTTTCACTTATCTTGGGTTTCCAATTGGTGCCAACCCAAGAATGAAATCAACTTGGGAGCCAGTCATTTCCCTTTTTCGAAAGTATATCTCTAGATTGAAAGGAAGGTATCTCTCAATTAGGGTAATAGTATGTTTAAATCACAGATTTTTTGGGACATTGTATGTTTAAATAACAAAAGAGGGTTGGGTGTAAAAAACCTAAAGTGGTTCAATGTGTCCTTACTCTCTAAATGGTGGTGGAGATTCCTCAATGAAGAGAATTCTTCATGGGTGAAGGTAATTAAAGGTATGGTGGATGAGTATAGAAGTACGTGAGATTTTCTTTCCTTACAAGTCCCTTCCAAGTGTTCATCTTGGTAGGAGAATATATGATCTCTAAAGGATGATCCAATCCTTTTGGGATGGTTCAATAACAGCTTTAACATTGGGCTTGTTAGTGGGAACGACACTATATTTTGGCTGGATTCATGGGTAGGTAACTTATCTCTAAAAGATCTTTTCCCTAGTCTTTTTAGAGTGGTTGCGGATTCTGCTTGTCTTGTTACTAATGCAGGATTTTGGGAGGGGTCTATGTTGAATTGGAATTTGGTTTGGAGGAGGAATATTTTCCTTCTCGAGCAATCTCTAGATAATGACCTTATTTGAGTATTCAAAGTGCAATTTTGTTCCCTAATTTGGATGATTCTTGGTGTTTCCCTTTTGGAAAGGAAGGTGTGCTTACTGCAAACTAAGTATACTCAATTATTTATTCTCAAAAAACTCCTCTCCAACATTGACAAATGACGTTTTGGCAGTTTACAAAACAATGTGGAAATCTTGGTGTCCCTTAAAAGTTGTTATATTTTGCTGGTAGCTACTATTATACTGAATTCCTATACGTTTAAATTTAAATTTACTACTCAATTGAAAGTTTCAAAGTGCGGACTACAAGTGAAGCTTCTCTGGTACAGCCATGAATGCATGGTTGAACTATTCCTTAACCACTCTCCGACGCAATGGTTTTTTCACTAGAAGGCACTGAAAACATCGTCGTTGTCGTTTGAAGTCGTAAACAGTTGCAACTTCCTTCTCCTTCGAACTTGTAGGCAACAACGAGATCCTCTTTGCACTTGCAGGCAGTGCTGATGTTTGTTATTGAAAGTGACAGAGGCAATGTGTTGGGGTTCAACATTTGGAAAGTTAAAGAAGAAGTAAACACCTAAAGGGTATGGCTTGGGGTATTGTGAAAATGAAAGGAAAAAAGTGAAAACCTAACTGTCTTTATTTTTTTTATAGAAATTACTAAGTCTCTAAAGTTCGACCATTAGTTCTTTTTTTTTTTTTTATAAAAATTTTAAATAAACTTTAGTGAGGGAATTGCAAGGAAAAATTCTCTCGCAAAATAATTAAATTGTTGCTATATAGTTTGTGAGGGAATTTCAAGGAATTAATCCATAGTGTAACGACAATGATATTTTTTTTTTTGTCAAGACTGTGAGGGTTTGCGATGGATTATAATCTCTTGCTAAATTCCGTAGCTAACACCTCGCTAATTTAAGTCACAATTTCACTCGGTTGTTTTTTCAAAAATTAGCGACGGATGTTTGATTCCTCGCAAATTTCCCTTGCAAATCTGACAAATCATGTAGCGACATCAGTGTTGTTTCCTTAAAGTTTACAAAATTTTTTGAAAATCAAAGTGATCATACAATTGTGTATCAAACTATGATATGCTTCCGCTTTAGAGCCTTCCGTTTGAAGAAATCCTTGATCTGGGCATACCATCCATTGTTTCTCTTCTCATCTCCCCCTTTGCTAATACACACCGGATAAACCTTTTAAGATAGTGTGTTCATGTACGTCTTAGACTTACACATAGACATTATTCTCCATTATTTTAACAAACATGTCATACACTTATTGTATAAAAGAAAATCTTCGGGGTGCACCTACTTAATTACCTACTTCATCAAATATAATTATCTTTTTTGTATTTTTTATCTGAGGATATATGTGCTGAGTTGTTTAATTGATTGGTTGTGTAAGAGACATGTCATTCACTTACTATATAAACAGAAAATCAACCGAATCTGGAAAGGTAAGTAACTATCTCTTTCATAAAGTTTGACATTTTAATTAATATATATATGTAGCGTTTCTAATAATTTAACTGCAATAATGCGTCCAAGCTGATCGTTTTCAACTTAGGATTCCATTAACTGGCAGAGTAAATGATGGCCTGAAAAATCATTTTTGTTTTTGGATTTTTTGTTGATAGATGAACTTGATTTTGGATAAATTAGATTTTGATTAACAATGTGTTTAACTAGCATCTAACATATTGGTCGGATGGTTGAAAAATACTATTTTGAGTAGCAGTTCTTTTCATTTCAAATTCCAATAGACGCACTTTGACCTTTACTACTTACTAGTATTAATTATACTAATATTATATATAGGGTATAAAAAGTTTTTAGTCCCTATAAAACACATTATTTTTTAATTTAGTCCCTATAAAATTATTGTTGTCATTTTAGTTTTTGTTTTTCAGAAATTGATTTTGGATAAATTAGGGCATGTTTATTTTATTTTCACTTTTGTGTTTTTATTTTCTATATATTTAGTTTAAAGATTGGGAGGGGAGGAATTAAAAAGTGGTGTATTTGTGTTTAATTTACAAGGGGAGATAGGGAGGTTTTAGAAAACAGTGAAAATAAATTATGCTTATTTTGATTGTTTTCAAAATTTGCTACACATGTCTCTAAAAACAGAAAATAAAATAGGAGTAAGGTAAAAGTTTTACAATACAATTATTAATAAAAATAGACAATAAAAACAGAAAATAAAAATGTAAAGTAAACATAACATACCCTTAGATTTTGATTAAAAATGTGTTTGACTAGCATCAATGTAGGTCGGATGATTGGAAAATGTTGTTTCGAGTAGCAACTCTTTAGTTCGAATCCTTGTAGACACACTTTGACCATTATTAAAAATGTGTTTGACTAAATTGAGGGATGGATTTACCTTTACTATTTATTAGTATTAATCATACTAATATTATATATAGGATAAAATAAGTTTTTAGCCCTTATAAAACACATTATTTTTTAATTTAGTCCCTTTAAAATTATTGTTGCCATTTTAGTCTCTTATTTTTCAGAAAATTTGTTTTTTAATCCCTGTTGAGTTAAATTCATAGTTAAACTCTTAGATTATATGGAATGTTATGGTGATTTAGAATGAATTAAACTCTTAAACTCTTGCTAACTAACAAAATTATATGTTAGATTTCAAGCATTTTCAATTTTTAACATTTTGAGTTGCTAAAAAAAATTATAATAAAAAAATTATATTTTGTATTTCATTCATTTGTAAATTTTAAAATTATTAAAAATTTATCGAAATTTAGTTTTCTCCTTACATCGCACGGATTCACGGTCTAGGTGTATATAACAATAAATTAATGGCTAAAATACAACTTTAGACCTTTATATTTTAGTAAATTTTTACTTTGATTCTTTCTGTTTAATTTTTGTTTTTCCTCAATTTGGTTTTTTAAGTTTGTTTTTTTTGTTTCAATTTGGTCGTTTCACGTGACGACCTTAAAATTTTAACAAAAAACATCCCAAAACAATGTCGTTTTGGGTTTAGGGTTTTCTCATCTTCTTCTTTCTAAATTCCATGTCGCGCCACCGTCGTCCACCCACCAACCACCACCATAACCATCATGATCTTCTTCCCTTCCTGAGCTTCTTCTTCTTTGTGTTATTTTCTACGTTCTTCTTCTTCCTCATTTTTTCTCTTCTTCACCACTCAACACACTCTCCATCATTTTCATAGCTTCTATTTTAAAAACTCAAACGAAAAACTCTCAAATTAAGTTAAAAAAACAAACTTAAAAAATCAAATTAAGAAAAAGAAACATAAATATCCAAAGTAAGAATTTAATAAAACATAAAAGACCGATGTTATATTTTAGTCTAAATTAATAATAAACAAGTTTAGCAATGAACATTTATTTATGTTAGTACATATGGTTTTTTTTTTTTCAGTATGACCTTGCAAATCAAAGAATTACTACAACGTACAAAAATATTTAGCAATGTTAGGTTAAGTTAAAGTTGACCTAGAACATCAATCTCTATCTTAATTAATTGCAAACTACATAATCAAAATTGATAAAAGCCATTGGCTATACCTATTAACTGTTCATTGAATACTCATATAGTCATGTATTTTATTATAAATTAAATTGTTGCTTTTTCAGTCAACAGGTTCTAATAATATTAAAAATACTAATATTATTTTTAAGACTCCGAAAATAACCTTTAGCATGTATCTTTTTTTTTGTGGGGGTGAGGGGAGCAATGGGCTTCGAGCTTGCTTTTATTTGGGCTAATTGGCCTTTTGAGATTTTTGTCTTTTTTTGTCTAGCGTTTAGTGCTTTATCTACCCATCAAAGATAATGGGCTCAATGCTTACAGATCTTTGGGGGCCCATTTCACAGCTTGGCTCAATAGTTTCAATGATTTAACAATTGTTGATCTATTAAATAATATGTTATTGGTTGGCAAAAAAAATATAGAAAATAATGTTATATATGGTGATGTTCAACATTGAGGTAGTGGATGCAAACTATCCTCAATTGTTCAGATGATACCATCAATGCTAAAGAGGCATACTAAGATCATTTATGGGTGGAAAAGTCGATTCTTCGTTGTTTTGAGCTTACCTTTAGGCTCAAAATCAATTTTAGTAAGAGCTATATTTTTGGATTAAATGTAGATTAGTACATCATTCGTTTGGCTTTCATTTTTCTACATTTCAAGGTGGGACTATTCTCATTCTCCTACCTTGGATTGCCTATAAGGGCATCTCCAAAGAAGTCTACTTGGAGATCGATTTTAGAGAAGATTAAGAGAACATTAATTGTAACTCGAAAGGTAGGCATCTTACTATGTGTGGAAGGATGAATTTGATAAAAAAATAGTTCTTACTTCTTAGTAACCTTCATTTTGATTAAAACCTAAGCAACCACTACTATTATATGTATTTTCATTTGTATTTTAGGTCTTAGCTTTTTCTTCAGTTTAATAATTAAATAATTTTTATGTTTTAATTTTGTATTGTTAGTTGGCTTGGTCATGTTGACTATTAACCCTTTTAGGGTTTACCTTTTATTATAAATAATATTAATGTAACACTCCTTTTGAAGACAAGCTTGAAATTTAATAAAAATCGGGAGTTTTCTCTTTAAAAGAGCCAATGTGTCTTTTAGGGCTATTTAACCCACTTTAGATCTTATTAAAGGTTTCTTAAACTTTGTGGCGATTTCTAGGTATACTAATCTTATGATTATGGCTCCATCACCCATCCTTTTGAAATAAGTCTTATCAAAGTTTCAACCTTTATGACGATTTTTATCAAAAGGTCAAGGCTTATCACTCACAATTCTAGAGTGTAGTGCCAACACTTGAAAGATTAAAAAATAAGCAAATTGGTTAGCTTCATATCATTTGGTATTAGAGCTCAGTCGCATGAGCTGGTGGTGAAAAATTTTGGACCAAATTTCTTTCACACTGTTTGTTTGATGTTGTGTAAAGTTGAGAGAGAGAAGGAGGAGGAGAGAGAATGAAGGGGAGAGAGAGAAGGAGGGAGGGAGGGAGAGAGAGAGCTGGGGGAAAGGGAGAGGGAGAGAGATATGAAAACAAAAAAAAAAGTATAAAGAAAAAAATAGCTTTAAAAGAAAATAAATTTAAAATAAAAAAGAAAGTCAAGTAAAAAATAAAGTTGAGTGCAAAACAATCCTTTTAAAGGTATGATATGTGAATTAGTAGTGGTCCCCGATATTTAAATTTGTGGATATTTCATCTATTCACTTTAATTTATTGAATAAAATGAGTTTTTAAAATATAGATAATTTTACCTACAAGAAAGCCAATTTAAAGATGTTCAATTTTTCTAAAATTTGGTATATATAATCATCATGATACCTTATCATTCAACGACTGGATTCATGAAATTCCATGTTTATATAGAGTTATAAAGTAGAGTAAGTGTCTAACACTTATTCCTAGAGTAAACAGATCTCTCTTCATATTATCATGATAATTATGTATAACAAATTTTTAGAAAAATCGAACATAGAGGTTCGTCATCTTGCACGTGAAATATATGTATTTTTTAAAAACCCTTTGTATTCATTAAATTTAAGTAATAGATGAAATACCAACAAAGTAACGTGAATAGTGAGTAGTGACATAAAACTGCAATATGACCAGTGGCATAAAAAGAGGACCAACAAAAAATAAACTGCACAAATTAAAACTGAAATGTGAGTAGTGGCATAAAATTAAACAATTTATTATTGTAAAAATAGACCTGTAAAAAAATTATAATTGTTAGTTTGCAGTGCATAAAAATAATATAATATTGTGGATAATGAAACTACGAGAATGAAAATGAAAAAATAAAATACAAACTGATACTAAAAATAATTATCTCTATTAAAAATACGGATTAAGTAATATTTAATAACTGATTTGTAAAAATAGACCTGCAAAAATGAAATGCAGAAATTAAAACTGAAATGTGAGTAGTGACATAAAATTAAACAAATTATTATTGTGAAACTAGACCTGCAAAAGAAATTATAATCGTTAGTTTACAATGCATAAAAATAATATAATATTGCATATAATGAAACTACGAGAATGAAAATGAAAAAATAAAGTACAAACTGATACTAAAAATAATTATCTCAGTTAAATAACTGATTTGTAAGCAAACAAAAGAAAATAAATATAAGGGACACACAAAATGGTTCCCTTCCATCCCTATTTATAAGGCTTCCTAACCACACTATATTCACCGCGAGGTGAGTTTCTTAATATTTTTTTAGATTTGGCGCCCCTTGTGAGCCGCAATTAATAGGAACTGTCACATGGCAGCACTTCATTGGCCCCCTTCATTTTCTTTTTTAGGTTTGGTGCCCCCATATAAGTCGCAATTCCTAAGGGGCTTGCCACCTGGCAGCACCCCATTGGTCCTTTCCATTTTTTTTTTGTATAATGCACCCTATGGCAGGCGCAACTCACTAACGTCTGTCACGTGGTGGCCTCTCATTGGCCGCCAAGATAGGCTTTTTTTTTTTTTTAACAAAAATTTTGGTGTTGCAACGTGACACCCTAGTCAACTTTGTTTTTTTAAAAAAAACGACGGCGTGAACAATAAAAAGACTTAATTTGATAAATAAATTTTTTTGAAATACAATTTAATAATTAATTAAAAAATTATTATTTTGATAAAAATGACATATTGTCAATATAATTTGCTTGGCTTATAAAAAAAACTCAAGAGACTATATTATACACCTCAAGACAATAAAAAGAGAGGTGTCCCAATGGAATAATAATCCAGAATATCATAATTACTCATCATTATGTTCTTTCACAAAGATAATGAAATGCTGCGGTATAAACAATGGTAAAAGTGATGCTGTGTACTTAATTAAAGAGTACTTTTGGAAGAGGAGTTGCCAGGGAGTAATAATCTTGGTACTCCTCTTCACCTACTTCCTCATCGATCAATATATCTCATTAGCTCAAGGGTACGCGCGCTTAAAATTCATTGCTTTATTGTCATTTTTATTTTGATTATATTTATTTAATTTTCATATGCTTCATTCCTTTATTTATATTTCATGCCTTGAACTTATTTATTTATTTATTTATTTTTATAAGCATGTCTTGAACTTCTTCTATTATAGAAACTTAATTCTTTTCTCATTCTTGATCGATGTCAAATAGTTCGTGCATGTCTCATAGAATTGTTAAAAGGACTTAATAATTCTAAAATCATGTTGATGAAGAGCTCTTCATTATATTGATCTATTGTTTAAATTGTTGTTTCAGCAGCTTGCTGGGGAGGCTTTTCTTGCCCAAAATTAACATAAATCATATTCAGTAGTAGTCACCGTCACTGAAAATTAGTGTTTCTGACGGCAAATTGTCCTCTATTTATGAGAGCAAAATTCAATAATGCCCCTTAGAATCAAATAGCGTTTGCTTTCAGGAACTTTTATGTTTGTTTTTTCATATGGTCCTTTGAATATTCTTCTTCTTCTTATATATAAATATATGTATATATATATATATATATATATATATATATATATATATATTCTAAATGCAAAAAATTTAGGTTATATTAAATTGACTTAATGGATGCTCTTTTCTTTCATCATGTCTCTCGTAAAATGTTGAATTCATTCTCTTATTATTTGTAGAGTTGAGTATACGGGTTAGTCCGTCCTGTCCCGCAAGATCTGCGGGTAAATAGACAAATATGTTAAAACCTGCGTCATATATGGGCCAGCAAAACTTGAATCGCGTCTGCGCCGCAATTGCCGA
Organism: Cyamopsis tetragonoloba; assembly: GCA_037177725.1. NCBI lineage: Eukaryota > Viridiplantae > Streptophyta > Magnoliopsida > Fabales > Fabaceae > Cyamopsis > Cyamopsis tetragonoloba. Next base: position 21,504,185 of record CM074122.1, read on the forward strand.
CATCCGCAAAGCTGCTCTTTTTTTTTGGCCTCATATTTTTTATCTACAACTGAACTTTTACTTGAAAAAAAAGATATGCTTACACTAATATCCCCGCAAGTTTAGATGTATTACACTTAATTACTTTTTTTCTTGTATTTGAAATTACACTTACTTTTCTAGAGGAGTAATTGAAATGAAATTTAAAATCTCAAAGGATAAATGTAATGTCTTAAAGGATAAGTAATAGAGATTTAAAGTTAGTTAGAGTTTGTTAGTTTAGTTACAAGGGTTAGCATTATTTAGTTTACTAATCATCTATAAATACTTGATCAACACACATTGTAAACACATCGTTTATCAATCAATTCAATAAGAGTTTGCATTTCTATGGCACTTCTCTCTTGTTCTATAAAATCTATGGACATTGGCCACAATACAATGGATACACTTGTATTTATCTAGATTCTTCTCATTTCTCTGATATGGTATCAGAGCTCTCCTCTGAGGAGAGTGATGATCCTGTTCAAAATTTCAATTCCGTTGTCACAAATTCCAAATTTCACAAAACTTTGATGCCACGAGCCAAGAGTTTCAAGAAGAAGCAGTATGCTGCAAAGAAATCGCCATTCACTGCCATGGACTTGCAGGAATCTTTTTGCAAAAACACTTTTCCCCAAGCTACCGGTGATGGAGTTCTTGAAACCAAAACCCGTTGTTTTTGGTTCCTTGTGAGCTCTCTGTTCATCTCTTCGAAATTAATCGAGAAAACAAAGTTTTTCAAGATTTTGGCTCAAATCTATTATCTCAATCGGATGCATTATTGAATGATGGTACAATTTTTATGTGGTTCGATTTCTCTTCAATTAAATTCATCACTTAAGAAATCCGAAGAAACCCTAACAATCGAAGCTTCCAATTCTCGTTCGGCACAACAACGCTTCTGATGCGATTTGTTACTCTTCTCTTTCTCAGCATCTCTTCCTGAAAGACGAAATCCATGTTTTCTCTCCACTCTTGTTCTTAAAACTATGATTACCAAATTCTCAATGATGGATCTATCGTCATTGTCTTCCTTTGGTGACTCTAAGTCAGTTTCGCATATCGGCACTGTTGCCGAGAGCACCGGTGAGATCTGTCACGACACCACCGACATGGACAATGTTGATCCTTTTCCTCACGATGCGCACTATCTTTCGCCTTCTCCTTTGCCGAAGACGTCAATGACGGAAGATACACTGACATCAGAAGTTACGCTCACAACGTCTCAACCAGCAGATGCAGCAGCGCTGGAAGAAACTCTAACCACCGGTGTGAACGACAAAAGCGATGGAGATTACGATTCCTCTCAACGCTGTTCTTGCATATCTTCTATCAATTCCCTCAACCTTGTCTCTAATTCCTCGCTGATTGGAGCAATTAGGCCACAATATGATGAAACTAAGGCTATGGCAAGGCATTGTTCAACAACAGAATTGACTCATGAAATTATTGGCATACTATTTGTTGTTCTTTCTTGTTGGGCATTGCATCTTGTGAAGGTTTGTGAGCCAGTTTACTTTTGTCCCAAATAATTTTTCAGTACCCATGAATGTGATTCATTACTTGAAACTGCTGAAAATTTAATTGAAGTTAACATACAAAGTATCACAATGGAAAGAAAACTAGTTTAAAAAGCTTGAACATAACTCAAATCCAAAGAAAGTTCTCAAAATGAGATTAGAAGGCTTGGACCAAAATTTATAGAAGTGTGATAGCTTGCAACAAGGTGACATCATCATTGCCCGGAGACCAAGCAGAACTTCAAATTCAATCACCAATGGCTCTAAGACTCCTTCAACGGCTCCAAGACACCTCCAACAAAACTATAATGATTATATCATCATGGTGGAGCCTATAAATATAAGACATGGCATTTGAACAGTTTCGAGGAAATTCAAATCATACACAACAATCATAATGAAGCTTATATCAATGATCTATTTGCTCATCACGAGTCTAAGATTCCATCTAAAGTTCTTCCTATAGTTACCAGGCTTATCTTTGATCAATCTTTGTTGTAACTTCATCTTGTTTGTACTCAACCTTTCATATCCACACTGTGTGTGTTATAGCAGCCCATAAAAATCTCATTCTACCCATTAGACTGGTTAGTCGATCACTCTACTAAGTTTCACATTGAGTCTAAGTGGAGTGTGAGTGCATTTAAGCTTGGACAGACTTCAGAAAGACTACTTGAAATTTGGAGAAACTTGGGAAAGAATAGTTGATGTAAGCCTAGAGAGACTTAATAAAAATACTTAGATTTTTGCCTGATAGTGGAAAATCTCACTTGGTTAAGTGGGGACTCGACGTAGCCCACAAATTAGGGTGAACCGAGATAAAATCTCTTTGTCATTACTATCCCTTACTGTATCACTTTATCTTTACTTTTACCTTAGATCCTTATTACTTGTTTTTTTAAAAACTATTTTTGTTTTTATTAAATTTGAATCTAAGCATATATGTTTTAATCTTTAAATAGATATATGATTCATCAAGAACATCTTAGATTTAAGTTTGAATCTATTCTGCTTATTTTGTCTAACTCAGCCTATTGAAAAGTTCAATATGATATCTAAGATATAATTGAGATTCACTCTAACTGAACTTTTAAATAGATATTTTTTTTTAAGTCTCAATTTAACTCTCTTCTTGAAACTGTGGTAATACCTTCGCCTTCTTCCTTTCCCCTTCATTCAATTTGCGACTTAAAAAGGACACCTTTTGTTTTTGATGCTAGGGCGAATATGGTTCCAAAAAGTCTCACTGAATAGAGGTGTCTTTCATCAAAGGTTGATCGCTAGATAAGGCTCCATGTGACTCGACCACAAACTTATCCTTGAATTTCATGTCGATTTAACATACAATTGTAGGCACCACACGTGCGTCTACCCCTTTGTTTGGTTTGAGGAGAGAAAGTGTGAAGAAAGAAAGTAGAAAGGAGAGAAAAGTGAGAGAAAGATAAGAGAAAATAAATGTGTTTGATTTGAGAGAAAATGAAGAGAAAAATAAGAGAAAATAAGTGTGGGACCCTTGAATAGTGAAGATCCACTCTCTCAACATCAACTTTTTCTCCATTTTGGAGAGGAAAATTTTCTGTTGTGGCTCATACTTGATTTGACATTTTTCCTCGATTTTCTCTCACAAACCAAACGAGAGAAAGTTGTGTTTTCGACTCATTTTCTCTCCTTCTACTTTCACCCCAACCAAACAAATGGTACGTATCCTTGTCCCGAAACCTACACGTCATCTAGTTCACATTCTAAAATTTAACACATTTTTTTTTCTTTTTTATTTTTCTCTTTCATTTCTATTAATTATATTTCTAGCTCCTTTTTCTTTTATGTTCTTTTTTTTATATTTCATTCAATTTCTAAGCCCGTTTAATTATAAGTTAAAACAGTGTAAAAATCTTTTATTCATAATAATTTCAAATCTCAAAATAAATCCAACAAAAATAAAAAAAAAATCTCACTTCCTCTAAAAAATTTAATAATAATAAAAATATAAAGAAACGAGTTAAATATCTTCTCACACAAATCTCTCTTGCACCAAAAAAAGAGGTGTGACAATATTACCTTTCAATTGGGAACTTTCTCCTGTGACTTGGTGCCAACCGTAACAGAATATTTTTTGTGGATCTTCTTATGCCAGAGCTTTTTGTGACAATGACATTTAACTGATTTTAGTTCAATGATCATTGGTTTTTCATATAATATATAACTTACAAGCAGAGCAATTCGAATCAGCAAGAAGACACGATTATTAAATACTATAAAATAGAACATATACTTTCAACTATATCTATACATAGAAAGTTACAAAACAACACTCTTTAAACCAGAAAACGGATGCATTAGCATAATATTTTTAAGAGCACAAGTTGTTTTGCTCTCTAAGGTGGACTCACCACAAGGTGTTATACAATTTTGTTGCCATAATGTCGTTATGGCTTCCAGTTAATTTGGGTTGAGGTAAGAAAAAGCATTAAAAAAAAATACTCAATGAGTCAATTCCATTTTATATAGTTCAATCGAGGATTATACCTGAATATCTATATATATGTTTTCGTGTGCTCATCAACTGAATTACATGACTGAGACAGTAAATCTAGGTGAAGGTGCTAAGTTGTTGCATTTTAAAAGTTAGAGAATCACAACTGTACTATAATTCAAAATTTAGGGATTAAAATCGCACATTTAAAAAATTAAGAGTGTAATTAAACTAAAATATTTAGGGATCAAATTGTAATGATACACTAATGTCATAAATTTCTTTTACATAATAATATCTAAAAATATTTTTTTTTGGAATAATCTTACTTGGTTTTTCTATAAATTATAAGCACCATGTTTACATATGAAGCTCCATCTTCTGTACCCAAACATAGTTTAACAAAATTTGTTGAAATTTCATAAGAGAATACCCATACTTTTGCAAATTACTAAGCAGCAACTTGGTTAAATATGGAGCTTCATACTATGCAACTATCTCAGAGAAAATGATAATGAAAAAACAGGTATAAATTGGTTTCATTAAAAATTACCATGAGCTAATTCTAGCTTTATGGTGCTTAATCTTTTATTTCAGAAAATTAACCTGATTTTGATTGTGCATTTCTCTGTTTTAAACATATTCAGGTTCTTGCAGTATCTTGTGCTTAAAAAGCTTGTGTAAATTAAAATGATGGATAATATTTTCAGGCAAAAATAAAGGGTCACAGATTAGGATCTTCCTCATGCTTCAAAGATATGAGAAATGATCTGGGGCTAGTAGCAACAATTAATTGGATTTTAAAGTGATGAAAACAGAGCTAATGAAATCTCTTCAATGAAAATGGACATGTCAATGATGAATTGAAATCTCTTTAGATGGATCCATCTTCAAATGTGCTTCATTTTGATCCTATGTTGTTGAACCTGCTGAAGAGAGTTCCCCTTGGCAACTTCAAAACCTTTCACTTTTTAATTTTAATAGTTTATTACTTAATAATCTTTTTGGTATAGCTTTAATAAGTTTTTGCATTCTATGGATGCAATAGTATTGTTGAGTTTTTTTCCCTCTACCAAGTTGCTTTTGGCAGCAGATTGTAATAAGTTATTGTGGTTAATTATGAGACTTTGATGAAATAGTGAGAGTTTGCTGAATTTCTATTTTCCTGAGTTATAATCATAGTGTGAAATGTGAGTTATGTGGTTTAATTTTAACCTTTTCACTCAAACATGATTTTCCCCCTTTGTTATTTAGATCTTCACAACAGCATGAATATATATAATACAAAGATTATTTCTCTCTAAAATCATACAGAACTTATAATTATGGAAGAACTTAGAAAATGCATTCAATATGAAGTTCCCCGGCCCAAAAATACAGTTGTTCTGCAGGTAATAATTGAAACAACCAGGGTTTTAAATTTAGGTCACATCTTATACGGGATAATGCGTCGCAATGTAAAAATTTTAACCGTAACTAAAACCACATCTGATTGATTGCAATCTGCCAAGGTTTCAAATCAGGATACAAAACGTGACAATGCGGAAAAACATGAAAGTTTTGGAGGTCACTGAAACCACATCTGACCGTGATTGTGGTTCGTAATGACCACATCAGACCATATTTAACCGCACTTAATGCAACGCAATCATAACTAATGCGACCGCAAGTGCAATTTAAAACCTTATTATTTATTATGACAAGATTTAACCACACGCTAAAAGAAAAGGCAATACTAGAATAAGTGACATTAGTTAATACATAAAACAATATTTAATTAAAACTAACTACCTTATCTCAAGCTTTCTTCTGTTTTTTTGTTGCCATAAACAAAACCCTAAAAACCAAAGCAGCAAAGGAAGCCCCAACAAAAGGACAAACCCAATAAACATAAAACTGTTCCAAAGTGTTATGCTTATTATTCACATAAGCCCATCCAAACGCATTAGCAGGGTTCATTGAAGGTCCAGTGAACGCAGAACCCAGAATAACCAAACACACCGTAGCCACAGAAAGCAAATACACCTTAACAAACGGGTTCTTAGGGCCCTTAATCATAATTAACAGAATTACCAAATTATGCGTAAAAGTCAAAACCCCCTCCGCTAAAGCCCCTGTGTGCAAATCCACCTTCAAGGAAGGACCTTTCAGCAAATGCGTGTACTTATTCGGCATCGCGAAGAGAATAGCCTTTACACCCACGGCTCCGCCCGCTGCTTGAAAGGGAAATCTAACGGCCAGGGTTGAAAGGGACGAATCTGGCCTTAATCCTGCGGCGTAGAAAGAAACGGTGGTTGAAGGGTTGAAACTGGCGCCGCCTAATAGCCGTCCGATGAAGGAGATTGTTAGGACCATTAGAGTGTTTAGGACGGTTGTGATGAAGAGACCGGCGAGTGAAATTGGGTTGAGGCCTAGGAAAATGGATACTATGGTTGTGAGAGTTCTTAGTGTTGAGATTGTGAAAATCCATGTTGATGTCAAAATTGCATCTCCTATGGCTGCTTTTATCAAACCCATGGATTTTATTTTTATTTTTTTTATTTTTTTTTTTGAATTTTGCTCTCTATTTTCCTCCTTGGCTATGATGGATAATGGCTAAGAAGTAGAGAAAGAAGGAGACAAAAGGAGGGTTCTATGGATGTAAATAAATAGTGAAGAAGTACATTTTGTTGTTTACTATAGGACAGTTGGTAAAATAGGACAGTTTGTGTCATTTGTGGGGGTAGCATGGTATAATTGAGCCCATTTTTTGTTACACTTTTAAAAATACTATTTAAAAAAAAAGTAAGATTTTTTTATTTCTATCATATCTATATTAAGATCCAAAATTACTATTTGTATAAGTAGTTTTGGAGTTTAATTTCTTTAACTTGTATCCATGCTGATTGAAAGAGAATATATAGTTACCAAGAAATTTAGAGATTCAAATTATGGGCTGCTTATCATATTTTTCTTTCTTAAATAAGTGATACTTAACTACTACTTAAGTTGTTTATCTTTACGCTTAAAAATGATTAACTTTTAATTAATACCTAATAGATATTATTAATGCACACAGAAAAAAAACAATATATATAGTGTATGGTAAATTATCTTTCCAAATACTTAAAAAAGTTACATGCTCAAGATTTTTATGCAAAATCACTAGTAGTTAAGAATCTCATGTCAGTTGGTGCACACATTTGGTGTGTCTACGTAATGTTATATAAAGTGTGAGAAGTATTGAGTATTAGTTAAAACAATGAAGTGAAGGATAAATTTATTTTTTTATAAGTGTAAGGTCAAATATATTTTATTTTATTGTGAAACTTTGAAATTTAGCAGTAAGTATCAATATTTTTTGAAGTATAAAATTCACATGAAAAATGTCAAATAGGAAGTTAAACGTGTGTAAATTTAATAAATATAAGTAAGTTTTGTTTAATAACAAAAGAGAAAAAAAGTGTATTTAATGAGTTTCTATTGCAATGATTAGAATTGTCTATTTAAATTTTTAAGTCGAGAGTTTAAAGTATAAAAACTGCACTCTTGAAAGACATTTAATTTTTACCACAATCAAATTAAAATTGCAAAATAAATTACACTCTTATAATTTTATGTAGAAGAAAGAGCTAGGGAAAGTGTATTCTGACGACATCAGAGGAGTAAGACTCATCATAATCGAAATATTCTTACGTAACTGAGTATCAAATTAATCGACGCAAGAAAAGTTCATATGTCCAATTCAAGAGATGGAAACTGAGGCACGTGGCAAACGAAAGCAACAAAATAATATAGTGATAATTGTTATAAGGGTTTTTTTTAACTTGTGCAATATTGTACATGTTAAGAAACTAAAAATAGAAATAAAATATATCATTAATTATATGTTTAGCATAATCTCATTAAATTTTTATTTTTTTCAAGAAACACTTTTTATTTTTAGTTTCTTAACCTGTGTAATATTGCACTAAGAAAAATTTTGTTTGTTATAATGTCAGTATTATTTCAAAATTTAGGAATTTGCACATTATTTAGTTTGGTGATCTGTAAAGTCATATATTAAATTTTGAGGGGGAAAAGAATTAGAAAGGGTTTGGGTGTGTATGAGAATGGGCTTTGAACGCCCAATCTAGGATGGAAAGGATTAATACCATTTTTATTGGGAGTGTTATCATTATTTTTTATATATAGATTTATGATTCTTATATATAAAGGAATAGTGTGATTTCTAAAATTGGATGATCTCAATCCCGCTCACCCAATCTAATGTAAATCATTCCATTTTCTCTTGTGTGCGTGATATGTAGGGCTTACTTCCTCTGTGGTGGTAATTTTTGTTGCCTTAACACTCCCGGTTCCTTTATCATTATCATCCTTTATATTGGGGACTCTCTTTCTTTACCTCTTTACTTAAAAGAAATAGAGGGTTAACTATTTGATGCTAGAAAAGTATTTGGTAAAGTCAAAGCTAGGAAATTGAATCATAATCCATGGGTTATCATGGGTTATGCATATTATGAATTTTGCTAGTGAAATGCATTATCCATGCGTTATGATTCACTTTCTTAGCATGAGTTTTCTAGTATGAATATACTTATCATAGTTTTATTTAAAATATTAACACTACAAGAATGCTCTAAAAGGGTGACCTCTAAAACTGTCGCTAAAAAAACATTAGCAACGACCAAGTGACGGAGGTTGAGCTGCTACTATTTTTTGCATTGCTAAAAATTAGTGACGGTAAAATTCGTCGCTACAACACACGCTAAATCTTTTGTTTGCGTGCTAATTAAGCGATAGTATTTACCGTTGCTAATTTTTTAAGAAAAAATTGTAACCGCAAAAGTCGTCACTAAAAATTCTTGCCAAAGTCTAGTTTTTTTTTTTGCGACGGCAAAAGCCTTCGCTACATTTTATTTTAAATTTCTGACGGCAAAAGCCGTCACTAGTATTTTTTTTTTAACTCAAACTAGTTTCATGCTGGGTTAGAGGTTGTCAGAGAAGGAGCTTTGTGGAAAAAAAGTTTTGAAGACCACAGATGGAGCTTTGCCAGAGATAGAGGTTGCTAGAGATGGATGGATGAAGAAGAAGAAATGATGTGGGTTATCGGAGGTTTTGGAGGTTTCCGGAGATGGAGCTTCACTGGTGGTGTTATTAGAGAGTGAATGGATTAAAAAAAATAAGTGAATATAAGAAGTAAATAAATAGGAAGAATTAAATAAATAACGGAGCAAATTAAAGTAAGAGAACGACTAAGATCTCTCTAATGTTGATCCATATCTCATGCCATCATCCAATAATAATCTGACATGTAGCAACTCCCTCAAATTGAGGGAGTTGCTACTTTAGCGATGGCTAGGACCGTTGCAAGCTGTATTTTTATTAAAAAAAAATTCTTGCCCTCGTTAGTGACGACCTAGACCGTCGCTACTTTAGCAACGACTAGGACCATCACTCTTACACCCAATCCAAATAATAATAATTTGAATATACTTTTAAGTTAGCGACGACCTAGACCGTCGCTAAATTAGCAACAACTAGGACAGTCGCATATGAGCCAATATATTAAAAAAAAAGAAAAAAAAATCTTATAATGTAGTGATGGCTAGGATCGTTGCAAGTGAGCCAACATATTTTTTTAAAAAATTCCTATAACATAGCTACGAACTAGACCATAAATCGTCATAAACTGTTAATATACCGTCACAACTTAGCGACGATGTCGGGCTGTCTCTATTTTTACGTGGCTATATTGCCCCTTTCTTATAGCGTAAATTTCATAAGTTACTCTCCTGTTATTAATGGTTTGAAATGTTACTTATAGATGACATCTTTTAGCTTGGAGCGCTTAGAGCATATGATTTTGGAGTTGGAGGTATATTCATTATAACTTATGTGTGGAACATAGTATGCATGAAATTACACGGTAGGAATTTTATTGTTGTATGTTAGTGCGTGGATGAGTGAGACCATGATGAAATGCTGAGTACTAAGATACTGGTTGTGTGTTGTTTATATACATGCATGTGTTTGTTGCTTGTTAGTTGATAGGTGAGACCCAGATGAATTGTTGAGTACTAGGGTACTGGTTATGTGCTAGTAGTTTAGTTAATGTGTATGTGATAGTTGTTTGTTAGTGAAGAGCAATGCTCAAAAGATATTATTTTTTTGCTTTTAATTTACCTAATAATTTGTAAAATTTTATATTTGAATGAATTTGCATATCAGAATGTCTATATATTAGGGCTATGCTATCAGATTTTGTTAAAAATATTTTGTTAATGTCTTTATATTAGGAATTACTTTGCTTTATTTGACCTTGTTTCTTCACCTCTTAAGTTAAACAAATAAAAGGTGATAGAGGAAAAACTCATTGATTTTGGAATAGTGTTTAGCAAAACTTATCCATAGATGATGCATTGCATGGAGATTGAGAGTGAAGTAGAGTATGAAGCATTTCTTGTTCATTGGTTGTCATAAAAAAACACCAATAACAAGAAATGCCTCATGCTTTATTTCTCTCTCATTCTTCATAAAGTGCATCATCCAATATGGGTTTCGTATTGAACATTCCTCTAGCATAAATGAGTGTTTCCTCGATCTCCTTCTGTTCATTTGACTAAAGAGGTAAACAAACAAGGTCTCCTAAAATAGAGTAACCCCTAATATATAGACATTAAGTTGTTAGTTTTCCCTGTATTTTCTTTTTGTCATTCTTAAAAGCAAAATCATTGAGATATTAACTTTTACATAGTGAATCTATGCTTTTGTTTTTTATTTTGTGTCTAGGTTGACAAATGTTCGTATATTAGATGTTATGCTATCGGAATTTTTCTAAGTTTTTGTAATGCTTAACACAGAACATGGATCGTAGTTGGATGCAAAATAGGGTTTACCTATACAAGAGAGGGTGAGACCAAATTTCATTAGCGGAATAAAAGAGTTTGTTAGGAAAGCTAATGAGCTTCCTCACCGTGTGTCTGAGAGAGGGATTAGATATCTATGTGTGAAGTGTAAGTGTACGTATAAAACTTTTGATGGAAACTGATGTCAGAAAACCCTTACACTAAATAAGGAAGAGTTGTCGAATTCAGAATGTCAAAGGTTTTATAATATGTTGATGCATGCTAACCAGCCAATTTATAAAGGGTTTTCAGAACTCAAATTATATTTTTGAATTATATTCAATTGACGTTTTATTTTATTCTAATTTATATTGAATTTAATTTAAACTTAAATCATATACAAGTTTTGTGCATACATTTTTTTTTTTGTAAGGCTTAATTTCACTTTTTAGTCCTCTTAGTTTGATATTTGCTTAATTTTAGTCTCTCTAGTTTTAATTGCTCGATTTTAGTCCCCTATTTTTATAATGCTCAATTTTGGTTTCAATATTTTTTTCCATCTAGTCCCCCTAACACTGTTAGTTAAGTGGCATGATGATTTTGATATGACAATACAAACATGTTTTAATCTTTTTTTCTAATTCCTAATCATCACAAGTTAAACAAATAAAATAAATGAAAAAATTAATAAATTTGACATTAAATAAATCAACAAAAAGGAGAGGAACCCAAACTTCTTCGTGTTCTTCTATTTTCCTCATCTTCTTTCTTAGATTTCTCTTCTCCTCATCTTTGTTCTTCGATTTATCTTTTCCTCATTTGTGTTCATCAATTTCTCTTCTTTTCATTGAGTTTTGTTAGATTGACTTTCTCCTCTTCTCCTCTTTGTTCTTCGCTTTGACTTCTTCATCTTCCACTCTTTGTTCTTCTCTTTGTTGCTCGATTTCTCTTCTACTTTTTGTTGTTTGCGTTCCTTTATTCTCCCATCTCTGTTCTTCGCTTTCTCCCAATTGCGATTTGAAATAAAAATCATAAAATGGGTGGGGAAAGTGAGATATGTTCTACATCTGATAATGGTGGTCCTTCTTCGTCTTCGAGCGTGTCGATCTCCTGACGAAATTTCGTGCGTGCGCTTCTTGAAGAACGACGACGTCGTGCATGAGAAAAGGAACCCTAATGGTGAATCCTTGTGCATGTGTGACTTGTAATTTACTACTTTACATTTTCTTTTTTCTTTTTTGGTTACATTGTACTGTTATAAGTTTTGTGTTTTAGTGTTTTACTTTATTTATTTATTTTATTTTATTTCTTTAATTTGTGATGATTAGGAATTAGAAAAAAGATTCAAACATGTTTATATTGCCACATGCACCATCATGCCACATCACTAACAGTGCTAGGGGACTAAACGGAAAAAAATTTGTGGGATCAAAATCGAGCATTATGAAAATAGGAAAATTAAAATCGAGCAATTAGGGGGACTCAAAGTGCAATTAAGCTAAAATTTGAAAAGAAAACACGGCGACAGCCAAAACCGATATTCGTGTAGGTTTAAAGCCGACACAAAAACAATACTATTTTGTGTTGGCCTTGTGAGGGCCAACTAGTGGCAGCTTTATTAATGCAAAGGCAAGTTTTTTTGTGTCTTGTTTTGAGGTGGCTTTGTCGTCACTAGTTTAACATTTGCCAAAAAGTCAATGCAAAAGTTTTGCTTTGCTTCTCTCATTGGCAGCCCCGTAGCCAACCCAAAATTTGGGTTTGCAGCGATTTTTTGGTTAGCCAGTGCTAAAGAACAAATTTCTTGTAGTGATTAGGGTATCTTTCACTTGACATTCAACTTGAGACTATTTTCTCGAGGCATAGAAATGTTTTTTTTCAACGTCTTTTTTATATAGGTGGTTAGAATTCAAATTCGAGTGGCATAGCAAAATTTTCTTTGACTTACTATTTATAGGGTGTTTTTGTCTCCACTTAGGAGAATAAGCAAAATGTTATGTGACTTACAATTCATAGCAAAATGTAGTTGTTACGGATTGACAACGTGATAGTTTAAATGTCATGTGGGACTCCCTTAATCGATTAATTAGGACTAGCTAATCGATCATGGCGCCTAGATCCACAAGATTCAACTCCTTAATGGCAAATTCAATTAATGTCATTCTAAAGACTACATATGCATTATTCGATTAATGTCATTCTGAGGCTGAAATTCGTGGATTTGGAATCCTGAATCCATTAATTGGTCATAATTAACCAATTAAGGGGTCCCGCATGACACTTAATGAGTGATGTACCATTTCGGTCCCTAACTTTTTGAGGATAAGTCACTTTAGTCCCTGACTTTGTGAGGATAAGTCATTTTAGTCCCTGACATTGTGCGGATAAGTCACTTTAGTCCCTAACTTTGTATTTTACAGGTCACTTTAATCCCCGAGTTATACGAACATTCATTTTAGTCCCTAGTTTGCAGCGACTAAAATGACCGATGATATTGAAAGTCAGGGACTAAAATGACCGATTCCATGAGGGACTAAAATGACTTATAAAATACAAAGTGAGGGGCTATTTTGGTATATATTTCGTCAATGATTAAATTCTGTATTCTCCTAAGTCGATGGCTATAACGCCCTATAGGTACTAAGTCACGAACTATTTAGGCTATTAATTCATTCATATTCTTATAGCATACTTAATTAAAGGACCTAGTAATTTATTAACTGTGTTGGACTTTGTTGGCTGAGTTCATTTTCTTTGCAATTGAATTTGAGTATTTGTTTTTAAGCTTAAATATGTTTTTCGTCCCTTAAAATATAGCGTCTTTGGATTTTAGTCCCTGAAATTTTTTTGTTAAGGTTGCATCCTTGAAAGTTAAATTTTTTTTATTTAAGTCTATGTCATTAGATTTCTCTATTAATTAGTGATATAACAGACGAAATGACACATTGGCATATCTCATATAAGCTCATCTTGCTATCCAAGATAAAATATCCACAATAGCCATAATTATTTTTTAAAATATTTTTATTTAAATTTTTACTTTTTATTTTTTATAATTATTTCAAAATTAAAAATAAAAATATTTTATATTTTTTTGTAATCAACATGAATATTTTAATCTGATTTAATAATATCCAGCTGACATGACATTTGCTGTTGTTACATTATAATCTCCCGTGTCACCAATTAACATAAAAATTTTACAGCAAAATCTTAAATGAAAACTTTTGAACTATAAAGGATACAATTAATAACAAAAGAATTTCAAAGACTAAAATCAAAAGACATTATATTTTTAAGAATGAAAAACATATTTAAGTCTTATTTTTAGTTTTTATTTATCTATTTGCCAAAATGTAGATGTAGGTGTACTTAATTAACTTAATTAACGGTACACAGATTTTATTTTATTTTAAACTTATAAATATACATTAGAAAAAATGTGAAAAAGAATCAAATATTTAGTGATTTATTTCATAATAAACGAATTGTGGTGATTTATCCTGCATAACAAAATAACTTTTTCCAATTTAGAAATTAGAAGGGAGCTAGACAATCATCAGTTAAAATAAAAATCTTTATTTATTTATTTTTCTATTTAAGAAAGAGAGAAGTTTAAGGAATAGATTAATCGATGAACCATGAAATTAATAAACGTGTGGAATTGTAACAGAAAAAAAAACGTGTAGAATTAAATTCTCCTAGCAGTTCAGTGTCCGAAAGGTTTGTCACCCGCTGTGAATGCACGATACGTGTTCGTGAGTTTCAAACTGCCGTTTTTTTAGAGTGTTGATTTTTTTACATTTAAAAATCATACACCAACCTTACACTTTTATTATTTTATTATTTCTTAATTTTTTTAGTACCTTTCATTTTCTCAATTTCTAATTTATTTAAATTAAATAGTAATATTATATTATAAGTGTAAGAGGGATGTAAACTTTTTGGGTGTCAATAAAACATTATTCTTTTATTTATAAGCGAAAAAAAACTATAAAAGGATATTTTCGACGCCGTTAATTAAAAAAATAATGTGAAATGATAGTATTCTGATATGGGTCTTGCTAGAAAAATAATCATAAATTCACATTAGTCTGTGTCTCAGAAATACAAAAGGTTACATTTTTCAACAACTTTTTATTATATTTGATTGCTTAAAAAGTGATTTTAGGACATTGTTTAGCATTCTCCTTCTGATATTCATCCCTGATATAAATGTTGGGAGTCATTTTAAGGTGGGGAAAAAAGTTTGAGACCATGAGACCACTTTATTAAAAATAGAAAGTATAAGATATTTTTAAAAAAATAAATTTTTTAAAAATATCACATACTTTCTAAAATTATCCTATTTTTTTAACTTTTAATAAAGTGATCACGTGATTCTAGTTTTTTTTTATCTTAAAACCACTCATTAATGCTATAATAAGATATTCTCCAAATTTAAAAATACTACTATTAAGTAAATAAAATTAAGAGGATTTGATATTTTCATGCTTTTCTACATTAAGCTTTTTTTTTTTTTTATATATAATAACTAAAAGGAAGAGAAAGGAAATTCCAAAAGTTTCAAAATTGAATTCCTGCTCTTTCTTTTCGAAAATGTTTTTTAGCCAATTCAAATTATTATCTTCTCGTAATTTAAATAAAATAATAATATTTTATTTTTTAGTTTAAAAAAAAATAGAAAACAATATTTTATTTAAGTTAGTCAAAAATTAACCAACTTGAATTGGCTATAAATCAAATTTGCTTTCATTTTATACAATCAAATTAAACGAGACAAAGAAGGAAAGTAATTAATGAATTTCATAATTTGCATTATATCATTCATTATTATTCTCTTTTAAGACAAATTAGCAAATGTTAGTCCAAGTAACTAAAATACGTGAGAAACTAAAAAAATAAAATAAATAATAAGGTAATAAAATATGTTATTATCTGACTAATCAATAAATAAATAAATTATATTATCTAATTATAAATAATATTTATACTATTTAAATTTATAAATAAGCATTTTATGAATAAGGGTTCAGTGGGTGCGATTAGAGTAAAAAAATTATTATTAAATTATTTAATTTAAATTAACAGATCAATTAGGTGAATTAATTTTAAAACAGATTCTATATATTTAACTTTATAAGTAAGTAATTTGTAAATATGAGATTTAGTGAGGCTAAAGATTTTTCATAACTTAATAACTTAAATAGAGGGAATTTTTTAAAGATGATGCATCCTTGCTATTTGGATTTGATTTGGAGGCCTGCAAAAAGCACCTCTGTCAAACCAAAATTGATTTGGAGGTGCTATTGCTTTTAACTAAAATACTTTTGAAAGAAATGGTCTCATAAGGGGGTAAATTTTGTTTTATAATTATTTAAATTTCTTATTTTTAATACTAAAAATATATCATTATATATAAACTTAATTTTATAAATCATATAGTTTTTAAATTTTATTATATGACAAATATTTTTTTAAGAAGTTACTCAAAAACAATGAGAAAGATTTTCGATAAAATAAAATTATATAAATCATGTTAGAGACAAGCCGCTTATAGGGAGAAATTGATGATTAACTTTTTTGCTAAATAACTTTTGAGGCATGAGGTTGCTTAAAAGAATTTATTGTTTGTTACGAAAATGCAAACAAATTATTTTGGAACCGAAATTAAAATTAACTAATGAAATAAATTCATTTCGATAATAGTTTTGGGCTTGTTTAATTTTTTTTATTATTTGTAACAAAAATAAAAATTAATTAATTTGTAACCGAAGTAAAAATTAATTAAATAAATAAAATAAACTAAATTCATTTTAATGATAGTTATCAGGATATTTAAAGGAATTTATTCTTTATAACGGAAATGAAAACTAATTATTTATAACCATAAACTAAATTCTTATTCAATTATAAGTTACAATTTGTATCATTTAATTAATATATTGATATAATTATTCATTAATATATGTAATTATTAAAATTTATTATGTTCTTCAATCAAACCATTTACTATTAAATTGTCAATTTCATATGTTTATAAAAGATTCTTATGATATATCAATATATTAATTGAATGATACAAATTGTAACTTATAATTGAATAAGAATTTAGTTTATGGTTATAAATAATTAGTTTTCATTTCCATTATAAAGAATAAATTCCTTTAATTATTCTGATAACTGTCATTAAAATGAATTTAGTTCATTTTATTTATTTAATTAATTTTTATTGCATCCGGTCTTTTTTATATGACACTCTAACTAATTCATATGTATTAAAAATAATTAATTTAATTAATTAAGATCATTTAATGTGTTTATAACTTATGTTAGTTTTTCTTAATTATTCTCTAATTAGGACTTATTAATGTTATATAATATCAAAATACTAAAATTTCTCCCATGCTATTTTTTTAAAAAACATTCTAAACAGTTAATATAGAATTTGCAATATAATTTAATTATTAACATAATAATGTGTTCCTTTTATGCATATGAAGTATTTTTTTTTTTTCGTAGGAAAGTAGTACAACCGAAATTCGAACTACATAACTGAATGCATATGAAGTATCTAATGTTGGAAGTATTTAGTATTTGTTGCAAAATACAAATTTAGCTCTAACTAAATTTTAAGAACATCTTAAATGTATATTTTTCCCATATATTGAAACTGTAATCAACAATTTATAAAGTCATTTTGATTCTTATTACATTATTTAAATTAAATAACATTCAAATTAAATTCTAATCGGGAAGTACTACAGTGACATAAGGAGAAGTTCTTGGACCTTGAGGAGAGGAGTTCAATTTTCGGTGGGATAGATTAGAAGTAATATAAGAATACTGTAGTGTGGAAGTGTGTGAGTTTGGCCAATAAGAAAAAAATCGGAAAGTACTACAGGACACAACACTAATAAGAAGTTATAATAGAAAATTAAAACACAATCTAATAAATACTTTAAATTAATATAAAATATAAATATTAATTATTTTTTAATCGATATATATTCACACAGGCATCCTAAAATAAATCTCCGGTATCCTATATTAAATTTCCAATGTCAAGATTCGAATTCGAGACCTCCAATCTCTCCATCCTAATTTGATACATGACCAAGTGAACTAATACCTAATGTCATTAATTATTTATTTTGATTTTATGGAAACAAATTAAACCTTTTTAATAATAAACTTTTTATTATTATTTTTTATATTAATTTTTTTTAATTTTTTATTATGTATCCACGGGAACACATTTAAAAAAAAACCGTCAAATTAATTGACCTTCTTAAATTTTAGGGTCTTTCTTAATTTCTTTCATAATTTTAGACATTAAATTAATTGACTGTTATAAATTGAAGGATTTGTTAACATGGATTTTGATATCTGTGTTCCATTGGAAGGGACGCGTTTTAAGATTGTTAACACTCTAAAATTATTACACAGATTTTTTCTAATTAACACATGATTTATAAACTTCCATAATCAAAGGATTCGATTTAGGGGTAGTTTCTTGATCCATTGCTTCAGCCGAAGAATCCTCTTCTGACTCTGTTTCTCTCTCTATATAACATTATTCCTACACGCTGTGATTGCTCCAAGACAGTGACTGCTTTGTCGAAAGAAAAAGAAGAACTTGGTTTGATTGATTATTAAATTCTTCCTTGAAAGTTGAAACTAATTATTATATAATAATAATTTTCCCATTTTTCACATTTGGGTTATAGCTTGAAAGAAGAACTAGTTATGTGTTCTGTTTTGTTTTTTCTTGTGTTGCTGGTTTCATCTGTAAATGGAGGTGATCCTTATAGGTTCTTCAATTGGACTGTTACATATGGTGACATTAGTCCACTTGGTGTTACACAACAGGTATTTTTTTTTTTTTTAAATTTTCTTAGGTTTTTTATATATAATATGATAATATAAATGAATATATGGTTTGTGAAATTGCAGGGGATATTGATAAATGGAAAATTCCCAGGGCCTCAGATTAAATCTATGACCAATGATAACTTGATTATCAATGTTTTCAATAACTTGGATGAACCTTGCCTTATCACTTGGTTAGTATAATTTAATTTAGTTTTTTTTTTTTTTGGTTGCACCATTTATAAGAGCCTATTTTAATTTGTGATGCATTGGCATGTATGAAAACTGGAGAATAAGTTTTTCTTAATATCTTGCTGATGATATCAAGCAAAATTGGCAGAAAATTGTGTCTTTCAACCATGATCAAAGTTCAATTTTAGTTGTTCATACAAAAAAAATATATTTAGAGATACAAAATTTAAGTGATATTTGTACGTCAAACGGGATTAATTTTTGTGTGTCGGTCGGAGATATGCTTGGTTACGTTGAAAAATTATTAAACAGAATCTCACTTATCAAACAAGATTAGTTCTTGATGTGGTACCCTTGTGATAACCCTTGATGTAAAAATTAGTGAAAACCTAACAAATAAATTAATAACAATTTTAGAACTAAGACTGTAATGTACACACAAATAAATAGATTTAGACCCCCTCTTTTAAGGTTTTGTAGGATATGTGTTTCCATTAAAGAGAGAAAAAAAATGCAATGCTGATATCAGGTGAATTTTGACACGAGTAAATAAGAAGAGTAATGATCCGTTATGATTCATAAGTTACTTATCATTTATTAGTATATATCATATTGGGTCGTTGTTCGTTAAAAAATGTGTATTTTTCTATTAGGATCTAAATTTTAATTTTCATGTGTCAAGAATTTAGGGTTAAAATTATTATGTGATTATTATTTATAGGAATGGAGTGCATCAAAATCGTTAATTTATTTTTACACACTGATCGAGTAAGAAAAAAAATAAAGAGTCCAAATCC
The DNA here is from genome assembly GCA_037177725.1 of Cyamopsis tetragonoloba. Lineage (NCBI taxonomy): Eukaryota > Viridiplantae > Streptophyta > Magnoliopsida > Fabales > Fabaceae > Cyamopsis > Cyamopsis tetragonoloba. The sequence goes on from CM074122.1 coordinate 21,523,884, forward strand.
GTCAATCCAGCTACTGTACTGTCCAATGCTTGAGATAATCTAAATACCTGCGGTATACACATAAATAAATAGATTTAGACTCTCTCTTTTAAAGTTTATAGGATATGTGTTTCCATTGGAGAGGGAAAAAAATGCAATGCTGATATCAGGTGAGTTTTCATATGAGTAAGAGTATGTTTGGAAATGATTATTTCAAGGGAAATAATCGTTTATTTTTCAAAAGATCTTTCACAAAGCTATAAAAATAAGTGATTATTTCTTCAAAATTTACTCATAATTTATTAGCATATATCATATTGGGACGTTGTTAGTTAAAAAATGTGTATTTCTCTATTAGGATCTAAATTTTAATATTTATGTATCAAGGATTTCAAGGATTTAGGGTTAAAACTATATTATGTGATTATTATTTTATAGGAATGGAGTGCAACAAAGGAAAAACTCATGGGAGGATGGAGTTTATGGTACCAATTGTCCAATTCCACCGGGGCAAAACTTTACTTATATTCTTCAGGTGAAGGATCAAATTGGTAGCTTCTTCTACTTTCCTTCCCTAGCACTCCACAAGGCCGCCGGAGGTTACGGCGGTCTCAAAATTGCTAGCCGTCCTATGATCCCGGTGCCTTTCCCTCCTCCTGACGGCGATTTCACTTTCTTAACTGGAGACTGGTACTTGACAAATCACAAAGTAAGTTGCTTTCTATGGACAAGTTAGAAATAAATATATAATTAGGATAGCCATAATCTTTATATTTTTTGAAATTTCATACATATATTCAATTATTCATTTTTGCTTTACAAACAGATTTCATTAGTCCAGCATACAATGTGTTGTAACCAAGAAACAATATTCATGCATGCTCAAAAACTTTTAAATTCGAAGAAATTATAAAATCACTTATTTGTTAAGAACTCTTTCGAAGCGTTGACAAATATAAATGATTATTTTTTAAAAATAAGTTGAATAAGACACATATTTAAGAAATCCTAACTAAATCACTAGCAAAATTATGTTTAATCTTGCAGGATTTGAGGGCTATTTTAGATAGTGGAAGTGACCTTCCTTTTCCTGATGGACTTATCATCAATGGTGAAGGTTCCAATGGCAAGAAATTCACAGTTGATCAAGGTATACAATAACCTTAACCAATGTGTTCACTTCAAACCTAGACATAGCATATGTAGCCACATAATATTTTAACCTTAATTCCACTTTAGGTCCTTAAATTTGATAATTGTGCAATTTTGATCATCATAATTTTAATTGAGTGATTTTGGTGCTCGTAAATTTTAAAATGTAAAAATTAGGTTTTAAGTTCAATGTCGGTTACTCTATTCAATATTAAACGGTATGTTATTGACGTTAATGAAAGTTATAATAAGACTTGTGATTAATTCTTTACTTGTGATCGGTAGCAGACAATAATGAATTATTTAAATTGGACAAAAGTTGGACCTCATGACCAATTTTAAAATTTTAATTTTTATAAGGATAAGAATTGCTTAACTGAAACTATTAGAATTAAAATTACTAGCAATTAAACACTATATTTTATTAATTAATTACAAATGATTGTTTGGCAGGCAAGACATACAGATTTAGAATATCAAATGTGGGGATAACAACATCCATAAATTTCAGAATCCAAGGGCATATGATGTTGCTTGTGGAAGTTGAAGGAACACATACTTTGCAAAACACTTATGATTCACTTGACATTCATTTGGGACAGAGTTACTCTGTTTTGGTAACTGCTGATCAATCACCAAATGATTATTACATTGTTGTGTCAACAAGATTCCCCTCTCAAGTTTTGAATGCTACTGCCATTCTTCATTATTGTAACTCATCAAGAAGAGGGGCTTCTAGCCCTATCCCTCCTGGTCCAACAACTGATATTGATTGGTCTCTTCAGCAGGCTAGATCTATTAGGTATTTATTTTTTAATTTAAAAATATAAATAAATGTTGGGTTAAATTCAGAATTAATTTATTTCCTATGCTTCACATGCTTTCACATTTTGGTCCTATACAAATACTCTGGAGTACCTTTTGGTCCTTATACGAAGAAAATTAGGATGTTACTTCAAAAATGATGGTGGATAGTTTAGCAAAATCTAATATTATTAAACAGTTAGGAGTGAAGACTTGTCCGTCAATAACTTTATATATAAGGACTAAATGACAATATTTTTTCAATTACCAAAACAAAAAAAGTTGTTAATTAAAAGGGACCTATTTATAATCCTTTGTTGATCCTTCATAATATAAAACTTGAGACATGCCATAAATTAGTTGCACCACCAAATTACATCAACATTTTGTTTGAGATTTAATCAGGTATTTTATTATTATTATTATTATTTTTATCTTGAATGTAAAATATATTCTATAACATGTAATTAACTGAAACAGGGAGAACCTAACAGCAAGTGGGCCAAGACCTAATCCACAAGGATCATACAGATATGGTTTGATCAACACAACAAGGACAATCATACTTCAAAATTCTGCTCCACTTATCAATGGAATGCAAAGATATGCTGTTAATGGTGAATCATTCATCCCTGCTGATACACCACTTAAACTCGCCGATTACTTCAACATCCCCGGCGTGTTCACCCTCGGTAGCATCCCCGACAAACCTTCTGGCAATGATAGTTTCCTTCGGACATCTGTCATGGCCGCCGATTTCCGAACATTTGTGGAGATTGTGTTTGTGAATCCTGAGATACTTTGCAATCTTGGCACATTGATGGTCATAACTTCTTTGTAGTAGGGTAAGTTCACCTAACTTTCTTGCGTATTTGTTATATATATAGCGTTCACAGATACTAGTACGAGTATCAGATACGTTTCGTAAATAAAGATAACTTTTAAAGAAATTGGAATAATGTAACAATTACTGAAAAACTAAAACATATTTTTTTTATAAATTGAACCTATGAAATATAAAAAAAAATGTGAAAATAAAAAATGGAAGAGCACTTTTAAAATATGGAATCAGTGTGTATATAGAATTCATTACAGTTTTTGTTTACTAAGTTGCTTATAGGGTTGTGTTGTACCCTTAACCTAAAAATACAAATTATTTTTTTCATGAGAATTCAACAACATAATGCCAATTCATTGGAATATGCAGAATGGATTTAGGAGTATGGTCACCTGCAAGCAGGATAACTTACAATCTATGATGATACTAATCTTAGTATGTGATTTTCGCACCACACTATTTTCTGATCTCATTTCATGCAAACAAGTTCTAGAATCTAGTAGTTAAAATTTTTGTTTGTCCAGATTCTAGAATATGTTTTGAAGTTGATTGATTTTAAAACTCAGATGAATATTAGGAACCTAAATAGATTGCGATGAGACCAGAAACAAGTGTGTATGTGATTTTCTTTACAAGGGTAACCTTTGATCAGATACTAGATACAATTTTCATTGAAATTGATTAATTATTTAAATACAAAAAATTATTATTTGTGTTGACATGGTTTTCTATTGACAATATGTAGGTATATCCCAAGTCATGGACAGCAGTTTACATGCCATTGGACAATGTAGGAATGTGGAATATAAGGTCAGAAAATTGGGGTCGTCAGTATTTAGGGCAGCAATTTTATCTTAGGGTATATACCCCTTCAAATTCAACTAGGGATGAATACCCTATTCCAAGTAATGCTCTGCTTTGTGGCGAAGCTTTAGGTCTCAACACTCTGTATTCATAGTTGATAATATACCAACATTTTTACCATTTTTTTTTTTTTTTGATTTAGACAGTGTCTTAGATAATTTTTAAGGGCTTAAAACGGGCAAAATTGGTAAATGAATTATAGAACTATAGCTAGGTGACTTGGTCCTGCTTCTCTTCATTTTAAATCCAAAATCAGTTATTAACATTATAAGCCATAGCCACATAATTTATGGTACTCTCCTATGCATGGTACGGATACATAGTTTGTTACTGGATAAGAATATGATACATGGGGTATACTTAACCGGCATGCTATTTGGGTCGCGGTATATGGAGTATATTAATTAATATGCTATTAATAAAATTTAATGGAAAATGTAAACAAAATTTTAAATAAAACTTATCTTAAAATATTAAGGAAAACTTAATTAATGTGAGAATTTCAGTATGCTAAAACTAAATACAAAATAAAGACTTAAATATGTTTTTCGTCCTTGAAAAATTGAAAAATTAGGATTTAAGTCCCTAAAAAACGTTTTTTAGAATATAAGTTCTTAAATGGGTGGTTTGAGTCCTTAAATCATTATTTTTCAAGGACTCATATCCCCTATTTTTGAGTTTTTTAAGGACTTAAATCCTAGAAAACATTTTTCAAGGACTTAAATCCTTATTTTTCTATTTTTCAAAGACAAAAAATATATTTAAGCCCAAAATAAATAATAAAATTACTAACACTTTAACATTTGAGATTGTGTAAATTTTTTAATTTCATTTATGATGTTCAAGAGCTAAAATTTAATCTTTAACTCTCTATCTTGTGTCTTTATTATTGAATTTGGTTTCTTATGTTATTACGCAGTTAATGGGTCTTAGTCACACATTTAATTTCAGTTGGACTTTTATCCCAGGGACCAACTAAAATTTTTAAATGAAAATTAAAGACTTATTTAAATCGTTCTTAAAATTATTTAAGGAAAAATAAAGTTCAATAACAATGTTATGATGTCAAATTAAAGAATGACACTAAAATGGAAGTTTAGGATTAAAACAAAGCTCCTTATAAGTCAAAGACAAAACTAAAAAACTCAAGCAATTTCACATGCTAAAGAGCTAATACACTCTTACAACATTTGTATTTAAATTATTTATTCAAATAGGTGTGGGTAAAATCACCATTTAATCCATTTGAGAACTATAATTTAAACAGAGAAATAAGATGAAATAAGAACACAATTAAACTCAAAAATTTAATGTGAAATAACTTTAAAACCTGAGAAAAAATATAGCCCAATTTAACTACAACTAAATAATAACACCATGTGAAATTTTTATAACACATAGGATATGTTTGATTTAGTTTTAGCTTTTAGATTTTTAAAACTGTATTGTAAAACATGTTTTAGAAACTTTTTTATTTTTTTTTTAAAAAAAAGAGAAATGCGTTTTTAATACAAATTAGTATGAAAATTTGAAAAATTGAAAACTAAAACAAGTTGTAGATATTTTCAAATTTTAGTATTTAAAAACTGTAAAACACATCATATTCCCAAAAGCTGTTTTTCAAAAGCAGTATGGCAACAAATTGTTATGTTTTTAAAAACAAAAAATTGTTTTCAAAAGCAATTATCAAACAAGCCCATGGACTACTATACAAATAACTCCTGTACCTGATACCCTAAGCCTAATAGGCACCCGGGGCCCCTAGCCTTGGTACACTAACATTCACCAAAGTAAATAACTGAACTAAACCTCATAACACTCTAATACAAGAGTATATGTAAACTCATATACAATCTTAAAGTGCTTCTCACTAGTGCAAGTTAAAAACATGAACTTAAGTCTATTATATAGTCTTGTCCACCCACTTCCCTTATAATCTTGGGCAATGTAAGACTTCTTCGAATTTCTAGGGCAATGTGGCACCACTATATAATTGAATTTTAGTATCTTTTGAAAAAATATTGCTAAATTATTACTACCTCTGTTTTTACGAATAAGTCCCTAAAAAAAGTTACTGTTGCTTAGCTTCTTATAAGCCCCTAGCATAGGAAATTGGGGCACTTATTATGATTTTTCTTTGGGTAAAATGCACAAAGTACTCTTGAGGTTTTGAAAAATAACACAAACCACCAAACTTAAAATAAATAAGCATCCCACACCATTTTCTATAATAGACACCAACAATAATATAATATTCCATCAGGTGCTATAACAATGGTTTTAACTAATATTAATACTAATATTACATATTTTAGGCTATTGGAATTAAATTTTAGGAGATGCTCTATATATTTTGTATAAATATTATCCACCAAATATGATAGCAAAGCAATTTCTTATCTTGTGAAGTAATAATAAATGTTGAACTTGGCTTGTTTAGCTCATTTGTAAATTATTTTATTTTTTATTCACAAAAAAAATTTTATTCACAAAAAAAAATATTTTTTTGTTTTATTAAAAAGATTCAGTAAATGAATTTTGCACGAAAATTAAATGACAAGAAAATTATTTTTGTTTAACTTAAGAAAAAAAATGAGGACATAGATTTTTTTTATCTGCAAAAGAAGGAATATATTTGAGCACAAAAAAAGTACTCCAAGCATTACCACTACAAGTGCATATTAATGGAGAGAGACTTAACTATAGTTAGTAATAAGAATATTCTAATTAATGGAGTATTCATTTGCTATTAGTGCATCTTATAGGAAAAAATTGGTGTTGAATGCTTATTTATTTTAAGTTTAGTGTTTTGTGCTATTTTGTAAAACTTCAAGGGTACTTTGTGCATTTTACCCTTTTTTCTTTTTTACCCAACATTAACGAAGATAGGGGAGATTGATTTTTAAAATGAAAGTGAGTTTTAAATAGGAGTAAAATTGAACATTAATGATAACTTTTTAAAATACCAATGCATTTTATGTATGTAAACACTTTTTCTTAATAAGTGTGATATTTTTTTTAGAGGGCTTATAATTAGGAATTGAGGTAGTGAAAAAAATGTTAAATCATTAAAAATGTTGCTTTTGTGCATTTGTAACATTTTTAGCAAATGTTGTATAAAGACCATGTTGTTAAAAAGTTTTAGCAACATTTAAAAATGTTGTCCAATTATTAAAAAGTGTTGCCTTTTTATATTTGAAACATTTTTTCTACAAATGTTGTGTGAAGGTCATGTTGGTAAAGGTCAGTTATTGTGTAGTGTGGAATAACCTGACTCAAGACGAATAATTTTTAAGCAACTCTAACATTATCTACCTTGATTGAAAATAACACATCTTCTATTTTCATTGCTACACCGACAATCATTATCTATACCGGCAATCATTGTTAAGAGAGCAATCATACTCCACCATATAGAGTATACTCACTTGCAATCCGGCCATGCTAAAAATTTCTTCTCGTCACACGTTTAAACCTTGCTAAAATTTATGGTGCAACTTCCATGACATGCCAACTTTTCCTAGAAGTTTGTCAGCAATCGACATAACTAGATTACACACCCTGCATCGTAGTCCATGTCCATGCATAATCACCTTACACTCTGCATTAATGTCAACTTATTCCCATGTGCTACCACCACACATCTTGCATGACAATTAATGCCCGTGTATAATTTCACAACTCACCTTGCATCGATGCTAACCAATGACCATGTGCAATCACTACACATCTTGCATCAATGCCACTCAATGCCCGTGTGTAAATTCATCATTGTTGAACATATATTCTTTTCAACATGTGTACTCTTGACTGTGTCTATACATCCTTGACTTGAATTTGCCAAAATTCTTCCATTTCTCCGTCAAACTTCACTACACTTGCACATTGCAACCATGTAAACTGTAAACCATGAACATATTAGTTTCTAGGAAAGAGGGGTGTGTCACAACAGATACGCTTAAATACTAAGTCTTTCCTTAGCTAGAACCTTTTCGACATAGCACTCATGTAGTATCACAATTTTCTAGCAACCAACAGTAAGAGCAATTCTCTAGGACCAAGGAATCATTCTTTCCTCATGTGGAATAAGCTTAGAATAAGCTGCAACCACAGAGCATACTAAGAACATCTTACTGAACCATAAGCTCTCATATCACTGTTCGATAAAATTGTCATTTAGCGACCTCAAGAACTATCCTTCAGACTGAGAAAAAAAATAAAATAAAAACACAATCAAAATTTAACATGAAAAAACTGCAAAACCTAAGAAAAAATCACAGCCATTGTCTAATGACAACCAAGGAATAACACATAAATTACTCTCTAAATAACTCCCACACCACAGTACCCCAGGCCCAATAGACACCCAGGGCTCTTGGCTCTAGTACACCCGCATTCAACAAAACAAATAACCCTAAACCTCAAAACACTTTAGTAAAAAAGTATAAGAAAAGTCAGATCGAAACTTAAAATGCTTCTGATCTGTGCAAGTTAAAATCATCGACTTTAGTTCATTATATAGCCTTGTCTACCCACTCTTACTACGACATACTCCCTCTGGTCCTTTTTATAAGAGACAAAAAAATGATTTTTTCTTCATCCTAATTATAAGAGGCTTAGCACTTTTTTCAGGCGTATTAATTGCTAAGAAAGTATAAAAATACTTTGTTACTTTCAATTTATTATGAGTATTTTACTCATTTCCTACGTAAGTGAATGCATTAGTTATATGTGCAATTTAGGAATAAAATTTAAATTGACCATTTTATTAATCGATAAAAACAACATTAAATATATTTTATTGATTTGTGCAAAATTAATCTCATAATTCTTAATTTCTTATAAAAGAACCGGAGGGAGTAATTATTGAAAAAAATGTTGCAAATATAAAAAAGACAATACTTTTTTGCAACTTAGTGTATATAACATTTTTTATAACATTTGTAAAAAATGTTGCCACTATTGTTTTGATCATGAATTAATTAATTAATTTCTCCACTATTGCCTGTTCGGATTTGCTAGATAATTGTATGGGCAAGGTTTTTTTTTGGATATACCGAATTTAATTCTACGCAGAAAGGTAGATTGGTAGCCAACGATATACGCGTCGGTAGCGTTGACCAACTTATAATTTCCATACTACGTTGCCAATAATCATCAAATATTATTGTGCTTATTATTGCTAATCTTTTTTTACACGTGAGAGAAAATATTTATCTGTTTATTTATAATTGTAAGAAAATTTTAATTATATTTTTATCAATTTTATTATTATTTTAATAAATTATTAATTAATATTTTATTATTAAACTAATAAAAAGATGAGATAAAGGATATATGGGAGTTCAAAAATTATTTTAATAAAAAATAACAATTGTATTCATTAATATATATATATTTCTCTAGAGTAGATAGATAAATAAAAATAGAGAAAGTATACTAATATGAAGGAAAACAAAGTTAAATACTCCCTTCATTTGTTTATAACTATCCATTGAGTTAGTAAGTGAAAATTTATTTTTATTTAACTGTTCACTTATATTTTTAAAGAAGTATTTAGTATTTTTTTATTAAGAAAAATGCTAAATAGTGCCCTAAAAGCACTTTTTAAGAAGTTAGAAATAGTAAAATGTGATTGAAAAATGTTGTTTTTTGTATTCTCGAGACACGAAATGATGTACACTTATGATTTATTTTCTAATTCTAGAAAATTTAACAAGTACCCTAAGGACACCATTTAGCAAGACCTTTTTATTAATTATACCCTTGTGTTTAATTAGAGTAATAATTAATATTTCAATAAAATACAGAAAGATAAAGAGTAATATAAAAATTTAAAAAGTTTTTTTTTATGAAAATAGGAATAATCATTGTATATTTTTTAATATGGATAATTTAATTAGTTTTAAGTGGATATTTAAATAAGAATGGGAGAGTAAAACGTTAGAAGCTCATACATTTTATTTTTTGTTGAATATTAGAAGCACATACATATTAGCAAGTAATTACACAATAATCCAAAAGTGCATGAAGCTTGAAGTCCTTCTCGTCAATTGCAGTGATTATTTAAGATTTCAACAACTTGGCATTTGACTTGCATTATTCAACTTGTTCCTCAACGGTTCGAACGCGCGAATTAAATGAAGAGTAGTAGCTAGTAGACGAAGCCTATAAAGCACAGTGCTCATTTGTATATGATATGAGAAGTAATAAAGTGTGTGTTTTCTCTTGTTTAGACGAATTATGGGTGTGACTAATTTCCATTGCAAATGGCTCTCTGTGAGTTTCGTTGTTCTTGGCATTGTTCTTCATCTGAGTGTGGTCACCATGGGTGATCAAAAGCTTGAGAAGGCAAGATTTGGTGGAAATGATTGTAGATTTGGTGGTGGACCCCGCTGTAGGGGAAGAATGGGTCGTCACTGGCCTGGCCGTGGAGGTTTCGGCGGTGGATTTGGTGGAGGAGGCGGCCTTGGGGGTCGTGGTGGTGTTGGAGGAGGTGTTGGGGGCGATGGTGGTTTTGGCGGAGGTGATGGTGTTGGTGGTGGTGGTGGGGCTGGGCGTGGTGGAGGCTTTGGTGGCGGTGTTGGAGGTGGCAGTGGTGTTGGAGGAGGTGTTGGGGGCGGGGGCGGCTTTGGTGGAGGGGGTGGTGGTGGTGTTGGTGGTGGGGCAGGGCATGGTGGAGGCTTTGGTGGCGGTGTTGGAGGTGGTAGTGGTGTTGGAGGAGGTGTTGGCGGAGGTGGAGGTGGTGGTGGTGTTGGTGGTGGAGCTGGGCATGGTGGAGGCTTTGGAGTTGGTGGAGGTGGAGTAGGTGGTGGAGGTGGAGGAGGAGGAGGAGGTGGTGGCGGTGGTGGTGGTTTGGGTGGAGGCTCAGGTCAAGGGGGAGGATTTGGTGCTGGTGCTGGTGTAGGAAGTGGGGTTGGAGGGGGAGGGGGAGGGGGAGGTGGCGGCGGTGGCAGTGGTGGTAGTGGTGGTGGAGGTTCAGGTCAAGGTGGAGGCTTTGGTGCGGGTGGTGGTGTGGCCGGTGGAGGAGGAGGAGGAGGCGGAGGCGGAGGAGGTGGTGGTGGTGGTGGAACAACAAGCGGAGGTTCTGGTCATGGTGGAGGCTTTGGAGCAGGTGGTGGAGCTGGGTCCGGTTTAGGCGGCAATCGTGGCAACGGCGGAGAAATTGGTATTGGAATAGGCATCGGTGTTGGAATTGGAGTTGGAGCTGGTCAAGGATCTGGTAGTGGTTCTGGTGTTGGTGGAGGAGGTGGGAGATAAACATTAAGTATGCACGAGTAATGATAATGGTGCATGTCCCTCAAAAATGAATTATGTGATTATTATAAAGTGTTTTGTTGAATTAAAAATTTATTACGATTACTAGTTTCACACATTGGTGACATTATCCATTTGTGCGATTCCATGTATTTATTAAATTGGTTAAACTAATCTTAAGACATGTTGATAAAATAAATTAAGAAACTAATTCTATAAGACTATTTAAGATATGTAAGGTATCTTTTATTATCTTGGAAGCTTAGCGTAAACACAAGTTGATCATAGTTTAATTACTGCTCATGTGTATAGATAAAATTTTATTTAAAGAGACAAAAATCACTTTAATAATTTTAACGCTCATAAAGACCTAATCTTTGAATAAAAAACACTCTTAATGCACAAAAGAGTAAGTGATCAAGGTTATTCTATAATTATAATCTTATAAAATAAATAAAACAAAAAAAGTGACCATAAAACAGACTCAAGGTCAACATTATTCTAAACCTTTAAATGACTAATATTCTAAAGCCTTACTATCCCTCAATCCCCTTTGTATATGTCTATAATCATAACATATTAATAACTAATTTGGTACCATGTTTATTTGGATGGGTTATAACATGAGTTTATTGCTCCTTATAGCACTATTCAGCCCCTTGTTTTGCCTCACTGAAAGGGGAGGTTTTCACCCAGATTTACAATTGTTTGCCATCATTAGTCTCTTAGATTGGGATGACCATATTCATAGGCCAAGTCCAAAACTAGTATATTTATGCTGAGAAATAACATTGGTATACACATTATTTTGGAGGTTGGCACTTTTGGTACCACACAATATACTATTGAGTTGTGAGATATATGTGTGGTGGCATGAGAGATATGTGTGGTGTCAAAAGTGTTATCCTATTCTAGATTATCTCCATTTCGATGTACCATACGCGTAGTATACTAGATCTTGAACCCGAACCCAAACTTCACGCTGCGCCCTCCTTACTTTTTTTTTTTTTTGATAAAGGTGCCCTCCTTGCTTTGAAATCAAGAATATTCCTCCAAACTATCTAGTGGAACCAATCTTTTTGAACCATACTAGCTCACCTCTTAGACAGGCCTATAAAAGGGTTGGCACTAATTCCACCATACATGTTTTAAACATAACCACAAATATTATTTTTTTTTCAAAAATAACCTTGAATTGAATTTTTAAATCTGGGTGAAACTGGATTCTAGAATCCTATTGCAACCAGATTCTAAATGTGGTTAGCTTCACCGCACCAAAAATCACATCATTGCATCTCCTTACTTCATTTCACCATTATTTTACTTTAACTACACTTTCACAATATTAATCTCACTTTAGACCATATCACATTATTGTATTCATTTTGTTTTTGTGAAGGTTGAAGCTCCTTCTTTAATAAGCTCACACTTGTCTTGTCTTTCATTTTGTTTGTTTGATTTGTGTTTTCAACTAGATCCGAAAATAATCCGGTTTTCCTGGGAACTAAAACCTGAGCAAAAGTTATTTTTGAAAAAAAAAGGATGTGCATCTGGTGCAGTTTGAGATTGGTGTGGTGTAAATAGTGCCCACCCTATAAAAGGAGTCTACATCTATATACTTTGGTATGCTCTATTTACCTAATTAGCAAATACTATGTTGAAATATCACATGACTTAGGTCTCATACTGTCTTTGTAAGAACTACCATCCAGAGTTGTTCAAAAAGACCAAAAGAACTACACCGGATTGTTAATAAAACTGAACCACACCACTTAAAAGACGAACCACTTGATAGAAAACCAAACCATAACCAAATTTGAAAATTGGTTCCAAACCGGTTCGGAAAATGTAAATGGTTCAGGTCCGACACTGTCTGAAAACCAGTTTAAACCGTTTCGAACCGGTTTTGGTATGACGAAATTGAGATTTTTTGCATAAAAAGATAAAATAGTTCAAAACCGATTTCATACCGGTTCGGGCCAAAACGATTCAGAACTAGTTTGGGAGCTACCAAAGTGGTTCAGTCCTATAAACTAAACTATTTCTCTGGTTTAGTTTGGTTCTGATTTGGTTATTAGGTGAACCAAAACCATGAACAATATTATTACCATAGTACAACACCTCAACTTCTTTCCATCATAGCTCCCTTACTACAGTTAAATGGATCAAGAAGAAGAATACATTTGCAAACAACAATTATTAGTGTACACCAACTATTCACATACACCTTGTACATCGAATTAAATGCGTATAAATTTGTGATTAAATTAGTACAAAATAATTTTAATAAACATGTGCTTAAAATAGTATGAAATAATTTAATCAAATAATACACTAATTTAACTATATATTTATACACATTTAATCTAATTAACTGAATGTACGTGAACCGTGATTGTACATAAATATTTTTTTATTTGCAAACCACAAACAAGAGTACTAGAAACCATGGTTAGGGGAGAGGCATCAATTTGAACCAAGAACACTTTTTTCAGTATTTTGAAAATTCTTGGTCTAAGCCTTTTAACTAAAAACATTTAATTTATATATAGATCCAATTTCTGCTATAAATTAAATATGTAGACTATACATTTAAATTATATATAAAATTAGATATAAAATAACAACAATTATATTGAATTGTCGAGTAAATTTATTTTTAAGCATAATTTCAAGAAGATCTAAATATTTTTTAGTCTTTAAAAAATTAAAATTTTTTGTTTTAGTTTTCAATAAATTTGTATTCACTTATTTTATTTTATTTTTAACAAAACAGCATAGTTTTAGTTCTTATTATTGATTAGCCCTTTTTAAGGACATACAAAAGTATATAATTTTGAAAAATTAATTACATTTTATTAAAGATTCACATACAGCCTCAAAGTCCGAATAAAGGAAGAGTGTTGCGTTAGACCCTCAATTGCCAATAACATATTATTAAAGACGAATTTTAAATTTATTATTATGAATAAAAAATATTTTTTGGTTAGAAAATAAAAAAATATTTAAGTCTTTCAAGAATTGATAATCCAAAAAAAGAAAAACATCAATTTGGTCATTCAAAGATTTACTTGTTACTAATTTTGTTCCTCTAAGATTTTTATCACTTTTTTTATCTGCAAAAACAGATATATTTAAGAAAAAAGATTTTCGTACTCATGTTTTTTGTATTCACTTTGTACTCATTGTTACATACAATAAAATATCTGGTTACACACGTAGAAGTTTTGTTGAATTTTTATTTTTACATTGTAACCACATATTTCTACACGTGTAACCACCAAATCCGGAAAACACTATAACAAAAAAAAAATATAACTAATATAACCACTTTTTTCAACGTACGTAACCAATGAGTACATTGAGTCCAGAAAATTGTGAGTGCAAAAATCAGGACTCTATATTTAACCAGAAGTGCTTAAAAATACAAACATAGATAGTACATGATTATAAAACAAGTAGCACAACATGAGGCGACCACCAAAAAGGTCATAAAACAAGCAACATTGGACCTATCAACTAATCACAAATAGCATGGAAAATAAAAGCCAACCACCAAAGATTTCATAAAACAAGCAACCAAATTCTACAAACACAGAAATAATATTGGACCTAGCAACTAAACACTTATAACAAAAAAGGAGGTAGATGACCCGAATAAATCCCAAAAGCTTCGAGTATATATACGCCCTTAGCAGAAGAATAAGAAATAGGCCAATATCAATATGAGATACTCAACAAACAAGGAGCACATAAAGCACTAAAGAGTTCTAAGAGGCACAACAACTCTCGCTAAGTACTCACGACCACATAAAGCACATGTTACTACCTTTTACAATAACGACATTATAATCTAGCGACATTGGAGCTTAGCGACATGAGTACTTAGCGACATCTGACAGTTTTGAGATACTAATCCGAGAGACAACCGCCAAATGTGGGGTCATAGGCCCAAATCCAATAAAGTACGCAACCCTAAACATAATGAATCCACAATAAATGAAATAAGGCCAAATCAAGTAAGTATTTCTTCATTTCCGCATTTACTGCTAGTACACAAAGTTGACTTGAGCGTCAGAGTCCTTTTGCAAATACCCACCTCGTGGACGTTGACTACCTTGTTTGAAAACTATTTGATAAATGCTTTTTATACTTAAAAATCATAGCTTAATTTGTGCACTTATCTAATGTTTTAGGTGAATGATTGGCTAATTATATCCCGTTACTTAGGAGAGTGCTATTGTCACTCCAATAATTGATATTGCCACGCACTCCTTTTTTCTCTTCTCCTTTGTAAAAAAACAAAGCAAGATTGAATGAAAAATTTTAAATGGAAGTGGCAATATCAATATCGGAGTGGCAATATCAATTTCCCGTTTCTTATTTCTTGTGAATTCTCGAGTTAATAAGGATATTAGAGTATATTTAGTTAAATCTTATTCTAATTACTTGATTTAATAAGTGCTAGAAATTGATTAATAAGATAAGATTTAGTAGCACTTTAAATTAAATTGATTTATTTTCTCTCCAAATATGTTTTTGATTTCATCCATCTATTTTTTAGGAATTGATGATTCAATTTATTTTAATTTGATTTATCTTCATCAAATAATAATATTTTATGATTTGGTTTGTAGATAAGTGGAGTGCGGAGCAAGGAAGCGCCTAAAAGATCGTGACGGATCCTATCTTATTGAAAAATTTGTGGCCTAAATAATTCATGGAGTGCTGATCTATTTTATCTTATCTTTAAGCTACAAAAGCCACGTCATGGAGTCTATAAACATTTGTAATTAGAATTAGGTTATAACCTTAATGAAAAGACCTCTTGATTTTTATTTTGCACGTGTACATGTTTTGATTGTGAAATGAATTGCAAAATCTAAGTTGGGGAGAATTAGTGAGGAGTTGAGCGAAACACTTACCTTGTGAGAATTTACAGTCGATTCCCTCAGCTAATTGGTTGTTGTTCCTCCCATTCTGTTGTGCTTTCAGTGTTTAGGAATCTTGTTTTCAATTGGGGTTTGGGGCCATCATGTATACGTACTCATCGATTTATCTCTTTTGATGCTGTAATGATTGATGATTGTTGGATTTCTCTTGAACTGAACTCGGGTATGTAGTTAGGATTTCTTTGATTGAGTGTTGATTGACTACCTTGCTTGAGGACAAGCAAGAATCTAAGTTGGGGGAGTTTGATAATGGATAATTATTAAACTATTTTTTTTTGGATAATTTGAATATATTTTAAAAGATATAATATTTATCTTTTAATTAAATTCTTCTAAATTTTGTAAATTCAACACTTGTCTTAATTTGAGAGAGGGTTGGTTGATTATTTGAGTTTGATCCTTATCTTGTGAATTGATTTAGATAAGATTTGATCCCTAAATTCTTTGATTGTAGGTAATTAGATAAAGTCACGGAAGATAACGGTGAAGTAAAAAGAGAGAATCTCAAGAAGTTCTATCTTATGTTATTTTATCTTATCTTGAGCATAGATGAACCACTTGGGATCTGCTTTGAAGGAACTGCTCTATGAATTTCCGTTGGAGTATCACCAGAATCGCGATCCACACCCTCCAATAGCCTGGTCGTGGACTGCTATTGGGTTTGTCAAGATTAATGTTGACGGAAGTTGGTTGCAGAATATGGATATTGGCAGTATAGGTGGTATTTGTCGTAATGATGATGGTGCCTGGTTGTTTGGCTTCCAAGGTAAGCGTTGGGCTTCTGAGATCACTCTCCTAGAACTCCAAGCAATTCTAGTGGGTCTTTCGTTAACTTGAGATCGTGGTTATCGGTTTGTGCTTCTTGAGTTTCTTTATTGGCCGTTAGTTTGGTTTCGGATGCTATGGATACACGTTTCCATGCTTGTGTTGCTATTATCACTGACATTCGGGCTTTGCTTCATAGGCCTTGGCATGTCTCAATCTCTCATCGCTTTCGGGAAGCCAATTGGTGCACATATATCTTGGCCAATGATGCAATTAACCTTGTAGAAGACACCTTTGTTCATGAGGAATGTCCTCCTATAATTACTCTTGCTCTTCTAGCTGATAAGATAGGGACTGCGTTTCCAAGAAGATCTTAGTTTATTTTTTCTCTTTATATTTTGTTTTTTTGTTTCCTCTTTTACCAAAAAAGAAATTGAAATCAATTTGTTATGAATATCTAATGGATGTCCAAGTTTGTTATGAATATACTCGAGATAGAGATAGATTCTAGCGTTCTTGAAGCCCAAGTTTACTAAGAATAAAAGCTTAACTCCACAAAGGCTCCATGATAAATAGAACATTAAATAACATAGCAATGTAACTTTCTAACACATTAACATAGACTATGAGCAATTACTAACTTAAGCATTGGAATGTCTTTGTAGATAAACACCTGTGCCGCCGGAGCAACGTTGTCGCATCACCACTTCCATAACGTCGCCGAAATAGACAATTACTAGAAAACCCTCATGTTGTGGGGGATTGTACGCAACAGACCTAAAATTTCAATCGGGCATACCACGGGTCACCATCAAATCATATATATATATATATATATATATATATGGAGGGATCAACTTACACTAGTGTACACTGCGAATAACTTATTAATTAATAATTTTCTTACAAAACCGACCGATAGATTAAAATTTCTTAGTATATAGATCATATCTACAAAGTTTTACATTGATCCGAAATCATTTAGTACTCTATCAAAGTACTAAAAAAGTAACGTAACATATAGTTTCATAAAACATAAGTTTGATGAAGTACTAAACGATTTCGGATCGATGTGGAACTTCTTAGATATGATCTATATACTAAGAACTTTGGTTGATTTTGTAAGAAAATTATTAATTAATGAGTTATTTGCGGTGTAAGAGTTGTAGTCAACTTACACTTACACTAGTATAAGTTGATCCCTCCCCGCTAAATATATATATATATATATATATATATATATATATATATATATATATATATATATATATATATATATATATATATATAACCTTATCTATGAGGGGTCGAGTGTTGAGAGTTTGTAACTCAAGTGGCATAAGAAGGAGCTCTTGGAGCTCAAGGAGAGGGGTTTAATCCCCACTGTGATAGATTTAGGAGTAGTGTAGTGTAAGGGTGTATGTGTTTGGTCGATAAAAAAAACCATAAGGTGTCGAGTGTATGCATAAACAACAATGATTGATATACAATCATTAGCGTATTCAATCCATTTATAATCCACTTAACATCAGTGAAATCAAGTATTTCATTATACTTTTCAAATTTTTTTTATATTAAAAAAATAGTTAAATATAAAAATAAATGAATTGAATGTAAATAGTTGGTGCATACAAAACTTTCCGGTGCATAAACGGATCCTCATTTGTTTAATTTGTTTTTTTTTCGAAGTATTGTAACTCCTCAGCTCGTTACAATATTTTTCTAAAAAAAAAAAAAGAATTATTAGCAATCATGCGTGTTAGTATATACATACACACACAATTATATATATAATATTAATTTAGCTTTTAGAGACATCTCAACAAAATGCACTTATATTTAAATTTAAATAATTCAAACGATGCTAACATGTTAGCTGATATGTTTTTTTCTAAAAAATAAATATAGTAATGAGTTGATACTCGTACATTTTAATATATAAATATAATTAAATACAATTTAATTTGTTTTTTTATAGAAAAGTATATTAATCAGGGATTAAATCCGCATACCTACACACGCATGTCCCATGTGCTCACCAACTTAACTACATGACTGGAACAAATGCAATTTAATTTTTAAAATAATTTAATATATTTAATAAAATATAGGTTAGTTTAAATATATTTTTAATGCATACTATATATTGATTTGAGGTTTAGTCCCTATAGTATCAGGATGGTATGGACAAAACATATTAGTTTTGATTCTTATAGAATTAATTCCTAATATTTTGAAACCATAGAAATTTAGAAAGTTATAAACAAAATTTTAAAGTATAAAGATCAACACTGTACTAAAGTCTAAATTAAACAAGATGTAAATTAAACATTATATAGGTACTAAAGTTATATGTAAAGATAAAATAAATGAGATATGCTTTGAGTAGCAAGTCCTCGATTTAAACTTCTGTGAATGTACTTTAGCCAATAAAAAAAAGATAAATAAATTTATTTATTGTTGCTAGGTAGAAGCACTGATAAGAACGCAAATAACTACAAAATCCAAAAGTACTTGAAGCTTGATGTCCTTCTCGTCAATTGCTGTTGGCATTTTACTTTCTTTCTTCCACTATTGTCACGGTTTAATGTTGACGACAATCCCCCAACGATTCGAATAACACATCAATTAAATGAAGAGTAGCCAGTAGACGAAGTCTATAAAGCGCTTTGCGTGAGATACAATCAAGTGTGTGTTTCTCTTGTTTTGGTAAAATTATGGGTGTGGCCAATTTCCATTGCAAATGGCTCAATGTGAATGTGAATGTTGTTTTTCTCGGCATTGTTCTTCATTTGAGTGTGATTGTTGTGGGTGATCACAAGCTTGAGAAGGCATGGTTTGGAGGTGGAGTCCCCTGTTTGGGAAGGATGGGCCATCATTGGCCTGGTACTGGTGGTGGATTTGGAGGAGGCGGCAGATTTGGTGGCAGTGTTGGAGGTAATGGTGTTGGAGAAGGTGTCAAGGGCGGTGATAGTGGTGTTGGTGTTGTGGTCGGACATGGTGGAGGCTTTGGAGCTAGTGGAAGTGTTGGTGGAGGTGCAATGATTGGAGGTGGTGATGGCGGCACTAGCGGTAATGGCATTGTTGGTGGAGGTTCTGGTCATGGGGGAGGATTTGATGCTGGTGGTGGTGTAGGAAGTGGGGTTGCAGGGGGAGGAGGTGGTGGTGGAGATTCAGGTCATGGGGGAGGATTTGGTGCTGGTGGTGGTGTAGGAAGTGGGGTTGCAGGGGGAGGAGGTGGCGGCGGCAGTGGTGGAGATTCAGGTCATGGAGGAGGATATGGTGCTGGTGGTGGTGTAGGAAGTGGGATTGCAAGGGGAGGAGGTGGCAGCGGTGGTGGTGGTGGAGATTCAGGTCATGGGGGAGGATATGGTGGTGGTGGTGGTGTAGGAAGTGGGATTGCAGGGGGAGGAGGAGGAGGCGGCGGTGGCGGTGGTGGAGATTCAGGTCATGGGGGAGGAGGTGCAAGCGGTGGTGGTGGAGGTTCAGGTCATGGTGAAGGGTTTGGTGCTGGTGTAGGAAGTGGGGTTTTAGGGGGAGGAGGTGGCAGTGGTGGAAGTGGTGGTGGCAATGGTGTTGGTGGAGGTTCAGGTCACGGTGGAGGGTTTGGTGTAGGAGGTGGTGTGGCTGGTCGAGGAGGGGGAGAAGGAGGAGGAGGCGGCGGTGGTGGTGGTGGAGATTCAGGTCATGAGGGAGGATATGGTGGTGGTGGTGTAGGAACTGGGATTGCAGGGGGAGGAGGAGGAGGCGGCGGCGGTGGTGGTGGAGATTCAGGTCATGGGGGAGGAGGTGCAAGTGGTGGTGGTGGAGGTTCAGGTCATGGTGAAGGATTTGGTGCTGGTGTAGGAAGTGGGGTTTCAGGGGGAGGAGGTGGCGGTGGTGGAAGTGGTGGTGGCAATGGTGTTGGTGGAGGTTCAGGTCATGGTGGAGGGTTTGGTGTAGGAGGTGGTGTGGCTGGTGGAGGAGGGGGAGAAGGAGGAGGAGGAGGTGGTGGTGGTGGAACAGTAGGTGGAGGTTCAGGTCATGGTGGAGGCTATGGAGTAGGTGGTGGAGGTGGAGCAGGTTTAGGAGGTGGTCGTGGTAATGGAGGGATTGGTATTGGTTTTGGAATTGGCATTGGAGTTGGAATTGGAGTCGGCGCTGGAGTTGGTCAAGGATCTGCCAATGGTAGTGGTTCTGGTGTTGGTGGTGGTGGTAAACATTAAACATGTATGAGTTAGGCTAATGGTATTTCAATTTTTCAAGAAAATTTGTTGTTTATGTCATTACTGTTAAGTGTAATTTGTTAAATTAAAAGTTTATTACAATTATGAAATCCACTTCGATGACACTATCAATTTGGTGATGACAAATGACTTTACGTTAGTGATACAAATCTTAGGACTTTGATAAAATAAGGAAATTAATCCTATTAAATTCTTAAAGATATGATAAGTTAAGATATTTTTTGATATATTTATATATTCAAATAACATGACTGCTTGGCGTGAGCACATGTTGACTATTTGTCTGTATAGATAAAACATTATTTCACTAAAGAAAATTAGTTAGTAGAAAGTCGATGTGAAAATATATTTAGCATCATCTTTGTCTCGGCTGTCGGGCCTATGTCATTTTGATTGAAATTAATTTTAAGCATTGGCTTCGAATGACTCACACAACTTTAAGGGTTTGTTTAGCAGTGTAAGGTCTCGCCATATTTTTTGGAGGGACGATCTACAATAGGAGAAGTCGTATTTGAATCCCAAGCACATATTCTAAATTCTCGAGGGCCAACACCAGCCACGCAGCGCGAACAGGATGAGTCTCATTCTAAAGGTGGAGAAACTCGTGGTTATACAAATCGATATACATCATGACCACATTGATGTATACGGTGAATTTTCTCCCTTAAGTGCAGAGCAACCAAAATAGAGAGTTTTGGCCTATGTAAATCGACGTACACCCCCTGTATATCGATGGGCACAAGGGTTTTTGCCCTCCTGCACACTATTTTTCAAAACAGAGAGCTTTGAACTGTGTACATGCATGTCTACCCTCTGTACATCGACGTGCTCCCTTAAAAACCTTTTCGAAACATCAAAAACACTTTGAACAACAGTTTTAACATATTCTAAGATAAAACCAATGATTATAACCATTCATAAACACTTTTAGAATACCTTGAAAGCCTTTGTTCAAATGAAAGAAAAAAAACTCTAGCTTTGAATGCAATGCATAGAAAGTTTTCAAAACTCTAAGTATAATGCAATGCATGTAAGATATGGTTGATTGAGGGTTATTCAACATGATCAAAGCTACTCTAACCTACTTGATAATCATGCAATCACATAGAGCACTTGAAACAAATAACTCCTTACCAAACAAAAGACTAAAACAATCAACCTATACGAATCTAGCAAACAAGACATTAAAGGCCTTCTTCATTCTTCAACATGTGATTTGTCCTTCTCTTTGTTGTGAAGCCTTGACTTGTCCTTTTTTGTTTTCAAAGGCCTTGACTTTTCCCTTAGGTTGCCAAGGACTTTGTTTTCATCAAAACAAGCATCATCAACCTCTTGATCAACAGTCATATTTCTTATTTACAAAAACTATAAAATAATTCTATTAAGTAATATCTCTTTTATTGTTTTTTTAATATATGGTTTAACTTGTCGTTTGAAGGAAAATTTATCAAAAAAAAAATTATTTTTAAAAGTATTTATCAAATTGGTCATAAAAATAATTACCAAATTGGGTCTATTCACTATTCATCTCCAATTTTCTATTTCTGAAAAAAAAAACGTGTCACCACATGGTGGGACTTGAGTTTTTGTACTAAAAAATAATATAAAAGATTTAAAATAATATAAAAGTAATAAAAAAATGTTCAATAATTAAAAATTATTATCAAAACTAAAAATATTTTTAAAATATTAAATATATTAATAATAATAAAAAAAAATTTTGGTACATCGGAAAAATAAATAAAAATAAAACTACTAAAAAAACTAAGAAGGAAGGGATCTAAAGTGAACAACTCCTACTTTATCAGCCAACAACAAACTAGACAGTTGAGGGATAGGAGAGTGGATCACTGTGAGAGGAAAAGCACCGCCAGATGCAAGCTTCGCGAGGGCATCAACACAGAAGTTTGATTCCCTATAAGCATGCTGAAACCGACAAATCCAATTGTGAGACAAGAGCTCCTTGATGGAATGGACCAATGCAGCATAAAGATGAAATTCTCCGGCACCCAGCTTGACGGTCTCCACCGCAAGGAGCGAGTCAGAATGGCAAACAACATCACGATAACCAAGTTCCCATGTAAGGAAAAGACCACGATAGAGGCCGACAAGCTTCGCATGAAAACTCGTGGAATCGCCCAGAGATTCGTAGAAGCCAAAAAGCAACTCTCTGTAGTGATTACGGAGGAGGCCGCCAGCCCCTGCCGGACCTGGATTGCCAATACAACTATCGTCCATATTCAATTTCACTTGATTCTCCCTCGGAGCGCACCAATGGACTTCTTTTTGCAAGGAAACCCACGAGATAGAAGTGTTCAACCGATGCAACAAGTCGGAGGCATCACTATGAATCGCTGAAATGGTCTCAAAGTTAGACATGATCTTACCACTAATAACAGCTTCATTACGAGCGCACCACAGATGCCACGCGGTGCAAGCGAACAAGATTCCATTGCCATTCTTCAGGAAGCCAGAAGCCCAAGAAACAACGTTATTATCCAAGAACTGGGCATCCTCACGAAAACCAACTCCGCGCCAAATACCTCTCGCTTGGGCACACTCACGCAAGCAGTGCAGAATGGTTTCATCAGCCAAGCCACAATGTTGGCACATAGCAGATACCGAAAGGTTCCGGTGTTAGCGAAGCTCATTCGTAGGGAGAATACCAAGTAAGCAAAGCTAGAACATAAAGGTCATACCCTCAGTAATTGGTTGACGCCAAACCCAAGCAATTTGAGGAGTATAATGTCGAGATTGCCAATGATCTTGGAGCCAAGACACCACAGAGCGAGAAGAATAAGAGCCATGAACATTAGCAGGCCAAATAAGAAGATCCTGAACAGACAGGTTAACGTGCACTAAGGAGCACTTATTTTTTAATTCGCTAGGCAACACAGTGGCTAACAGATCAAAATTCCATGCACCATTAACACACACATCCTTGATCAGCTAGTATCTTGAATATTAACGTAAGGGACCTTGTCACATAAGAAACAATCTGAAAGACAACGATCATACCAAAAAGACACCTCGCCAGCTCCCACACGCACCTTATATCCATCCTTCAAATGATTAAAAGCACACATAATATATTTCCAAGAATAAGAGCTAACTGCCGAAACATTATATAACGATTTTGATAGCTTGATGCCATCTACGCACCGCAAATCCCCTTTGAATTCTAAAAAATGTGATTTTCTATAACTTTTCTATTTTTATAATATTTTTAAGCTCATTTTTTCCATTTTTTTATGTCTAGTTCACAGAGTTAGGTTTTGAATTGTAATTAGATTTTTTTTGGTTGCATAACATGATTTTAGGATATTTATTATGCATATGTTATGTTACATCTTTTTACATTTAGTTCACATGCTTAGACTTTGAATTATGGTTTGAAATTTTTTTATTGCATGACATGATTTTAGGATATATCTGATTTTTTTTTATTTTTTTGAATAATTTAAATGGTTTTTAAATATTGTTTTATTTTTCAGTTTTTCTAAATAATTTTTATTATTTTTATTAGTTTTAATATTTTATTTAATTTTTTAATATTGTATATTATTTTTATTAAGTTTCTTAAACATTGAATATTATTTTTAATATGTAAAATTATTTTTTAATCTTCTATGTTATTTGACCGGTTTGATAAATATTTTAAATATATAATTTTTTTTTGTAAATTTGCCTTTGAATGAGACTAAAATATATTAAAAAAAGGAAAAAAAAGAGATATTAAAGAATAAATTATTTTGTTGTTTTTATAAATAAGAAATATAATTAATTTATAATTTTATAAAAATTTATACTAGTTTACTGATATATAATTTATTTTGATCAATACTACTAATTAATTTATCTAAAAAAATATTAATACTACTAATTTACAATTCATTAATCCTACATATTATATTTTGATTAATCAAATTAAAATAAACATATAAATCTTCTATTATGAGATGACTCGTAAAAAATACCCAAATTAATAAGATAAAAAGGCTTACTATTCTTTTTCTATTCTCTTTGAGATCCCATAAGCCTATGATGAGGATGATAGTCATTATTTTTTCTTGTCTAAAATGGAGTTGAAGTTTAATTTGCAAACTAACATTTATTGTAAACACGTGCAATATAGTAGAGTAGGTGAGGGTATATAAAAAAATTAGGAGCCGTTTAATTTGTATTTTCATTTTTTTTTATTTCCTATTTTCAGTGTGTTTTCTATTTTCTGAAATTTTACAAAAGAAAAACTGAAAATATTGAAAACAGAACTTTTCTGTTTTCAGCATTTTTAGTTTTTCCTTTATAAAATTTCAGAAAACAGAAAACAAAAAATAAAAACAAAAAATAAAAATACAAACCAATCAGCCTCTTAAATATCTTTCGATTCTAAATCTAGTAATTGCTTGACACAATGAATAACAACTGTCTCACATGCATTAAGCTGCAGATTGCAAATTCGGTATAGGGTTTTTTTTGTCTCTTGTCTTTTTTTCCACGTAATGTCTCTCTCTCTTTCTTTCTTCATTTAAATATCTATCTATCAATCTGTTGTATTTGTACTCTTATGCACTTGTTGTCATTGTTAGTGAATAAAGTTATATGTTGTTTTGGCTTATAAAATAATTGTCTCACACGCATGAAAAGATCATAAGATTATGTGATGTCATAATAAACATAAGAGAAAGGATCATGCATGGTGTAATATCTAATAGGATAGGGATTGGTATGGGAAATGGAATAGGGATAGGAATTAGGTAGTTTTTTACAATTAGGAGATCTAGGTAGTTGACACTATATCCATTTGGATAGTTTTTTTTTTTATCGACCAAATAAACATAAATATATTAAAGCAACAAAGGTGTTGAAAAATACAAAATAATCCAGCCCTATCAACAGAGCGAAAATGGAAAAACAAAGACAAGATACAACAAAAAGCAGAAGTAAAGCAACTATAAAACAAAATTCAAACTAACATAGTTCTTAACTACCACCTCTATTGGCTTCTTTGAGGTTCATTTGAGATAAAACTATAATAAATTTGTAATAAGTTAATTTGTTACATAAATTAATAAATAATGTATCATATATTCTCAAAGTTTGGCTTAATTCGTCCTCATTACTTTGATAAATTAGTATATCTCTTTATTAATTAATTACGTCACAATTTTATGATGGGTGGGTGCTTTAAAGTTTAATAAATTTGTGAAGGATATGCTGAGTTTCAAGCTTCATGTCTTTGCTTACTTTAGCTCTAGAGGATATAACAAGGCTGGTAGGAGGTGTGAATTCGAAGGCCGATAATCATTTTTGAATGTTGGGACTTGGGAATGGCACCATCCTATCGCCCCATCTTTAGATGAGATTTATATCTTACAAATAGTTAGCGGTCGTAATAATTCTCAATAGCTCAATTCAATCAAAAATCTAATATTCATTTGGGCAGATCAAATTTCGTTATGAATTCTATTGTGTTAGTTAAGCACTCACAATGATATCAACTTATTATTACCAAACTCGTAATCCTATCAGATGATTGCTTTCCTTTCGGCTGACAGGTATCCGAATAAAATAATAAGCATTAATTTTTCCTTGAGTAATCTCCACAATAGATGTTATTTCAGTAACTATACTATTTTGATTAACTAAAGAGACACTCAAGGAATATCTAAAGGTCATATTTAGGTTGTTATTTGATGAAGGATTAAAGAAAAAGATTTAGTAATCCAAGGTAGAGGAGATGTCATCATGATATGAGATTGAGCATGTGCAAACACCTCATTCAAGCCATGAAGGAACTTGATTAAAGTCATTTTCACGTTCTTTCATAATTTTTGACAAAACTCCACAAGAACAAGATGTAGAACAATTGCATATGAGAAGAGTTCAAAATTGTTCCAACTCCTTCCAAAGAACCTCCAGTCATGTAAAATTCTGCGTAACAAAAGAATTACCTTGTCTTGCATATTGAAGCTACTCTTGAAGATTTGCAATACGAAACATGTCACCTTGAGAGAATCTTTCGCATAAATCTTTCCATATCTCAGCTGCAATATAGAAATACACCACAGATTCTACAATCGCCAGCATCATGGACTGCATGAGCCAAGACATCACCATGCGATTGCATTTTTCCCATGGTTCAGGAAGAATGTCAGTTGAAGATGGAGAAGGGAAAGATCCATCAACAAAACGATCCTTATTCTTCGATTCAAGCATAGCAATCATGTGATGGCACCAAGAGTTATAATTCTTCTCAGTGAAAAGATTGAGAAAAGAAAAAGAGTTGGATTTTCATTCGGATTAAGAAATAGTGGATTCGAAGGATTTACAAGATGATGAGTGATGGGATTAGGATTTGAATCATTGGTTGAATTGGCGTTGAGATCAGAAGTAGTTCTAGTGTTGACCATGGTTGATCAAGAAATCACAAGCTACGAGTTTCAAAAAGAGAAATCAGAGAAAAGAAAAAATTCATCTAATACCATATCAGTGAATTGGAAAAGAGAAAAACTCATAGAGAATGCTTGAATGATTATTCAATTGATCAACTCAACTTACTAACAATGTTGAGTAAAGTTTATATACAGAGAAAAGGAAAATAATGGAAGTCCCTAAGAGAATAACAGAAATCTGTTATCAAGTCTAACTAACTCTATGACTAAACTAAATAAAGTACAAATTCTGAATAAATACATTGCTTATGTACTGATTAAAGTCTTAATCCTGATACAGCTTAGATTCAAGGGGAGTTTTTCATTTTTGGTTTGAGAGTAAATTGGGACATGAGAAATTCAGTGAGGTTGTGAGCTCCAAAATGCTATTTCATTTTACATTGGTATCATTTTTTTACCGTATTATACCCTTTGTTGTAATTTTGCAGGAAAAAAGTGATTATCTATTGTTTTATAGTCAAACAAGAAAAAAATCTTTTTTTTAAAAAAAAATGCTTTCTAACAAATTTATTTTAGCCAAACATAAATAACTTCTAAATTCTAAATTTTATATATGATAATCATTTAAAAAATTAATCACTTATTTTCTCACCCTTAGGGTCAGTTTGTTTAAACTTAAAAATAAATGATTAAAAAGACAAGTGGATAATTGATTTTTTTTAATTGATTATGATAAAAATCAAAAGTTGTTTATGTTTGGTTAAAATAACAATAATCATTTTTTTAATGTTCTCTCTTCTACTACAGTTGATTATTTTCTACTCTGATTATTCTGAGAAGCACATACATACATACTAAAACTTATATAACG
The DNA here is from genome assembly GCA_037177725.1 of Cyamopsis tetragonoloba. NCBI lineage: Eukaryota > Viridiplantae > Streptophyta > Magnoliopsida > Fabales > Fabaceae > Cyamopsis > Cyamopsis tetragonoloba. The sequence goes on from CM074122.1 coordinate 21,551,987, forward strand.
CTTTTTTTATTGAAATAATTACTTATTTTACAAAATAAACACAAACAAATGGCTCTTTGAATCACTTATTTTAACCAAAAACAAACGAGCCCTTGATAGCTCAAATTATAAAGTAAATTAAAAATTTCATCAATCTCTGATATTAAATAAAATAATAAATGATCAATTTGATGGATGAATTGTTCAAAGAGTCGTGATTTTTGCACTCATGATTTTCTGTACTCAATGTACTCATTGGTTACGTACGTTGAAAAAAGTGGTTATATATATTAGTTATTTTTTTTGGTTACATTGTTTTTTCGTACTTGGTGATTACACGTGTAGAAATGTGTGATTACAACGTAAAAATAAAAATTCAACAAAACTTCTACGTGTATAAGCAGATATTTTAACGTATGTAACCATAAATATAAAATGAGTACGAAAAACGCAAGTACAAAAATCTTTTTTCTTGTTCAAAATTAAGTCAATTTAGTGCTTACATTTAGAGACAAAATTAATATATTTTAATAATTTTAGGGAGTAAATTGATTCAGTTGTTAAATTAATTAAATGTTATAACTTTTAGAACAAACCAAAACTTGTAGACTTTCTCTACCATTACTTAGATTATTTAAGAGTCCGTTGGCATGCATCTAACTACCATTGTTTAATTTGATGCCAATCCTCCAACTATTCGAACACACTAATTAATGAGCCGTAGCTAGTGGACGGAGCCTATAAATCACAGGTTTCATTTCCATGAGATGCAATAACCAAGTGAGTTTTTCTCTTGTTTGTACTAAATTATGGGTGTGGCCACTTTCCATAGTAAATGGCTCTTTGTGAGTGTTGTTGTTCTCTGCATTGTTCTTCATTTGAGTGTGGTGGCTGTTGGTGACCACCGGCTTAAAAACGCCAACATTGGGTTGGGCCGCCATGGAATAGGGTTTGGAGCTGGTGGGGGTGTTGGTGTAGATGCAATAGGTGGTGGTGTAGGAGGAGGTGGTGGTTATGGTGGAGGCCATGGGGGAGGATTTGGTGCTGGTGGTGGTATAGGAGGTGGAGGAGGAGGTGGTGGTGGCGGTGGTGGAGGCGTAGGGGGCCATGGAGGAGGCTTTGGTGCAGGTGGTGGTTTTGGAGGTGGAGGAGTCGGTGGAGGTGGGGGTGGAGGTGGTGGTGGAAGTCAAGGTGGTCATGGTGGAGGCTTTGGCGCTGGTGGTGGCATAGGTGGTGGAGGTCACTACGGTGGAGGTGTTGGAACAGGAGGTGGTGGAGGTGGGGCAGGCCCAGCAAACGGCGGTCATGCTGGTGGCAGTCATGGTGGCAGCGGAGGGATTGGTATGGGAGTTGGAATTGGGATTGGAATCGGCATTGGTGGTGGAGCCGGTGGTCGAGGATCCGGTGGTGGTTCAGGCGGCGTTGGTGGAGGAGGTGGGGGTAAACATTAAGCATAAGTCAAATTATCAAACTTGGCTAATGCTATTTGAATGTCTCTCAAAATGTGTTCTTTATATTTGATCATCATAAAATGTTTTGTTGAGTTATAGGTTTGTTACAATGCAATTAGGAGATCCACTTAGATGACACTATCCATTTATTGGGTAGCAGTTATCGCAATTTTCCTTCATTGTATTCGATAATTCTTACTTGCCTTTGAGAGTATGCATGGAACCATGCTCATTTGAGATAAAATTATAATTAAGTTTTATAAGTTATTAATTTATTACACATAAATAATGTAATATTAGTATCACCTTATCTTATAATTGGTGCTTTAAAGTTTCATAAATTCATAAAGGAGGAGCAGAGTTTCAGGCTTCATGTGGTTGCTTGCTTTCACAATAGAGGATCTAATAAAGTCTTCTAGGAGGTGTGAATTCGGATTAACACAAACTTCTTACAAGCTTATAATATAATCTTTTTTTCTGTATATGCATGAGGGTTCCACAAAGAAACAAGAGCAAGCATTAGCCAAAGCCATCACATTTCACGAGACTCTCTTCTAAATCTTTATTCTCACCACATCACCAAAAAAAGCACATATCTATTGTGCTTTTTTATTGGTAGATTATCCGGTTACAAGAAAGAAATAGATGAAGCAAATGGATTCAAATATTGTGCGCTCAAGTTATGTCCCAAATTATGTCCTACGGAATATAATATTGTCACGTCATTAAAAAATTTTATTAAGAAATTAAACATTAAAATTAAAAGAAATATTTTTAAGGACGTGAAAATATTCTATTCGTGAAACATGATTTAAGACATGATTTAGGGACAATATGAAGGAAATACCACGTATATTTGGGATTCAAATTATGTGTCCTCAAATTATGTCCTCAATTATGTCCTACCAATAAAATATCGCTACGTCATTGAAAATATTTCCTTTAATTATAATCTTTAATTTCCTAATAAATTTTTTAATGACGTGACAATATTCTATTGGTGGAACATAATTGAGAACATAATTTTGGGGACACATGATCTGAATTCGTATATTTGAGGACTTGATTTGTGAGTCCAAAGAAATCACGGTTAGCCTTCGGCTCCCTCTCCCTCCTTGATGGCAGCTCTTTGAAGCTAGGATTTTTGGCTAATTTACTAGAAGATTGAAATTTTACTAGTTCAACCTAAATTATTATGGGCTGGCCTACAAACTGGTATCTCTTTAAAAAAAATTAATTTGTAATAATAATAAGAATAAATACATAATAATATTTATAAAATGTAATGATTCATCATTATATTTTATGTATTATATTTCAAATGGGAAATATTTATAACTTAATAAAGTTTATCATAAATAATAATAATAGTAATAATACTTAAAATTACAATGACAAATTTGGGCCAACGAGATAGTTTAGCCTATTGCGAATTTAGGCCACATGAACTAATCAAATTTCGAACTAGGTTGAAGTTATTTGATCGTAAATAAACTTTTAAAATTCAAATCATATCATATGTTCAGTTATTTAGGCAGGCCCATCAGACCCTACCCATTTGATGTAGGCAACCTTTCTTTTTTTCCCTCTTATTCTGAAAGGAATTATATATATTCACACATCTTAACAAGCATTAATCTATATACAAGCATGTGCAATCAATATTAACTTTTTTTCCTAGTTTTCTCTATCTTAAAACAAATTTCAGTTATAGCTTAAACTTCTAAAATCATAAATTCACGAGTGACCTCGAGTCGGGTTCAAATCAAAATAATTGACCAAGATCTAAATTTAGGGTTGAGTAGTGAACAATTTATAAGTATAACTAACCTAACTCAACTCATGTGCACCCCTACCTATAAAAAATATATATATGTGTGGAAGTGAATGTGATGACATAAATTTTTTAATGTCTTTTCATTTTAATTTTATCCAATTATACTACTTTAAACCGTTTCTTTACAATCAACAAAGCGCACCATAGTTGGTAAAATGTTAAGTCTCTTAAGAATGTTGACCAATAGCCGAATCATGACCGTTACGTTTGTATGAAAAAGCTTTGTCATGAGAGGTTTTACTAACTTCAATTATCTATTTGAAAGAATTGACAACATTCTACAACCATATGAATAGAAACCCAAATTCAATCTACGTTGAATACTATAAAGATTCAAGACGAAGAGTTGAAGTGAGATATACGGTTATAATTGTTTTATGTTGATACGTATTGAATGCTCTCAATCTCTGACAACACAATTAGGTTATGTGTGTCAATGAGAGTCAAAATATAGCACATATATAGAGTGTCCCATTAGGAACCACGCCCCACTGAACCCTAATGGGTTGTTACGACGATTCGGGCCATCATAGTGAATAGTCAAGCCTTTAAGGCCATTATGAAAAAAAGATCACTTTAAACCTATACCTCATGTTGGAATAGTGACAAATAACTTTGGCATAACACATGCAATCATATGTCCTTAAGTTCACATGCCTAATTACTTGTATAATAGGCTATAGACCCAGCAATCTATGTGACTTTTTCGGAAAAAACCCAACAAAATTTCAGCTCACTACTTTTGTATTCAACTCTTTTCATCAGGCCTATAAGACCTAGGCCTATAAGGCCTAGCTTTAGTTGAATATTCCCCCACTTTCAAATGCCCTAGCATGTGGTTTTTACTCGTCAAAAGATCGTATAGAGTATTATTTGCTACTATAGTTGGAACTCATTTGAGAATAAAAATTGTAGTCTTGAGAACATTTTCCTAGAGTGAATTTAGTAAAGGTAGTCCTAGCAATTGTTCTCCTTACCATGTCCTTAAGGGAAAATAGCTTTGCACATTGCTTACCAGATCTGTCATACATTCTGTAGTATTCACCACCACAATTGGACCTGACTATCTTTATAGTCTTACATAGTTGATTTGAAACTTTAGCCTTAGAAGACTTAAATATGTCGAGTGCTTTTAACTTCTCCCTTTAAAGATTGAGGTAACCATAATGAGAAAAATTGTCTGTGAATGTGATAAAGTGCCTTTGACCCTTCTAAGTTGTCATAGGGAATGGTCCATATCTATGTGTATCAATTTAAGGATTTTCTTAGCTCTCTCAGCCTCCCACCGTTTTCTTGTTCGTGATTTTGCCCTTAATGGATTACTCTTTACCTCTTGAGTCATTAAGTGATCCAACGAATCCATCTGACATAAGACTGTCAATTCTTCTTTTAGAGATATGACCTCAAACGCTCATGCTATAAGTAGAATGATTCCTTAGTTGGCCTCTTTCTTTTAGTTCTTATGGATTTGGCAATATAGCAATCATTATCCTTTATAACCATGTCAAAAAAATTAAGATTATTAGAAGAAGATAAAACGCGTTCCAACCAAAGAAGAATCGAAATAAATCTAACATCTTTTATTTACCAAATGAATGAAAAAAAAAACTTCATGATCCAAAGCATGAATTGAAATTAATTTTCCCCTAAAAGATGGTACAATCGTGACCTTATTCAACTTTAAAATAAAACTAGTTCCTAATATAAGCATGAAACTAGCAATCTGCTCCACTTCAACAAGATCTCTTGAATATATGTTAAGATGTCTCTCATCCTGGTTGGGCTTTTGGTAGCTTATGCACCCTTTTAAAGAGACACTTATGTGTTTATTTACTTATGTATTTAACTTCTAAGTGTTCTTGGGCACAAAAACTAAAATGAATTCCGTAGTAATAAGAGAAATGAACTTACCCTTTAATTGTAGCCACTTGAAATATTGCCTACAACACTTCTTCAAGATAGTCCCCTTCTTGCAAAATAACACTTCTTCACATTAATGTTGCTGGTTGAGGCCTTAGTCTTTTTCTCTGGGGATGCCACCATAGTCTCTTTTTCTTTTCTTTTCATTATACCAGATGAAGAGGTGGGTGTTATAGATTAACTCAGTTGACCTTATAAAATCTCAGTCTTTCCTGCTATAGCACTAGACAAGAAATCAATTGATCCATTATCAAACTTTGGTCTACTAGATCTTACCTGATTTCAAACTATATATATTGAGCAGGCAATGAAATTAGCATAAGTTGAACCAAATAATCATTTGGTAGCTCAACTTTCAATGCTTTTAGTTTCTCTACAAGATTGAACATATTTATAAGAGTCCTGGTATATCTTAATCACCCTTAGCTTATTGGCATTTGTCTCACTCTTAAGCGCTACTAGGGAGGTTTTTGAGGCATTGTAATCTGCATCACCATTAAGTATACCCTGTTGGAGTACTCCCACTCCCTAAGAGCGTGAATTTTCTTATCAATGCTATTGTTAGTAGGCTTGGGAGGACACTCCTCCATTAAAGACAAATAGTTTTGCATGTAGTAGAGCATAATAACCACCTTCCCCCTCCAAATTGACCAGTTAAAAGTGGAAAAAAATTAGAATGTGGCTCAAGTCCGACGATACAGAGCTTGCAATCCTTAAATGTGTATACATCACAAAAATCAGTAATGTTATCAAACTTTTTTAAAACAATTTACATAACAACATCCATCAATAACTATTTTTGTGACAATGTACCCTTATCTTTAGATGAAGTTTACAACTTACAAATGGTTAGTTGTTGTAATAACTCTCAATAGCTCAATTTAGTCAAAAAAGCTAACCTCCCCTAATATCTACATAATCAATTCAGATAGATACTTGACTCTCTTGGGTTAGTCAGGTATACACTATGATATCAACTTATTATTATCAAACTCGTTATCATGTAACATGATTGTCTTCCTTTAGGTCACAGGTATCTACATGAAATAATAAGCATTAACACCTTTGGAGTTTTCCTCTAAATAATCTTCACAACAGATATTACTTTGGTAACTATACTAATTTAATTAACTAAATAGACACACACAATAAAAAAAAAACTAAAATTTCATCTTTATGTTGGTTTTTAGCTTTATAATGTTTTCTAATTTTTTCTCAATCTCAAGTCTTAAACACTATATTTTCAAGTCTAACAGTCAATACAACCATGTCTAATGGAAACACGATCGTCTTGTACTCCTTTCATGTCCCAAAATACCATAGAACCATGTCAACTTGGAACTCGACCATGTTGAACTTGAACATCCCCAAATAACGTCACATGACTATGCCAACAAGAGGCACACCCATATCAAAAACCTCTTAGATGTTGTTTCTAGATAAACATGTATGACTTTTCCATTGACCACATGGCTGGGCCTGCCTCTAGCATGGCCATGTCGGTCCGCTGTCCAAACAAAACACAAATGTGATTTAGTATGCCTTAATTCTAGACGAGTGGGTCTACTCTTTAATTAAATTTTTCTGTTAAATAAATGGAAAGCCTTAATTAAACTTTTGAATATAAAAAAAATCACTAAATTTTTATTGATGCTTTAAAGTTTCATTAATTTGTAAATTAATTAAGGATACTCTATTTCAAGCCTCATATGCTATCACGTGCTTTTGGTAGTAAATGAGGATCTAATGGCCGACATGCCTCCCCCTCGCTCCCCCCATCATTTTCCAAATAGCTAGATATATTATATTCACACGTCATATATAGCATGCATGGCATTAATATGTAAAATAAATATTTACTTTTTCCATGTTTATTTTGCAGTAATACTTTTTTATATGATTTATTTTGCAGTGAAATGTTCTCTATTTTGGTATAAACAGGAAACGTTACGGCTGATGCTTTGATGTTCTTCCTCCTTTTGCAACAGCTCTTTTATCTATGATAATGCTTCCTCGATCTTTATGAGGGAGCATAAATAATTTTATTTTTATTCGGTTTCGGCTTTTAGCCTATTTCTTTCATTAAAAAATTTTTTCTTTAAAAAAAATATGAATCTAGGAGGATCTATTAATTCCTACCCACCAATTAACCCTTCATCACTAGCTCAATCTTAATACTAACTTGTAAAATATTTTTTATTAAGTTAAATACTATTGACAAAAAAATATATTAATATATTAATTTTAAAAAAAATTATACAATCTTTTAAATTTATCTTAAACTTTTTATTAGTACATTAATTACATTTTAATGTCATTTTAAAATAGCTAGTAATTATACCTTTTATTTGCTGTTCCTTATGCTGTAAATATGTCTCACAATTTAAATAATTAATAAAATATATTTAATGCTCCTGGCTAGTTAGAAGCATCGATATGATTAGCAACTAACAATTCATACATACAATTGATGACTAAAATATCAACTTAACCCCTAAAATTATATTTGCCCGTCAATAATTAGTCGTTGAAATTAATTATGAAAAAAATTAAAAATTTCAATCTCTGATATTAACTAAAATAATCAATCAATTTAATGGATGAACTATTCAAAAATAAGTCAATTTACTGCTTACATTAAAAGATTAAATTAGTATATTTTTAACATTTTATAGACTAAATTGATTGGGTTGTTAAATTTAGAGACCAGTTTTTTTTACCGATTACTGATGGTTACTCCTAATTAATTACAGTTATAAGGAAAAAATCATAATTTCAAAAAAATTGTAAAGGAATAAATTAAGTGCAAGTTTGAGAAGTAGGAAAAAAAAAGCTTTTGAATGATATGCTATGTTGTTCGGATGAAAAATGAAAAAATTTTGTTATTTTTTTTATAACTACAAAAAAAATTCTAAATAAACAAAAATTGAGTTTATTGAAAAATAGTTTTATTCTTAATCTACTTTTTTCTGCTATAATTTAAATTTCTACTAAAAAAAATAATTATTTATATCATTCAAATATAAAAAATTATCTTGAATAAATAAAATATAAAAAATTATCTTCAAAATCATTTTTTAACAATATACCTAAACAAAAATTAATTCTCTTCTAATTAATTATAATAATAATTTATTATACACATAATTAATTATTAAAATAATATACTTTTCACAACTAATGCGAATATATACGCGCTAACTAAATGTTATAATTTGGAGGACTAATATAAGTTTTTTTGAATACTTTCTCTACTATTGCGGTGATTATTGTTTAAGAGTTCATTGGTACATGCATCTGAATTTCATTATTACACTATATTGTCATGGTTTAATATTGATGCCAATCCTCCAACGATTCGAACTGACTAATTAATGAACCGTAGCTAGTGAACGTTTCATTGTGACTATAAATCATTTCATTTGCACGAGATGCAATAACCATCAAGTGAGTGTTTCTCTTGCTTGTACTAAATTATGGGTGTGGCTACTTTCCATAGTAAATGGCTCTTTGTGAGTGTTGTTCTCTTCATTGTTCTTCATTTGAGTGTGGTAGCTGCTGGTGACCACCGGCTTAAAAACGCCAAGATTGGGTTGGGCCGCCATGGTGGTCATGGCGGTGGTGGCCATGGTGCAGGGTTTGGAGCCGGTGGGGATGTTGGTGTAGATGCAATAGGTGGTGTAGGAGGAGGTGGTGGTGGTTTGGGTGGAGGCCATGGGGGAGGATATGGTTCTGGTGGTGGTATTGGAGGCGGGGGAGGAGGTGGAGGTGGTGGTGGTGGAGGCGCAGGTGGCCATGGAGGAGGCTATGGCGCAGGTGGTGGTTTTGGAGGTGGAGGAGGAGGGGGAGGAGGTGGTGGTGGAAGTCAAGGTGGTCATGGTGGAGGCTATGGCGCAGGCGGTGGAGGTCATCATGGTGGAGGTGTTGGAACAGGTGGTGGAGGTCATCACGGAGGAGGCCCTGGAGCAGGTGGTGGTGGAAGTCATCATGGTGGAGGCGTTGGAACAGGTGGTGGAGGTCATCACGGAGGAGGACCTGGAGCAGGTGGAGGCATTGGTGGTGGAAGTCATCATGGTGGAGGCATTGGAACAGGTGGTGGAGGTCATCACGGAGGAGGCCCTGGAGCAGGTGGAGGTCATTATGGAGGAGGCGTTGGAACAGGTAGTGGAGGTCATCACGGAGGAGGCACTGGAGGTCATCATGGCGGAGGCGTTGGAACAGGTGGAGGAGGCACCGGAGCAGGTGGTGGAGGTCCTCACGGAGGAGGCCCCGGGGCAAGTGGTGGTGGAGGTGGGGTAGGCCCAGCACATGGCAGTCATGCATGAGTCAAATTATCAAACATGGCTAATGCTATTTGAGTATAATGTCCCTTAAAATGAGTTGTTTTTATGTTTGACATAATCCATTTCTATAGTGATCGCAAATTATCTTGATGTTATTTAGTTTACTTGCCATTAAGGGTACGAAAGTATGGAACCATATTTATTTGGATAAAATTGTTGAAATAAGTATATAATTTATTACATATATTATCTGTTACCTTTTTCAAATTTTGGCTTGCGTCGTGTATAAAAAAAATGGCTTCCATCATCGTTAATTTATCGGTGATTTCTCTAGTGTTCTTTTGTGAGAAGGAACAAATTTGTTCCTTCACGTGGCTCATTTAAGTAGCGACAATATAACTTTATAATATTGTTCTTTTAATAATATTGTCTCTTAGTTTAAGCAAAATATTTCTTATAATTCCTTTGTCTTTTATCTTTTATCTTTTAACAAATTAAAATATAACATTCACGACTAAAATTGAAATTAAACGTAAGTGATCATAAAAAAATAATCGAAAAAGTGTGAAGAACAAGTATTAAAACATAATAGTCTATTGTTACTTTCGATGTATTCCTGCGTAGCATAATAATATTATCCATAATAAAAGACAAGTATCCATTAGGAATACATTATACACAATTCTAGCGCAAACTTTGTCTTTTTTGGGTTTAATATGTGATTTGTGATTTTTATTTTATGTTGCTTTGATGTTATATTTAAATTCTTCATGTCAAATTGATGTAAAATATGTGTTAGTTGTCCAAGTTCTGCTATAACGTTCATGGCTATTCTTAATTGTTCTTGCTATTTCTTGATAGGTATTTCTATGGTGTCATCTCTATGAAGATGATATTATGCTCTCTTATGCAATCAAATAAAAAAATTGATGAGATAATAAAAAATTCAATAAAATTATATTCTCTATTGAAATATTTAGATTTGATAGATATTGACTTGATTTTGTTTTTTAATCTAATATTTAGTTTTTATTTAAGTCTCAATTTTTTAATCAAAACATCAAATAGTTGTTGGATATGAGAAAGAAGAAAACAATGATAAAAAATATTATTATGAGCATTCTTGTTAATTATTACTATTTATTAACAAAAATTAATAGACAATCATTATAAATTAAGATCATGAAGAAGAAAAATAAAAGGACCAAATTAAAATTTGAGATAAAGTAATGAGACTAAAATATAAATTTAGCCATAAAAAATATGATAATATTATTCTATAAATTTTCTCCAGTGAAAATTTAAAAAACAACTCAAAAAGAAAAAAATCATTCCCATAAAAATTGTAATTTATAAATATGACAAGAAGCACACTTAAATAATATAATGTGTTTAAATAATATTATTTTCATATAAATAACTAATACATATCTCATTACGTTGTCATCAAGTATCATTTACTTATATAAGGTTCTCCTGAGTCTTATCATTTGTTTCAGGCCTAATTATGAATTATTCATGTTATATTGTTTTTGAAATACAATTTGCTTTAGTGTTCATTAATTAAGTTACATATGTCATGTTCTTTTCAGACCTAATATTTACTTAAGACTCAATTATTAGTTACTTACATCTATAATTATAAAAATCATTCCGGGCATGGACTCAATCAAGGTCCTAAGTCACTACTCGAACCAGTAAGTTACTGATTGAACTCGTTTAACGCGGTATATGATAATATTTTATAATTTATACTGATATTTATAAATGTAATATATATTTTTTCATAAAATTTAATATACTAAAGAATTTTTGTGTACTAATCATGTATTAGTACTAATGTTAAATAATTTTTATACAAAATTAAAATATATAAATATTGATAAATTTAGATTGATATATAAAATTATAAGTTAGATAACATTTTAAAAAATAAATAAATGCGAATACATTAATAAACTAAAGTCATATATATATTGTAATAAAAATTTAATAAATACATTTATATTATTATATTAAAAGGTTTTAAAATATAAATATATTTAACATATTGTAAAATATGTGTTAGTTGTCCAATATAAAATATTTCATAAATATATTTATATTATTTTAATAGAAATTTTTAATTCAATATATTTATGAATTTAGTTTTTTAATGTATTTACATTTATTTTTTTAAAAAAATATTATCTAACTTATAATTTTATACATCATTCTAAATTTATCATTATTTATATATTTCAATTTTGCATAAACATTAATTAACATTAACATGTGATTAGTACACAAAAATTTTTTAATATATTAAATTTTACAGTAAAATATATATTACATTGTAAATATTAGTATAAATTATGAAATATTATCTTATATCGTGTCAAATCAGTTCAACCAATTGGTCCATTTATTTTTCTTCATAATCTTAATTTATAGTTTTAATATAATATAATCATTTTCTATTAATTTTCGTTGATAAATAATTAACAAGAATGCCCATAATAATATTTTTTTATTATTGTCTTCTTATTTCTTACATCGAGCAACTATTTTAGACATTTTTTATTAATTATTTAATAAAATAACATGAAGAAAAAATAAGTAAAGAAGTCAATATGAACAAAAAAAAAAGAGATCCAAGCTGAATTTTAATATAAAGTTTAGGGATCAAAATACTATATTTACCTTATTTTATTTATTATAATATTTCCCATTAATTTATTTATCCTTCAACTAATAAAAACTCATTTTTTTAATTAATTAAAGCTCAAATACATTTTAATAATGTAACCAAAATCTAAGTATTTGATATTTTGATTAAAAAAATGGAGACATAAATAAAAACTAAATATTAGATTAAAAAACAAAATCAAGTTAATATCTATCAAATCTAAATGATTTAATAGAGAATAACTCTATTGAATTTTTGATTGTCTCATATCAAATTTTTGATTTGATTGGATAAGACAATATGTTGTCATCTTCATAGAATGACACCATAGACACCATAGAAAATATCTATCAAGAAATAACAAGAACAATTAAGAACAGCTATGAACATTATATCAAAACTATGACATCTAACACATATTTTTCATCAATTTGACATGAAGAGTTTAAATATAATAACATCGAAACAACATAAAAAAATCATAAATCATGTACTAAACCCAAAAACCTATCAAAACTTGCGCTAGAATTGTGTATAATGTATTCCTAATGAATACTTGTCTTGTATGGTGGATAGTATTATTGTTATGTGGATGAATACATAAAAAAATAGTCATACATTATTATGTTTTAATAATTGTTCTTCACAATTCTTCAATAATTTTTTCATGATCACTTGCGTTTAATTTTAATTTAGTCGTGAATGTTGCATTTCAATTTATCAAAAGAAAAAAGATAATATTTTTTTAAAGAAATATTGTGCTTAAACTAAGGGTAAATGTTATTAAAAGAGAGAATGTGTTTGCAATATTATAAAGTTATATTAAATTAGATGACATGGATAAATTATAACAAGTGTCGCTACTTAAGTGGAGCCACGCGGAGGAACAAATTTATTCCTTCTTATCAAGGAACACCAGAGCAAAGACCTTTGATAAATGAGTATCATCACCTTATTTATTCATATTTTGTTGCTTTGACTAGCACTAGAGGATCTGAGGTTTGGTTTGAGGTGTCAATTTGGATTTGCTCTAACTTATTACAGGTTGATAATAATTTAACTTGTTTGGTAAACGAGGGTGCCAAAGCCAATTTGATAATTTATTCAGCTAAATAATGATTCGTATACACTTTATGATTTATTTAACATCGATCAAATTAAGCTTTTTATTCTATCTTTTAATTTTTTTAATATTAAAAAATTAGTAAATTAGTGGAATGTTAACTTCATATCCACATAACCTTTGGGGGGTGATAGTATCACCCGTGAAGCCAACTAAACTTCCTTGTGTGAGATCAAGTCATTGGAACCTAGCTTGGGTGCAACTTGTTAGAAAATAAGAAAAAGGAGTTGAGTATACGTTGTGCCGTGGTATAACCACGGTCCTCAAAGCTAATTTTGGCAGACCTCTGGTGCAATCCGATTACCGAAATTACTCCCCAAGGTTAACACAATGAGTGTCTAAACTCGTGCCCTGAAGGCCGGAACACTTGGAGCTTCACAAACAATTGCCTAAAAAAAAAGAGGAGTACCCATATAAAATATATTTTTCCTGCTAGTAGTGTGATTTTCTCAATCGACCATCCCTCTTACCCCAAATATATATGTGGGTCTCTAAATATATATATACACACTCATGTCTCCTTGACAATTATGTGTCTAATTAATATACAATCAAATCACATATTAAGTAGAAATCAAAACATAGAGCAAATTATGGTCATCCTAATGCTACAATCCTCCACTAATGACAAACAAGTGACTACTGATTTTTATATATATATATATATAGGGCAAAAGAAAGGATGAGTTATGTGCTTAGGTGTTAATATCACTAGGAATGAATTAACACGTAGTGAAGTGAGGCAATAACATAAGTCCAAAAGTGAATTACTCTTGAACTTAATGAACTCAAGATGAGACCCCCACATCACACATTTCACCTTTAAAATTGTGAAAACTCTGCGATAATATATTTACACAATTATTTTAGTTAGACCTTACATTTTGGGTTGCTTATGAGTGCTCTATAAAGTTTGCCAAAGACTTTCATAGAAGGCGCCCTAGTCCTTCACACTCACATAGGTGGATACTGTTGTAATATAAGTGTTATTTCAAAGTTTAGGAAGTCTCACATTGAGTGGTTTGGTGCATTGTAAAGCCTTTATATACTAAAGCAAACCTTAGGGGGTTAAAAGAGCTAAAAAGGGGATTGGGCTCACGCGCATTAGTCTGGGCACCGAAGGCTCAACTCAGTGCAAATCTTCCGATTTCCGCCTGCTCGTGATATATGGGCTTCACCAATTTTTTTGTAATCCAAATATTTTGTTTTTTGGCCTTACCGAAAAATCCATGTTTTAGGCGTGTGTTAGATTGGTTTTGGTCAAAACCAATTTTCTCATGTGTTTTATGTGCACCGGCCAAACTTTGGATTCATCACACCGGACAAGCCTTGTGTTCTCCGCACCGTCCAAACCTCCCATTCCTATTGGACAGTCCAGTCTGGATACTCACAAGTAGCATCAACTGCTATGGGTAACCTAGTACTATATATACACATCTATTATTCCCTTCAAAACAGACCAGCAAATTACTTCCATCTTTTTCTCTTCTGTTCAACAATTCTCTGGGTTACGAGTTATCGTTCTTGCTAGTTCTGCAGCCCGGTTCTTACTTACAACCGGAGGAGCTTGTTTAATCCTGGGGGAATTTCGGTGCCATACCGAATAATTCCTTGAGGACAGTGTCGTCGACACAACTCAGGCTTATTTAAATTCTTTCTCTGGCAACAACAGCACCATCACACGGTTCTCTTGAACTTAATGAACTCAAGATGAGACCCCCACATCACACACTTCACCTTTAAAATTGTGAAAACTCTGCGATAATATATTTACACAATTATTTTAGTTAGACCTTACATCTTGGGTTGCTTATGAGTGCTCTATAAAGTTTGGCAAAGACTTTCATAGAAGGCGCCCTAGTCCTTCACACTCACATAGGTGGATACATCAAATGCGTCTCTCTAACACTACCCAAATAAAGGGTTATATATCCATTAAGAGCTATTATTAAATACATCAAGTGCGTCTCTATAGCACCACCCAACTAAAGGGCTATGTATCAAATAAGAATTATTAGCTAAAGCTCTTATATCATGCTCTCTCGCACACATCATAGGGATGGGAAGTTATAGTGCATAGGAGTATTCATATGGCTTCGTTTGACCAACAAAGGGGTATCCACCATATTTTTCTCCACTGATGGCTTCAAGCTCATCCCAATTTCTTTTAGCAAAAGGATCTCACTTTTGATCAACCTTTTCGAAAAAAGATTTGCAAGGATTTTCTCGATTTTCACATAAGTTTAAGTGAGATTACTCTATTTTCCACGTGTCCAATGACACTATGTCTCATGCGTATATGCCTTCTCTATAGACATTGTTATTTATCTAAACAAATCATAGCTAGTGCGTCACATAAGAGGTGTATGTCTCCCCCCACAATGGTATATTTATTTTTAACCTCTTAATCATTTGGCTTGATCATTTTCAAGTTCTAAAGTAATTAACTCATATTTCATTACAAACTTGCTATGCAGTTTGTTTTATTAGATCTCCAAGAGATTGCTCCACCTCAAAATTTATGTATGTATTTGCAAGTAAAACTCAATTATGGTCTGAAACCCAATTTGTATCAAGTCTTAGTTCATTGTACCTTTTTGGTACGTTAATAGTCATAGAAGAATATCCCAACATCTATAGTGAAGATTATGAGTTTATTTACCAAATGTAAAATTCAGTCTCTATAATAATGCTATAAATTATCTCATCATATTTAAATAAAATGAATGCTAAATCATACAATGTTCTAGCATATGTCACCCAAACACTATTAAAAAATTTTAATAGCTTTCTTCACAAAGAGTTCGACATTTAGAAAAAACCTTTTTTATTATTTTTTCCTTAAATATCATTTGTTTCTCTCATGTATTTGGTTTCAAATTTTGAACCTTAAAACTTCTTGACATACAACTTTCAAGCACGTTCCAAAGCTAACATATCATCTATGAAGAGGCATGTAATACCACAAT
This sequence comes from Cyamopsis tetragonoloba, assembly GCA_037177725.1. Classification (NCBI taxonomy): domain Eukaryota; kingdom Viridiplantae; phylum Streptophyta; class Magnoliopsida; order Fabales; family Fabaceae; genus Cyamopsis; species Cyamopsis tetragonoloba. The sequence continues at coordinate 21,568,217 of CM074122.1, forward strand.
CAAAACATATCATTTAGACATTCAAATGTAATTTTAAAATGCTTATGTAAAATGCCAGCATTAAATCTTTCCATACCATTATTTAGGCATATGTTCTACTCAAACTTCATAAGAAGTTTCTCAATATAAGAACATATCTATCTCATTCACAACTTCCAAATAAGTTTAAAAAAAAATATTAGCACGTCATCCACATACAAACACAATAAAACCTCGTACATAAGTAGGTGCAAGCTTTAGCACAACTCATTTGAGATGACATACATTTTTAATAATTTATTTTATCAAGTACTTTTTTTATATAACTTTATTTACGTTCTTCACCTAAATATATTTCATGAGTTAGAAATTAAATAACATATCTCAGTTCTAAGAATGAGAAAAGTCTCGACACTATCCAATTAATGTACCTCCATATCTTCACACATTCTTAATATTTTAGTTACTCACACATACAAATATTAAGAAAACTTCTCAACATTCTTTTGCTTGTTATTCCCATTTTATTTTTATGAAATTAATATCAATTAAAACACAAATGATATATCCAATCAAATTATCCTCCTTGATACAAGAATTCAACCACATAAGTAATCACTTTATAATAATAATTTAAACTGATATATCTATAAGCAACATGCACCCCCACACTTTTAAATAATTCAAGTTTAAGAATAATATGCTCATATTTCATAGAATGTCTAAAAAGTAAATCTCAATTTCTTTTTATAAAAAGAAGAAGAAATATACCATTTTTTTCTCTTTCGAAAATAAAATTCACATATACAAACACATATATGGCACTAGCTATATATCTTTATTTTTATTGTTTCCCCAATCTCTTTTATGAGCATATTAATGAAGCACAAATTATTCTCTCATCTCAATCTAACATGAAGTGTATTTTTTACGAATTCATATACTCTCATTTACAAAACAATTACAACCCTTCAAAAGAGCCATCACCATCCATCAAACACATCTCTCACACTCATAAGGTTGAATACAATAATATTAAAGAATAGATCAAACAATTCAAACAATAATTAAAACAAATTCAAGTGGACAAAAGAAAACGGGGTTGCAATTTTCTCAATTAAAGAACCAATTTATACGGATCAATAAAAAACAACAATTTTGCTTCAGATATCGGAATAATTGTATAAATCTTCACTTTTTCAATTCAAATATAATTCAGTCTCAATTGTTTTTCTCAATTACAAGCAATGTATATTATCAAATATTTCATACCACAAATTAGGTTCCATTTAACTTTCTCCTTTTTTTTTTTTAAAAAAAAAACTTTGCATTTTTGAAGCCTTTCATAAATCATGCATGTAAGAAAAAACAAACATTATACTTACAACTAAAATTTAAGGTGACCGACAACTTCCACCTAAGAGATCAAATTTATAACAAATAAGTTGCAAGACAACCTAAAAGGGTTTATTCAATTAAATGTAATTGGCTCTTAAACTACACACAAGCCAACTACCTAATTGAATCATTCTTAAAGATTGTAGCCAACACTCAACAATATATTAGAGAAACACAAATGAGAAAATAAGATGACAAAAGTTGAGTCACAAATGATGAATATGGAAATCAGATAAATTGGCCGTCAAAATATGATTTGAGGAACTCTAATAGTTGTCTTTTCAAATGATTGAAATTCCAATTGGACATATGAATCAAGGATTAAAATGTGAATGACCAATAAAAATTCATATCACAGACATAAATTATATCACAAGATCAAACCTGCTTAGTAATAAAATACCAAATTGTCTTATGGCGCAATGAACACGTCGCATATAATAAAGCCAAGCTACCAAGTCCAATAGTCATCATAGCAACTTCACGACAAGGAAATATAATCAATTAGAATAGTCTCATAAGAAATGTGTGAAGAAAATTAGACTCAATAAGGGGGAGGTTTCATATCTAAAATTAGAGAAGTGCTTTTTTGTCGAGATTTTGTATCCTAGGATGACTCGATGAAGTCCCTAAGCCTTCCTTGACGTATCAACTTTTCAATTGCATCCCTTGAATATATGCACTCATTTGTAAGGTTCTCATAGTCTTTATGATAGTTTCAAAACTTACTATTATTGTGGGATCGAGTCATCATAGGGGGAGGTTTCTTTTTCAACACGGTATGCATCATTTCTCTGTATTGCTTGGTCGAGGAATAGCTTACTTTGAGTGCTTACAAACTATTTAGTGAATATTTGATTTTTTTTATCAATCCTATGATAGCATATTGTTATTGAAAAACTTGAGTGTTATCTTCCAACCTTAAATCATTAAGAGTTTGGAAGAAGAGTGAATTGATAGGAAGAGAGATTAATTTTACTGGAACAAAAGTTCTAATAGGGCTCATAAGTATTATTGTACTCATCTGTTAGAGTGGTTGTTGAAATTGCACTTGCGTAGCTTCCCTGATTAATGGTTTTTATGTGTGTCATGCTCTCTTCTTGTTTATCTTGAGGACAAGCAAACTTTAAGTGAGGGCAAGTTGATAAACCTGTATTTCGCATACTTTATACTTGTTTTGCATTGTTATTTTGCTTGCGTATTGTGCATATTCAAAGGATATCTGATCAATTTTTCCCTATTTTGTTGTAGGATGGTAACAAAAAGAAGAACTAATGAATCATGATGATTTGAGCTGATTACAACAAGTTTTGAAGTGACTTTCGATCTAAATGAAGAGCATGGTCATGCACTATGAAAGCTTGGCCATGCCACATTTCCTACTTTCTGATGATGCTCATTTTGTGAACTTTAGCATGTGCACGATCGTGCGCTCATTAAGCATAGTCGTGTTATCTGCTTTGCTTGATTTTAACGTTGTTTTGGTGAGCACAGTTGTGCTTTACCTTAACATGATCATTAGGTCTTTTGCAGCCAACACGACAACACCTACTTATAACCCTCCTTACGTGGTTGTGCTGCTATTTTGCTTGATTTTAACGTCGTCATACCTTTTTTCTCATTCTAAACCTTTGGAGCATCATTCGACCCTCTGAACCTCTTTTTGGAAGGAAGTTGAAGACGAACTTCTCAAAGGCGATCATGGATTAACAATTTGACCTTTTTGCAAGAGAATTTGTCCTTTTTACATTCTCCTAAATTTTTTTTTCTATGGATTGTTTATTAGATTTTGGATGTTTTTATTTGACTATGAGTAGCTAGACTCAATCTAGGGGGCTATGGAGAAAGTTATGTAAACCCATTTTGTTTCTCTAATTCAATCAATTGCTCTTTTTTTTTTAAAAAAAAATTAGTTTTACTTTGTTGATTTAATTTCACAATTAGGAATTGGCCACTTTTAGGCTCATTTTAGTTGACTAGTTGGGTAGATGATCATTTTCACTTAATTAACGAAACTACAAAGTAGACGAATCAAGAATCATAAAAGACCATTTTATAATTCTCGCTTCTAATTAGTTATTGAATTAACAAACCCTTAGGATCATTATGCTTTCTTTAGTTTTAATTTCTTGAGTGGCCATCTAGGGAACTAATTAGAGAAAAAATAAAAACTAGTGTATGACCATTGTCTAGTTGTTGAATTGGTGGGTAATTTGAAATTAATTAGTGGCGTAATTGAGTCAAAATAGAGAGTAAAAGAGATAAGCATAGATGAACTCAAATGCCCTAGGTCTTCCATAAATAATCTTTACAACGCTTATCTTAGATTTTCTCTTTTCTTATTTCTTTCCTATTAATACCTAATACTATAAATTGACCATCTAAATACCATAACATTGTTATAGAATTTGGTACTCATTATTGCTCCCGGTTGGCTAAATAACTTTTCTTTCTGTTTACTACTTTCATAACAGGGTGCACTTGTCCTTTCGCCAACTTGGCGTGTGTCAACGCCTCCACAATTTCTTTTTTGCTCTTTCTCCACTATGTACTCCTGGCTCTCACTCTCTTTCTCTTGTAGTCCTAACTACTTTGCAATCATCATTTGCATATCGCGCTACTTGTTTCTCGCTTACGCAATTGGATTGAGGCATTAGGTTTAGGTTTCACTACTTCTCTCAACCGCCATCGTTCATAGCTTCCTCTTTGCCCTCATTCCACTACAGTACTGGTTGCTCTATCTGACAATGGAAACCCTCCAAAATCCTTTCGACAACGTTTTGTTGATTATTGGTACTAGTCTTGTTGGCATGGCACTTCGCTTCATGCTGTCAAAAAGGTTTGATCTCTTTGAGAGAAGGGAAAAGAGAAAAGGAGAAGATGAAGACTTGCTTGTTAAAAAAGAAAAAAGTTAAAAAATCTATTTGAGAGACTAGTTTTCTAAAACCATTTTTAAGAGCAATATGTGTTTTTTAGTTTTTAAATTTTAAATTTAGAAATATTTAAAACTTGTTTCAATTTTCAATTTCTAGTTTTGTGAATTTGCATACTAATTTGTATTAAAAACTCATTTATATTTTTTAAAACATAGTTTATAATTATTTTTATAGTATAGTTTTGAAAAACTAAAAAATGAAATTAAACCAAACAAGCTTAATTTATTTTTAATTTAATGAATTTTTAATTTAATGAATAATTCATTATTTTTTTGTAAAATCTTATGTGCATGTTTGGTTTATAATTGGAATGACTCAAACCATGTTTTGAAGTAGGTAAAGTTAGTTAATAAAAATATCATGTTTAGTTAAAATCACGTTATTTTTTAATGTGATTTAATGTGATTTGAGACTTCAAACCATGATTTGAATAAAAATAAAAAATAAATTACTTTTTTTTAGATCAAACTTTAATTGGTCTACTCAAAAACCATCGTTCATCCTAATATTATGCTCAAGAATCGATTAAGTGAGACTAGGAATTAAAACCTATTTGTTTTTCTTTTTTGGTAAACAAAAACTAGGAATTAAAAGCCAGTACTATTTGTTTAAAATTTGGGATTAATGTAATAAAAGAAAGTTGAGGGAAAATAATATATATATTTATTAGAGTGATTAACGCATTTATAATTCACTTAAATTGATCAAATAAAACTTTTTTTTATTTTTCAGTTTTTTATCATTAAAAAATAAATCAAAAAAATAAATAAATTTTTTTTGGACCACAAAAAAATAAATAAATTGTACACCTTAATAAATATACACAAAATATTTTTCCAAAAAAGTTATGATGCAAGGCTAATTAGAAATCAAGCAAATTGAATCCAATCGCGATTCTGGAATGAAAAATAAATAATCCAAACGCTTGTCGTATCTTCATTGGACCACCGTCGACGCTGAACCGACACGCTTCTTCTCTTCTCTTTCTCGTCTCGTCTCTTCCCATTTTGGTTCTGCAAGTGAGAGACACTTGATTCAGGATCCTTAGAAGAAAAAGAAGAAGAAGATGTTGCAGTTACTCTACTCTGCCATATTCGGCGAGATGCTTCTGATTCTGACCCTAGTTTTCAAGACCCCATTGAGGAAGCTAGTCATCGTTACGTTGGATCGGATCAAGCGAGGTCGCGGCCCCGTCGTCGTCTCCACCGTCGGTGCCACATTGGTGGTGGTTCTCGCTTCCAGCCTCTATAGCATGGCTAAGATCCAGCAACGAACTATCGAGGCCGGTATTGTTAATCCCACCGATCAAGTTCTTATGTCGAAGCACATGCTTGAAGCTTCTCTAATGGGTAATATTTCAGTTTTTCTCTTTACCTCCTTTTCCTGATTAGAAAACCCTACTTTGGTTTTTGACCTATTTCAGTTTTCCCCCTTTCTATTCCAATTGTGGTTGTTGGTTTAGATTTGTTGACTGGTCAAATTATTTGAATTTTAATGTTTTGATTAGTAGAAATAAGGGAAGTTCCGTGAAGAACTAGTTACTAAAAAGGTTTAGAATCATAGCTAAGCTTTGATTTGTGGATCAAGTATTGTGATGTTATCTTTGTCAAAGGCGGTGTTCTATGCATAGCTTTTCAATAGTGATTTCCATTGGTATGTAAGAGCTTTTTATTCTGTGCTATTTGGTGTTCTACATGAGAATGGTATATGTATGAGGGGACTTCAGCTGCTGCCACTGAAATGGGCATCAGGATGCCTCGTGTAATTGCTCTCTTGAAATTTTAGAAGTATCTTATGTGGGCAATATCTTTGTCTACTCGCGAATTGTTCTTTCCTATTATAATTTTTCAAGATCTTTAACATAGTGGATGTGATGCGTAGAAACCTTCTAACTGTACTGGAGTGTTAACTGTCATAAAGAGATGAGATAGGAAGTAGGAACTTAAAATAAACGCATGAAGAAATAATGATGGTTTGTGGAATATCACTTATACATTGCTGATATGGATATGATTTAACTGATTGCTCACAAAATTTCAAGATATAAAATTTCAGGTTTCACAACTGCCTTGCAATATTGTTTAATTGCTCAGCTTATCTATTTATTTCACAATGCTTTCGAACTATAAATCTGAATAATGAATTCATGTTGACTGGGGTAATCTTAAGCTCTGTGCTATAATTCATATCAATACTTTTGCTCACTATGGTACTGATAGGAATGATTTGCTTTTTTTTCTTTGGAAGACTTGGTATAAGATGTTAAGATTATTTCATCATATGAATGGCTAGCTGGATTGGCTTTGTTCTGTCTCCTTTGAACTAAATACTTAAAACAACAACAAAAGAGCCTCTTCCAACTAGGTGGGTTGGAGTTGGACACATGGTATAAAGTATAAACAACACTACTATGCTTTTTTGAAAATCTAGCTTCTAGAAAAGTCCATTTGTATCTGGATTTTTCCAGGGTTTTTTTAGGGTTGAGAAAGTCTTGCTTGAACACTCTGTCTATTGACACAAGCAATCAGAATTTGAGAAGGTATTAAACAAAGCTCAACTTCGAACTTGCGCTATTATTATTTTAATATTGATTGGGACTTCTAATTGGTTGTGTCTACGAATCAAATGTTCAGCTTGTTCTCATATGAGAACTACTCCATCGAGTTTTGTTGGTCTTTGATGTGATAAACTCTTCTTGTTTACGCTTCTATGTGTCTTCTAATAAACTATCTATTCATAAGCAAGATTCTATCATCTTTTCCTCAATAGATGCTATTCCTACTTGAGATTCATACTGATCTCCTTATTCATATTTTTTCACTCGTCTTATGCAACATTTACGTATCTGCCCTGCTCAGGTTATGATCTTGTTGACGCTATTTCCCAACATTCAATACCATAAACCATTGCTACTCTTTTGAATGTCTGTAAAATTTCAAGTTCTGGAGACACCTTTTTGATCCGAAATAACACATGAAGCAATAAGCATTTTCTCCGATGCATCTGCCATGCTTGAATCCTATGTTTTACATCTCTCTATTTCTCCATGACTGTGTTAAATGGATCCTATTTTGGCATAAGATATTTTTATTTTCATTTCCTTAAAGTTATTGCCTGCGTGCCATGCATTGTTATATGGGTCTACTGTCTTCTTCAGTAAATTCAATATATTAGGGTTGATGTAAACTCGGCTTGCTTTAGAGAGGTTAGATATTTTTTTTTGGTGTTATCTTCTTTCACGTTCACAGTTTTCTCCTTTTTGTTGGGTATGGTTTAGGGTGTGTTTGGATTAGCTGTGATTAATTGTGAAAATAAGCTGTGAATAAAAATCAATTTCTGAGACATAATAGATTTTTGTTTTGATATATTTGCTGTCAGAAGCTATTTTTAAGATAATTTTAAGCAGTGAAAAGTGATTTTGAAACTTTTTGAAATAATGTTCAATTTTTTTTTGCTGAAGGACAAAAAGCTTTTTCCTTTGTTAGAAGAATAATAAAAAACTTTTTTAAGTGCAAAATACAACTATCCAACATATGTTTGGAGAAAAATCTAATCAAAACATGCTCTTAGCTGTTTTCGTGTCATGATTGTTTTCAGTTGGATGTTTATTCATTTACTGTATTTTTGTTTTTTACACTTTATTCATTCTTACTTAGATGTTCTAGTTCTTCAATTCGGTTTTTCACATATATTGCGTGCAGGGTTTCTGCTGTTCCTCTCTCTGATGATTGATAGATTGCACCATTACATAAGAGAGCTTCGTTTACTTAGGAAGACCATGGAAGCTGTTAAGAAGCAAAACCGAAGTTTTGAGGACGACAAAAGTAGCAACGCAGAGGAGCAAAAAGCATTGGCGGAAGAAATTGCCACATTGAAGTCCAAAGTTAAGAATCTGGAATCTGAATGTGAGGTGAAAGGAAACAAGGCTAAGACTTTGGAAACTGAAGTAGAGGCTCTCAAAAATCAATCTGAGGGGTTCCTTATGGAATATGATCGCCTCTTGGCGGACAATCAGAATCTCCGGAGTCAGTTGGAGTCCATCGACCATAGCTCTTCTCATCTTGATAACAAGAAGAGTATGTAAGGCTTCAGCTATCTTCAAAGAAAACAGTTTTTTCCTTTGTTTCCATTGCTGTTTTAGTGCCATATAGTTGCTTAATGAGTTCACAGTTGTAAATACCAAGCATCTAGAGACAAATATGATGAGCTGTGTGTATTCAATGAACTTACTGTTTTTTAGGCAGCTCATTTACATTATTACAGGTAATTTGGTCACCTCACAACTTCATTGTTGATTATGTGGAGTAAGTTTATAGAGGAACGAATACTCATTGGCTGTGTTAGATTTTTGGATATCATATATGTAGTTTGCAAGCATTAGTCAGTGAACTTGGTAAATCATCAGTATTAATTTTATATCAATGTTAGAAAACGACTACGTGTAAATATGTATTCGAATTAGTCATTAGGATCAAAGGGTGTTCCCTTTATAAATGTTCTGGAGCTTATAGGTCCTAAGTAATTGTTCTGTATGATTCTTTAGACGGCTGCAGTAGTCTGGTGTTTGATGTATGCATAACAAAGCTTTTGGATTATGGGTCCCATTTTTGTACTCTTTGAAAGGATTCAATCACAACGCATGTAAACATGCTTGCTCAGGCTCAGCTAACTAAAAAGGAAACATAATCAAGCCTAATGGGTGTTTATTTCAAGGTAAGTAATTTGATTTTTGGGAATCATATTCCCAGGATTGTTATATCTAGTAATGTTATTTCCAGGTAAATTAAGGAAAATATTCAGTTAAAAGTTGACATCAATGAAAATAAGGAAAGTTTAGCTATATTTTCATAGCAAAATAATTTAATCACCTTTCATTATAGGAATAAAAATCATGAAAAATAAATTAAAAAACATTTTTGGAAATAAATGATATCCGAACATATTTTTTTAAAATTCAAAACAAATATGAGAATATTACATTCTACGATCATATTTTCTTGAATGAGTAGCCTTACCTTGTCATAGGTGGGAGTAATGTATAGTATATATTCATTACCAATTTTGGTCCGGATCAAAATATGAGGAACTTTAATGGTTTTAGAGATTTGAAAGGGGGTTTTGAACTGAACATTAGGGGCTTTTTATGTGGTTGTATTTCTATCCTTTTCTTTTTACATAATCTATAGGGTTGGGTAGGAGTTTATTTTTTATTTATGTTTATGTTTATATGGTTGGTGGGATGGTTATACAAAAAAATAGTATGAGTTAGGCGTAGTCCCGGTGATAGTTATTATTTCGGATGTTTGATCCATCTGTTTATCTTTGTTGTGTAAGTTATCTTTTTTTGCATTGTTTGTGTTCTTTTTTTTTTTTTGTTAATACAAGGTTCTTCTTTTGCTGATAAAAAAACTTACTAAACTTCATAGTTTTTGCCTTTAAAAAATTTCTAACGGGAGTACATAGTTAAAAATATTCTTGCTTTTCTTTTAATTTCAGTCATTTTTTTCTCTGACTTTGTTGAGTTGGAGTTTACAATAAGAAAAGACTATTTCAGATCAAAGGAGCCATTTTTTCCTTCACATAGGTTTTAAGGAGACAATTTTTCCTTTAAGAACGACATATTATCCTGTTAGTAACAAATAAGAGAGCCTTGTGTTGTCATGAGCTGGTTTTGGCCACAAAAATATTTTATTGTTGAGTAGTGATTCACATGCAATTATAATTCACAATACAACCGACAACAATTTGACGAAAAAAGTATTATTTAGTTTAATGAAATTTTAAGTTGTACGTATGAATAATATTTGTATGAAAGAGACTAAAGAAGGCTTATGGATTAAAGAAGCAGAATATGTTGCCCTCACCGAAGGGATTAAAGAAGGCTTATGGCTGAAAGGGATCCTTGCAGAATTGGGAGTATCACAGTCTTGTGTTAACATCTTTTGTGATAGTCAAAGTGCTATACATTTGGCAAATCATCAAGTCTATCATGAGAAGACCAAACACATAGATGTCAAGCTGCACTTTGTCAGAGATACAATAGATTCAAAGAAGGTTCGAGTATTGGAAGTGTCTACTGAAGAGAATCCTGCTGATATGTTCACCAAGTTCTTGCCTCGCTTAAATTTAAGCACGGCTTGGACTTGATAAACTTCACATGATGTCTCAAGTGCATAAATAGTGATTCAACTTATGATGAAGATTGAAGATTTAAAGTCAAGGTGGAGATTTGTAAAGACTATGACTAAAAATCATGGTCATATGTTTGCGGTTAGAAGTCTGTTATCTGTTTTCTTTATTCTATTATTTCTGTTAATGCTGCTATCGGTTAAAACAGATTGGGAAAAGCTTCTATGAAATTGTATATATATCCATTTTGATTCATTCAGAGATTATGATGTAAAATTAAGAGAAAGTGAGTTAGATTCAAGAGGGTCGTGTATGAGGTTCTATCACAGTGTGCAGCATTATTGTATCAGTTTTCTGATCTGTTTTTTGGTTCATCATCAATAAAGAAACAACAAGTTGCATTGTCCCGTGTATGTAGGCGAATCCAGGCTGAGCCACGTTAAATTTCTTGGTGTTCTTCTTTCTTGTTTTCTCATATCTCTTTTACTTGTTCTGTTACATTGTTGTTATAGTTTTACTGTTTTGTTTCCTGATGACTCGTGAATCAGCATAATACCTTGATTAGTATTCTTGTGCATTTCATTGCCACAAAATCTCAAACAATCTGACATAACTTGAAAGGATTTGTACCTATTTTAGCCTCCTTTCTTTTGCAAGAAAAATCTAAAAAATATTGAGTTAGGATTAAATTTAAACTATCTCTGATATAAACAAACTAAGTTTATACATATATTTTTTTTTATTGGCAAATTCTCACACACCCACTACACACCCTAAACTAAACTATTCTCCTTTGTCAAGGTTCGAACCTTGGACCTTCTGCTCCCAAGCCTTATGACTTGGTACATGATTATTTGAGCTAAAGCTCTTGGTCTAAGTTTATACATATTAAGGGAGGATGTATCGAGATGAAGAAGAGCTTTAGTTCAAATGGTCATGTATCAAGTCATAAGACTTGAGAGCTGGAGGTCCAAGGTTTGAGCCACACTTTTTTAAACTTGTTGATTTTCAATTTTCAGAATTTATACACAAATTTGTATTGAAAACTGCTCTCACTTTTTTTTAAAACCGTTTTTGAAAACTGTTTTAAAATACAGTTTTTAAAAATTAAAATCAAAAACTATTTCAAACAAACTAAAAGATTTTAAAATCAAAACAAGTGAGAATTTTAGATGAACGGTTTTGGTCCTCAGGTTTACAAAATTGATAATTTTCGTTCTTCTGTTAGTATTTTAAAAATTAACGACAGTTTTTACTTAAATTATCTAAAAGATTTATTTGAGCTAGTGATGATTTTCATCCAAATTAGCGACGTAGAGATTAAAATAACTCATTTTGCAAATTTGGAGACTAAAACTCAGCATTTAAAAATCGAAGGACCAAATTCGCATAAAATACAAAGTTAAGAGACCAAAAATACAATTAAGCTTAAACGTAAATATCTACTAATAAGATTATGTAAATCAAATTATTTATTACTACTTTTTAAATATTAAAATTGTACTCTTAAATCAAGATTGCATTCAATATGAACCAAAATAGTACAGTAAAAGGAAAAAAAGTGGTAGACAATATTTCATCATTTCATATTATTTGAATATTTTTTCTTTAAAGTTAAAGAATATAAGGTAAGAGAAAAGATAAAAATAAGATTAAATTTTTGAGAAAAAAACATTCTTTATAGATTTAATTAATTATATATTCAAACAACATTCACATACTTGTTTGTTTAATTAAGTCAGTGTAAAAATACACAATTCAATATGTTTCTACGCGTAAAAGTAAGAAGAATTTTCCTTTTTCGTTGGCAATTTGTCGTCGCAAAATCTTAAACAAACATACAGGAACCTGAAAGAAATTCTATGAAATTTGTCCCCTTTTCTTATGTTCGCAGCACTCCTTGTAGGATTTATGCAACAAATTAACTATGACATGTTGAAAACTAATATATTGGGCAGCTAGAATTTTATGCTCTTAAAAAAATATATAGAAAAGTAAAAAAATTGAAGTTTGCTTTAACTCTTATCTTAAACAAATAAACACACTTCATGTGCAAACTAATGCAAGCAATGCCACATACATGCATGTAAAAACAAAATAACAATCAGTATGTGCTATAGTTACAAGAAAGCTCAAGCACATTTCATGTGTTAGGCCTTAAAAAAAAAAAATTAGCACTTTCCTCACGTTTTACAACTCTCAACCAAACACGATTTTCATCAAATTTTTGAATAAAACCAAAGTACACAATGGTTGAAATTCATGAATAGCTAGGCATCACATGCGATAGCAAGGAAAAAAAAAGAAGAAAAAAGCCAACTATTATTGCTTATGTTGTGCCTCTTTTTAAGTCTTACATCATTTCATATCTGATTACCCTTTTTAATTAATCTCAATTTTCATCTTTCTCAATTTTTATATCATATAATTTTTCAAAAAAAAAAAATTTAACGGAACCAAGTAAATATGACTTACTTGTTGTTATTGTGTAATTTAGTAAATGGTGTCATTTCCTTTGCATTTTCTTATTCTAATTGGCTCATGCTTTTACTCACACACTCACGAGATACATGCATGGCACACAACAAACCTGCAAATGGAATCTTTTTGACGTTTCATTGAACTAACTTGTAACTTTTACCATATTTTCTGTCCCTCACTCCTATAAATTCCACTCAATTTCATAAACAAAAATCATCAACATTTCTTATTTGTAACAACAAAAAATGGCACCATCAAAATCAACACCAACCAAACTCTTTTCCTTCACATTGCTCTTGATATTATCCATCATGGTTCATGAAGCTAGTGGTCAATTGCCGCCGCCGCGTCCAAATCAAACAACGTTGGTATTCTACCTTCAAGATGTCGCGAAAGGGCCTAATGCCACAGTTTCAATAGTGACAGGCATCAACGGAAGGTCTTGGTCCTACAACACATTTGGGACCTTGTTCGTAGTTGATGACCCAGTGATGTTGGGCGCAAGCCCAGACGCTGAGTTGGTTGGGCGGGCCCAAGGTTTTCTTACAGCCTCGTCGTTAGATGGGGCTAATGTGAATGTAGTGTTATCTATTTTGTTCACAAGTATGCAATACAGTGGAAGCACTCTTGAGATCCAAGGGCTTAGTCGTCAACGACAGACGTATAAAGAAGTGTCTATAGTTGGTGGAACTGGGAGGTTTCGCTTTGTAAGGGGCTTTGCTTCGTTTGAGACTGCATATTATGATCCTGTCACTGCTCGCTCTGTTATTCGTTTGACTTTAACTTTTGATCAATCATAAGAAACTTTAAAATTGTAATGTCTTGAGGCTAATTATGATTATCATTCAATACTATTGAATAAAGTATGTTGATCGGTATGAAAAAAGGGGCATAGGGCACCTCGATCTTCCAAGGTTGAACTTTTTCATTTCTTAAAATTATTTTTTCTTCTATACGCATATTTAGTTGGAGTAAAGATTTTTTACTGTCATTAAAATTTTTTCAGTGGAACAGAAAAAAACACAACACTCATGTGCTATACCCATGTGGTTCCCACATAGGTGTTGCTTCTTTCTCTTGTCACTGAAAAAAATTTAGTGACTAGAGTTGGAATCCATTAAATAAGCTTCTAACACTACTACGAGGGCCTCCCCCTAGGTTTTGCTTTTATTTCTATTGCCATGCGTTTGGTTCTTGTTTTTCTACTCTTTGTTATGTGTGTCTTTTCTTTTTCTTCTAATGTGTTTTCTTTTTTTTTTTTTTGCTAAAATATTTTTCTCCCATAAAATTTTAAGAAAATTTTTATTCAGTCTCTCATTTTTTTAAAAACATGAATTTGATCATAACAAAAGTCTAAATGTTCTTATATTTAGTTCATCTATTTATATTTTATAGTTTTTGCATTAACCGATCACGTGTTATGACACATGATATGCTATCTCATATGTCACACTAGTTTTCGTGTCATCCCTTAGCACAGTCAAAGGTAAAATAAAGAGAGATTAAACGAAAACATTTAAAATTAGTGTGTGTTTGGATTAGTTTATTTTGAAGAAATAATCACTTATATTTTTAGACTCAGTGATAAAAAATTTGAAAAATAATCGATTATTTCCTGAAATAATTATTTCCAAACATGCTCTTATACGAAGAATAGTTTTAATTTTTTTTTTTGAAGTGAGTAACTAAATAAAAAATTATGATTTTTTTTTTTAAATTTCTTTTTTTTGTTTAGGGTGGGAGTTGAGGATGGATGGTTTCAAAGATGGGACATGAAGCTACCATGAAGGGTCTTTTCAGGATCAAAAACACACTTTTTTTGTTATTGTCACAATATTAATTTTTATTAGATAAAAAAGCCCAATTCAAGCTCACATGGGCCAAGGCCAGCCCAATTCAAGTCTATAGAGCAAGAATGGGCCAAGGCCAGCCCAAGGGCCCTTTTATTTTTGTCTCTGGTTGCTTGTTCATTACAAAAATAGTAGATAATATTTAGATCTTCATTTTGTTATCAATCAATTAACAAACTTGGATGAATTCCAAAAAAATAAAAATAAAAAAATTAACAAACTTGGATATATGATCACCATGTATATAAAAATGTCTCAAAAATCAAAATACTCATACAACTGGAAAATTTTGAATTTTTTATACATCTTATACTAACAATACCGGTATATAAAACTGGCATGTCTTTTTATTTAATAACTTATCCAAATGAATGTTTTTCACATAATTTTTTACTCAAACTTGTGTGAATAAGATTTAAAAGAAATAAAATTTAGGCTTAATTGTAATTTTGGTCTCCTTATTTTTATTTTAAGTGATTTTGGTCTCCTAAGTTTTAAATGAGCGACCAAATGCCATGTGGTTGGAGAAAAAAATTAGGAGGAGGGTAGGAGATGGGAGGTCTACTCGATTTTGGTTAGATAGATAGTTTGATGACACTCCTTTTTGCTCGAGTTTTGAGCATTTGTTTAAAGCATCAAATAATAAAGATGCTTTCTTAACAGAGGTGTGGGAGATGAAGTTACTAATCGATTTGTTATTTCAGAGGAATAATTTGGTTACACGTGGAATACTTAACTCTAAGAATTCTTTGTGTGTGGCATGCAACGAGCAACCAGAAACTTCTTCCCATTTATTCTTTGGTTATAAGATGTTTTTCGAAAGCTTAGGACTGTTTGTTTGCAAGGTGTGGATTAGTGACAACATTTCATAATATTTGTGAGACACATTCTTTTCAATTCATGTGGAAGACTTGCTAGATTTAATTTGCACACGAAGTTGTCTTTGGATTTCTACAACAGCTTGTAATTATGTGATTATTTGACTACAGGTTAGCGATGTTGTTTGTTGTTGCTTTCTGCTAGCTTAATCGCATGTTACTGCTAATTCAGGGGTTTGGGGTTATTTCTTAATGGGGTTGTGTTATTTGTTTGTGGGGAGAGTAGGTTGTTGTTGCAACCTTCAGTAAGTCTCTCTTTTCTTTCTCTCTTCTGTAATCTCGTGAGTACCCTTAGTACTCGTTATTAGGAACTTAAGTAAATAAATAAGTACTTTATCAAAATTCAAACGTACTATTATGTTATTACAATCAATTTTAAGTATTAATTTTATGACGAATTACGAATAGTAATAAGTTATATCTAAAATCATGATATCATCAAGCACCGCATTAGTCTTTGAGTTTGCAAGGGTAGTTCACTAAAGTCCGTTTGCAAGATTAGTTCACATAAGTTCCTCAATTGTATGAAGGTTCACTCAAGTCCTTAAGTTTATAAGAGTAGTTCACTTATGTACTGAAGATTATCAAACGTTATTCACTTAGGTCCCTAAGTTTGCAAAAGTAATCCACTTAGATTCTTGAAATTATCAACTTAAGGAACCTGAGTGAATAAACATTTGGCTATCTCAGAGACCTAAATGAACTATATGAACTATTTTTGCAAACTCAGAGACCTATATGAACCTCCGTGTAATTAAGGAGAGACCTATATGAACTTCCGTGTAATTAAGGACCTATATGAGCTACCCTTACAAATTCAAGGACTAAATTAGTATTAAATTGTATGTCAGGACCTAAATTAAGTTGTATGTTATTAGGGTTGAATTTAAATCTAAATAATTAATCCAACTTGTATTTAGGGTTAGACAACAGACGAGTATAACATATCCCAATCTGTTCTATAAACACCCCTCGTGGGAATATTGCCCTTTGCCCCTTTTTATACTTGTCTTGCCCATTCATCACTAAAGATTTATTGTACGGAAAATTGAGATTAATTATTTGGGTAGTTGGACTTGAAAAACATTGGCTTATAAACCTGGTAAAAGGGCATATCAATGTTCTCGAAGCTTTTCCGGTGAAATTTTGTTAAGACTTCAGCAGGAAAAGTGAAACTTTTGCAGTAAATTGGAATTTTGAATTTATTGTATGGAAGGAAGGAAAGAAAATGTAAGGGAAGAGAATCTGAATAACAATACAATTTTCTTATTTAATTTTAAAAAATAAAATAAAAAATGACCTGGAAATTGAAAATTCAAACCTTTTCCTATTGTTATTTTCTTTGATTTCTACTTCTGTTTATTTATCCAAACTTTAGCTAAGAAGCTATATCCATTTTTAACCTAAGTTTCTCAAAGATCTAGAAGGACAAGTTTGATTTGTATTAGGGTTGACTTGACCTTGTTTCTGAATATTCATGTTAGATATTTTAACATAGTGGGGAGTTGACCAAACACTGTAATATACTTATTCCCATGTGTTCCAACTTGTCTTGTCCTTCAGTGATGAATTTAGCCAAATTAATTATAGTAATTTGGAAGAAATTAAACCCACCTAACATTTGTTTCATATTCGCTTACTTGCTTTTGAAAACTGGGGCCAGTTATTCTATACATGTTGGTGTAGAAAAGTGAAATTTCATATATCAAAAAACACGACTAAGTTAGTAAATAGTTGATTCCTTTTAATATGTTAATAAGTGTTCAAAATCTAACTGTATAAAATTCACTTAATTAATCTGTACAATTTGAAAGAATTAGTGCTAGTTAAAAAATAGCCTTGTAAGAAGAAAGTGGAATTTCATGAGTTGTTAAATAACCTTTTAACCAACTATTGGGAATTTGAATTTTAACTATTTTTGGTCCTTTAACTTTTATGTTTATTTTATTTTAGTCCTTCAATTTTTTTAGGTTTTTTTACAAAATGTTTCATTTTGGTCCCAATTGTCAGCTTCGTTAGTAAATTTAACAGAACAGTGATGATGGCGTTAACTTTATGCCTCCATCACGAAGCTCGTGAGAGAGCCATTCATTTGAAAAGTTAACGCTGTCATTACTGTTCTGTTAAATTTACTAACGAAACTGACGATTGGGACCAAAATAAAACGTTTTTTAGAATTAAAGGACTAATATAAAACCTCAAAAGTTAAAGAACCAAAATAAAACTGACATAAGAGTTAGAGCACTTTTTAAATATAATATATATAAATAACGTGTATCACTTGTGGGCGTAAAACTTATAAGTTCAATGAATGGTGTCCTTAAAAAGGAATAAAAGACAAAGGAAAGTCACCAAAGGAGGACACACAAAATAATAGTGGCCACCTTGGTTCCCTATGCTTCATGTCCATTGGAATCAACTAGCAAAATAATAGAAGAGAGGTTGAAAGGCTTAAAAAAATTAAGGTAACAAATTGGGACCTGCCCTGCCCACCTTGTTTTTATTCTCTGGTTTTTTATTTTAATTAACTTTTGGTCTTTTTATAGTTATATTTATCTTTAATTTACTCTTTATACCCAAAAAAAAGTTGAAATCAATACTCATAAGTTAAATTATAATAACAACTTATGAGAATGTGAGGGGATGGGGTGAATTCGAGGAAAAATAAGGTAAAGATAGAAAATTTGAACTTAATCTCATATCCATTGGAGATTGAAGAACTTGCAGGAAACTCAAGAGAAATTAATGTTCACATGATTTTTTTAAAATAATTTATTATTTTACTTTTATATAAATTAAATACTTTAAATATTTTGTAAAATTTAAATCAATCACTTTAATTCATATTATACGTGAAAACTATTAGAAATAGAATAAAATTATAACTTTATTATTATTAACACTAGATTGTGACCCGCACAATGCACGAATGCAAGAAAAAACTTCTAATATATAGTTGTGTTTATAGTCTTTTAATCAAAAAAAATTAATATAAAATGTGAATAATTTATCTAAATAAACTTGAATTCACCCTAAATAGAATTGTTATATAAAAAATTTAAACAAAATTATAATAAAAACTCGTATGTGAAAATAACACTTCATTTATTTTACAGGATAATTTTTTTTAACTAAACTAATTATAATTATTTTTTTGTGAATCAAATTGAAAAAGAATATAATTTTAAGTAAACATAAAAAATACTTTATTTTTAGATATTGCTGTTTACAAAATTATATGAAATTAAAATTGTATAAATGAAGAAATATTAAAAATATATATATGGATGAGTTGTGTATATCCGATTTTTTTTAAAAAAAATAACTTTAGTAAAATCATTTTCGAGGAGATTGGTTATTGATTATTTTTTGAAATGAAAATATTCTATAGCCGAAAAAAATCAGACTTTGATTACTAAATTTGAATCATCTCATTATATATGAGTTTCTAAATATTATGCATTCCACGTTACTTTGACTTTTATTGATAGGTTTGTAAAGAATATAAAATGTAAAGATAATTTTATTTTAAGGGGTATGATTTTTATAAAGAGTGTCTATTTATATACATATATTTTTTGTTGTTAAAGTGTAACTGAAATTTTCATTTGTAATAACTTTTGGTTATATTCTAAATTAATTATAAACTATAGTAAATGATGTTTTATTTAGAATTGTAATTAAATTTATTAAAAATATTAAATTTAAAGTAATTTAAAGATTAGTATGTTAAGATACATAATGTCATTAAATACTTAATTATTTTTTTTTTACATTTTCCTAATAAAATTATAAAATTTGTATAATCTCACTTGTTGAATTTTAAAAATAATAATTAAATAAATTTTAAAATGCTGATTAACCATAATTTAAATATTTATTTATTGAAAATACATATATATTAATTAATATAGTTAAACTTTTATATATAATTGTAGTTAATTTTTATATACATTATTATTATTTACTTATTTATTTCGTAACTCTTAACAATATGGTAAAAGTATTTATGGAGAATGCATGTTTAAGTTATAGCAATTTTTTTTTTTTTAAAAAAGTTATAGCAAATTAAAGACAAGATGTTGTATCCAAAAAAAAACAGAGAGAGAATATAACCCAAATAAAATTAAAAAGAGGATTGATAGTAGTGTGGCAAAAAAAGAGTGGGTTGATGTTGTGAGTAACTTGTGCCACGTAGGTGAAAAAGCTATATGGCAAAATGATATTAAAAAATTTAATTCTAAAAAAAATTGAGTTGAGAATAATTTTGTCTACTCGACTGATTCAAAATGTTTTGTTTGTTTGATTAAATTGAAAATTAACAAAGATCGTTTTTTTAACACGAAAAGTATTTAACATCTCTAATTGACAGCCAAATGACCAAATTGAACTTTAGTTTTTCATAGATCAAAACTTTTATATTACATGATCCGATACACCTAACAATATCATATATGGAGTTTAAGTTGTTAAGCTAGGCCACAAGACATTAACTACCCAACTTTTAGGTTTTAACTGAAACCTAATAATCCCTCCATATCAGAATTTGTTCTCATCACTCAAAAAAAAAAAGAATTGTTCTGTAAGGTTAATATAAATATATGACACGTTGAAATTGGGGAAAAAATAACAATTTTGAATAAATATGTTATAGAAGACCTAAAGTTAAAGGAAGTAGCATATTAGCAATGCCTTTATCAAAACCAAGATTATTACTAACTACAACAACACTAGAATCCCTACAATTGTAATCCTGACAAAAATTTCCACTAATTCTACCATTCACATTGCTTTTCACCAACTCATCATGATCATTAGTTGAAATTCTCTCTGACCCACAATTTCCATAACCTTCAACTTCATTATTCCCTCTAATTGTGATCCAATTCTCATCATCATGCCCTTCAAAACGGGGCTCCCCTGAATTCATAGCTAAAATTCTAATCCTTCCACATGGTGAATCTCCAAGACTTGTTGTTTGAATCAAGTTGCTAACACTTTCTGATTCTTCTTCCACATAACTCCAAAACCCTTGATCAAGAACACTTGTTGGAGAATTTGAATTATTAGATTCCAAAAATTTCTTACCATTATTGGAACACAATTCATGATCAAGAAATGGATGATTTAGAAGTTGACTAGCACTCCACCTTTCTTGTGGATTCCTCTTAAAGCATTTTCCCAAGAAATCCCTTGCTTTCTCAGATAGAAAACTTGGAATTTTTGGAACCTCATTGGAGTATCCAATGTGATAAAGCATTGAAATAGGATTTTCCATATTAGGCCATGGTGGAGCACCACTAGCCATTTCAATTATAGTACACCCAAGTGACCAAATATCACTAGCACACCCTTGTTCCTCCCCTCGCGCCGCCTCCGGCGCCATGAATGCTGGCGTGCCGCTGATCTGAGAATCAGCGACACTCTTAGCACATCCAAAGTCTCCAATTTTAGCCCCTTCTTCACCAATTAAGATGTTGGCACCTTTGATGTCACAATGCACCAACCCTCTTGAATGCAAATAAACTAGCCCTTGCACAACCTGCCTGGTGTAGAATGCGATGGTCGGCTCGTCCAGCCTGCCATCGCGAGCTGCCTCGACAAGCGTGCCGAGAGGCATGTATTCCATGAAGAGATTGTAAAAGAGCTTGTTGTTTTCCATGGTGATGTCACACCCTTTGTAGGTAACCACATGAGGAGAACATAAAGATGAAAGAATTCTTTGCTCTCTCTTCAAAGGCTCCAAATTTGATAGCTCCGATGACTTGACGGCGAAGATGCCGCGGCGGCGGCAAGTGGCTATGGAGACGGTGGCGGATGAGCCATGGCCTATGGCGTGGCCTCTGTTCCACTCCATGTTTGAAGAGAAAAGTGCTTAGTTTGTCCGAAATGGTTGTTTATATATATGTGGGTGTAATTGAGTAATTAATTGGGGAGACCTATTTTAATTAGTTTGAGACTTTTAAAGGTGGCTTTTGAATTTTTATTTTATTTTTTTATCACAAATGTTATCTAGTGCTCTTATAATACTTTTTAATGAGTCAAATGAAATAAAATAATAAAAAATTTAATATTTTAAAAATAAAATAAGATATATTTATAATTATTTTTATAATTCTAATTATCTTAACAAGTGTGTTAATGCATTGTATAACAAACTCATTTTTATTATTGGTTGGCTTCTTAATTAATTTAGTAGGCGCTAACTCTCTATCTTTTCATTTTTTTCTGTCTCTCTGATCTATATAATTGTCAATGCCTTCAACAGAAGTCTACACACGTGTCAAAATTTTGTGGCTCAGGTTCAACGTCGGTGATCCCTTGGTGGTTTCACACGTGGGAAATGTTTAAGTGTGATTGAAGCTTAAGAATTTGGCTAGTGCAACTAATTTTAGGTTTGGCCTTTTTAGATGGGTGTAAAAATGAAAGTTTTGTTTTATCAGTCAAATACATGTACTTTTATACTATATTATTTTTAAATTTATTCTATTTAAAATTGAATTTGTTTTTTTGAGTTCTAAAAACTCTTTCGTATACTACTTAAGTTACAAATTATCGATTTAATGTAAATGAAAAATGAAAGGTGGAAGTGTTAGTTAAATCTGGATGAGGTAGATGAGATGGCAATCAAAGAGTTAGATTCCTTTATTTTGTGTCAAGGTTTAGATAAATTCTGAATTTTTCATCTGGGTGGGTTGAAGTGTTGAACCACCAAATTAGTTGAAATCCTAACTTTTATTTTTTAAAAAAATTAATCTGATATTAAATTAACCTACCATTTCTGAAGTTAGGTTAAATACAATAATTGGACCACCGTTTATTAGGAAAATTACACATAACACATCTTTTTAATATATGTATTATTGTTATACGCTGATCTCTTTTTATTTTATAACATTTCCATTATTATCTTTTCTTTTCATTTTAACATATTTTTTTACTACCTCTCTTATTTTACCTACAAATGAACGTGCTCAAAATATCTTTAAAATGAAAAGGCAAAAAAACTAAAAGGTGGATGATTTATGTAATTTTCAAAATAATGAAATTACAACTTTTTTTTAACATTAATTTTTAGGAATGTCAGTGTAATTAACTCTTTCTTGTATGAAGTTAGTTACAATTTTTTTTATAGGTTAAAAACACACATATATACTACATTACTCATAAAACTACTTCATCGAGATCAAACCCCACACCTTAAACTCAAGGAGCTCCTCCTCATGTCATTTGAGCTACAAATTCTCGGCATATGAAGTTAGTACTATTATGTAGACATGTGTTTTTCATTAAAAAATATAAGTAGAGGGATATATTTTGTGATTATTTAATTTATAAGATATACTTCACAATTTTGAGTGAATTATTGTACACTTAGATCAATAATGGTCAAAAATACCTAAATTTCAGTCATTTTATTTTAATAATATCTTAAATATATTAGTTTGGTTAATAAACTAAAGATGATAATTAAGATATATGAGTTATTTTAATATGTGCAATATTACACTGGTTAAAAAAGTTTTCAATAACAACTTTTTACTTTAAGTTTATTAATCTGTGCAATATTACACGGGATAGACAAATCTAATATATATTGGTACAGCCAATAAATGACGTGCATTATCATTTTTAAGATTATGGTAGGAAGTTGAATTTTATAATTGCAGTGTGAACATATATATACCCTTGATTATCCTTATGAAGGGTAAGAAATAGTATAAGTCAACTGTTGGAGGTGTTTTATTATTTTTTTCAATAATAAAAGTCAACATCCAGAAGGATAAAAATTCATTGTTTGGCCATTTTATATGATATTTATGCTTTTGAGATGACCATCGTGTCTTAAGTCTACTAATTCTCACCAAAAACTGTACTAGTCTTTGATTAAAGAAATTTCACAATGTTTCCTATGACATCCACATGGTATTACTGTATTAGCATATTAATTTGAATCAGTTCTTTTTTATTAAATTATACTCCATTTTATATTATAAGATGATATTTACACATTTACCGTTATTAAAAAAATATATTACATAATAAAATTAATTAATATTATGATTTTTAAAAAATTGTGTATAATAACTCTAATTTACCCGTTTTATCTTTTATCATTGTATTAATTACTACTCCTTCTATTATCAAATATAAGTAATTTTTTGCAAAATCTTATGTTTTTAAATATAACGAAATCTAATTATTTTCACTTGCATTTAATGAAAATTTATTTAAAATATCTTCCACTCAATTCATTCTCTTATTTATTACAATGATTATAAAATGGAGAAGGATTAATTTAATTAAGAGTAATTAAGAAAAACTAAATAATTTTGGAATAGTTTCAAGATGATTAAATGAGACTAATTAATTTTTTTAAAGGATGTGAGGTGGTTTTTTTTTTTGCTTATATTCAATAACTGGAGGGAATACCTCCATTCCTATATTTAAGCCCATAAAAAAATTTGGGATCAAATATGTTTTTGTTCCCTGAACTTTAGCGAAAATTCATTTTTAATCTCTGAACTTTAAGGGCTTGTTTGAAACTGTTTTTAGTTTTTAAAAATTGTATTATAAAATAGTTTTTAGAAACAGATTTTAAAAAAAAGAAAGAGGAGTTTTCAATATAAATTGGTGTATAAATTCAAAAAACTAAAAATTGAAAATCAAAACATGTTTTAGATATTTTCATATTTTGGTTTTTAAGCACTGAAAAACAAAAACTGTTCCCAAAAACTATTTTTGAAAACTCGACTGCCAAACGAGTTTTTTGATTTTCTGTTTTTAAAAACAGAAAACTATTTTTAAAAAAAGAAATCAAAGAAGGCCTAAAACGTCGGTTTTTAGTTCTTGAACTTTAAAAAATTTCACTTTTAGTCCTTTTATACTTTTCTAGTGACATAACAATCTGATTTGCTGACACGTGGACCTCATAAAGGGCCTTCAGTTTGTCACGTCACAAAAAAAATGTGACTAAAAGTTAACTTTTTTTTTAAAGTTGAGGAACTGAAAACCGATGTTATAAAGTTCAGGGGATTAAAAACCGATTCTCACAAAAGTTCAAGGAACAAAAACAAATTTAACCCAAAAATTTAGTATTCCTTTCTATAAGCTTTTACCACAAAAACAAGAAATATATATTTATTATGTCTTTTTTATTTTACTCTTAATTAATTAGGGTGGTTGAGTTGAGTTTTAAATGATGAAGAGCGATAATTAAATTTTAATGTGAGTAATAGTGAAAAGACATTAAACTTTTTTTAAAAAAATTCAATCTATTTTCTTGATGTTAATACCTTTTTTAATATGTGTGTTTTTTTAGGGATTTTAGCTTATACTATATAGGAATAATGGGGGTAGTACCTTCCATTATCTCTTTATAGTATTTTATTAATTATAATAGACAAACATAAAGTCGCAACCGGGGTCACGACGGAGACGGCGATAAATTAAACAACATAGTTGCCATCGAGATTTATTAAAGAAAATCTCGGAAAAACTTGAAAAGAAGGTGTTTGAAACTATGAATGAGTTCGGAGTCGATTACGTATATGGAAGGTATTAACACCTTACGACGTCCGTTAAGTAAGCAGAGAGGGAAAACTATTTTTTATTTATTTGGACTCGACGGGTTCGGTTCCCACTCCTACGTATCCTCAACTCAGAGAGGAATCAAAGCCACGTAGTCCTTATGATTTTCTTAAAAAAAGGGCGGGTTCAAGTTAACACAAGGCTACTCAATGAACCCAAAGTGTGAAGGAAGCAATCGCAACTTAGTCAAACATTGAAAGAAAAGGAATTATGTCTTTTTTTGAAAAAGGTTTTTTAAAAGATATTAATTAAGCAAATATTGGGTTTAGGTTAGGACAAGGCTACTCAATAAACCCAACTTGATGACATGACTCTCTCAGTCAGGTCAAAAATCGTCTTTCATATATTTTTTTGAAAAATAATAGTAATAATATAAATAAATAAAAATTTAATTAGAAAAATAAATAAATAAATAAATAATAGTATCAATGCTAAATAAATAAATAAATAAAATTTGGGACAAAGCCTTACAAACCAAAAATTCACAAAACCAGCACAGAATAGCAACAAAAATGTAAAACAAAAAAAAAAAGAAGAAGAAAAAGATGGTCCAATGATCAAAAACAATAACTTAGCCCCAAAAGGAAAAACAAAAAAAGACAAAACAGGGTTCTCTCCTTCCTCTGCTTCTGTATGCGGGAGACATGAGGAAGTTAATGCCGGCGGGGGCATGAAAGGCGGCAGCGTGACCAACAGCGGCGTGAATGGTGGTGGCGGCAAATACGCGAATTAGCGGTGACGGTGATGGCTTGAAAGGGATTTTCCAATGCTAGGTAGGGAATAACAATGGTCAGTGACGGTGGCGGTGCGAAGCAGCGGATGTGCGGTGGCGGGCGTTTGTGTTCTACGTGTGCTTTTGTGTGTGTGCGCGCGAAGGAATAAAGAGAGAGGGAGAATAGAAGGAAATACAGCAAGGATGAGGGAGGGAGAAAGAAGTGGCTATATGCTCTTTTAAGAAGAAGAGAAAGAAGAAATAATAAAATTAAAAAAAAAAAAAAAAAACAAGTTGTGCGTGTGTGCTGTTACTGATATGAGGTTGTATTAAGTAATTTTCAATAATAATAATAATAATAATAGTCCTCACTTTTTTGCTCTCTGAACCCTCCCTCTTCTTCCATTAATTAACGTCATCTTTATATATCTTCTTTTTTTTCTTCTCAAAAAAAAAACCTCAGTTCTCTCTCTCACGCCTTTCCTCCTTCTCCATCATGTTTTTCATTCTTTTCTTTCTCCCTCTCCCTTCCCAAACACACACAATTACCTCACACACTCAACACACACGCACAAACCAACACACACAAACCCAAGAACTGCTGCAAACACACACGCCTACAAATCGTCTAGCTTTCCATCACCGCTCCACTCGCAAGCCAGTCGCCGTCGTTATCGTGGCCGCAAATTGTTTTTCATTTGTTTTTGTTTTTTCTTTTCTTTTTTTTTTGTGTTCCTTATGTTAGGGTTGGTTGAGCCCAATTTATTTTTTTTAACACCCTTTTTATGAGTATTTTCGTTTACTGCTGTTTTTTTTTTGTGTTTTTTATTTTTATTTTGGCTGAAACCCAAACCTTTTTTTATGGCTTTTCTGTTTTGAATAAGGTCCTTTTTTCTTTCTTTCGGCACCTCAATTTTTTTAGTATACTATGTTGATTTTTCTGCGTTACTTGATGTTTTCAATACAGTTTTAGCGAAAAAACATGATCTTTGAGTCTTAGGCTTTGATTCAATTAAAATCCATAATGTAGCTTATTTCGGACTTGACTAAATTGCTCATTCTTCCTTTAAAGTCAAGTTAGGTTTATTGAATTGCGAATGCTTTTTTTAGAGTCAAATCGTCAAGTTTGGGTTTATTGAGTAGTCTCGTGTTAACTTAAACTCAATGTTTTCTTAAATAATCTTTTTTGAAAAGCCTTACTTTGTTTTTTAAGAAAAATGAATATATATTTCTTTTAAAATCTGACTGAGTTACAATTGCTCCCTTCAGATTTTGGGTTTACTGAGCAGTCAAATGCTCACTTGAACCCGCCCCTTTCCAAAATCAATCATTTCCAATAATAATAAAAAAAACCATAAAAATTACGTGGCTTTGATTCTTCCCTGAGCCGAGGATACATAAGAGCGAAAACTGAACTCGTCGAGCCCAAATAAATAAAATATAGTTTTCCCTCTCGTTAATAAATAAATATAAATGTTTTTGGAGTCATATTAAATATTTTTAAAATTAACAAACTTTTGCACAATTAATTAGAATGTAACTGCTTACTTAGCGGACGTTGTAGGGTGCTAATACCTTCTCTACACATAATAGACTCCTGAACTCATTCATGGTTTCAAAGATCTTCTTCTCACGTTTTTTCCGAGGTTTTCTTTAATAAATCTCAGTGGCGACTCCGCTATTTAATTTATCGCCATCCCCGTCGCGACCCCGGTTGCGACACATAAAAAAAAAGTAATGAATACTCCTATTAAAAAAAAATTATTAGCGGTGTAAGAATTGGTATCAACTTACACAAGTATAAATTGATCCCTCATTATCGAGCTTTGTTACAATAAAATAATATCCATTTTTTATTACTTCCCTCGTTCTTATTTATAAAACGTCTTCTAGAAGGTTTTGATGTTCCTTTTTATAAGACGTTTTAGAGTTTTTATGAAGTATAAATTACTTGTTTTCTTATTTGTCCCTATTAAATACATTGACTATTTACACTATTTAATTATAATTGGTTAGTACATTGTTTATTGAGAGATAAATGTATTTAATGAAGGTAAAAAAGAAAAGAAGCAATAAATGTATCATGAAAACTATAAAATGTCTTATAAAAAGGATAATGAAAATCTTTTACATGGTGTCTTACAAATAGGACTAGATGGAGTATGTATTTTTTTTGGGTCTTGATATATGGTGCCCTTAGGACACTAGTTAAGGTTACTAGAAGTAAAAAAATAATCATAAAAATATATTTTTTCGTCTCTCGAAAATATAAAAAATTACACATTTTAATATCTTTTTATTACATTTAAGTTATTGTCCTTAGGATACTAAATATGATTTGTAATTTTTTTTATTAAAAGTTAAATGGTCTATAGAGTCTTGTCATTTCCAATGAGCTATCTAAGATCTACCTACTTTTTACGAGCTAACCTACAATGAGCTACCTACTTTGAAATACTATATATATATATATATATATATATATATATATATATATATATGGTTTTGGGGTGTTAGTGTTCTCTAACTTCCACCAGATAGGTAAGATAACCAGCTTTTTTTCATCCATTCACATTGAAGCAAGGTATGTAATGCTCTATTTTTTTTGTTTACTCTTTTAAGTAGATATCTCCCTATGTTTCTCTATTTCATGTGACATTAATTACTTCCCTAGTTTCCCTTTTTAGGTATCTCATTCCAAAAATAGACTAGAACTGAATAGATTCTCTCATTTCTTTTATAATAATATTAATAATTAAAAAATTAATTTTAAAAATTCTGAATATTTATTAATTATTTTGAATTATTAACGGGCTCAATATATTTTTCCTTTCTAATGCCATTGAAATCTTTTTCCGATTTCTCTACTTATTTTCTAATCTATAAATAAATAGAATTATGATTTGGTTGTCAAATTAACGAAGTTGAGAATACCCTGCTAATGTCCATCTATGCAACCGAGAAACAATAATTGCGTGAAATGTCCAATCCCAAACACATATATTCACACCCTATGGCCTATGGCTGTCAATGTTTTCAACAGCCCAACAAATGTTTTGTTTATGCACTCTTTTATTCGATATGGTTATTTATCTTATTCAATTACTAATTGTTATTGTTTTGTGCATTTTATTTTAATTTAACCTTGATTAATGATTCATATTCGTGTAGCTTTCTATGTTAACGACACTACATACTCGTTGGTCTAGACTATAATCTTCGTCACATGTTCACACATTGGACATGCTCAAATTACCCTCTAGTGCAGTATTGCATTTTGCTCAAAGGGTCGAAGGGAGATAGGGAGATAGCGCATCAACCTTTTTGTAAGGGCTAACTTGACGAACTCCAACTACTGTCCATGTACCGTTCATACTAGATCTGACCATCTACCTCTCCTACTTTCTTTATGTTCTTGACCGCACATCTTTGTCTTAATATAGTCTCTCGACGTAATACTGCAATTTACGACTTTTGCTTGGTGAACAACACCTTAACAAGTAACATTAATTAACTCCAAGTAGAGATAGTTTGTGTGAATAAAGGGATGTCTTGACTACCCTGCATCCTCATATATTCTTTTACTGCCACCATAAGATCTACCACCTCGATTGTTCTGACCACATCGATTGTAATCACCACCTCTTTGATGTTGATTATCACCTTTACCGCAATTGAATCCAGAATTAGAAAACTCTGGTCCAGAAGCAACATTCGCATGAACTAGTTTTGCATGAACTAGCACTATTTCATAATTGACTTATAGCAACATTTAAAAAAATATTGCTAAATTGTTAAAAAGTGTTGCTAAATCACTAGAAATGTTTCCTTTGTGTATTTGCGACATTTTTGACAAATGTTGTATCTGACGATGTTTTAAAAAGGTTTTAGTTACATTTAAAAAATGTTGTCAAATTGTTAAAAAATGTTGACATTTAGTATTTGCAACATTTTTTACAAATGTTGTATTTGGCAATTAATAGAAGACAAGCCCATTCGGCCCAATGGCTAGACTGATCTGCCTTTTTTTTATGTATTTTCCTGTAAATATAGAATAGCATATTCTAGAATAGTATGACCTGTACATAGTACAATAGGACACCTGTATTCTTTTCATTCTTTGATTTCATTTTGTTAAGATTGTATTCTGTATATATTTGAGCACATGCTGCTGTTTTCAATGTAGAAAACATTTACCAAATTGACATTGTTTCATTCCTCTCTTTCCTTCACAGTATATTCTTTTATGGTATCAGAGCTCCATTTGGAGCTCTGCTGTTTGCTCAACCATGTCTGGCGCATCTGCCTCTCTTGATGATTCCACACCTCCACCTTCTGTTCATATAGACCCGTCCCTTAATCCTTTTAGTCCCTATTATATTCACCCAAGTGAAGGCCCTGCATCTGTCTCAATCACACCCACTCTTGTTGGTTCTAACTATCACTCTTAGGCAAGAGCTATTCGCATAGTTTTGATTCCCAAGAACAAAATGTCCTTCCTACTAGGAACCATTCCAGTACCTTTACCTACTGACCCTCTCTTCCATATATGGGAACGATGTAATACTCTTATCACATCTTGGCTCCTCAATTCCGTCTCTCCTTCCATTGCTCAAAGCATCATCTACTTTGACCGCGCCATTGAAAAAGACTTCATTATCCGTTTTTTGAACGGCCTTGATGACAGATTTTCAGTGGTTAAGTCCCAGATTCTTCTACTGGATCCTCTTCCTCAAACATATTGCGTTTTTTCTATGGTCATTCAACAAGAGAGGCAACATACGTCTATTTCCAGTACCATCGACGAGCCAAATTCGTTCGTCAATGCTGCCGGTGCTTCTGGTCGCAGCAAGCCTACCTATTCGAGTCCTCGACGGAGCATATCCAACAAGGACAAGGACGTTGTTTGTGACTACTGCCATTGCAGAGGCCATACTGCTGACGTGTGCTTCAGCAGAAATGGCTATCCACCAGGACACCCTCGCTACCCAGGGCGACCACGTTTCAACCCGAAGCCGCAATCTTCCTCCACGACGAACAACGTCACCGTCGTCTCCTCTTCATCAGCAAACGGCGCCGCTAATTCCTCTGGGCAGAGTGCCTCCAATAGCCCTAATTTTGGTTTCACCCAGGCCCAAGTTCAGCTCCTCATGGGCCTCCTCCAGCAAGCTTAGAACCCGCATAACACACAAGGGTCAAGTTCTTCTTCTCGGGCTAATGGCCCAATTACCTCCTCTGATTCTGGTTGTAATTATTCTTTCTTATCAGCTTCACACTCTTTTGTTTTTTCTACACACACCACCACTTCTGACCACTCTTTTGTTTCTTCACACACCACCCCCTGGATCATTGATTCAGGGGCCACAGATCACATCTCATGCTCTTTACATTTCTTTCATAGTTACAATAAAATTCATCCTATTTCCATTAACCTCCCAAATGGAAATATAGTCACTACTCACCACTCTGGAAGCGTAAAATTTTCAGACCAATTCATTATTCATGATATCCTTTATGTTCCCAATTTTACTTTTATCTATTTCCAAACTTATTTCTCACAATAATTATCAACTCACATTTTCTAATATTTTTTGTAAAATTCAGGATATGAGCACATCCCAGATGATTGGTTTGGCTAAACTGAAGCATGGTCTCTACCATTTAGATATCCAAAGACAAGCCCATCCGCCATCTACCATCGCCTCATCCATCAACAACATTGATTCCCCAACCATAGTCTCTAACATTTGGCACCTTAGACTCGGTCATCTTTCTGGCAGTAGATTAAAAGTTTTACATGAAGAATTTCCCTTTATTTCTAAACATATCAATGAAAATTGTGACATTTGTCATCTTGCAAAACAAAGAAAATTATCCTACTCTCTAAGTAATAATAGAGCTTCAAAAATTTTTGATTTAATACATACGGACATTTGGGGTCCTTTTTCTCACATTTCTATCCATGGTCACAAATATTTTTTAACCATTCTTGATGATTATAGTCGTTATACTTGGGTTGTTTTATTAAAATCAAAATCCAAAATAAAAACCCATGTCCAAAACTTCATTACTTTAATAGAAAATCAGTTTGACTCTAAAATCAAATGTATTAGAACTGATAATGATCCAGAATTTTTTCTCAAAGACCTTTTCTTTCAAAAGGCATTATTCACCACACGAGTTGTGTTTACACACCCCAACAAAATGGTCGTGTTGAACGCAAACACCAACACATTCTCAATGTTGCTCGGGCTCTTATGTTTCAATCTCACCTTCCAAAACGTTTTTGGTCATATGCTATTAAACACGCTGTTTATCTTATTAATCGCGTCCCTTCTCCTGTCATTAAAAATAGTACCCCGTACACTCTTTTATATAATAAGACACCGGATTTTTCAATACTCAAAGTTTTTGGCTCTCTTTGTTATGCATCTACAAATTCTCCTCGACAAAAATTTGACCTGCGTTCTCGACCTGTTTTTTTTTTTAGGATATCAAACTGGTACAAAAGGTTTTGTTATAGCAGATCTTGAAACTCATGAAATTTTTGTATCCAGAAATGTGCTTTTCCATGAAAATATATTTCCTTTTCAAACAAAAAGTCTGCCCACAGAAAGTGTGTCCACGTCTCTCCCTAGCCCAATAACACTTAACAAAGCCCGTGATCCATACTTGGATGATTCTCACTTTCTTCTGACACCACCCCAGTCCCACTCATACGACCCACCCAACACACTCCAACCCACCATTAACCCACCCGAATCATCCTCGTCACCTTCCTTTCCCAACCCTAGCTCACCTGCCCCTTCCATCAATGCTCACCCACAATCACCCTCGCCAGCGTTCACTTCATCGCCGTCTCCTTCACCACCACCCCAACCATACCCTATTCCTCCTCGGCATTCCAATCGACCCCATCCTCCCAACCCTCGCTATAGAGATTTCATCTGTCATGCTTCACACACGCCAAACTCGTCCTCTGTCATGTGTTTATATCCTCTCAGCTCTGTTTTCTCACAGTCTCGTCTTTCAGAGTCTCAAAATCACTATGCTATGAGTCTTCTCTCTGAACTTGAACCCCGTAGTTACAAGCATGCCATTCTTCACCCTTGCTGGAAAGAGGCCATGAATGCTGAGATTGGTGCCTTGGTTCTGAATCAGACATGGGATATTGTAGACACTACCCCTAATGTCAAGCCTATAGGTTGCAAATGGGTCTACAAAATAAAAAGACACCCTGATGGTAGCATTGAACGCTATAAAGCAAGATTGGTGGCAAAAGGTTTTTCTCAGATTGAAGGTATTGATTTCATTGGAACCTTTTCTCCTGTTGTTAAAATGACTACAATTCGGGTTGTTTGGCTCTTGCTGCTGTCAATCGCTGGGAATTACATCAATTAGATGTTAGCAATGCCTTCTTGCATGGAGATTTATCTGAGAATGTATACATGGCCATCCCATCGGGAATCACTGGCTACTCTTCTTCACAGTGCTGCAGGCTCAGAAATCCTTATACAATCTCAAACAAGCAAGCAGAAAATGGTATGAGAAGCTTTCTGTTTTACTCCTTCAGTGTGGTTACCGACAAGCCCATTCGGATCACAGTTTGTTCATCAAATCTGCTAATGGTGCTTTTACTGCTTTACTTGTATATGTTGATGATATTGTGTTAACTGGGAAGTCTGTTCAAGAAATTAATCACATCAAGTCTGTTTTGCATTCCAATTTTCACATTAAAGACTTGGGCTTGTTAAAGTATTTTTTGGGCTTAGAGGTTACACATTCAGAGGCTGGTATTTCTGTTTGTCAACGTAAATATTGCTTGGACCTTCTTGACGATTCTGGTATGTTAGGCTGCAAACCTTCATCTATGCCCATGGACAGTACACTCAGACTTAGACAAAATGACACAAGTCTTCCTCTTGATGATCCCCTTGTGTATCGTCGATTGGTAGGGTGCCTGATTTATCTTACTAGCATGCGTCCAGACATTGCCTTTGCTACTCAACAACTTAGTCAATTCATGGCGCATCCTACCAAATCCCACCTTGGGGCTGCTCGACGTGTTCTGCGATACCTCAAAGGGTGTCCAGCCAAAGGTCTTCTCTTTCGCCGAAACTCTCCACTTCATATTCGCGATTTTAGTGATGCTGACTGGGCAACCTGCGCTGATACGTGTAGATCTGTTACTGGGTACTGTTTTTTTCTGGGCACATCTCTAGTTTCTTGGAAAACTAAGAAGCAAACCACAGTCTCCCGCTCTTCTTCTGAAGCAGAATATAGAGCCTTGGCTAGCAGCACTTGTGAACTACAATGGATCACTTACTTGCTCAATCATTTATGCACTACTTGTTCCAAACCTTATGTTCTCTTTTGTGACAACCAAAGTGCGCTTCATATAGCTGCCAACCCAGTATTTCATGAACGAACAAAGCACTTGGAGATCGATTGCCATTCAGTACGAGAAAAGTCACAAGCTGGTTTGATGCAACTGCTTCCTATTCCTTCTTCCCAACAAGTGGCCGATATTTTTACCAAGTCCCTTTCGCCTCAACTCTTCCGATCTAACTTATCCAAGCTTGAGTTAGAAGATATTTCTCTACCTCTAACTTGTGGGGGGCTAATAGAAGACAAGCCCATTCGGCCCAATGGCTAGACTGATCTGCCCTTTTTTTCAGTATTTTCCTGTAAATATAGAATAGCATATTCTAGAATAGTATGGCCTGTACATAATACAATAGGACAACTGTATTCTTTTCATTCTTTGATTTCATTCTGTTAAGATTGTATTCTGTATATATTTGAGCACATGCTGCTGTTTTCAATATAGAAAACATTTACCAAATCGACACTGTTTCATTCCTTTCTTTCCTTCACAGTATATTCTTTTAGCAATGTTGCTAAAAGTCAATTTTGGTCATGTAGTGTAGTTTTAGTTAGTTTCGGTTTTCTTATGTTCTTCAAACTGCTTCTCTTGATTTATTTCAAGAAGATATTCAATAATCAATTTTTCTTTCTTGATCATATGAAGTTGTAGATTTCAAAGGAGTGATCAAACCTACATGGACCGGAGCTGCCAGCCATTGATCATCTTTATCTTCTTCTCAGGAATTTCATCTCCCTAGTTTGAGAATTGAATGGTTAATCAAAAACTTCTGATACCATATAAGGTTTTTTACAAAAGAAGTAGGATTTGATAAGAAAAGAATACAAAGGAATAAAACTGAATGATTTCAGTATGATTCTTATGTTTACAATTACATTAATATATAGTTGTAGTTGATTCTATCTGGAGTTAATCAATAACAAACTAAATTAATTAATAACTAACGAACTTAATAACAAACTAGAGTTAATCAATGACTAACAAACTCGTTAACCGCATCTAACAAACTCTCACTAACTCTTATCTCTATCACAATTT
This sequence comes from Cyamopsis tetragonoloba, assembly GCA_037177725.1. Lineage (NCBI taxonomy): Eukaryota > Viridiplantae > Streptophyta > Magnoliopsida > Fabales > Fabaceae > Cyamopsis > Cyamopsis tetragonoloba. The sequence continues at coordinate 21,603,595 of CM074122.1, forward strand.
TACAAACAAATTATCCATTAAGGAGAAATTGACGGATTTCTAAACTGTACTCATGATATAAAACATAAAAAATTTACATCAACCGATTTTCTTTACACAGACCACGAAATCAAGCAAGAAAAAGGGGATTTTGATTGTTACAATAAGGGTAGTAAAAACGCTTAATCAATTACTCGAATCGTACGTTCAACAATTTAAAAGAAATTTCAGATCAAAAAATTATGTCATTTAACGCGCGAACGCAAAATAGTGTAAGAAAAAAAATTATTCGAGAGAAATCAAAAGTTTTTCAAATCATACTCACAAGAAAGGTGAAAAATTCATACATAGAATCATAGTTTTCTAAAATTATGAAAGAAAGAAAAAAGAATCAGGTTGCCTAACTCTTCTCTCTAACTCCTCTTTCCCTCCGACCCTCCCTAACTCCACCGTCCTCCTCTCCCTCCGCCACAGCTCCCTCTCCACTGTACCTGTTGTTGCCTCCTTCCTCCTCTGTAACTATTTCTAGTCTCAATCCGTCCTCGTTCTAGACTCTGCCAATTCCTGTCATTGCCTCCTTCCTCCTCTGTAACTATTTCTAGTCTCAATTCGTCCTCGTTCTAGACTCTGCCAATCCCTGCAACCATTGGCATCCACCTTACCAGATCTGTACCGTCGTCAGCATCGTTCATCACCCTTCTTCTTCTTCCTCTTCAAAATCATTCTACAGAACTAAAAGAATTGAATTCATTTGCGTTTTTATTTGGAGGTTTTTCAATCTTAATAAAGTTGTTTTCTTTTTCATTCATTTTTTTACTGTTCCTTTTCTTTTCTGGATTTTTTTGATTTTGTCTTTTTTTCATCAAGAACTTGTTTTTGGGCAAGAATCAAAGGAAGAAGAAGAAGGAGGAGGAGAGAGAGCGTGCAACAGAGAAATAGGAGCATGTGTTGATGATAGGTGATTTCACAATGACCCTTTGTGTGGTCACATGATCTCTTTTCTGATTTCCTTTGTTTCCTGCAAGCATTCATTTGATTTTGCTGAACACAAACCAACAAGTGGGCACCAAAATAGAGGGGACAATGGGATAAGAGAGGAATTTTTATTTTTTTTAAAAAAAAGAATAACAACTGAACAGCCCGTAAAGGAGAAGAAGAAAAGAAAAAAATATGGGGATTTGGTAGTAGATGAGGTGGCCGGAGGAAGAGAAGATGGTGGCCGGAGGTGGAGTTGACGGCAATGAAGAGATTGACTGTGTTGAGGAGATAACCGGTAGCCAAAAAAAATCACAATCATTTAATATAAAACTATTAAATCTAACGATCCAGATTTTGTTGTGTCTGATACCTCACTTTGACACTTACTTACCTTAAATGCAACCTTGAAAATCTTTGAAAACAAAAATTACTGGAAAACGCGGTGGCAAAACTGTTAATAAGCATTGAACTACTGGAAAACCGCTAGGTCTTATGCTTCGAATCCTGTCGTGCAGGTATTTTTTTGTTTTCCGTAGCTTTTTCTTTTGTTAGTTAGTGAAGGAACACACAGCATGCCCCCAACTTTGCATTTGATATGAACCAAGGTCATCTTCAATATTTATTTATTATATTTATAATTATTATATTGAATATTGAATGTGCACTTTATCTATTTATCTATATATATTATAACATTTTCATATTTTAAAATACTTATCATTTTATTAAGGGTAAATTGCACCCTGACCCCTGAGATTTGAATTTATAGCAGTCCACCCCAGAGTTTTTAAAAAATTGCATTTCACCCCTTTAAAGTGACAGAAAGTAACACATGTTAACTCTTGTTAACCATGGTTACATGTTTCCAACAATCAAATTAATACAATCACCCCTAGTTTTGGACTTGGAGGCTTTGAGTTTTGTCTTTTTCTCTTGTTTCTTTTTTCCTTTCAATTCCTTCTCCTCTGCTTTTAGTTTTTCTATCTCCTTCAATAATATCTCGGTACCATCTTGCATATAGTGAAAAGAAACTTCAATCAATACAATTATTATTGGGATTTGTTAATTGTTACAGTAAGGATGAATAAAAAAACGGAGAGTTTCCATCGATGGAAACCAAGAGAGGAATAATCCACAATCTGAAGATGAAGAAAAGAAAAGAGAATTTTACCGAAGTGAAGTTTCCCTGAAGACAATTGAACAGGGCGCGTTTCATCATTGCCAAGGAGACCACCCGAACAAGAGACTCACACCAGAATACAAGAGCACATAACATCAGTACCATAACGTAATACAAGGGACCCCTTAGCAATTCTCTATGAATAACAACAATCAATGCTTAGAAAGTACTACAAAATATATTCATTGTTTTTCAACTCCCATCATGACCAAATAAAACCACAGCACATGACAAACCCGACCCTTCAGCAATTTCAACTTCTTCTTGGTGGTGAGAAGAACAGGTGCTCCCTTTTTTCTGTCCTGGTAACATTGCACATGCCCCTTGTCACAGAAACTAGAATCCATTGGCACTCTCACTCTAGGAACCGTGGGACGACATCGAGTGTGGGTCCCATAACCGAAGACACAAGCACCCGACGAACATTTTTATCCCAACAAAGAACCTTCCCTTGTTTCTACACTCGAACAACGAACCTTGACAATTTCCTTTTTCTTTGCTCTAATATGCACACAATTTGTTTTGTTTGATGAATGCAGACACTGATTGAAGAGGAAGAAGGGGAAGATTATGTATAATCTGAAGATTGGAGAGGAGAGGAGAAGCGAAGCCCTCATGATCAGAACATTAACCCTAATTTCTATTTTCTTTCTTCTTTTCGTTTATGCCCCACACAACTATTATATTTCAATTTTTATTTTTTTAAATTGTTAACTATGGTGTTTTTTTTGAAGAAGTTAACTATGATTAACAGTCAGAATATTCCAACGGAATATTCTGACTTCCTCAACTGTCGTTAACGTTAAAGGGGCAGAATGCAATTTTTAATAAACTTTGGGGCGTGTTGCTATAAATTCAAACTTCAAGGGGCCAAGGTACAATTTACCCTTTTATTAAATTAATGGAGCAATAATAACTTATTTTACAATACTACTCCTATTTATTATATTGTCTCACCTAATAATTACTCAATAAATTAAATAGTTTAATTCAATTAATGAGAGTAATTTGATAAAGCTAAACCTTTTTAGGGATAATGATGATTATTTCTAATCATTTTCTTAAGAATCGCAGAGAACCTTAAACGACAAATAAAATGAAACAAAGGGAGTATATATTAGTATAGTTATCCGTATTGCGTGTAGGATTTTTTTTAAAATAAAAAACCATAATTAATTGAATAATTTAGAATAGAGTATCACATAAGTATAAAAAAAATATTTATTTTTTATCTAAAGTAAAAGCTTATCTATATATAAAAATATATTGTATTTTATATGATTATGTTTATATATTTCTCTCAAGTGTTAATGGTCCTTTCTAAAGTAATTAGCTTTGGGGACTAATTTGGTAGTATTATAAATTTTTAAGTCACTAATTCGACGACAAAAATTATTGAACAACAAAGTTAATTACAAGTAAATCTTTAAAATATCAAACTAATATTTATAGTAGTTGCAAATTAAAAATTATTCTTTATATATATATATATATATATATATATATATATATATATATGCAATTAATATGTTTAAGTATATATACCTTTATCTTTTATAAATAAATTATATTTTAACACGCTATTCATAAAATTTTTTGTTATCGAAAATAAATCAACCAAACAGATTTTCAATATTTTCATTTTTTGAAAATAGAAACTAACATATAAAAAAACATGTTTTCTAAAATTTTAAAATATGAAAAAGAAAATAATTTTCAGAAAACAAAAATAAAAATTAAAAACTGAGAATACTTTTGCAAACTAACCGGCACCTAATCTTTCCACAATTAGTGGACTATCATAACTTCATTAACTTTCAAATGAACCAAATAAAAAAAATAAAAAATATTATATTTTAATTAATTCTCAATTCAACTCTTTGAAATTGCATTATTTAATTTATATTCATCAATCAATCAAACTCATTTCATCCTCTTCATCTTTAATTCACGATTTATAATATTGTTTGATTTATAAAAATAAATTAATAGATTTTTTTTTTGTTTTATAGAGAAGTACATTATTTGAGATTTGAATCCGAATGCCCACACATATACTTATTAACTAGGTGAGTTATAGGCCATTGTGGTTCTTACTCTTATTTTAATATTAAATATTATGAATTTTATCAGTTCAACCGTTGGATTGATACTTCATATAATATAGATTAATCATATAAAAATTTAGTTAGTTTGAAAACGGTCTGATATTTCATCGGACTAATTCTTTTTTAACCGTATAATATATACTTAAAATATTTGCGGTTAAATTACATATCTGTAAATTTTAAAAAAAATTAAAATTTTACACAATTAATTTATAGTATTTAAACTTTCAATCTAACAATTAAATTAATAAAAAAAAATCTTGAAATTAGATAGGACTGATCCCTAATAACTCACCTATTAACTAAGCTGGGTCAAAATAAATAAATATATAGATGAATAAAATAAAATAGAAAATGGTGTGGAAAAAGAAAATAAAAAGACAATTCACTTATTTACCTTTTAGATAAAGACAACGACAATTGAAAAAATAAAGGGGACAAAACCGGATTTTCACCAAAGATAAACATCAATCCATCAAGATTATATGTTTTAGTAATAGATCAAATCAGAATAATCAGATTGCAACATAGGTTTTTTTCTATCGCCGCCTCCTGTTGCCGCACGCCTTCTTCTCCAACGAGTGCCCTTTATATTCGGCTGTGAAAGAAAAGAAACCTCCGACGCACGTGTTCTTCTCCGACGATTGGTTAGTCTATCTTATACTTGACTATGAAAGAAAAGAAATATATGGAGCAGAATAATGAGAATCGTAGCAATCATAATATACCATATGACCTTATACTTTTTATTTTGTCCGAACTTCCTTTAAAATCTCTAAAGCGTTTCACTTGCTTAAGCAAATCATGGGCTCTTCTCTTTGATAACCCGCATTTTATGAGCATGTATCGTCATAATTTCATATCTAATTGTCACTACGACAACAATTCAAGTCTCCTTATATGGGAAATTATACCAAAATCAAGAGTTCTAGATCATCCAAACTATGCAGATCCGAACGAGTTGCAGATCCCTAATCAGAGGTTGGTCGAGAAGGTCATTTTAGATCTACCTCCTCCACTTAAACCTAATTTTTGTTTCTTGGGTCGTCATGATATTCATGGAACATTTTGCATTTGTCCATACCATGGTCGTGAACCAACTGTATTGTGTAACGTAGTTACAGGAGAATCTCTTATTGTTCCTCTTAGCCCTTTTAGCACGTATTATGATCGAGCTATGGTTATTAAATCTGGATTTGGTTATGATCATATTGGAGATGGATATAAGCTAATTCAATGTTGGCCCTTGCCCAACATTAATAAATGGGAGATATATAGTGTAAGAAGTAACACTTGGAGAAAATTAGATGTCAACATGGCTCATGGTGGTGACCCTTTTAATAATTATAAATGTAATTATGTGTACTTGAATGGTGTATGCCATTGGAGAAGTACTCAGGTGGGTAAGAGGTTTGTAGAAGTACATTTGGTGTCATTTAATTTGAGTACTGAGGTAGTTCTTATGACACCCTTTCCGGTAGATAAGTCTTATGATAGAAAGGATTTTGTCTTGGACGTGTTGAATGGATACATTGCAGTGATCTCAAAGGAGAATAATTCTATTTGCATATCAATTTTGGGAAAAATTGGTGTAGAGAAATCTTGGACTAAGCTCTTTGCTTTTGAACCCTTACCTTGTAATCTTCGATTTATTATTGGAGCTGGGATCAAGGGCGATATACTCTACATAAAAAAAAATGGTATACTTGCTCGTTTTGATTTGAGCAGTCAAATGATTGAAGAGATAAATATCAAAGAAAAGTTTTATGGTTGTCAAATAATAATTTGTAAGGAAAGTCCTCTTCCAATTCGAAGAGGGGATAAATGATTAATCGTCGCTTGATAGTCATATTCTAAAGCCCTTGGTCGACTGGCTTTATAACTATCGTTTTAATGACTTTTTAGGTAGTTAATTTTACAAAATTATTGTATACATATTTATTATTTAGGATGTGAGAAAAAAATCAATGATGAATTTTGCTTTATCAAACATTTATAATATTGTCATCCTGGTGATCTTGATTTTGCATGATACTTCATCTTAAATATATTAAAATATCCATTTGAGTTTTCTTGTTGTGTTGATTAAGCTTATTGGTAATCTTTGCCGAAGCGAAACATCATGTGTGACTTAGTTATTATACGTTAATTTCGTATGATCTTTTCTGATCTCTACTACATTCTTGTGAATTTTTCATTTGTCTTTATCTCCGAGATAGGAAACAAAGATTTTGATGAGTTGAAATTTTATTTGAAAGCTCTGTGTTTGTTATTATTTTTTATTTATAAATTTATCATGTGAAAATATAAAATGAGCCTCAAAAGTTTCAGCTATGCTACCGAACTTGGTAGAGATGAACATTGACTATTATGATTTAGTTTGTTTTGTTAAATGAAGGGAAGGTGAGTGAGTAAGTAATTTATTTGCATGTGTTTAATTTGCAAGAGAGATTGAAAGATTTTGTAAAACATTAAAAATATATTATATTTGTTTTGATTGTTTTTATAGTTTTATATATAAATCCCTAAATATGATAGCAAAGGTTATAAACAACTAAGACAATTATAATTTTTATAAGTAATTGCAATACAAAATAAAACTATTTTCTTATTCTCATTTTATTTATGTATTTGGAGATTATATAACAAACTTTGAAAATAACCAAAACAAGTCTAATTTTTTAATATTTTGTAAAACTTCTCTGTCTTTCTTTATAAACTAGACACAAATACACTATATTTTAATTTCTCACATTTCATTCTTTGAATTAAACACATAGCCACTCAAGATTTCTGGACATCTCTGTCTGCAATAGCCTTAATAAACATCCTAGGAACATTAGCAACATGTTAATTTAGAAAAGTTCAATATCAGAGGATGTTCAAGATTAAGTGGTTTGCCATATTCTGTCACCGAAATCAATTTAAATGAGCTTTTATGATTAGAGTGTACAAAATAAGAATAAAAATTGAGAAGTCACCAATGTTGTTTTGGCTGCATTACATACATTGAGAAGCGGATTTATGTCCTTTAAAATTAGTACAAGCTTGTTTTCTGGTTCTCTCTTCAGTTTTGGAGTGGTTGGTTTGTGAAAAATAATATTAAGTTTCTTTGTTTCAGACATGCATGTTATAGTGACTGGTGAGTAAAATTTAATTTACATAATAATATAGTGGATAAGATTGAAATTGTAAAATTGAGTGTGCAACAGAGCTGTCAAAGCAAGCCAATCGACTTGATCAAGTTGATTTGTTGCGAGCTAGTCTAAAATCGAGCTAGCTCGACTCGTTTTTGAGCTAAGAAATATACAACTCGACTTGCGCGATCCAATGAGTTAAGCGAGCTGGCTTGCATTAATATTAAAAAAATTTTAAAAAACTAAAAATAAATTATGACACTTCCACCCTTATAAAATTATAATCCATTCAAAAACCAAATCATTCATAATTCACCCTACATTATAATAACAATTTCATGTTTATGTGATCATTTACAAGTTAGAAGAATGAGCATTTAGGGAAGCAATGAACAACGATTAGTACAGCTTGTAAGCAATGAGATTACAAGAGAAATATTGTGAACACTGAACCGCGCAAGCAGCAAGTGAGAGAAAGAGAGTGAAATTCTCTAGGGTTCAACTTTCAAGTATAGACTAAAAGCAGCGACCCTCACTTTCTTTTTTGAGTTGGATGTGTTTTTTTATTATTTTGGGTTTTTTTTTTTTTTCTAAAATTGGGTTTGGGTATTTAAAGGAAACAATTTTTGTTTTTCAAGTATAGCGAGCTCAACTCGATCCAAATCGAGTCGACTCACAATTCATGCAAAGCTAAACGAGTTGAGTTAATTTTGAATCAAATTTTTTCAAGCCAATATTTTTGCAACCAAGCCCACCTACGAGTGTGGCTCATTTTGACGGTTTAGTGTCCAACATGAAATTAAAGCTCGGTATCACAAATTGCACGAGAGCAGTTAATGAGGGTTGGCCCTAGTGGTTGGTGTCTTATCCCGTAACTATACTTTTTTTTGATAAAAAAAATGGTAGGAAAGTAATCAATAGTTGTATAATTGTGACAGTCAAGAATCTGCCACATATGGCTTTTATGTCTTGCATTCCATAATTTAAGGCCAAGGGGGAACAAATGATAAATGCTATACAGTAAAAAAGTCTCAACCATATTTTAGAAAAGGAAGTACTATTTTCGGAATTATATATAAGTAAAAATTAACTAATGTATATTAAGAAAATTAGTTAGTTGTATTTAATTTTTTCGATTTCAGGTAAAAGATAAATTCTAATTACTAAAATGACCTCCATCATATTTATTGCAATGTAAAAGTAATAACATTAAATGAAGAAAAGATTAAGAATAATAACATTAAATATGAAAAGTAATTAAAATTTGTTTATATTTTGGACCAGGAAAAAGAGTGCTTTTTTGCTTATATTTGAGTCCACAAATAGTATAACAATACAAGAAAAAAAAAGAATGGGAGGAAAACTAAGGGCTTTTACAATGAAGTTATGCTGATTATAATTGATGCTGCTGGCACTTTTTTTTATATGCCATTTTTTATCAATGGGAGGAGGGGGAGTTTTAGCCCCTAACAGAGCTCAAACAACCTATTTTCTCTTGATATCCTACTAGTAATGCTAATAAACTATCATGAAGGAGATCAGGGCCGCACTCTTGGTTCAACCAACCATTTTTTTTCAAAATTCTAGTGAAATGACCAAATTAATTAAATAAGCATTCATATCTTGATGCTCTTGTTGTTGAATTTGTAGAAAGACTTGGGCCATGGGAGGAAGAGGATCCATGTTCAAGATATGACTATGGAATTGCATTTGACCCATGTGTGTAAAGGTTCATCAGTTTTTGGTTGTGGAACATCTCCTGTTATAAACCCTAATTTTCTTTACAAATCAGAGCATGACACATGTTATGGGACCAGAGGAGATAATGTTCGGTGCCATTAAGAACAAGTTGGGAAATCAGGGCATTGGAGTTATCAGCAGGATGGATGAAATATGGTGAGAAAGAGTTTTGGGTTTCATTGATGGTGGTTGTTGGTGTCTCAAAGACGACCATGGAAAATGAAGAAAGAGAACAAGGACAGGAAAGGTGAAGGAAAGAAAGAAATCCTAACTGAGGGAAATGAAAGAAATGACTTCCATAGAGCAATTAAGACCACGATGAAGGAGAGGTCGAAAAACACAAGCAATTATGAGGCTATGACGTTGCTGAGGAGAAAGAAAAGCCTAGCAAAACGTGGTGTTGAGAGGATGTAACGATGACGCGCGGAAGAACTCGATTGGTGGTGAGGGTTTGTCTGGCGTCGCTAGGCAAGGAACCCAAGCAGACGCGGTTGTTGGGATTTTTGTGATGGCGGCGCAAATAAGAAACCCTAGCACCTGCGAGATGTTTTTAGAGAAGATGGATCGAAACCTTTAGGCGTAAGGATTCCATAAAGGAGTTGTGAAAAAGATACTAAAAGAGTTTGTTATTCATTCATTTAGCACAAGTATATATACAAACTGAGATAAAAAAAACCCTAATGGGCTAAATAAAAATAGAACGCTAAATGAGCTTGTCCAAATACAAACCACTAAAGCCCAATGGAAAAAAAACAGAAATGTACAAGAAATACAAATCTACATAAAAAAATAAGAAACTAATTAATTAGGAGAATTATGGTTTATTATTGTGTGTTTTGATGAGTTGAAATTTATGAAATTTTATTCAAAGGCTCTGTTTTTTATTTTAAATTTATTTATAAATTTATCATGTGAAATTATAAAATGAGCGTCAAAAGTTTCAACATAGTGGCATCACTTATATTGTCCAATTAAAGAATCTTTAATTTAGAATCTCAAATTGCCATAAGCTTTCTTCACCTCCCGAAGGAGTTAGAAAATTGGTAAATTTGGAATCACACTAAGAGTTAGTTTGTTTAGTTCGACAAAGGGAAAGTGAGTGATTAAGAAGTAATTTATTTGAGTTTAATTTGCAAGAAGGAGATAGGGAGGTTTTACAAAATATTGAAAATATATTATACTTATTTTGATTGTTTTTAAAGTTTTATATACAAATATCCAAAAACAGAAAATAAAACGAGAACAAGTAATAGTAAATTTTAAAAACAACCAAATTAGTTAAAGTTTTAATGTGTAATTGGAATACAAAATAAAACTACCTCTTTGTTCTCATTTTATTTCTGTTTTTGGAGATTTATATAGTAAACTTTGAAAGCAACCAAAACAAGTTTAATTTTTTAATATTATGTAAAACTTCTCCCTCTCCTTTTATAAACTAAACACAAATACACTATATTTTAATTCCTCACACTTCATTCTTTAAATTAAAGACATAGGCCCTTAAGATTTAGAGTCTATATAAGGGGCCTCTAACAAGGTACTAAAAACCCAACAACAAGCGATCAAGGTCAAATTCTCCCTCTTCACCAAAAAAATATCTCCCTCCTAATTAAGGAGTAAAACTTGTCTAATAGGGTTTCAACAAAACGCACCTTGAACCTTATTTGGAGGCATCACAAAAGACTTGGAAGTCATTGGATAAGTCTAGAATCTCTAACACTAGAGTGATTATCAACTTTCCTTGAGTGTTTGGAAACTCTTCTTGCACCCTTGATCCCACATAAAGGATACTCCCTTAAAGGTCAACTTTGTCGAAGGAAGGGTTATCTAGGAGAAGCCCTTGATGAACCTCTTATAGTACCTTGCTAACCCCAAAAAACTCCTAACTTATGTAACAATTATGGGTGGCTTTCACTTCAATACAACCTCTACTTGGCTAAGGTCTACTACTACCCCATCCCGGTTCACTATGTGTCGTAAAAATTTGTCTTCTTCTAACCAGAATTTATACTTGTTAAACAATTGTTTTCCCTTGAGAATTTGAAGAGCAATTCTCAAATGCTCCTCATGCTCTTCATAGGTATTTGAACAAATGAGAATGTCATTTATAAACATCACCACAAACTTATCTAAATATGGCCTAAATATCCTATTCATATAATTCATGAACACGGCGGGGGATTTGGTCAATCCAAAAGGCACCACTAGATATTTATAGTGCCATACCTTGTTTGAAAGACAGACTCTAGTATATCTTCCTGTCTAATCTCAATTTGATGGTACCCCGACCTCAATTCTATTTTGAAAAAGACCGAGGTCCCTCCCAATTGATTGAGCATGTCATCTATCCAAGGAAGAGGATACTTGTTCTTTACAGTCAACTTATTGAGTTGTCTGTATTCCACACACAACCTAAGATTGCTATCCTTATTTTTCACTAAAAGCACTAGAGCTTCACAAGGAGATACACTAGTCATGATAAATTGTTTTTCTAAAAGGCACTCTATCTGTTTCTTAACTCCAGCTAGTTCTATCGAAGACAACCTATAAGGGGCCTTAGACACCGGTCCTACCCCATGAACTAGATCTATAGGGAACCCTATCTCTCTCTCTCTCAGGGGATAGAGTGTGTACATCGCCAAGAAATACTTCCAGGTATTCCTTAACTATCGCAATTGCTTCTATGCTCAAAGTAGACTTCACTTCTATGGAAAACAAAATTATATACCCTTTAACGTTACTCCCAAAATTGGGGCTGGCATAATCAGGAATCGAAAGGCTGAAACATGATATATGTTTATTTGTATCAAGAATGAGTACCGTTTTATTCTCACAATCCAATACAACATTATGAAAAGACAACCAAATCATACCAAGGACAACATCAATACCACTCATGGGTGAACAAAACAAATCAACCCAAAAAGTTCTTCCTTGGAAAACTAGGAAACATGGCGTACACATTAAAGATGTAAGAACTTTTCCTCAGCGGGAGTGGAAACAACCAACTTGAAAGGAAGTTTAGAAATAGGAAGTTTAAATCGATTGGCACAGTCATAAGAGATGACATAATGTCTAGCACGAGAAATTAGAGGCCTCTAGAATAACTTGTTTGTAGTTAATTCACAGGATCAAGTATATAGGAGAAGAATGTGACAACCAGAGTCTTTTCTAAGTAAAGCTCCCTATTTAGCAAGAAAGCCTGCAAAAATGATTTACTTCTCATGTGACGAGGCACATACTCTAAACCCTAAATATTAGGGATGTTTGCAATGCGGTTTATTCGATTTTGGAGTGAAAATTCATCTGAACCATTTATAAAAGATAGAGTAAAACATCAATTTGGTCTTTTAAAGATTCATCTTTTACCAATTTTATCTCTTAAATATTTTTATTATCAAATTAGTCTCTCAAAAATTTAAAACTCTATCAAATTAGTCCCTCAAAATATTTACATACTATCAAATTAGTCTTTTAAAACACATAAAAAATCTTTGAAAGACTAATTTAGTAACAAAAATTTTTAAAGAACTAAATTAATGACAAATTAAATGATCAAATTAATAGTTTACTCTAAAAAAAATATTTGGACTTTCATTTAATTCAATTGAAAAAATGAAAAGCAAACCAAATCCAATCATTGTTTTGGGATTTGGTTTAATTTGGTTTGCTCCCATCAAATATAAGGTTTATAATAACATATCCAGTGAGTCTATTGTCCCTATATGCTTTTAGTACTTGTTTGAGTAATGCCAGCATTTCTCTGTGAGAGAATGAACGAGAACAGAGAGAATATGAATTCATATTCTGTTTCTCATCAATTATCAATTGTGATAATGTACAGTATATATATACAAAGATAATAGTAAAAATAAAATAAGAAGTTTAATAGAATAACGTCAGTTCATTCATTCTCATCACAAACTATGTGAGAAAGTGATATAGGTTTAACTCTCCTCAAAAGCTAGCTCACAAGGAGAAGGTTGTCTAGGGCCTTATAAAGGCTACCATAGCTCTTATCCTAAGCAAATGTGGGACTTTTCCCCAACACTCCCTCTCAAGTCCAACTGTTTTTTTTTTTAACCTAGTTGTGACTTGCCTTTTTTTTTTAATAGTTTTTTTTTTTGTTTTTCAAGTTATCGGCATCTATCTCATGTTTCTTTTTTTCCTGGACTGTGTGCTCCTTTTTTTTCTTGAATTTTTTATTTTGCCCTATGTTTTTTTTTTTGGAATAAGTTCTAATACCATGTGATAAAATGACATAGGGCTAACTCTCTCCAAAAGCTAGCTTACAAGGAGAGGGTTGTCTAGAGTCTTATAAAGGCTATCATAGCTCTTATCCTAGGCAAATGTGGGACTTTTCCCCAACATTCTCCAAATGTGGGACTTTTCCCCAATACTTCCCCTTAAGTCTAACTTTTTTTTTTAACCTAGTTGTGACTTGCCTTTTTTTTTAATAGTTTTTTTTTTAAGTTATCGGCATCTATCTCATGTTTCTTTTTTTCCTGGACTGTGTGCTCCTTTTTTTTCTTGAATTTTTTATTTTGCCCTATGTTTTTTTTTAGAATAAGTTTTGATACCATGTGATAAAATGACATAGGGCTAACTCTCTCCAAAAGCTAGCTTACAAGGAGAGGGTTGCCTAGAGTCTTATAAAGACTATCATAGCTCTTATGCTAGGCAAATGTGAGACTTTTCCCCAACATTCTCCAAAAGTTTTTTTTTGAAGTGATTTCATCAAATTGTAAGTAGATTTGACGACAATACTATAAAAATATTTTATTTGTAATAAAAGTGTAAACAGACATACCCTAATTTTCACTAATTTAAATATTTTTAAATTTAAAATATATTTTTTAACAATATACGATGACAATAACCTCTCCAACGTTACTTATATTAAACTTCAATATTTTATTCCAATGTAAAATTGTGCAAGTATATTATATTATTGTGTTGATAATACACCTCGCGTATAACAAACAGATAACTAATTGATGTGTACCAAAAAAAACTAGGAAGATGTACCCAAAACAGATAGCTAATTAAAATTTCATTAAAATATAATAGACTTATGATTTTATTATAATAGAAAGATAGAATTAGTTTAATCATTGAGCGGTTTGGTTCGGTTTCAAGTATTGGAACTGATATCCAAACCAATCCACAAGAAAAAAAAATTGGTTTTTGCAATCTTCAATTTTTTGATTCTCAATTTTTTCGGTTGTTAATTTTTTTGGTTTGGTTATGCAGTTTTAAATGAATTTGTTCGGTTATTGAACACCCCTACTAAATATATCCAACAAACTTTAAGTTTGAGAACTAATGTAATCAACAAATTAGCAGAAATTTAACTAATGTGAAAGCTGTTAACTTTAAATTAGAGAACAATATGAAGATGGTAGATGGTGATGATTTACTCAACTGAAAAGTGAAAACATCACTAATTAAATACTATATTCTATATTTCACTTACAACTCTCACTTTATTTTTCATTCGGTTTCTTTTTGTTAGCATCTCTTTTATATTATTTTTTTAAATTAATTATTTAATCCATTTTGTGTTTTTTATTTTTGTTTTAGTCTCTATACATAAAAAAATATTTTTTTAGTCCCTATACGTATCTCAATTAGTACTTTTAATTCTTTCGTTAGTCCCAGTTAAAACAAAAAAACAAGTATATAAACTAAAACGAAATATAAATACATGTATAGGGACTAAAATAAAAAATAAGTACATGTATAAGGACAAAAATAAAAAATAATTACATGTACCGAGATTAATTAATTTCCATGTCAGCAGTCCATGTATTTGTCATTAATTAGCTCATCGAAATTCCGTTAGCCACATAGGATAAAGTTATAGAAATCGATGATAAGGACCAACTTAAAAATGACAGACACATATAAAAACTAAATAGAATATTTTTTACATAAAAAAGACAAACAAAATTGAAAAAAAGTATATAAAAATAAATTACGCTAAATAGTGCCCTTAGGGCATTAGTTAAGTGCAATAAATATATCTTCTTAAATGATTGGAGTTATTATAAAAAACATTCATTAAAGGATTTTCAAGTTTCGAAACATTAAATTATACCATTTTCAATAAAATATTACTACTTTTATAATCTTAACTAGTGTCCTAAGGACACTATTTAGCATTTTCCTATAAAAATTAAATGATTAATTTAATTTTTTTTTTTTTATCATATTCTTTGTACATCTACATAAGTGTAGACAGATCATTCTCTACAAAAATTAGCCATTTAGCGTGGAAGTAATTAAGCTGCTTCATCATAAACGCAAAGGACAAATCACTCTCTTTTTAAGTCGGTGATTATAAGTAATTTTTTCTTTTCTCATTATTAGACTATGAAATTATGGGTTTTAAATTTGATTCCGAAATACCATAACGTGTCAAAATGTAAAGTTTATTAAAGTTACCAAAATTACATTAGATCATATGTGTGGTCCACGCAATAATTATGTTTGATCGCATTTAATCGCATTTAATGCAGCACCACCATAATCACAATGGAATCGCTCTGCAATTTAAAACTCTTCGATAAAAATTAAAGAGTAAACTCTTAAATTGGTCTCTGAGATTATAAGCATCATGTAGATTAGTCCCTGAGATTATGAAAACCTCAAATTAATATCTGACTTTATAAAACAACATGCATTTTAGTCCTTTTATCTATTAAATGACTTTAAAAAACTAAATAAAAAATGACTAAAATGAATGATATTTTACAAATTCAAGAATTAATTTAAAATTTTCATAATCTCAGAAATTAATCTATATGATCTTTACTATCTTAGAAACCAATTTAGAGATTTACTCAAAATTAAATGTAAAGCTTAACACGTCCATAAGGTGTGTGACATCGTCTTTCAACCACTCTCAGACGGTTTTCTTGAATTCTTATCTTCACCCTATGAAGCCATTTGTTACACGCAACTCCTACTACCATCTTCATTCTTCTTTTCCCATTGCTTAAGATTTATAGCGAATAAATCTTAAAATTGATCTCTAAATTATAAATATTATGTAGTTTAGTCTCTGAGATTTTAAAAACTTTAAAATAGTTTTTATTTTGTAAAATTATATATATTTTAGACTTTTTACCTATTAAACGATATTAAAAAAAATTTTACTCGTCTGTATACATACCATGGGAACACAACAACTTAAATGACATACACAAATATATAAATAAATAAATTATTGAAGACAAAACATCCCTTCACCCATTTCCACATCTGTACAAAAAAACAAGAAAACAAATCTAATTTCTTTAATTTATTATTATTATATGTAAAATCTCCCTTGTTTTTGGATACAGTTTTCAGCACATGGGACAAACAACTAAAATTAACTATGTCAAATTTTATATGAAACTTTTCTTAATCCCAAGTAAAAAACAAATGAACCAAGAAATAAAAAGGTCATAATCTATTTGGGACTAACTGTAGAACGAAAAATAAATAAAATAAAATAAATCTAATAAAAAAAATGCAATATGCATGCATGTCAGCTAACTAATTCCTTGAGACGTCGAAATTGAGTTTGAATCTTCTCCGGCAGGATTTTCATCTAACAACCATCTCGACCTGTAATTGATCATTGCATAGTAATCTAACCATTAAGATCTCGGCTACAGAGAATACTCTACTGGAGTCGCAACAGAGGATCCGAGTTCCAAATTTATTGCTTTCCAGTGCTATTGTTGTCATTGCAATTGCTACCACCTGTGATGTTTCCACTATTATTGTTCTGCTGCTGAGCACCCCCAATAATGGAAGTAATAGCAGCTGCCAAAGCAGCAGTGAAATTAGGGTCATTAGCAATGGCAGCACTTAATTGCGAATTATTATTATTGTTACTATTACTATTACCGATTTGAGAAGTACTTCCTTCTCGTGAAGATGACATATGTAACCCGGAATACTTCGATTGGTTAAGAAGTCCCTGAGGACTAAAAATCTGAGGCAACAGCAACGAATTTGCGAAATTCTGATGAGGAAGACCAAAGGGGATTTGCAATTGGTTTTGGGGCCTAGGGATTTGAAGAGGGTTTGGGGATTGTGTTAGGTCTAATGTGATGGTTGGAAAAGGGGCTGAGGCTGAAATTGTTGCCATGCTTGAAGAACAAGGAAGAAGTGTTCTTGTGAGGAAATTACTAGGGTTCATGAGATTTTGATCTGAACTTGACATTGATCCAGAAAGAAGCATTCTTGCTGCTGAAGAAGTTGTTTGTGCCATTGCCATGGCTGCTGGTGGTAAAGGGTGGCTGTGGTTTCCCTCATATGTTGTTATTAGGATTGTTCTGTCCTCAGCACACCTTTGTACCTGTTCATTTTTAAATTAATAATTCAGAGTATCAAATAATTAAATGTTGTATTAAGAAATAGAAATTAACTGATTTTTAATTTTACTAGCTTGAAGACTAAACATGAACATTGAAACATGCTTTCATTAACGATATTTAATACTAGCAATTGTTGCGTGAATACAGTATTTATGGTATTTATAAGCACAAGAAATCAAAAACTCCTGATAATATTAAAGTAAAAATAGTACAAATTTTAAATATATTTTATTATTATTTTAATATTTATTCTTAACTTTTGACTCAAGAATAACTTAATTCTTGTCCAGTAATATGAACATACAACCATCTTGAGTCATGCTGACCACTATTTTGATTAAAGAGCATTTAATAGGGTATATCCTATTAAATGACAACAATTACTTGAGAAAACATATACTCCTACTATTAAATCATGAACTTTTACAATTTCTACCTAATAAATATATTTTTCCTTCAACCAATGCTATATTGTGATAACACATGTTTGTATTTGTCCAATAACATCATTATAGAAATTGAAATTAATTGAAAACTGACATATAAAAAAAATAAGAAAAAGCTTTCTTCCAAAAAGGTTTATCCTTTTTCTCTTGTTTGTTTCCTAAAAAATAACAAAGGACACACAGAAATATAGGGACATGTAATTTGAGTACCAACTTTACAATTTATAGCAATGACTAATGACTATTGACTAATGACAGATAATATGATAATTTTGTGTGTCGATAAAGTACTAAATAGTTTTTGATTGATGTGAAATTTTATAGACATAAACCATATGATAAGTAATTTCAATGTAATTGTGAGTTTTGTAAAAAAAATTTCAACATATTATTTTTAATTGGTATAAAAATAAATGTAAAACATGCATACCTGTTTTCTAACTGGACAACCAGCAGCCATGGTGCATCTGTAATAAGCTCTAGGACAAGGGTTCCCTTTTGCCATCTTCTGCCCATACTTCCTCCACTGACAACCATCAGTTATCTGATGACACATTAAAAAATAAAATAAAATCTTCCAATTATGTTAAAAAGACAACACTTCTCTCACAAACATTGTTATAATTGAACACTCAAAATTCAGATTTAATTTTTAATACTCCTATAATATATGTATAATGACAACCACTAATTACAACATGTTTAAGAGTGGGTCCCATTCACATAACAACCCCTAAAATCATGATACTCATTTTATAAAATCATGATACTCATTTTATAAAATCATGGAGCACATGTCAAAATTTGAATGGGTGTATTACTATTTTTTTTCATTTTTTTAAGTTAAATTAAATGTTTTTTTTCTCCTCCAAAGATGCTTAGTTTTTCACAATACTTGAAAAATTAAAAACTTCTCACAATCTATCCCTTTTGTTATTGGAGGACTAATTCAACTGCGTTTTCAATTTTTCGAGGAATAATAAAAATATTTCGAAAACTAAATTGATAACACGAAATTTTTAAAGAATGAAAACGAGGTTTCACTCAATTTTTTTTTTCCCAAACTAAACTTACCATTGGTGCCTCTGATCTAGCTCTAACAGAAACTCTAGCCTTTCTCATAGTTGCCTCTGCTTGATCAACATTATTATTAGTTGAAGGACTAAACCTTGGATCCTTCTCTGCAACCAAGCCATGAACAGAGGGATTATCACTATCATCTCTACCATCAAATTCTTTTTTCTTCTCTTCATCATTCCCATTTCCTTCATCATTTCCCAATTCCTTTGATGCTTTTGATGCCTCTTCTATATTATTATTATTTCCTTGTGACCCTGCAGATTGATCATGGCTTCTTCCCTCTGATGAATTTGAAGATGGTTCATGATCAGTTTCATCATTATTCTTACTAGTAGCCAATCCAAGATCCATAAATTTCCTAATTGGCTTCTTCTTCTCCTCTGATTTTCCTTCAAACACTTTATTCTGTTCTTGAGCAGGTTCCTTTGCCTTCTGCTGGTTTTGCAACACACTCATCAAGTGGATTTGTAATGATTGGTAATTCGCACTCACGCGATCGAGCATTTCCCTTAGCCGATCGTTCTCGAGTTTCATTCGCGCAATCTCGGCTTCAATCATAGCTAGCTGAAAAATAATCAGTTCATCAAAAATGGTTTCTTTTTTTTCAAAATTCAGAGTTTTGAACTACATGACATGTAAAAAGGATTAATTTTGACTAAAGAAAAAATATACCAAAAAGAAGTAAAAGCAACCCATTTAATATTTAATTTGTTTATCTTTACCTCATCCTTCAATCTTTTCTCCCCTGAATTTGAATGTAAGTTATCTTCTTCCATAGATTGATCAATGATAGTGTTGGTGGAAAGAAGATTCAAACCAGTCTATATAAAAATAAATAAAAAATTCATGAGCACCAAGAAAATAAATATGATCATACAAGAAAAATATATTTAAACTTAATTCAAAAGCATGTACAATATTTTTTTGGCTAGCAACAATAGTATCCTCTATCCGATAATCAAAGACTATTCTTCCACACCATAAAGATCGATCACAAAAGTAACTTTATTTGTTTCTCAATAAAAGCATTTCTGTATTATTTGTTACGATTCGGACTCGTGTCGGCAAGAACACATACGGTCAACGAAACTACACTTGACCGTGATCGGTGTCATAATTGCCGCAACTGACTACATTTAACGCAAAGCCACTACGCATAAATGCAACACAATTATCTACCAACGGTACCGGGATTCACGGCTAAAGCTCGTGAGATATTAAAACCATATAATAATATAATATGTATAATGATAATAATAAAAAATACAAAAAGGGTAACTCACGTTTAGTCCAAAATCCAACATAGGTTGATCATGGTGAGAAACAGAGGCAGAAGCAGAGACAATCTCATGATGATGATCATCATCAATAGTGTGGTTGTTCTTGTTGTTGTTGTCATTGAACAAGTCCATTATTTCTTTTCTATTTTCATGATGATGAAGAGGAGAATTGTGATGGTTAAGGTTGTCATTGGAAGAGGTAAGGTTGACTTGGAAATTATTATTATTGGTGGGTGAATTTGAAGAAGGCTCCATGTTTGGACAAAGGTTCTTCCACTTTGAATCCTCAGGGAAAGAGTTAAGAACAATTGGTTGTTGAAGGGAAAAACTCCCAATTGGATCTGAATCCATTGAGACTCCACTTCCTCCTCTAGGCTCTCTAACCATAAATTCCTAGAGAGAGAGAGAGAGAGTGATTGAGACTAGAGAGAGAGAGAGAAAGAGAGAGAAAAGTGTTTCAAGTCTTTATAAAATGATGCATTGGACTCGGCAATAAAATGGGACTGCTTAGACTTGAGAAGATGACCAGAAGAGTAGTTGTATAATACAACAATTTTATTTTATTTTATTTTATTTTTCTTTTAGTACTTTGAATATTGTTGATTTGTAGTGGTCTTTTAAACTTAGAGAGAGAACATTTTGGAGTAGCCACGTGTATGAATACATGTAATAATAATAATAATATTAATATAAAAATTTGTATTATTATTATTTTAATATAAATACTAACACCTTATTGTGTCGATTAGACACATTTTATACCAGTATTTCTAATAAGGTAATTATTCATTTTTTTTCATACCAAAAGTATTTCTTGATCGGTAGCGAAAAATTAATCTTTTTGAAGTGTAAAGATCACTAAAATGAGTTTTTGTCTTTTCTAACAAAAAAAAAAATTGTTGTATACATATTATAAGGACTTAAACCTTATCAACATACTTAAATAACTCAATTATCTATCAATTATACTAAATTTTATTGAGAAATTTATAATGGGATTAGATTTTTTAGTGTGGATTTTTTTTTCAATTCACGTGAACTCGAATCAAGACCAAATACTTAAAAATTCTTAAAAGTAACGTAATAAATATGTATCACTTAAACTAAACAAAACACCTGTATGTAAATTGAGAGAATAATTGAGAATATTATAGTGAATATAAATAGAATATGCATTTATCTTTGAATTTAATGGTGTTGTTATTTTAAAATTAAATTTATAAGAGGTATTTATTTACTTTAAAGACATGTTGACTTTGGAGGAGTTTTATCACAGTATAATAATAATAATCATATAAATAAATCAATCGAACAAGCGATTCAAATGTGAAATGTATGGTATATTGCTTTTAGCTTGTTTCTTTAAAACTCTAATAAATGTAGGTTTGAAAATAGTGAACATACCTTTTTTCTAAATCTAAAACTACACTACAAACAAAATTAACACAGTTGATTTGCAAATAATTAATTGATTCGTTTAAGTATATTAATGAAATTTGAACTCTTGCTGCAATATTAATTTTTTTTTTAATTGAAATAGACAAAATTTAGTTTAATAATTTTTACATCTCGAATAAATATTAATCTGAACGATTTATTGGAGATTGCACATCTTTAATTATTGTGTGCATTAATTTTATAAAAGAAAAATGTAATTTAAAATTTACAAATTTTAACATCAATGCCTTGAAAGAAACTTTAACAAATAAGTCCTATCTTTCCAAATACCGGTTGGTTGACTAGGTACTTGTCTCAAATCCCTTTTGTATATTTTTCAAATAAAAACTTGATACAGATTATTTAAGTCATTTTTAAACTGTAAAGTCATAAAAACAAACGGAAAATTATTACAGATTATTTCAATCCGATTGACCCGGACATCCAAGCTATAAATTCCACCCTTTATTTGAAAAAAAGAAATTAAATAAAAATAAACATCGGTACGTAGTATCGTAACAAATATTGGACTTAGTTGAGAATATGGTAGCATTCATTTTCTTGTCTCAGGAGTATTTATCATTAGAAATAGTGATTAATCTCTTTTACGAAATAGAATTTGTACGAAATAGTTGTCGAATTACCGAGAATATATATCCATAAGATGCAACTTTTTTTGGGCATTGTTGTTTCAACGGAACAAACCACAAACATTTATGAAAAATCGGTAAAGGTAATTTCAATCCCATTAACCAGAACCATTACAACATATTTGACTTTTAATAATATAGTCTTTATATTACATTTACAAAAAATATCGCATATACAAAAAAATATTTTTTAATAATTTGAAAATACTTTTAAATGTTGCTAAATGGAAGCATCTATAAAGTTGAATGAAGTTAAGTATTTTTTAATAATTTGAAAATACTTTTTAAATTCTCTCTTCTTTTATGTATTAAAAATAAATAAACCATGGATCAGTCTATGAGGAAATAATGTTGAATGAAGTTAAGTATGTAGTACTAAATTGATGAATAGTCCCATTTAAATCAGGTGTTTTTAAATTATGTCTACTAATAAAATATCGTCACGTCATTAAAAAATTCTATTAAGAAATTAAAGATTAAAATTAAAAAAAATATTTTTAATGACGTGACGATTGGTGAGATATAATTTGGGGATATATGATTTGAATCTAAATAGATGATTGGGTGTAAAAGAAAGCATGAAGGTAGGGAAGGTGAAAGACTATGAAGAAGAAGAGATTGACGCGATCCAAAATGCATCGCCCCTATTGGCCCGGCGCCTTGAGGCTGGATCATGAAAAGTGTAGTCTCAGTCAACGATTCTTATGTGGTATGTATGCCTATTGCCTAGTTGGTGGGGCCCACATATTACGATTTTTTGTGGGTCCCACCTTACCTTGTAATCATTGACTTTGACACACAAAGGGAAATATTAATTAATTATCATTAGACTGGTACTAGTATATGTAGAAGTATAAGAAAACAGAAATTAAAGAAAAATAATAAAGTGGATATAACGTGATAGATAAAGAAAAAGGAGATAGAAAATAAATGAGTAATTTATTAAAATAGTTTGTAACTTTGTAGTTATAGGGTGTTTTAGTTTTTGATGTTGCAACATGTCTAAACTAGTTTTCGATTTTGTATTGTGTAAGTCAATTTAGTCCTTTACTTTATGTAATACTGACAGAATGTTTATGTAACACGATAAGTGTTTATGTGGTACGTGGCCTTAGAGCCCTGTATATTATGAAAAAAAAATGTTTATGTGGTATGTTATTTGACACGTAGAAGTTCTCGTAAGCGACTAAAGTAAATGATGTTTTGAAGTCTAAAATTCATAGAATTTGAAAATTTATACAATTTGAAAATTTGTAAGTATGTATCTTAGGAAAGAAATTTACTTATATTTTAAATAATGTATGAGACGTTCAAGCAAAACATTCTCATAACGTGTCAAATACTTTTCAAATTGTATGAATTTTTGCTCGTTGATCTACAGCATATAAATTTTCAATTGATCGGTTGGATCGACGAAATTCAATTTTTATAAAAAAGTTATGCGCGGTGTCATTTAATGACACCTTGGTGTCATTTGAATCCAACCTATAAAATATATATATAGCATAGAAGGAGATGGAATCCAATTTGTTTTTTTTGTTGGGTCCGCGAACAAGGCATATTTATGAGTAAGGCTGAGTTCACCAAAGTTAGCTTGTAGCTTATACCAATTAGCTTATAGCTTATGACTTATAGCTTATAATTGAGTAGAGATGTTTAGTAAAACTAACTTATAAAAAGCTAAAAATGTATTAAATGTCCTAAAAGAACATCAAATAGTATGCTATTGTGATATCAATATATTTTAATATTATTTATATAATTCGCACGAATACTTTATTAAATTTCACATAAAATTTATTTATCATTACTTCTTGTACTAATATAATATTTATAAAAATATTCAAAATAACTTTAATGTATAAATTCAAGATAAATTTTATTATTATATTAATATATAACCTTAAATATTTTTATAATATTAAATTTCTAATATATAAGAAATAAAAAGGGAAAATGAAAAGTTAACGGTAAAAGATGACATTACCTTAAAAAAATTAGATAAAATTAAAATAAATTATTAAAAGTAACATTTCATAAGTTATAAGCTGCTTAAAATAGCTTTTCATAAATTAATTTAGAAAGACTAGTTTTTATAAGCTATAAACTTATAATCACTTTTTTTTTATGGTGAACATAAACTTATAATCACTAAACACCTCTACGTGACGATAAACTATAAACCATCCTGGGTGAACAGATTCTAACTAACTACATAACTCTAACACTACTAGATCTTGACCTAAGTGAATTGATTCCTTCACTAGGATATTTGAACACGATTAGGATATTTGAACACGATTTGCTTCTCTAAAAATGTAAAGAAGTGCTGCCATCTATTCTCTTCATAGAATCTCTCTAATATATGCTGCAATAGGATCGTACGAATGAAAAAGAATACTTGTGGTTCCATCAAGGGAGTCAGACTCTCTCAAATTTCCAAAATCCTCTTTCTCATTCCAATATTAGGTTATACCTAATTAGTTGATGCTCTAACATCAATTCTACCTGAACCCAAGAATTTAGGAATTGTTTATTTTGTTTTTACTTTTGTGTTTTTATATTCTATATGTTTAGTTTAAAGAATGGGAGGAGAGGAATTAAAAAGTGGTGTACTTATGTTTAGTTTGCAAGAAGAGACGAGGGGGTTTTATAAAACCGTACTTAAAATAAATTATAATTATAGTTGTTTTGGTTGTTTATAAAGTTTGCTACACACATTTCTAAATATAGAAAATAAAATAAGAATAATGTGAAAGTTTATTAATATAATTACTCATAAAAATAAAAAATAAAAACAAAAAATAAAAATACAAAATAAACTGACCCTTAATTTCTATTGGCATCACGGTATAAGCTGCAAAAGCTTTCGAAAGCATCATTACGCGGAAAGTTTCCAAAAATTCAACATTTTTGGGCATTTTGGTTTTCATTTTATTCGATTTTCAATTTATTCGGTTTTTTTATTTTTATTTTTTAGTTAGAAAAATATGTTAAACTTAATTCAAAAGCATATATATGCAATATTTTTTTGGTTGACAGCAATGGTATCCTTAATCGGATAATCAAAGACTATTCTTTTACGGCATAAAGATCACAAAAGTAAGTTTTGTTTCTCAACAAAATCATTTCTATATTGTTTGCTACGATTCTGACTGGTGTCGACAAAGATTCAGATGGTCAATGAAACTGCACTTGACTGTGATCACTATCATAATTGCCGTATCCGACTGCCTTTAACGCAAAGCCACTTTATATAAATACAACAAGATTATCTATCAACGGTGTCGGAATTCACAGGTAAAGCTTGTGAAATATTAAAACCATATAATATTATATTATATATAACAAAAAAGATGGGTTAACTCAGTTTAGTACAAAATCCAACAGAGCTTGATATTGGTGGGGAACAGATCGAGGAGCTAGAAGCAGAGAAAACCTTGTGATCATCATCATCATCACTAGTGTGGTTCTTCCGTAAGATTTTTCAGTTTAGATCGATTTTGAACACTTATAATAATATACAAAGAGAGATATGAATAAAAACATAAAAAACGAGAGAAAAATAAAAAGTATTAAATATAAGGTGATTGATAAGTAAAAGGGAGATAAAAAAAAATAAATAGTAAAGTGGGCATAGAGAATAATCGTGGTACAAGAACAATTACTTCAAAAAATAGTCCGGTTTGGACCAGGAAGCAAAGTCGGTTGACCCCATTCCGATGTATTTTGTCTTTTTTTGTTTGGTTTAGTTTGGTTTGTTTTAGGAAATAAAACTGATTAGATCCGATCTTTTTCGATCAATTCGAATTCGATCGGTTAATTCATTTTATTTTTGTATTAATTATAAAAGTTAAATATAAAACTAAAAAATGATTAAAATGCAAATTTTCAAACACAAAAGATATAGAATAAAAAGTGAAAAAAAATCTAATCTTGAATGGTTTAAAATAAATAAAATAAAAAAGATACAAATGTGAATAGTATTACAATTTTATAAATAAAATCATGTGTATATAAAAGTTCGTTTTGGTTCACAATAGCTTAGTTCTAATAAGAGGATTTGAAATTCGAACGATTCCTAAAAAAATCTTTTTTCGTTTTTTAGCTTCTTGGTTTGGTTTTTCGATTTATATTAGTTTGGTTTGATTTATTCGAACACCTTTACTACTTATAAATATTACTTAAGTTATTTTTTCACAAGAATTAAGAAAATAATAAATAACATTATATTAAAAATAAAGATATTGTCTTAGTAATATATTTGTTGTGAACTGAAATCAGCATGATATCTTGGTCATATAAACTATATTGGATATGGCATAGAGACACCATCATGGTACCATCTCAGTTGAGTAGTGACATCGTAGCATTTTTCAGAGTTGGGCTAGATCCCACAATAAGGCCCACGAGGCCCAAAGCGTAACTAGTAAACTCTAATGACTCTACTATCTAAACACGCTGATGAACATCATGCACGGTATGCAATTTTTTATACTTGCATACAAAACCCTAATTACATAATGACTGGGCATTAAAGTCTCTATAAGTACAACCCTTACCGTTCCAGAGCTTGGTGAACAACACAGAAGAGGTTCTCCCATCGCAAGCTAATTTCATTGTGTTCGTGACCCAACCTACTTAGGTTAGTTCAAAACATTGGTGCTATCTTGGGGAACACTAATTTAGTGTCCCATCTTTACCAACATGACAAGCACCAAGAAGAGGAACTATGATGGAGATAACGACCAAAGTGTCCAGAATCAGGGGACCCGACTACCCACAACATTATGCGGAAAACTCCGGTGATCATTGAAGAGATACCACTGTTCAATATCGAGGATGAGTTTCCCTGGTTGCAAAATATGGTGAAGGAACAAGCGGTGGAATTAGTCGTGCTTAGATGAGAAATAAAAGAACGTCAGAGAGAAAGAGAAGAGCAACAACGTCAGGGTTTTCCAAACCCTAATAGAGAAAGGGAATGTCAACAATATCAGGGCACAACAAATCTTAATATAGAGGCAAGGGTTAGCTAACAAAATGAGGCAAGGGTTAGCAAGAAAAATGAGGTAGGAGTTAGCCGACAAAATGGTGTTGTCGGATCAATTAGGGTTTAGCCTAATCCATCTGCAATTAATAATGGCAACCAGGTGCCAAATAACGAGCTTAGAGGTGCTTCACGGGTGGAGGGTGCAATCCTGGTATCACCACAGATCCCGGGGCAGGTGTTGTAGTCGTAATGTGTAGAAGCGAATTACCCAAACTTTGGTTACATTGATAACTCCTTTACACCGTGGATCATGTCTCACGAATTGTCCTAGGGTTTTCAATTTTCCAAGAAATTGAGAGAGTATGATGGAGGTAAGGATCTAACTTTGCGTGCAATACTTTTAGGAGAGCGATGTTCTTTTAGGGAGTCAACGAACCCATAGTTTATAGGGCTTTCCTTTTGACCTTATCATAAGTTACAACTCGGTGGTTCGCTGACCTACCCCCATAGTCCATTGACAATTGGAAGACTCTTAAAGATAAGTTTATACTTTACTTTACCAGCAGTAAGAGGCAATATAAATATGATTATCACCTCAAGACAATTAAAAATCTAAAAGATGAATCTTTGAGAGATTGCATAACTCGTTTCAATAACGAAGTGTTGGAGGTTAGAAATGAAAAATCTAATCTAGTATTGTATTTCTTAGTTAAAGGTCCGTGTCCAGGTTCCTTTGCAAAGCACTTAGCTAGAGAAGCCCCAACATCGATGGAAGATCTCAAGAAGCATGCTAAGAAGTGAATACACATTGAGGAATGGGAGAGGGCCCAGTCAGTTAAAAAAGATGATAAAGGCAAGAACTATCAGAACAATCCTAACCAGGATAATCTCGGTAGGGATGAAAAAATGTCGAACAAGCCTCTCAAAACCCCTAGGGGATGTTCTCAAACTATACACCATTGGAAATTTCTCCAACAAATATATACTAGGAAGTGATGGACTCCGAGTTAAGAGAAAAGACCTCTCCCTTGAGGGGTCAAGTGTGGAATAAAATAAATTTTGCAACTACCATAAGGATCACAGGCATTTCACTAATGAATGTATCTAGCTTCGAGATGCCATTGAAAAACATATTTGTCAAGGGAACACATGATAACTTATCCAGTCAGCACGAGGTGAGAAAAACTGCCGCAAAGTATTTGACCCAAAAACTGAGGCCCGTGATATTTTCCTTGAATCTAGGATGCCAACAGAAATGACGGAAGTTGATCCCGGAGTCGGCGGAGGAATGCGGAATCTCTACCATGCGAAGTGATTCAAGTGATAGCAAGGGGGATTATCCCAGTTAACTAAAAAGGCGATGATAGAAAGAGATCTCGGGATTCTAGGGATAGTTGTTCACGAGTAGGTCAAAAAGCTAATCCCATTTTATCTTTTTCAAATGCAGATTTTCCGGCAGAACGAGTTAAAGATAATGAACCTTTGGTGATCACAGGAAATCCTAGTGGTTTTGAAGTTCACCACATCTTTGTTGATGAAGGGAGTTCGGCAGATATCATGTTTTGGGATCTCTTTGATAAGCTCGGTCTGGGGTCTAAGGTCTGAGGTCAAAGGATTTGATCACACAAAAAGAGGAGCTTAACTGGTTTCACTGGGACACGATAACCTCGAAAGGCTATGTGGAAATGAATATGAATTTTAGTAGGAGGCTAGAGTATTATTCGATGCTGGTGAGTTTTGTTGTTGTTGATTGCTTATCAACATACAATGCAATCATTGAAAGACCCACCTTGAATGCAATTCACTTGGATATGAAATTTTTGGGTGAAAAAGGTATTGTTATCACTGTCATTGGAAAAGGAAGTGAAGCAAGGCATCGTTACATGGAGAGCTTAAAAATTGTTAAATCTTCCGCGAAAATTCCAGAGAAACCCCAAGATGAAGGGTTGCAAGAAGATGGAGAGAAGGGATCTTCTTAAAGAAAGCAGAGTCATGATGACAAATTTGGATCCCAGAGCTGATTTCAAATATCAATAACCTCAGCTTGAGGGAGATCATATTTCAATCCATATTGGTAGAAAGGAAGATCACAATTTTAAGATCGGCGCGAATACGGTTAAGAGATAGGATGATCGACTTGCTAAGACATAATTTAGATTTATTTGCATGAGTATCATTTGACATACCTAGGATGCATATCGATGGCGAAAAAAGTGGAACAAAGCTGGGATGCATGTCAATGGCGAAAAAAAGTGGCGTATAGGCCCAGAAAGGGCAGAGAAACAGGTCAAGGAATTGTCTAATGTCGGATTCTTTCGAGAAATCTGGTATACTGATTGGGTCTCTAATGTGATGATGGTTAAGAATGCCAATGGAAAATGATGAATATATACATACTATATCGACTGGAACAAAGCATGCCCGAAGGATCTTTTTCCACTTCTCTACTTTGGCAAGTTAGTAAATAACTCAACGGGACACATGTATTTGTCTTCATGTACACATACTCGGAGTACAAACTCCAAGTTACTTATAAGTCCAACTTCTTAACAAGTTTGTTAGGTCCGAAGGACTTCATGGGATGAAAGCCCTAGAAGGAATCCCACAGCACAGCTCTCACAATAAAACAATGACCCAAATTGGAAAAAAATAAGGTGGAAATCATGCTCAATAAAAAAATAAGGTGGAAATCATGACATGAGCATAATGCACCACCATTTAGTAAATCTCTAATTTAGTCCTTGAAATTGTTGGTGTTTGTAGATTAGTCCTTAGTATTAAATACTTTAAATTAGTTTTTGACTTTGTAAAATAACATGCATTTTAGTCTTTTTAGTTTCTAAACAACTTTAAAAAATTAAGTAAAAAATTACTAAAATGAATGTCTATTTACAAAGTTGTGACTAATTTAAGATTTTAAAATCCCAGAGACTAATATACAGTCTACATATATCTACAATCTCAAGAACCAATTTCAGAGTTTACTCATATAATATCATATTATCCAACAATTGTATTGATGAAAAATTCACCATTTATAAAAAATGTTAAATTTATCATTTTATTAAATATGATAATTAATGCCATTTAGTTGATATCTGAACTATAAACTTATTATTAAGTTTTTTTATGTCATTACTAAAAGTACCTGAAGTTATTTTTAGAATAATATTTGGCGTATAATCTAATTTTCGGCTGTAGAGTGATATATATAGGACAAAAAGATATAAAATTATAAAAAGTAAGAGAGAGGAAATAAATTGTAAAATGAGTAATAAGTAAGTAAATAGTAGTTTTACCTGATTAACAAGCAGAAAATACCAAGGAACAATTTTTTTTTTTCGGTAAACAATACCAAGGAACATTGGTGGTACATGTTCACAACGGATGAAGATGTGAACAGAGAAGATACTCTCCACTTAGAAATTGACTCATCATAAATATCTTCTTAGCGGAAATTGAATAATTATTATCAGTTGTTAACTCATCTATAGGTGTTTCTTTTTCCCCCAAAAACAAAATTGAGATGATTAGTTCATACAGATAAGTTGAATTCTTGAGTGGTCAAAGAAACAAGAGAGGAAAAAGTGACAATCAGATACAAAACCTTAATCTGTGATGGATTCATATGTATGGATACTATGAAGGGATTCGAATCATGTGTCCCCAAATCGTGTCCCCAATCATGTCCCACCAATAGAATATCGCCACGTCATTGAAAATATTTCCTTTAATAGGCTATGACTACTAAACGGCCCATCAAGGCGAGTAGTCATACCTCATATAGGCTTTGCGCTTATAGAGCGGCCCAACCACACTTAGTTAACTTTAGTAACTTACTGACGATACAAAGCCCACTAATTAGTTAGATCACTATTGACCTTGTTCCTTATGTTGGTATAACGACAAGTTGCTTTAGTGCTACACATGCGTCCATGTGTCTTCAAGCACATGTGCAAAATCACTTGTCTAGTAGGCAATATCCTAATAATCTCCCACTTGGGCTATTGAGACAAGTGTTAACTGGTTGGCATGTTTTGTAGTCTAAACCCAACAATGCATCGATGCCCTTTTAACCCACTACTAGAATTCGCCTATTTAGTGGCAAAAACGTAGCGTCGGCCACGACACCGATGCTACTAGCGTCGGCCTTTCCGCCGCTAGTTCCACGCAACAGTCAACATTTAGGAATTAATGGAATTGCGGCGCAGTTGCGTCGGTTAGGCCGACGCTAACTTTAGCGTCGGCCCAGGCCGCCGCTAAGTTTGGCGGGAAAATGAATTTAGCGTCGGCCAAGTCGACGCTAACTTTGGAAATATGGCGCGTAATTAGTGGGGGGCGTTAGCGGCGGCCAATGGCCGACGCTAACGTCCAACGTTACAAAGCCATGTGTCTGAATTTAAATTAGCGGCGGCCATGGCCGACGCTATGGTTAATAAGAGACACGCTGCTACTCCTTCTTCCTCACTTCGTCTGTTCTTCAACATTCTCCTCTCTCTCTATCTTTCTTTCTCTCCTCACCGGCAGCCCCACTCCACCGCCGCCACCGCCTTCTCCAGCCACCAAGAGACAAAAAGACACTGTGGAAATCGTCCTCAACCCTCCATCTCCCTTTTGGTCCGATTGGTTTTGCATTTGTCCCACCCCAAACCCTAACCCTTCATCCTTTATATCCACCACTGTCGCCACAACCGTTGCCGCCACCACAACCGCCGCCGCCACCATATTGTGAGTTTTTAAAATTCTGTTTTATAAATTAGGTTACAATGTATCGGAAATTTGTGGGGACTTTAGTTGAGGTACTTGGGAATATCTATACAATGTAATGAAATTCTGTTTTGGGGCAATTTGTGGAAATTGAAGGAAATTCTATATTGATATATTAGAATAGATAATTGGTTAGTGTAATTACCTCAAGTTCTTTACTTGGTCATTTTAACTATTATTTTAGTGTAGATGGAAGTGGAAATTGAGTGTTTAGAGATGAGTTAATAAACACTTATAAGTGATTTAGCTCTGTTTGCTATATTATATCGTAGGTAATTTTAATACGAAAGTATTGAAATTGAATATGCAAATAACATTAATTAATAATTATTTTCAACTTTTCTTTCTTGTGATTTCGCTACGTACTAAATAATATACTTGGCAAGTTAAATGCTATGTGCGGCGCAATTGTTGATATTGTTTGTTTACAGTTGTTGATTTTGGATCGTGGAGATAGCAGGAGCTAGCTAGGAGCATACGGTTTTGGAGTTAGAGGTATGTATGTTCTTGATTATTTAGGGTTAGTAGCTATATATAGAATATAATTGTTCACATGTTGTTAGGATTTTTGTTGTTGTTTGTTAGTGGGTAATAGGTGAGACCCCGATGAAAATATTGAATATACCGGGGTGCTGATTTACTTTATTATGTCGTTGCTTGTGTTTATTATGTGTTAGTGGATAGGTGAGACCCTGATGAAAATACTGGATATACCGGGGTGCTGGTTTACTTTATTATGTCATTGCTTGTGTTTGTTGTGTGTTAGTGGATAGGTGAGACCCCGATGAAAATACTGGATATACCGAGGTGCTGGTTTACTTTATGTCATTACATATTGTTTGATTTTAAATTTGTTTAGGTATTTTAAATTTGGGAAATGCTTGTATAGTAGGGGTCATGCTGCCGAATTTTTTGTAAATCAGTTTATTACATGTTTAGTGCAAAATATGGAAGCACATAGTTGGATGTATGATAGGGTTAACGCGGATAGAAGAGGGTTAAAACATGAGTTTATTGAGGGAGTTGATGAGTTTATGAGGAAAGCTAAGGAACTTCCTTATTATGCTTCTGATGGAGGGATTAGATGTCCATGTACGAGGTGTAGGTACATGAAATTGGTTACGGAGTCAGAGGTGAAGTTGCACTTGTACAAAAGAGGCTTTAAACCTGACTATTGGGTTTGGACAGAACACGGGGAAGTTGAGCCAGAGGGTTATTGGGAAGGATTAAGAGGTCTATCAGCCAGTGTTGTAGATGATTGGGGGGATCAGAATGACTTTCAAATGATGGACCATATGGTGACAGATGCTTTTAGGTCAGTCTTTGATGCACCTGCAAATAGGATTACAGACACAGAGAATGTGGAGGAGGAGATTCCTAACCCAAGTTGTGAGAGGTTTTTTAATTTGTTGAAAGCTGCTAATAAACCGATTTATGAAGGGTGTTCTCAATCCAAGCTATCGATTTCAGTTAGGATGTTGGCAGCAAGAGCCAATTGGCACATACCTCAGAGGTGTGTTGACTTTTTTGCAGAGATGTTTGCAGATTTGTCCCCCTCTAAAGATAGTTTGCCTAAGAATTATTATGAAGCAACAATGTTAGCATATAAATTAGGTCTGGAGTATCGAATGATTGATTGTTGTAAGAATGGGTGTATGCTTTACTATAAGGAAGATGCCGGGCTAAAAGAATGCAAATTTTGCGGTATGCTGCGGTTTAAACCTAAAAGGGACGGAATAGAAAAATACAAGGATGTTCCTGAGAGTAGAATGATCTATTTTCCAATAATTCCTAGGTTACAGAGGTTATATGCGTCCACAAAAACGGCAAGTCACATGAGATGGCATAAGGAGAAAATGAGTGAAGATGGTGTTCTCCGTCATCCAGCTGATGCCTTGGCATGGAAACACTTTGACGAATGTTATCCAGATTTTGCTAATGAACCTAGAAATATTAGACTTGGTCTATGTGTTAATGGGTTTACACCCTTTATTCAAGCATCTGCTTCCCCATACTCGTGTTGGCCTGTGATCGTTGTTCCATACAACCTGCCTCCTGAAATGTGTATGACCAAGCCTTACATGTTCCTATCATGTCTTATACCTGGTCCAAGAAGTCCCAATGTTAGAATAGACGTTTTCTTACAACCGTTGATTGATGATCTTCAACAGTTGTGGTACCATGGTGCATGGACATATGATATATCTAGGAAGCAGAATTTTGTAATGAAAGCCTGTTTGATGTGAACAATTAACGATTTTCCTGCCTACGGAATGTTATCTGGATGGAGCACACATGGTAGGTTAGCATGTCCGTATTGTATGGAAGAGACAAAGTCATTTTTTGACAATGTATTTCACACGGTGATGAATGATCCTGACAAAACAAAGGATCATCAAAAGGCAAGGATGGACATGAAGAAACACTGTAGACGTGGAGACTTGGAATTGCAACCGTTAAACAACGGAAAAATGGGGATGCCAAAGGCAAAATATACATTAACTAAATCTGATGCAAAATTGGTTTGTCAATGGGTGAAAGAGTTAAAGATGCCGGATGGGTATGCATCGAACATCGCTCGATGTAGTGATGTGAAAAAAGGAACGAAGTCTGGGATGAAGAGTCATGATTGTCACATTTTCATGCAGAATCTTCTCCCAATTGCATTCCGTTCTTTGCCCGATGAAGTCTGGAAACCTTTGACTGAGATAAGTCAGTTCTTCAAAGAACTTTGTTGTCATTCTCTGAAGATGACCGACTTGGATAGAATGGATCATAGCATTCCTATAATCCTATGCAAGCTGGAAAGGATATTTCCGCCAAGTTTTTTTGATTCGATGGAACATCTTCCAATCCACTTGCCCAATGAAGCACGACTGGGTGGACCGATACAATATCGGTGGATGTATCCATTTGAGAGGTATAACTATTAACAAAATCTTCTGACTTTTAATTAATTAGTATATGCAATTCATTTGATTGACAATATTGTTTGATGTGCTATATTAACACAGAATGATGGGAACATCAAAGAGGGGTGTCAAACAAAAAGCTAGGGTTGAAGGATCAATTTGTTCCGACTACATTGGTCGTGAGATAACTTATTTTTGTTCGCATTACTTTCAAAATTGTGACTTGGCGGGAACATTTGCTCCTCGGAATGATCCTGGCCCATGTCATGATAACGCTCAATTGAATTTGTCCATTCTTAACATACATGGACGTCCGGGTTTCAAGGCTACAGTGGATTACTTGCATGGTCAAGTTTGGAGTTCTGTGCATGTACATATACTTATCAGTTGCGTAGAAGTCAAGCCATATCTCGAGTAAGTATATGCTTAACTCGTCTTCTTCCAATCCATTATGAATTCATTTACTTCTGTACTAACTTTAAATGTTCCATGTAGCATGTACTTACAATTATATGGACCTAGTGGAATGCATGAAGACTTCCTAATTTGGTTTAAGTCAAATGTAAGTCTTATAACTAAAAATTACCAAATTTCAACAACTTTTTTAAAATGCACAATCTCAATAAATATATTTAATTTATATATAGGTTCATGGTGAGGGAAGTCACGTTGCTAGTGACTACTTAAAGGCATTGTCATGGCATCCAGCAACAAAGGTTAATAGTTATAATGTCTACTTTGTAAACGGATACAAGTTTCATACTAAGGCTTGGAGTCAAGGAAGGAAAACAACAAACTGTGGTGTTATGGTCAAGGGTGTGACCGAAAATAGTGAGGACAACTATTATGGCGTTATAACACATATATACGAGGTGGAATATGCGTTATTGCCTAAACCGGTTGTTGTGTTCTATTGTGAGTGGTTTGATCCATCAACTCGAGGAACAAGAGTACATCCTCAATATAAGATAGTAGAAATCAATATGAGTAGGCGTTATGGACATTATGATCCATTTATTCTTGCCCAAAATGCAAGACAAGTTTACTACATTAGTTATCCTTCCATGTGTAAGTCCTAGCGTGGTTGGAGCGTTGCAATTGCGACAAAGCCTAGGGGTTGTGTTGAGGTCGATAACATTGAAACTGAATCCGATGAACAACCTTATCAAGCTGATGCAACTGTACTTCCACACTTGGAGATTGAGAGAATTCGTTGCTTGGTAGATGAAACAGTTGATAATTATCAACAAATTGTCAATCCTCTTTCGGAACCATTATGTGAACATGAATTCGTTGGAGAAGAAGTTGAGAATAACAACAACAATCAAGAGGAACAAGAAGATGAAGAAGATAGTGAAGATGACGATGCTGAAGATTGGGATGGGTTTTATGATAACGAATAGGTTAGGAGTACTTTACTCATAATTGAATATTTGTTTGTAATAACTTTAGTAAACCTTATTAATTAGTTGTTTCATATAATTGCATTTCATAGATGTCTTCACACGGATCTACTCGAGGAGGAGGGAAGTTGCCTCCCACTAGGGGTCGCGGCAGGGGTACTAGGGGAGTAATTCAGCCAGGCGAGCTGGCTCGACAGTCCGACTGCCAACGTCGACAGCATGAGGCTGAGTTACAGCATGTCCAGCGCCGTAGACCAGCTCCAGCATCATCGACACCAACTCCAGTAGCACCGACACCAGCTCCAGCAGCACCGACACCAGCTCCAGCATCATCGACACCAGCACCAGCAACACCGGCACCATCATCACAGGGGTTTGTTATGATCCCTACACCACAGTATGACCCACAGCGGCATGCGGGGGTCCACCCGAGCCATAGGGAGGTAGGTCATGTGGACGTACATGACCATCAGGATCAGGAGCCTGCTCTAGACGTTTAGGGGGGTCTGGAGGACCTCGACTATGAGCATGAGATGGAGGATGCTGACCGAGACGATACTCCCTCCACTGCGGCTGCTCTACGACGTAGACGTGGACGATCGACTGCTGCTGACCGTCCCGTTGAGCGTGATGAGCAGGGCCGGGTTATTATTCACGTTGGCGAGAGATCAGGGTATGTATTTTTACCTATTCTTTTAATTAAGTTTACTATAAACTCATATTTGTAAATTGATTATTATTTTTGTTTCAGATGGCTTCCGGCACAACCACCTATTACGGCTCTTCGTGATGTAATCACGAAGAACTTCACCGAGCCGTGGCACTCTTGGGGGATGATCCCATTGGCTGTTAAGGATCACTGGTTTGACATTTGGGGGGTAAGTATATAATTTAACATTTTAACTAACACTTTCTAAACCTTCATTTTTTTCTGTATGCATTAATAATTTTTTTTCCATGTTGTGCAGAGGAGTGTCGCTTATAGTCCCAACCAGGCAGCTCGTGTTAGACATATCTGGAACCATTATGGGAGCAAGCGCCTTTCAGATATGCTTCAGAAGACTCGAGAGAAGAATAGGAGAGAGGTCTGGATTGGAGAGGGGGTGTGGGAGAGCCTGCAGGCATATTGGCGTAGTCCTGAGTTCCTGTCCCAATCGGGACGGAACAAGACGAACCACCATTCTGCTAGGGGCGGAGCGGTCCACACCTCAGGCAGGACCTCTTTCTTACAGGTTGCTGATGACTTGGTACGTATTTTTATAGTGCTCACTAACAAATACGTTAGATAATTGAATATTTATTAAATTTGTTTCCGAATTTTGTGTTAGGCGCGTGAGACTAGCCGACCCATTGCTGTGGATGAGCTCTTTCTCGAGACACACACGAGGGCGGATGGGACGTGGGTGGAGCCTAGAGCGAAGCAGACCTACGTAAGCATATCAAAATGTTTTATATGAATTTCTATTAGTTTGTTATTAGTTTGCTTATGAAATTAATTGATTTTTTGTTTACAGTCTTGGTATCAGGAGCGGATATGCGACATTGGGTCCCAGCCTGACGAGGCATCGCCCAGTGGGAATCGCGTGGCCAACAACGCAACGAAGAACTCTGCTTGGGTTGACAGTGCTGGGGGCAAGGCGCGGGGTCGTGTTTATGGATGTGGGGCACTGGCCGACCAGGTTAGGAGCAGGGCCACCTCCTTCTACACTCAGGAGTCGATGTGTGGACCGTCTACCTCCTCCTCCAGTGCAGATACGCAGAGGCTCCATCAGCAGATGGAGGAATTGCGTCAGCATCAGGAGGTGGTCATCGAGGAGATGCGGCGACAGCATCGGCAGGAGATGGAGGAGCTACGTCAGAAGAACCAGGATGATATGGCACTGGTGTTGGCTCGACTGTCGGCGATAGAGTCTCAGAGGCCTCCTGCATCTAGCTCTCTCCCAGTCCATCAGGACTACGATGAGGAGGAGGACTAGGACGAGGATTAGGATTACTTTTTTATTTTTGTCTTTGACTTTATGTTTTATTTGGATTTTGTATTTATTTATTATGATGACTTTGTTTACATTTATTTATATTGTTATTTATGTATTCTATTTTATATTATGATTTGTTATACCTTTTATTTTTCATTCTATACATTATTTTAATAGTATAAATATATAGTATAAACAAAAAAAAATCAAAATTTAACATTAGCGTCGGCCATGACCGACGCTACACAGTCACGAAGTAGCGTCGACAAACAGCCGCCGCTAACTAGCGTGGGCTTCGGCCTACACTAAATAGCGTGAGACACAAACTTTAGCGTGGGCCATAGCCGCCGCTTATTAGCGTCGGCTTCAAAGGACGCTAATTAGCGTCGGCTCCACAAAGGGATTTCAGCTTTTTTTTGCGTGGGAGTAGCGGCGGCCTGGCCGCCGCTAATTAGTGTCGGCCTTTTTATGGCCGCCGCTAACTGTTAACGTCGAGTTGTTTAGCGTCGGTCACGTGGCCGACGCTATTGCTGACGCTACTGTGGTTTAGCGTCGGCTTTTTGAGGCTTAGAGACGGCTTTTGGCCGACGCTAATGGGCAATTTTCTTGTAGTGACCATCGTCAGAACAATCTTGTTCATTAGTCTTATCAATATAAAGACTATAGAGGCGTTCGTTGCAATTAAGGCAATTAGACCTGTATAATCACATATATATGCTGACTCAACCAACAATGTTGATCAAGAGTAGATGTGTCCATCGTTTCAGAAAGCCAAAAAATTTCTCGCTTGCACAACCAATTCAATAAGAATGGGGATAAAAATAATTAGTGAACCACGTGCACAAAAAACGACATGGAAACGATGCAGATTTTGAATAACTTCGTGAACTCCAAATTTAAATAAAAATTAAATTTGTTCTCAAATTAATCCGATCAATGACGTGGCTCTGATACTAATTGAAGGAAAGTATGTTCTAATCCTTATGAACAGAGAACTAGACCAACATCGTTACTAAATAAATTTGAGAGAGATAAGCAGAAGCATGCCTAGTCCATGTCAAAATAGAGATGGCGTGATCCCACCTAACCCATCTCTACGGAGTCAGAGACGGGGTCTTCAGAGGTAGACACAACTCCAGGCCGACGAGTACCGACGCTCATGGCACAATTAGATCAAGCGTATATTTTAGAGTCATAAGCTAGTACTTATATAGAGTGTCACTGTCAGGGACCACACCCATATAACCCTAATGGGATATTACTAGGAGCCGGTCAATCAAGGAAAGTAGTCGTGTCTCTTGGGCTATGTGCTTATAGAACAACCAACTACACTTAGTTAGCTTTAGTAACTTACTGACGATACTAGACCCACTAATTAATTAGATCACTATTGGCATTGTTCCTTATGTTGGTATAGAGAAAATGAATGGAGAGATGACATCATCGTCGCATAAATAAATAAAAAACGAAGAAGAGAAACGATGATTATAGCCCGTTTTAGGGAAATTTATCAAACATAGCCCCATGCACCTCTTTTTTTTTTTAAACTAACCCCTTAAACATCTTTTCCCCCAGTATTATTAGTACCTTTTATTCCATTTTGTCTAGGTCACTAACTTTTAATGAACTATAACATATATCCTTGAAAAATTGACTTATCTCAGTCAGACTTCCATACAGCTTTAGGTATTGAATAGAATGCAGTCGATAACAAACTTTGCCTAAAAACATGATAATTGTGAGGTTTCATTCTATGCATGACCCCCTTGTCTACATCAGCACACCAAACAAGGTTTGACACATAACCATCTGACATTTTTAACCCTTTTAATCCAATGACAGATAGATTTTGCCTCGGCTAAGGTCATTGAATACTTTACCTTTGTTATCACTTTTTTCTCGTTAGGAAATCGAACCATTTCCAAGTCGTCGCATACACATTTCTTCTATGAATCCATCCTCGACTTATCATTATCCTTTATCATATGTTTGACATTCATAATAGTATTAAACATATTATTAAATAAATTCTTCCCAATATGCATTACATCGAAGTTGTACTTTAACAGATTGACTTTCTAATATGTAAGATGCCAAAAAATACTTCCTTTAGTCCAATTATGAATGCCCCAAATCCCGACATCTTGCTAGGTTCTGACTTGGTTATATTAGAAAAATCTTTAACAAATTTACATACAAGTTTTCTATCCAAATTATTAGGTGGACCTTCCTTCTCATATGTGTTCTTTCTAAAACTCCTTTTAATCCTTCTAAAAGAGTGATCCAAGGGCAAAAACTGACGATGACAATAAATCGACAAATATTTTAACAATAAGACAACTAGAGAGCCTGTGTCTTTCATACGATAAGGACATGTTAACCTACTATGTGTACTCTAACCAGATAACATCTCATAAGCATGAAAATCATTAACAGACCACATTTAACAAGCCGTCATTGTTAAGTTTTTCTTTGTGAATATACCATATGTTAGTGCCATCAATCAAGGGATGGAAGTAGACATGTATTCTGACATTGGGGTTCCTTGGACTTGGAGTGAGACAAGTTAAAAACATGCATGATTTGTCATACACGATTCAAGTGGAAGACTTTATGGCATAATTATTACTCCCTCCGTCCCATAATATAAGCCCCAACTAACATTTCACACAATTTAAAAAAAGTGGTTAAATTATTGGAATTAGAAGTATTAATGATACTATTGAGATGTTACACCAATCAAATTTAAACTCAATTATTTTCTATTGGTGGAATGACTTTGAAAACTAAAAAATCATAATAAATGCTTATAATTTTATGTGTAGGAGCTTATATTATGGGACAAACCTTTTTGGTAGTTGGGGCTTATATTATGGGACGGAGGGAGTACAAGCTAACATGAATATGAGTGTGCAGATGCTTGTATGTAGAGTTAAACCCATTAGCTCATAGACCATGTCACACATTTCTTGGCTCATCGACAAATTCATGATAACACTCATTAATGTGTTTCCATGCTTCGCTACCAAATGGATGACGCAGAACACAGTCTATATTTATTGTTCTCGTGATGTCATCTCATATGTCTTGAAATTTTTGTTTACTCATATATAATCTCTACAACCTAGTAGTTATAGGGAAATAGAACATCCTCTTTTGTGGAACATTTGCATGCTTGCCCATCCCATAATTGCTAGGTTGAAACCTTATCTTATTACAAAATTTACATGCATTTGGATTGATATATTACTTATAGAATAACATGTCACCGCTCTCACAATAATCAATCATCTTAGCCTTCAACCCAAATTTAGATACCAATCTTGTTGCTTCATATCGATTCTTAGGCATATTCTCTTTCAAGGGTGACACAATTACAAGCATTTTTGCAAAAATGATTTGCATATTTTTGAGGAATATGCAAATCACATCTAGCCGCCAATAATTTAATTGAAATAAATAAGCTAGATTCAGAACATCTTTTGTGAATTCTTTGGTCAGAATCATCAACATCGCATAAAAACTTTCACAATCAGAGTTTGATAACTCCTCCTCATTTACTGTCCCACCTAACTGATATGTTGTGTAGCACAAAACTGGCCAATTATATGATGCATCATCCTTAACAGATTTTCTCATTCCAATATACAGTGCTCGACTGACCTCATAAGTATAATTGTGGCCTCTCTTCACCTTGTTTAGTCAAAATCTAATACTTAGGTTTAAACCCGTGTTTTTACAAGTGAGCTCTGACATAAGCTTCCCTCAACAGTTTCACACACTTATACCTCACGCATGGACATTTAATACATAGTAACAAAGTTTCTTAGCCTTCAAAACAATAGCTTTTACTCCATTAGTAAATTTCAGTCTCAACAATCTCCTATCAAGATAAACTCTTTCATACATTTAATTACAATTCATGTTTTACATTAAGCACATAACATTACTGTAGATTTTTTTTGCATCATAACTACTAATCTACAGACATTTATGAAGCTAGACACATGAAAATAATAAACTCATAAATGATTATTATAACATCTTACTTTTTAAAACTTTATAATCATCACTACACTTCTCTACTTAAATTATGAACACATTGATAAGTGAGCATATATATATATCTCTTCTACCATTAGAGTTATACAAAACATTATGATTAAGTTTGAGTATCTATCAAATATTCATCAAACAGAGAAAGAGAGAAAACAACGAGAGGTCCATTATTATTGATTCAGAATGAATGAATTACAAACTATGATTTTTCCCTCTTTTATACTACAAGGGTTCTATTATTCTGTTATAACTGCCTAACCACCTTTTCTAATTTCTGTTACATGTTCTAGCTGTCTACACTTTCGATGTGGGACTTCTGTCTCTCCCTTGCACATTTGCTTCGTTCTGTTTCTGCTTCTTCTGAACCTTCAGTCTCAACACCCCCTTTCAAGCTAGTGGGTGAGAAAATGTCAAACACTCCTAGCTTGCTTAACAGAAAAGTGAAAGTCTTTGGCAGTAAGGGCTTGGTGAAGAAATCTGCCAGCTGATCATTGGTAGAAATAGGAAGAAGCTTGAATAATCCTGCTAACACCTTTTCTCTCACAAAATGGCAATCTATCTCCAAGTGTTTAGTCCTCTCATGAAAAACAACGTTGTGTGCTATGTGGATTGAACTTTGGTTGTCACAGAACAGTATTGGGTTTTTGTGATAAACCACTTTGAGATCCTGAAGCAAGTAGTGTATCCACTGAAGCAAGTAGTGTATCCACTGAAGGTCGCAAGCTGATGATCCAAGAGCTCTGTACTTAGCCTCGGTTGAAGAGCGTGCTACTGTTAACTGTTTCTTAGCTTTCCAACTTATAAAAGATTCTCCCACATAAAAACAATATCCAGATGTGGATCTTCTGGTGTCTAAGCAACCTGCCCAATCTGCATCAGAAAAACCCCTTATCTGAATGAAATTTTTCCTTGGGAAGAAGAGACCAAGTCCTGGTGCATTCTTCAAGTATCTCAGGATTCTTATGGCTGCTTTATGATGCGTCTGTGATGGTGTACTCATGAACTGACTCACTTATTGTGTTGCATAGGTGATGTCAGTTAGATGTGAGGTAAATCAACCTCCCAACCAATCTTCGATATGGAGAAGGATCAGGGAGTAAATCTGTAGTCTCTTGCTTCAGTTTCATTGCAGAATCTAGAGGGGTGGCTACTGGTTTACAATTTAGCAGAGAGGAATCTTGTAGTAAATCAGTGCAGTACTTTCTTTGTGATAGAGTGATCCCTGCAGAAGAATGAGCCACTT
Source organism: Cyamopsis tetragonoloba (assembly GCA_037177725.1). Classification (NCBI taxonomy): domain Eukaryota; kingdom Viridiplantae; phylum Streptophyta; class Magnoliopsida; order Fabales; family Fabaceae; genus Cyamopsis; species Cyamopsis tetragonoloba. The sequence continues at coordinate 21,647,335 of CM074122.1, forward strand.
CTAAACCAAGAAAGAACTTAAGTAACCCGAGATCTTTAATCCCAAAGGTGGCATCGAGCTGCTGTTTGATGTGAGTAAAGTCTGATAGTGAGGTTCCAAAAAGAAGGATGTCATCTACATATACTAACAGACGAATGAAACTAGTGGAATTGTATTTGAGAAACAAAGAGGAGTCAGCTGAGGCTTGGACATACCCCCTCTCAAGTAGGAAGGTGGATAACTTGGCATACCACTGCCTACTTGCTTGCTTTAAGCCATAAAGGGATTTAGAAAGCTTACAAACAAGGCGAGGAGAAGAGACAGACATACCATCAGGAACTGTCATGTAGATGTCTTCCTTTAAGTCACCATGAAGGATGCATTGTTGACATCAAGTTGGTGAAGATGCCAATGGTAAACAGCAGCCAAGGCAAGGATAATTCTGATGGTGCTCATCTTAGCAACATGGCTAAATGTATCCAGATAATCAAGACCCTCGATTTGATTGTAACCTTTGGCAACCAAGTATGCCTTATACCTCTCAATGGCCCCATCAGATTTACGCTTGATTTTATAGACCCATTTACTGCCAATGGGTCGAATTCCAGAAGGAAGAGGAACCAAAGACCAAGTCCCATTTGAATCGAGTGTAGCAATCTCAGCTAACATGGCCTTCCGCCAACAGGCAAGTTGACTAGCTTCTGTGAAGGTCCTGGGTTCCTGCTCAGAACTAAGAGATAGGTTATATGCAGTGTGAGAAGGTGAGATATTAGCAAAAGAAACATAGGAGGAGAAAGGATAAGGAGAAGTTGAACCTGATTGAGGTTGCTGAAGTGCATGACAGGAATTACATTCATAATCTTGGAGGTGGATAGGGGGTCTAGTAACACGAGTAGATCGTCTTAGAATTGGTGGAGCCACAAGAACAAAAGGTGAAGGAGATGGAGAACTGGATGAAGGAGGTGAAGAAGGAGAAGGGAGAAGAGTGGAGGAAGAGGTAGAGGGAAGGCTATCAGTAAGAGGAATAGGAACATGTAAAAGAGGAGGTGCAGGGAAACACATAGGAGTAGGAACGGAGATATGGAAAGGGAAGACAGTTTCTTCAAAGAGAACATTACGGGAGACCAAAATTTGATGATTGTGAAGATTGTAAAGAAGGAATCCCTTGGTTCCTGATTTGTAACCAACAAAGACGCATTTGTGGCTCCTAGGATCAAGCTTAAGGCGGTTAGCAGCAAGAGTAGAGCTATAACAAAGGCAACCAAAGACACGAAGATGATCAAGCTGAGGTTTGGTTTTATAGAGAAGCTCAAAGGGGAACTAGTTGTGGAGAATGGGAGTAGGAATCCTATTAAGGAGATGAACAGCATGTGCAACAACAAGACCCCAAAAATTTTTAGGCAATCTAGATTGAAAAAGCAAAGCGCTAGCTATGTTTAAAATAGATTGATGACGTCTTTCTACTCTACCATTTTGTTGAGGGGTCTCTACGCATGATGTTTGGTGAAGAATCCCCTTGGATTGATATAAAGATTGAAGGAGGAACTCAGTACCATTGTCACTGCGAATGGCTTTAACAGAGGCATGAAATTGGGTTTCAATCATTTTCAAAAAATGAGTAAGATGATGTTGAGTTTCAGATTTATGTTTTAAAAAAATAACCCAAATATGCCTGGTATAATCATCAACAATTGTGAGAAAATAACGATGATGATTGAGAGTACGTGTGCTATAAGGACCCCATACATCAACATGAAGTAAATCAAAAGCAGAAACAACAGTATTGGAACTAGTTGGAAAGGGCAATCGTTTCTGTCGTGCAAAATGACAAATGTCACTTACATGGTGTTGTTTACAATTATTGATATATGGATACAAATCAGAAAGAAGATTCATGCGAGAATTGGATACATGTGGTTTGAGTTGGGTCTCGGGTTGATAAATAATTTAGGTAATTTAAATGGAGAATCATGTTATTACTTTACCAAAAATAGAAAATATGACTAGTACAAAAATGATATTTAACAACACTAATTCAAATCATTTATTTTAAAACCGATTGGAAAACTTGTTTCCAATCGGTTTTTACTACAAACCGATGGGAAAAAAGAAATTTTAAGTTGAAACCTTAATATTCCACTCAGTTAATATGCAACCGATGGGAAAAGTGACTTTTATAAAACTAATCCAATAAGTTAAAACGTAACCGGTGGAAAAAACGTTTTAGAAAATAATTCCAATCAGTTGTGGAGTGAACCAATTGGAAAAATCTACCATTCATTTTTAACTCTAAAGTTTACCAACGCGAGATAGTAAAATGACTTTTCCAAACGGTTATTGTAGAATAACCAATTAGAAAAGTACTATTTTCGTTTTAAATTGTGATTTTTCCAATTGGTTAAACATTCAACCAATATGCCAAATTTTGGCGTTAATAACACCTTATTAATAATGTCCATTAAAAAAATTTATTACTAATAGCATTGAAACAAAATATAACACTTAAAATAGAAGTGTTAATATTCGATGTCCAATGATAACACTTTTACAAATAAGTGTTAATAAAAGCTATAACTTTAATAACAAATATTTAAATAAGTGCTTTTAGAATTTAAAATTACAAAAACAAAATGCAAAAATATAATTACCGCAGGGACTAAAGCTTATACTTGTTAATTGAAACCTAATTTATAGGGTCTAAAAACAAGAATTTTGAGTAAGTTAGTATAAAATAACTTTTAGGAACTAAAACAAGAAAAATATTAATTCTATAGTGCTAGAGTTGTTAAACTAAGTGCAGAGTACTGAGTCATCCAAGAGTTTACTAGTTGGATCGGTTGATTTTTTATGCATAAAAAATTATTAATTTATACTAGAAATTTAAATTTTGTGTATAAATTAAAGACATGTAATATTTTTACTAGTTAAAAATAAATATATTAAAATTAAAATGTAATACTATACTATTAAATTAAATATATGAAATTGTTAAAATAATACAATATTAAATTGTAGTAAAAAATAGCATCAAATACGATATATATATATATATATATATATATATATATATATATATATATATATATATATATATATATATATATAACATACATAGAGTATGTTGGTAGCAAAATAATATTGGTCTAGCGGCACATTGTACATCATTTAAATGAATGTGGGGTTGTGTTTAGTGTTTCGAGTGCAAATCCTAAGGCCGGCAGTTTTTGTTCTCTTTTTTAAAAGAAAGGAAAACAGTTGAGTACTTTTCCAATCAGTTGTTTATATAACTGTTTGGAAAAAATTAGTTTTGCAATCGGTTCTATAACCGATTTGAAAAACTTGATTTTTAACATTCCCATAATCCAGAGGGGTTCAATAACTGATTGAAAATGTCAAAAATAACTGATTGGAAAAGCCTTTTTTGCACTAGTGTATCGGGTATTTTTAGAAAGTATAAGATATTTATAAGAAAATTTACCCTTTCTAAAAATAAATCATACTTTTTTAAATTACTAAAATTATTCGAAGTGTGTTGTTGAACAATGTATAATTAAATTTGAATTTTCTAGCTAATTTTAAATAATATTTAATATATTTAAAAAGGAAACAATCTTTTAAGAGATCATGTACAACGCTTGAAGAATAGAGTGTTTTTTGAAATGAAAATGCATTTTTTGATTTCCTAAATTATTTGAATCCTTTTGAAGACATTTCATTATTCATTTCTAATTTCTAGCTCAATTTACATAATTTTTTATATTTTAAAATTGCTACATGTTTTTAAGAATAGAGTACTATACACTTGAAGAATATGGTATTTTTGGTAAAGAAAATTGAAACCCATTTTTTAAATAACTAAAACTATTTGAAGTTTTTTTAGAACAATGTATTAATAACTTTGAATTTTCTAGATCAATTTACATAATTTTTAACATTTTATAATATCGTGTACTATACTATTAAAGAATAGGGTATTTTTTAAATAAAAATGGAAAGCTATTTTTTAAATTTCTTAAAAGTATTTAAAACTTTTCGAAGATAATTTATTATTAACTTTGATGTTTATAGCTAAATTTACATAATCTTTAATATGGTTAAAATTGCAATAATTTTTTAAGAGATCATTTACTTTATAAACTTGAAGAATAAGATGTTTTTCAAAATAAAAAAAAAAACACCTTTCTTAAAATGATCTCAACTATTTGTAGGTTTTTCAAGATAATATATTATTCACTTTGAAGTTTTTAGCTCAATTTACATAATTTTTTATATTTTAAAAATGGTACATGTTTTTAAGAAAACAGTGTTTTTAGTAAAAACAATTTTTTTTTGGATAATCCAAATTAGTAAAAAAATTTAAAATACATTTTTTTAAATTACTAAAATTATTCGAACTTTCTTGAGAACTATTATTAACTTTGAAGTTTCTATCTTAATTTACATAATTTTTAATATTTTTAAAGTCGCAACAAGTTTTTAAGTGATCGTGTACTATATACACTTACAGAATAGGGCGTTTTTCGAAATAAAAAGAAAAATCGAAAGTATAAGGTAGGGGTTTTAAGGGTAGGGAAAAATTGAGAATCATGAGATCACTTTACGAAAATAGAAAATATGAGGTATTTTTATAAAGTATGAGATATTTCTACAAAAAATTACCCTTTCTAAAAATATCTCATTCTTTATATTTTTGATAAAGTGACCAAATGATCTCAAATTTCTTCTGCCCCATCTTAAAACGACCCTTAAAAATTGGGTAGTTTTAAAGTGGGGGGAAAACAATTGAGAATCATTTGATCACTTTACCAAAAATAAAAAAATATGGGATATTTTTAGAAAGTATGAGATATTTCTAAGGAAATTTACCATTTCTAAAAACACCTCGAACTTTCCATTTTTGGTAAAGTGATCACATGATCCCAAATTTTTTCTGCCCCACCTTAAAATCAACATTAAAATTGAAAATCGCTTTACCAAAAATGAAAAATACAGGTATTTTAAGAGGTATGAGATATTATAAGAAAACTTACCCTTTTAAAAAATACCTCAAACTACCCATTTTTGGTAAAGTGACCACATGACCTCAAATTTTATCTGTCCTCCTTAAAACCACCCACCCTAAAAAATTGGGTGATTTTTTGGTGTGGGAAAAAAATTGAGTGTCATGTGATCATTTTATCAAAAATGGAAAATTATGGGGAATTTATAGAAAGTTTGAGATATTTCTAAGAAAATTTACCCTTTCTAAAAATACCCCATACTTTACATTTTTGATAAAGTGACCATATGATCTCAAATTTTTTTCTGCCCCACCTTAAAATCACCCTTAAAAATTGGGTGGTTATACGGTGGGAGAAAAAACTTTAGAATCATGTGATCACTTTATCAAAAATGGAAAATATGAAGTATATTTTGAAAGTATGAAATATTTCTAAAAACATATATTCTTTTTAAAAATACCTCATACTTTCTATTTTTGGTAAAGTGATCACACGATCTCAAATTTTTTTCTGTCCCACCTTAAAACCACCCTTAAAAATTGGGTGGTTATACGGTGGGAGAAAAAACTTTAGAATCATGTGATCACTTTACCAAAAATGGAAAATATGAGGTATATTTTGAAAGTATGAAATATTTCTAAAAAAATATATTCTTTCTAAAAATACCTTATACTTTCTATCTTTAGTAAAGTGATCACACGATCTCAAATTTTTCTGCTCTACCTTAAAATCACAATTAAAAATTGGGTGGTTTTACGATGGGACAAAAGAAATTGAGAATCATGTGATCATTTTACCAAAAATGGGAAAAATATTGGGTATGTTTATAAAGTATGAGATATTTCTAAGAAAATTTATATCTCTAAGAATACCTCATACTTTACATTTTTGATAAAGTGACCACATGATCTCAAATTTTTTCTGTCACACCTTAAAACCACCTATAAAATTATGATCACTTTACTAAAAATGGAAAAATATGGGGTATTTTAAAAAGTATGTGATATTTTTAAGAAAATTTGCCCTTTTTAAAAATACCTCAAACTTTTCATTTTTTCTAAAGTGGCCTAATGATCTCAAATTTTTCTGCCTCACCTTAAAACCACCCTTAAAAATTTGGTGGTTATAAGGTGGGAGAAAAAAATTAAGAATCATGTGATCACTTTACCAAAAATGAAAAAATATGGGGTATTTTTAGAAAAGTATGAGTTATTTTTAAGAAAATTTATCCTTTCTAAAAATACCTTGAACTTTCCATTTTTGCTAAAGTTACCACATGAACTAAATTTTTTTCTGCCCCACCTTAAGACCCCCTATAAAAATTGGGTGGTTATATGGTGTGAGAAAAAAATTAAGAATCATGTGATTACTTTACCAAAAATGAAAAATATGCGGCATTTTTAGAAAGTATCAAATATTTCTAAAAAAATGTACTCTTTCTAAAATACCACATACTTTCTATTTTTGGTAAAGTGACCACATGATCTCAAATTTTTTATGCCCCACCTTAAAACCACCCAATACATGTGACAACTTTTCCGAAAATGGTAAATATGAGGTATTTTTAGAAAGTATGAGGTATTTCTAAGAAAATTTACCATTTTTAAAAATACCTTATACTTTCTATTTTTTGTTAAGTGACTATATGATCTCAGTTTTTTTTTACCGCACCTTAAAATCACCCATCTTTAATATGTAGATAATAGGTTTCTACATATTTTAGGAAGATTTAGATAAGAATAGACCCTCCCAAGAGAAATATAGAAAGAGGATCGATTGTAAAAGGTAAAATATATAACATCTCTAATAATGCTATGAGTGCTTTGGTATAATTTCTTATGAATAATAAACAAATTTTAGGTGGATCTCATATGTACATGTCAGTAATTAATCAACAAATGCTCTATTTGTTTTGTGTCTTGTGTCCTTCATTGTAATATTTAAAACTCTTAAATAGTTGTTTGGTCCTTAATGTTTTTAGTTTATTTTCTGTTATGTAATGTAATTAGGGTAGTTAATTCTGTTATTTTTGTATCTTCTCTTTTGCATTTTGTATCTTGATTAGTTTCCTAGATAGTTTTTTATATATAGTTAGAAGATCAAACAAGAAGCTTACCTGATGTATAATATTTTTTTTTTCAATCAATAAAAATCTAATCCTATTAGGCAAAATCGGAATGTTTTGTTATCTTTGTAGGTAGATCATGGCAGATGGGTGGATGGGGTGGAAGATGTTCGACAGGAAGAAGTTCTTGGCTTTACTCAAGAACTTCATTTCCAAGTCATTCCAACTAGTAATCCTTGATTTGGTTGTAATTTTAGCCAATCTTTAGCCGCCCCAATTAAGAAATATGGAAACGCATTTAAGTACACAATTTCCATGCTTTCGGCTGGAAGTCTTGTGGCATTACATGTATTATAAAAATTCTGGACGTGCTCAAACGTGTCTTCATAGAAACTCATGTTAGCAAATACCAGCAAGTAATACTCATTACTGGCTAAAAATAACTAAAAAAATAATTTTATTCAATGTTAAAATGTCTGAAAGTAATATAATTTTTTCTCTTTTAATTTTTAATTTTTTTAAGTGATAATTATATTGTTTAGATATTTATCTTTTATTTTAATTTTATTTTAGTAGTTAATATAATTTCTAATATTAATTTTATATTAAAATACTATTTTTTATATTATTTTTAATATTTTAAAATACTTTAAAGTTTAATAAAGTGTTCGCAGGTACTCATGGATACCTGCCGTACTAACAGGAGTTGGGGGGTAGCAGTGAGTTAGTACCCGCCCTTATTACATTTCATTGTCATCTCTAAGTGAATAGTTTTGTGAATGTTAAAAGAATATAAAAACTCGAGTGAAAGCTTTTATTTTCTTGTTTGATTTTTTGGACACTTTTTTTTTATATGTGCTCGGACTTAGTAGCAAATATTCAATAATGTACACAATTGTCCTATAAACTGGTATTTTACACAAAATCTAGATTATTAAACCAAAAGTATATATCATCTCACGGTTATTGTTCACTGGCATAAATATGCCAAGGCTGATCTTAAAATGAACCTTCTCTCTTTAGCAAAAAGCTTAACACTGTTTCCTCTCCCACACGGCCACACGTAATCATGTAGACTCGAGTTAGTTATTTTGGTACGCCCGCTCTCTTTTCTGGTTCTTGTAGTCTGTGGATTAGTTGCCACGTGTACCTTGCCAGCTGTTATGCCATTTGTCTCATTTGTCCTCAAGAATTGTTATACCATCCTACTCATGTTGGTATATAACTATATATCCACATAGCTAAAATATAAGAATACTGATTTATGGCCCACTGAATTTGGTCAATTATTTGATCAATTTAATATAATAATAATATATATCTTTTTTTGTATTTTATTTTTTAAATAAAAAATTTAATATATTATTATTTTATTTAAATATTGACCAATTGTGATTAACCGAAAAAATTTATTGAATTTATAAAATAAGGATTAAATAAAAATTTGAATGTATTTTTTTATCTTAAAAATATAAACAGTAAATAATATATTTTTTATATTAAGCAAGTAGGATAATTTATACTAGTAAGAAGTTGTAAAAGTACTTAAAATTATTCTTTGCCCTCTACTCATTTTCATTCATTATATAATTGCAGAAGTCTTTCTTCTTCTTTCTTTTTTTTTTTTTTTGTCGAGCAGAAGTGTAATTTAAATTAGCTTTATTTATCACGTGGTCCTTTCGTTCTTATCAAAGCCTTCAGAGTTCAGTTGTACATATAGCACTGGACATTGGTAATGCGTTCACACGTACCTGCATACAAACCCATTTCTTTTTGGAACCCCTTGCATACAAAGCAATGAATATTCGGAGACATAACTTTGTTGGCAATATTTGACCAAAAAAAAACAAAACTTTGTTAATTGTTTCTCTAGTTGTCAAATCAAAATGTCGTATGTTTGGAGCGAAAGGGAAAAATATTTAATAAAGCAAACCATAATAAAATTGAACTGACGCTTTCCTGTATTATTTATAATGTCGTATTTATTTTATGGATTTATCTATCTTATGCAATTTTGTATAGGTTAAGTGTTTAATAACAGGAATATTTGTTGGAGGATTGAGAAAAACAAACACTTAAGTACAGTTATGCTTCATCACAATAAATGCTCTACTATTTTACTCAAAGGATAAAAAAAACCCTTATTTTACAATGAATCGACGCTTAGCTGTTTTCTGTTTTTTGGTCCAAACGGTTTACTGTATTTGGTACAGGGAGTAGGTGAAGAGAGAGTTCAAATGTGTGGGTTTTTCTTTTGTTTCATGCTGTCTAAGTCCTAGCTATTTCTTTCTTGTCTTCCGGCTTTGTAATTTTCTTGTTTTTTCGTGTATTTGGGTTGAGTATCCCATGTATTTTCCTTTTGATGAAATTTCAATTGTGGATAAGAAATAAAAATAATAATAATAATGTTGAGTTGTGTAACGTTTCTCGACTACTTGTTAGGATTGACGACTGCCTCCACAGACCAATACGAGAGTTTTCTGCTTTATCTTCACTTGCTTCCTGGAACGACTTCCTAGGAAGTAACTCATCCCTTAATTGCTCCAAGTCAAGCACGCTTAACTTTAGAGTTCTTAAATTATAAGCTACCGAAAAGTAAATGCATTTTGTTAATATAGGTAATGTGAATTAATTTTTTGAACTTATACTCATCTAAATAGTCTCTACCTATACAATCTTCGCATCTATCTTATTCCGACGTACATTTAATTCATTCATGTGTCCCCATCTCAAGAAACATGCCAGGAGTCGCTTTTTGCCCGTGGCTCATTGCACCGACGATACTTCCTCTCCTTGTCATCACTAGGATGTCACACATGCATTCATGTTGGTTAGATGGTGAACTGGAGTTGTCCAAAAGCGCTTCTTCCATTTTGATCACATGTTTGGCTAGATCTCCATCACCACTTTCGAAGCATTTTTTCGCATTCAAATGCCCCAGAAGCGGACGCAACAAAGAGTAGCTTATAGATTTAGGAGGATTCACTTTTGTTTTTGAGTTTTGTCTTGAATTTTGTTGATTCCCATTTTCGCCCTCACTAACCAGAGAAGAAAACAAAACAAGTGAGAATTAGATCAATGTCCATGTTTTAGATTAACAATCGCTGCACCATGTCCCATTTTTTTTTTTTGGAAACTCACCATGTCCCTGTTTGTGTGCCTGAAAGTGAAGAGGAAGGAAGAACTAGGCGCCACTGCACCATGTCCCTTATTTTAGGGTTTGCTTCAGTTTCTTTCAAGAAACACTAACCTTTTGTTTGGTTAGACAAGAGAAAGTGTGAAGAAAAAAAAGTGAAAAAAGAAAGATGAGAGAAAATAAGGTTATTTGGTTGAGGAGAAAACAAAAGAAAAGTGAAAAAAAAAGAAAGTGTAAAAGCATTAAATTATCATTTTATCTAACATTTTTGGATAACAGAAAACAATTATACTCCATCTCCTTTTTTCTTTATCCATGGACAGAAAAGTTTTAAGGTGGGATCCACCATTTTTTTTTCTTTCTTAGCCACTTTTCTTGCATCTTCCAAACAATATAAAACATAATTTTCTCTTCACTCACTCTTTTCTCACTTTCTCCTCTCTCACTTTCCACTTAAACAAACAAATGGTAAAAGCTTGTTTAATTTCTATTTTTGAATACATTTTTATGTATTTAAAAATAAAAAATTAAAAAATTTGACAGATAAATTTTCAAAAATAGTTTTTGTTATTTAAGGCTTGTTTGATATCTCTTTTTGAAAACAGTTCTCTGTTTTTAAAAACAGAAAACTAAGAAACTCGTTTGGCAGTCGAGTTTTCAAAAATAGTTTTCGGGAATAGTTTTTGTTTTTCAGTATTTAAAAACTAAAATACCAAAACATCTAAAACATGTTTTGGTTTTCAATTTTCTGAATTTACACACAAACTTGTATTGAAAACTCCTCTCACTTTTTTTAAAAACTGTTTCTGAAAACTGTTTTATAATACAATTTTTAAAAACTAAAAATCAAAATTGTTCCAAACAAACCCTTAGTATTTAAAAACTAAAATTTAAAAACATCTTAAACTTGTTTCAGTTTTTAATTTTCTGAATTTGCACATAAACTTATATTGAAAACTTCTCTTACAGTTTTTGAAAACTATTTCCGAAAACTATTTTATAATACAATTTTAAAAAACTAAAAGCCAAAACTATTTCAAACACATCTTAAGAAATAGATTGATCTTTTTCCTTAAAATAAGAATGCTTTGCAGGGGAAAAGCACATGGGTTGAACCCAATACAAGTAGACCAAATACAAGTATACAACAAATAAGCTTGGACAGAAAAAGGAGAAGAAGCAAATACCAATATGAAATACTATTAAAGTTAGCAATATAATTGAACTATAAATTGTACTTATGTATTTTTTATTTTTTATGTTTATTAAATAGGTTTTTAAATCCTGTGCACCATAAATTATATTTTATGTATTTTTATCTTATTTTATAAACTTATATGGCTTTTAATGTCTATTTTAGTAATTGTATACAGCCAAAAGCAATTAAGCAGTAAGTATTCAAACGCTATTCTTTGTCAAATCACTTCTAAATGCATGATATCCAAACAAATTAAAAATCCTGTTATTTTAAACTCACGTTTACTCAAAATTCATTCTACATAATCACATTAACCCAAACCTGATTTTACAAATGACAATTCAAACACATACAAACTTAAAACTGTGCTTGATAGTACAAGAGAACAAGACCTCCATGGCACACTTAAGCTTGCACAAATGTGAACCATTATATTGGATTCATGCACGGAACCTCTTTTAAATATATTATTAATATACAATAACATCAACATTCAACATATAATATGAAAGCAAACTAAAGCAAAATTCAAAAAGAAAACTACTGTTAAGATTAAGAGTATGAGTAGTATGCATTATTAGTCAACAGTCAGCAGTCAACTTAAACTCACGGAATAAGAGTAAAGAAATGGGGCCCATTTAATTTAGATTTTAATAAAATAAAAAATAAAAAACATACTAATTGAGATAAATATTAATGATTAAAATTATTAATGCACAAATACCAAAATTATTCAACAAAAGTAAATATTTTTAATTTTGATTAAAAATAATTTTAATCAAAATAAAATCTAAAACAAACGGGCACTAAGTCGTTTCTGATTACCTCTACGTAACACCAGCATACAGAAAGTATTATACAAAACTCAAACCTTAGTCACAAGTTATCCATTCATATTGTGACTTTAATGTCGTTTCTTCTATCTCTAATCCAAGTTGATTTTGTTTGGTAGAAAATTGTCAAACTTGAATTAAATTTCTAACCAAAATACCTTATAAAAAGGGACAACAAATATGGATGGAATCATAAATCTAGAGAATAGTTGAAATATGAAATAGATTTTTCTTTCTTTCCTCAACTTAAATCACGTCTTAACCTTCCCTAGTTAGACATTGGTGTATGGGCTTCGGCCTTGGGATACGTGGATTGGTCTGCACAAAATACTACCTCCATTTTTTTTTTTCATTCATAGGAAAGTAGTACAATCGGGATTCGAACCTCGTACCCACACACACATGTCCCCATGCGCTCACCAACTGAGCTACATGACTGAAACATTTTTTTTTTCCTTTTGATTTTCTACCTTTGATATTTTTTATTTTTTATTTTATTTTATTTTTTTTGCAAATATAGTTATCGATCTCAGATAGCATTGCTTTGCGGCTGACCCGAAAAATACTATGGCTAAATAGCGGATAGTGCGATTACCGCTATAACAAAATTTAGGTTCACTAAAATTAGTAAATATGCCAAGTCATATTATACAAATAATTGCAATATTGCATAAAAATAAAATACCTAAAGTTAAATACAATGAGTAATTACAATTCCTCAGTGTATAATCATATCAAAGCATGAAACAATAATCCAAATATTTAATAAGTCTAAAACAAAACAAAAACATTCTAAAAAATGAGCTGAGAAGAAGCAATTGCAATAGAAAAGAACAGAGGGAGCATGGGAGACAGAACATAACAGATGGAAACAGAGCAGAACACCAAATTAAAACAAAGCAGAACAGAGAAACGAAGCAAGGTGTTCGTTGCAAAAGGCGCCCCCGGAAAACGAAGAAACGGTTGGCGAAGATAGGGTAGGAACGCGCTGCCTGCTATTTTGCTTGTGTTGGTCGAGGAAATGTTGTGGGTCGTGGTTCTTTTGGTTGCATTAATATCAGGGTTAGCCCAAGGCTCAAGCAACTAAAGCAAGGGTTTTGGGCCCCAAAATATTTGCACAAAAAATAAGCCCTTGAATAAATTTTTTAAAAACAAAAATTTAAAAATATATTAAATATAAATGAATATAATTTTAAAGAAATTATGCTAGTGAAAAATGATACACTAGTTGATATACGTACTTGCATAATTTAACCTTGATTTTTTTCTTAACGTATATATTTAAAAGACTCTATGTCAAAAATTTGCTTTAGGTTTTCAAATATGTTGAGTCGTCTCTATTCATTATTAGGGTTTTTGATTTTTAAATTTAAGTGTTAGTGGGAAAAGAAAATGTAATATTTTTACGTTTGATTTGTAATGAAAGAAGAGAAATTTTACACAACACAAAAAATAAGTTTAAATTGTTTTGATTGTTTTCAATGTTAGACATCGTGTGATCCATCTAATCAACCTCACCTAATAGGACAAGACTTGTTATAATTGTTTGGTTGTTTTCGATGTTTGTTATACAATTTTCAAAATATATCTAGGAAATAAAAGGAAAACAAGATTATAGTTTTATAATGTAATTACTTAACCAAATAGAAAATGAAAAATAAGAAACGAAAATGCAAGATAAACATGCCCTTAAACTTTTACTCATTCGGTAAATAGATAACTAATTGTTTTCATTTATTCCTCATTAAACTTTAAATTTTTCCATATATGGAGTTTTGATAGAACGACTAGGTTCATCCATATGAGAAGTATAAGATTCAACTGAAAAGTAATGAAAAATAGTATGAGATGTGTTTATATGTACACATGTGAAAGTGTAAAGTTTAATTGAAAAGATATGAAAATATGAGGTGTCAGATTACAAAAGAGTGAAAATTTTGGAGGAAAAGTGGATATGTAGCACCCTCCACTGCTAACACAAGGATTAGTCTTGTGATAAAGGTGGGTATAATGAAGCATTGACACCTCTCTCAATTGTCGTGTTGGCATGTCGGACATGTATCTGACATCAATACTCTTGTGACACTCATTCGACACATCTTTGACACCTCTCTATTGTTGTCCAATAAAAAAATTATTTATCGGCTCCACACTTCGAGCTTACACCTATGTGTACCTCGACACTTCTAAGCAGACATCTATGTATGGCTCAACACATGTGCGTTAGTGTTTGTATCAGAGTCGGTGCTTCATAGGGTGAGTAAGTGGACATGGTAAGGCTAAGAGCTCAGACCTTACGGCAATGCTTAGTAAAAGATTTTAAAAGGAAGCTTCGCAGCACATATACAACATAGTTAAGAGGAATGAAATTATAACGCTCAGCAAAGACATGAATATATGAGATACGCTCATAAAACATCGATTGATGTATTGAGTGATGAGAAACATTCTTGTACATGTATGGATACAGCATGTAAACCTCATGAGAAGAATTTTAGAGACGGTTAAGAAAATGTTTTTTACTGAAATGCACTTTACTTCAACTACATTTAATTGTAGTTACTGAGATACATGAAAATATATGTCACTACTTATATTCTTGTATCTATGAGTATCAACCTTAAAGTTCTTGTTACAGAATTGGTCCTTGCATTGGTCCTTGCAGTTACTTTGCATAACGACAAGGATCAATTCCTCAAAGAGAACGCCCAGGATGCAACCAATGAACAATGGCACAATAACCAAAGATAATATATTCTTATTACAGAAAAACCACAACCGTTTCAAAATTATTCTCAAGTCAAATTTCTCAAAGATGCATGCACCCCTCAAGAAACAAGCCAAGAGAAGAGTAACAAGCACCATATTTAGAGCTTCTATCCTATGGAAACATAATAGCCATACACTAAATTACTACCTAAGATATAATATTAGATCAATTTGATCATACCTCAGCTGAAGAAATATCTAGCTAGACAGATAATGTGTCATCCATGACTGGAAGCGAGACCAAGCGAGCTGAACGGCAGCTTCATCTTCGTCAGCCATTCCCATGCTCTTCCTCCTCGCGATTCCTTCTGGAGACCTGTTCATGAAAGCGTGTCTGTTGCCGGGATGTATGTGTACCTCATATGGAACTCCAGATGCTTTCAGCTTCTCCTCCAAAGCCTTGGCAGCCTGTGACATAAAAAAAAAAAAAAGTCCAAATGTTATATAATTCAAGAATTTTGGAAGATGGAATGCAACCGAAGAACAAATGTGTATAAGAAAAACAATGGAATGCAACTAGTGGTCATTAAACTTTAATTTCTTTCCTATTCACTTTCTTATCACGTTCCAGGAAAACATACAATGACATCTCATTTTAGGACCTCCATCATTTTGTTTTATACCTTATGTCCATTTTGTTAAGATTTAGCGTAAGTTTATATAGGCATTATGCAGAACGGAACGCGAAGGACCAGTGGCACTTCTTTCACATTATACATGTTGGAGTTCACAGTCTCGAATTCCAAGAGAGACAAATGGAAATTCGACGGGATTGGTGGCATCAAACACTCCCTGATAAACATGTTTATAAAAAAAAATTAATCATGTTTGGATAGCTCTATGTGATTCTATGCTTCAACCTCAGAAGTAAGTATTTCTTCAGTGGTAGAAAATGAAGCTTGGTTGCACATTGTACACAAACCCTTTAAAAAATCTAACAAAATTACTAAACAAGCAGGCCTGATAACTTTCCAAACATATCCCTTCCATTAAGCCTCAATGTAATTTTACTTTAAATTACCCAAATAAACTGAATTTTAAAATCAAATTTTCTACACTCTAAGCCAAACAATGTTACCGTAACATCTGAAAAGCCAACAAAATCATCCAACTCTCCAAAGTGTGCTTGAACAGGAGCCTTGGCTTGGGCAGGGTCTGCAAGCTCAGATGAAGGGACTCCATAAAAAGCTACGACAGCATCAACATCGGGAACCAAGACTGAGCTTGCAATAGATAGAGCACCCCCCATGCAAAATCCAGTTACACCAGCCTGATGCAATGAAAAGAAAATCAATTTTTGTTTAACCAATGACTAAACTCTAATTTAAGGAAAATGTCAAAATGATAGTTTTAAATGTACACAGTTAACAAATAATAAACAGAATTGAAAAACCAGTTATATGCAGCATTTTTTGCATGTTAATATAAGAGGAAGTGAGGATCAAAACAATCAGATTCAGAACACAATACTCATTCTTTCGCAACAATTACCTTAAACCAATAAACTCCTTTACTTTCATACTACATTAGTAAACTCTCTTTGATAGACTAATTTATGATGTCAAGACAATAAAACACACTAAAGTGAAAAGCTCATTAAAATTACATACTATAACTACACATCAAATGCTATAAAAATGCCAGTAAAATAATTCCCACCTAATTAGATTAATCCATTGTAAAGATCATAATATAAAAACTTCCAAATAAAAAAATTAAAGTAAGGTGCACCTTACTAGACAACACAGTGTTTGCACCATAAAACTGATAAAGTGTAATGTGTTGCATTAGCTTATTCTATCAAACCGAGCATGGTGTACCAAACAAGTCCTAAAACTAACAATGCATTTTGGATTGTAATTTACACATCCTATCCATGGTTTGGAATGTGTAAACTGAGTTTTGTCTATGTTCGGAAAAATCACAGAGGACTTCTCCCAAACCATAGTTTCAGCAGAAGTTAAAAAATGTTTATTTTCCAGTGGACCAAGCTATGGTTTGCAAACTATAAACCAAACACATTAAATCTTTAGCAGATGCTACGTCTTCGTGGCTTAACCAAAAACCAGAAGAACCTTCTGCAACCATGGAATGGTGATAAAATGATTCTTCAGCACAGATGAACATATTAAAAAAAGTCCACATAAACCAGGGTGGTGTACTTGACAGGGCATTTTAAAAACAAATCAATTTCTATCCTGACAACATATGGACAGAGAAATACCTTCTTTGAACCATCTGCTTTAAGCCACTCAACCGAAGCACGAAGATCCTTGATAGCACCTTGCCAATCAAGACCATCCATCAAATGCTGTGCTTCAGCAACATCCAATCCAACCTTTCCTCTGTACAGACTGGGGAAAAAGGCAAACGCAAAACCCATCAATCACCCAAATACAGCATATGCCATTACATAATACATGTAGAAAGGAGATTAAGAAATTTCAAGAAGCACTGTTATCTTACTCTGGAATAAGAGCTTTAAATCCACGACGAAGTTGAGAAATCATCACAGCATGATTTTTAATTTCGAAATCCACGCCCCACCACTCCTGAAGCACAAAGATTCCAGGAGCGTCTTTTTTGCCAACAACATATGTGTCGAATGTCTACTCATTGAAAAGAGAAATCGCACAATAGAAAGTTAGCAATGAAGTTCCAGTGCAGGTAGAAAACATAGAAACCTAGGAGGCAAATAGCATAAGAAATTTTCAGAATTTCAGGTGCAACACCATCACTATGAATGACATCTTATCGATTCGGTCTAAATCACAACTTTAAGCTGCAAAGTGAAAACCATGACTAGGAATGGAAACCTAAAGTAGTGGTTGGTACAACTGTACAAGAGTTAGATTTAGCTACTTTCTTCGGAAAGTGCATACCCCACCTCTTGAGATGGAAATATTATTTCATTCTTAGGAAACTCACCTACATTGTACTTTTTTCTTATATTTTGTATCAAACATGGGGTAAGCAAAGATTTTAATTTTTAAGTTTCTCGGGAATATACCAAAAGCTCCATAAACCTGAAAAGCATACAAATTTTCAGCAACTGTCCTAAATCACTAGCATAGCATGAAATGATATGTTCTTAGCTCTAACTCTGATTCTCTGTTCCCAGTCATCAATTAACCCCAAACATGACATACAAAATTGCAGATGACCCACAAACAAAAGCATCCAGGAGTGTGGGTGGGATTCCAATCAGAAAAACGATACTGGCAAAGGTCCAAGATTACGTTTCTGATCATAATTCATTATCATAACACATTATTCTAAAAAGTTCAAAACTTTAACTGTACCCAGTCTAAATAAAGCGAAAGATTATGCATTTGAAGACCAAAACTTGAAAATTTATCAACAAAAGAAGTATTCACATGACCAACTAAATTTGATATACATGAAATGGAATTGGAATCAGCAGCGGTAAGAAAAGGAATTAAGGTTACTAACAGTGTCATCCCTTTGAATTTGAATTTTCTGGAAAGGAGCAGAGTCAACGAAAGAACGAACAGAGAAGC
This sequence comes from Cyamopsis tetragonoloba, assembly GCA_037177725.1. NCBI lineage: Eukaryota > Viridiplantae > Streptophyta > Magnoliopsida > Fabales > Fabaceae > Cyamopsis > Cyamopsis tetragonoloba. The sequence goes on from CM074122.1 coordinate 21,665,836, forward strand.
GAGAAGCAAAGGGTGAACAAATGCTCCGACAAAGAGGAGGGAGTTTGGAGAAGAATCTGGAAGCAGATGACCTCACAACAACACGCAACATTTCTCACTCTCTTCACTTCTCTTCTGCACTAACCAATTTTAATTATTCTAAATTCTACTGCAAATTCTTCCTGTAAGTATAAATACTCTTATTTATTATTAATATAAAATAGGATAAATTGGAATAACTCCCCAAAAAAATTGCATTCCACTCTAAACTTCATCAAAATTAGTATTCTATCCCATTTTGGTCAGTTTTTAGCTGGTCAATCTATCACATAAGCATTGAAAATAATTTTTAATGTTAATGGAGGGTCCAAAAATTGTATATGCGAAAAACTGGCATGACAGAAAGGTGAGCAGTATAGCAATTAACTAATGTTTTTGATCCGCCAGTTTCTTAAAAATAATTTTTAAAGTTAATAAATAGATATTTGTGTAGATGTGATAGATAAGAATGATAGAAACATTAGCTAGGTCAGCAATCAACAGTAAACAATTAAAGAAATGGAGTGGAGTGCTAATTTTAGTGAAGTTTGGGGTGGAGTGCAATTTTTCCAAACCTCAAAGGGATAATTGCAATTTATCCTATAAAATAACTTCAATATATTCTAGGGTTAAATATGTTTTTAGTTTCTGAACTTTCGCGACAATTTATTTTTAGTTCTGAATTTTAAAATATTAATTTTTAGTCCTTAAACTTTTAAAAAATTTATTTTTAATTGTTACGTAGGTGAAATGACAATCATATTACTGATGATTTCCTTTATCTTTTTCTTAAGCTTCTCTCTTCCTTTAGTATGTCATATAACTACGGCTACCGATGATTGAACCTGAAATTAGGTCACACTATACTGACGATGTTGGTTAGTTCTATTGTTTTCTTTCTTCTTGCAGATAGAGAAGAGGATTTTGCTTCACTCATACACGAAATCCAATAGCTATCTCTTTGGAATATAAAATTTTAATGGCACACCTATGAATGTATACTATGGATGATAAATGCAGTCTTGCACCCCAAAAAAAAGACACGATGTTAAAATTCTTCAAATACATGCATGAAAGCAAATGTATTTTTGGTTTACTTGAAGAAGTTCATTTCAACTATTTACCTTACATTATTATCTTTCTAGCTAACATTGTTGTAGGAAACAGCTTATCAGAGGAGGAATTGAAACAAAAATTTGGAGCCTCAAAGGAGCTTATGAAATCAGCTGCTCATACTTTGGAAGGGAAGATATATTCATCAAATGATATTAATATTTCCAAAACTGTTGAAGTGGTACTGTCCGGGGCAAACAGGTCTTCAACACAACTTTAAATTAAAAAAATTTATATATTTTTTTTGAGAAATATGGTAAATACTAATATTGAAAGTGGGCGTGGTTTTATTGGACTTTTAGGTGGGTTGGATATATGGATCACTGACGGAGGACATATTTACCGGACATGAAAAGGGTTGGAGATTAGAGTGGTGTACACTAAACCCAATTGCATTTATTGGATTTGTACCACGAAGTGACCCAAATTCAATGACCCAACAAAAGAGATGGGCTACAAGATTGCTTGAGATTTTCTTTAACGAGCATTGTCCAATTTTTGGGACCATTTTCCTTAAGCTTAGTTTTAGCCAATATTTGGCTTATATGTGGATCATCAATTGGGGTTTGGGCCCTATATCAGAAATATGTTATGCTTCCCTTGTTGCATTTTGCATCATTACCAACTCCTATTTCTTGCCCTAGGTGAGCATTCCAAAATTATATTGGTATCTCCTTAAGTCAGTTTTAATAATTAGACTCCCTTTATTTTGAAAAAAATACAATTAATTTATATGTTATTCTTATATATATATATATATATGGAGAGATCAAATGAAATTACTTATCGTATAGATCATGTCTACAAAATTTCATATCATATACTCCATTAACGTACTAAAAAAGTAACATAATATATAGTTTTAAAATGAGTGGTGTACCGTTTCAGTCCTTAACTTTGCGAGAATAATTTACTTTAGTCTTTGACTTTGTGCGGATAAGTCATTTAGTCCTTGACTTTATATTTTATAAGTGACTTTAGTCCCTGAATTATATAATCATTCATTTTAGTCCCTGAAAAGTCAGGGACTAAAATGAATGATGTAGTGAAAGTCAGGGATTAAAATGGCTAATAATAGTGAAAGTTAGGGACTAAAATGACTGATTTCGTGAGGGACTAAACTGACTTATAAAATACAAAGTCAGGGACTATTTTAGTATATAATTCGTTTTAAAATATATGAAAATAACAAGAATTTTGATGGAATACTAAAAGATTTCGGAATGATGTGAAATTTTACAGACATGATCTATACGATAAGTAGTTTCAATCCAAAGGTGAGTTTCGTGAAAAAAAATCTTCGACAAATAGTTATTAACCAGTGTATATATATATATATAGGGGAAGGATATTTTGACACCAGTGTAAGTCCATAACTCTTACACCCAATCTAGACTATTGATCTTATTATAATCTAATGACTGTAATTTATCACTCCATTTGACTCACTTTTCATTTCTCTCACCTATTAATTGTTGTTTTTTCCAATTCTCTCCCACTAGTTCATGATTCCTTCGTATCTCTCTCCCTCTAATTCCTTTTTCATCTCTTTTTTTTTTATTTCATTACTCTCACGAATTCCACACTATAGTTATGTGGGCAAATTTCTGCATTGACGGAGGCATCCCTGTAGCTCTGATCTGGTGAATAGCAACAATGACAGAAGATGAAGATTTGGTAGTTGCTATGTTTTTGATCCAACAAAGGGTTGCAGGTTTGGGGTTTATTGATCAAAGTGTTCTGTAAAATTAAAAATGGCAGAGAACAACTGTTGTGAGCTAGAGAGCAAGTATGTAGAGAATGGGTAACATTCAACTGGATTGGGGTTTATTGGTTATGGTGTTCTATGAAATTGAAAATGATGATACCAACTGTTCGATGAAATGCAGCAATGTAATTCATGGTTATTTTTGTGGATGGATATAAACCAAAGTATTCATGTGAATGAGGAGGAGAACAACTTCTAAGTATTTAACTCGTGTTTCGTTTGGTATGAGCCTCTCCAACAAGATCGAAGGATGTCAAGTGACGACTATATAATGAAACTAAAAAAGCCATGGATTACTTAATGCATAAGTGCATATCTTATCCCTATTGATCAAAGTTGAACTCTTGGTGTGCTATAGACTATTTGTTATAAATAATTTTTTTTATTGTATAGTGTATACTCATAATTTTTTACTGTAAAAATATGTATAAAAGGAAATTTTTCTTGTATTGCAGGGAAATTAGTTGTTAATATAGTGCTATTATCTCTTTTTTAAATTTTGACTTGGACTTGTTTATTTTTCACTTGGGATCATGGCTAAATATATAAAACAGAGAGGATTGGCAATCTCTGTTAGATAACATGCCTTATGGGTTGTAGTATCCCTCATATTTGTCATTCGAAGATAAGATTACTAATTATAGGTACAACAATTATTCCATTTCACTTTACCAACTACTCTTTCAACATTGTCTCACTTGCTCTTACAAATATAAGGGATATTACAATCCGAAAAGGTTAGGCACTTGAATTATATTATGTCTATCATGAGCAATCTCTTTCAAAATTAGACACTCTCAACATGAAAATTAAAATAAATTGAAGAAACAACACAAGCTTAGAAGGTAATAAGTATAATAATTATGAAACAGGTACGAATAGGCCAACACAGTCTTACAAATAAAAACTAAAATGCCTAACAAAAATAAAGTTCAGATAAATATCATGCATCTTCACTGGTAACATCAACCTCTGCACCACTGCATCAAGCTCCATTAGTGGCAAAATGGGATAGGCAACCCTCTGCATAAAATAGGAATTCTAAACAAATTAGTTTTAAAAATTTAACACTTAAAATAAACTAACATGCATAAACATTTCAACAGGTAATGTCTAATTTATAATATCATCTTCACATACCTAGTAGTTATTATCAAAACCTTGATATGAAGAGATAACTTTCCACATTTGGCGAACAAATCTGCCAAAAAAAATAGAAAAATGAATGATAAGAAATACAAATTAACAAAATAGTTGAATAAATAATTTTAAATCAGTATCACTTACACTATGTTGCATATTTCTTGCAAGTTGATTGATAGTGACCATATTCTCCACAAGATTTGCACTGCCTCCTTTTAACCAAGGTCTTGTTTGTTGCCAATTCAAGAGCACTTTTGTATCTTCCTACTACGGTCACTTTTCTTCTACCTTTTGTTTGAGATACTTGAGGGTCTTTGATATTCCAATTAGAAACATCATCCAATGATTCAAGCATCAAAGTTTGCTGGTCAGACTCAAGACAATTCTCAGCCACTTCTTTCTCCATTGTAGAAGCAGTATTAAAAACACGATCAAGTTCAACCAGAATATAATTGTATGCTTCTTCGGATTTCTCTGCCAATTTTGAAAATTTTCCAAATAGTTGCTGCACATGTAAACTTCTCAAATCACCTGATTCATGATTCTGATTATCTATGTCACCAACCTCAAGAAATCGATTGGCTTCTTTGGTCCAACGTTGCAAAATATAGTGACTAGGAATTTGAACAATGTTTTTTGTTTGAAAAATCATCAAAATATGCCTACACAATATTCCCAAGAATTCATAGAGTTAACATCCACAAGTAGCATTCTTTGTCTCCAAGTTTATATCAACAACAAATGTATCTCGAGTATTAAAACAATTATATACTCGATACCTATACTGCGAACCATTTTTCTCAAGCTTCTCCTTTGTAAAATGACTCACACTAGCAAGCTCCTCATGAAACTTCCTAAACACATTTCTAGTATAGATTGATGCAGCGTGCTCCTCAATTTTCGAGCCAATACTCAAAATGCGTGATTTGTGTCTAGACTCAAAGTCCTCTCTTTTCTCAGCCTCGTACCGGTGATTTACCGCCTTTTCAAATTTCACCACAAATTCAGTAAGTGTTGTGGTAGAATTAACAAAGGAGTCAAAAAATGAATTGATGCTCTCGCTTCTCTGCGTAGTATTCATACCAGCAAAAAAAGTGCCTCTATTATAAATTGGTACCCATGACTCTTTAATTTGAAATAATCTTTGAAGCCACTCATTTTCTTGTAATTCATACGTTGTCATTATACGATGCCAATCATCTTCAAAATCCTTGACAGTTGGTGATTCTCTAATGCACCTTTTAAGCTCGCGCTTGAATGATGAATTCTTATGATAGATATGTGCAAGCTTTTCAGGAAACTTCTTTCTAATGTGCCACAAACATAAACGATGATGACTTTCTGGAAATACCTTGGCAATAGCAGCTCCAATTGCTAAATCTTGATCCGTTATTATAGATATAGGCTTCTTCTCATTCATCGCTTCGAGCCAAGTCTCAAACAACCATACAAAAGATGTCTTAGATTCATCTTGCAATAATGCACACAAACAAAATTGATTGAAGATGATGGTTTAATCCAGTAAATGGGGCAAACGGCATGCTATATTTGTTGGTTTTGTATGTTGTATCAAAAGTAATGACATCTCCAAATCTCTGATAAGCTAATCTTGATCTAGCATCCACCCAAAATAAATTCATCATTCTAGCTTCACCATCACATTGTATTGCATAAAAAAAATCAGAATTTTGAGCTTGCTTTTGTTTGCAATAATTTAAAACACCTTGAGCATCTCCAACATCCAAATTCTTGCTACGAACATTCTTCATATGATTCCAACAATCTCTATTGGAAAAAGATGAATCACTGCCGCTAAACATGGAGACCACCTTTCCTATAGGTAATCCTTCTTCACTAAACCTTTCAACAAGATTTTTTGCAACATCATTCATTTTTCTATGGCATCTAAAAAGAGACACACTTTTAGGACTAGCCATGAGATGATTGTGGTTATTGTCAAAAGATCTGATAACCCATACATTTTGATTCTTCTTCTTTTTCACAATAAGTGATGCTTGACATCCCATACGGATAGTTGAACACTTCTTCTTAACTATTCCCATATTACTTTTCACCTTGTTTTCACCTTGCCTAGCACATACAAATTTGCAGTAATTACTTTTGCTAGACCGAATACGATACCCAAACCCTTTTATCTTGGCAAATGATTTATAAAAATCCTTCACTTTTTTAAGTGAATCAAATTCCATACCAACATGAGGGTCATTCAGTACTTCAACCAAGGAAGATTGTGGTATATCAAAAATTTCAGAATTTATTACCGATTCATCCCTGAGAATATTAGTCTCTGTATCCCTTTGTGATAACTCGATAGGGTCCACATCCATTTTTTATTGACCTGAAAGCATAATAATAAATAAATAATATGAAATATGATTAGATATTTATCCATCTCATTATCATAATTAGTAGCATTTTTTTGTGAAAATCGTTACATAATAATATAAAGTAACTACTCTTTTTTTTTTAATCAGCAACAATGACAATATATACAATTAATAGATGTACAAGAAGTACCAGAAATTATACAAAGTTAACAGGCATTGCAATACTGCACAAAAGGGACTATATAATTACACCAACAAGAAATAAACCTATATAAAAACTAAAGCAGACTTCCAGGAAATTAGTTCACACCCCCTAGAAGATGACAAACACTACTAAAACTAAACATTATATCTGAAATCACCGATTAAAGAAAAAATTGATGAATAAAACAATCATAAAAGGGTTTTCTTACTATAAAAGAACCAATAAATTAAATGTGTATATAGAAGAGAAATTTTAAATGAATATGGATTATATTTTGGTTCGGATTAAGTAAGGAAGTAGAATTATAATTCATGCATAATGTGATGAGCAAACACTGTCACATTGCAATACGAGAGCTGAAAGGAACAAAACTAAAACATGAACTTTTACCAAAAATATTAAAAAGAAATAGAGACAAAAATGAAGAGCAAATGCATACCAACAAAAGGTGTTGTGTCAGCCACTTGTCTTTTTCTAATACTTCAACAAAAGATTGTATGTGAATACATGTTAGCTTGTTATGAGAAATAGAGCAGAAAAGGTATCACCTTTGTGTGTTTGAAAGACGTGAGTGTGAGGAGGGTAATATGAAAAGACAATGAGTAAGAGGAGAGAGAGAAAGAAAGTAGAAAAAGGAAATAAAAAGAAGAGAAGAAAAAGGAATTAGAGGGAGAGAGATACGAAGGAATCAGAAAGTAGTGGGAGAGAGAGAGAGTGAGTATGTGCAATTGGAAAAAACAACAATTAATAGGTGAGAGAAATGAAAAGTGAGTCAAATGGAGTGATAAATTACAATCATTACATTATAATAAGATCAATGGTCTAGATTGAGTGTAAGAGTTATGGACTTACACTGGTGTCAAAATATCCTTCCCCTATATATATATATATATATATATATATATATATATATATATATATATATACTCAAAAATGCACTCACATAGGTTTGAATTAAGGAGTTTCTACTTAAAGTTTTGCTCTCATAACCACTAAACTAGTTGGGTGCATGTTTTTTGTTTTTTTAGAAAAAACTACTTATTTGATGCATGTTTTTCTTATACATTGATACCCATTAATTTAATATATCAATTACATATATAATGCTTTTAAAAAATAATAAAATAAGAGAGATGCAAAGAAGGTAAGTATAACTTTCATTTTTCTAAAAAATGGGGGTTTATATGTATTTAGCGCTAACCCACGATTAATTATTGTAATTAACCCTTGACTTTTTCGAAAATTATACCAACTTTCATAACCGTATACTAAATGTTTTTTAAAAAGTTGCTTCATATACACACTAACTCCAAAAAGTGTCCGAAATAATTTCTTTACAATTTGATTGTGCAATAAAGTTGAGTCATTAGCAAAACTTAGTAAAAGTATTATCTTCAAAAAAGTTTAAAAAATAAATTATATACAGTTTTATATTAATTCCTTTTTGAACTTTGTATTAGTATAGTAGTGCAAGTTTTAAACATACTTTATTGTGGTTGACCAACAAAAAATAGTGTATTGTGTTTATTTATATATTATACACCTACTTTTCTGGCTATCAATTTTAATCATGCTCTATCTACTACTATAGTGTGCTTATTGTCACAATGGTGTCTTGTGTTAGATTACAAATTCATATGTCAATTTTAATTTGAATCTTGTACATATTTGTTCTCAATAAACAAATACGAATTAATTTAGTGTTTTGTTTAATCCAGGACCTTGGCATTTGCACTCCTATGGCGATTTTCATAACATACAACATATACACTCTATCAGAATTCTTGGCAACAGGATTATCAATCCAAGTATGGTGGAACAATCAAAGAATGTCAAGAATAACACCCATGAATGCTGGTTTTTGTGCATTTCTCACCATCATTCTTAAGCTCTTAAGAATCTCCAACCCCGTTTTCAATGTAACAAAGAAAGATCTTCCACCAATTGGAGATTTTGAAGATGAAGATGAAGATGATGATAAGAATAATGTTGGTAAATTCACCTTTGATGACTCACTAGTTTTTTTTGTCAGGAACTACAATTTTGCTACTGCAATTGACGGCAATTGTTGTGAAATTGTTGAGGTTGCAAATGAGTCAAAGTGGGGATTATGGGAGTGGAATAGGTGAAATGTTTTGTAGTGTGTATTTGATAATTTGTTATTGGCCTTTCTTGAGAGGGTTTCTTGAGAAGGGTAAATATAGAATTCCAATGTCTACGATGTGTAAATCAGTAGTCCTCACATGTTTCTTTGTACACTTTTGTTGAAAGAGCATTGTTGATTAAAGTGGTCTAGAAACTAAGAAAGAGTTGATTATTGTGTATATGATTAAAGATATTTTTTGTTTTTTTTTTCTTTTCTCTTAAAGATTAATGGTTCAATGATAATTTTTAAGGAACTTATGTTCTAGTCCTTATGAACTAGGACCCGGACCAGCAGCATCACCGAATGCACTTGTGAGAGATAAGCGGAGGCATACCTAAGTCCATGTTGAAATAGAGATGGCATGATCCTCACCGCAGTGGAAAGTAGTTGATCACTATCTCTAAGGAGCCGGAGACGGGGTCTTCTGATTATAGACACTACTCCATGCCGATGGGTACCGACACTTGACGACATAGTTAGGTCAAGCGTATCTTTTAGAGTCATAAGTCAGTGCTTAAATAGAGTGTCATCGTCATGAACCACGTCCATTATAACCTTAATGGGCTATGGCTACTAACAGGTTCAAGTTCCATATTCAATCAACATTATCAGTGAATATCTTTGCATGTTGTGCATTAAGCTACTGAAGAGAAACCAAACAAAGAAGAGAGAGTGATGTGAATTTCATCATCAGAATGTATTGAAATGTAATTTGTGTATTTACATATCTAATTACAAAAAGTTAATCCAAGCCTTATATAGGCAGAAGCAAATAACAGAAGCTAACTATAAAGGGTAATAACAGAAAATAACTGTTGACAAGGTTTAAGAGGGAAAAACGGTTAAAAGGAAACTAAATGCTAGTGAAGGTGAACAAAGAGATTTGTGGTCAGCCTTGTATATTTGACACCACCTGACAAGCTAAGCCATATATGCTGATTAATCCTAGTTTGCCTTTGAATTTTTCGAATGTACTTGGCCAAAGAGCTTTGGTAAATAAGTCTTCTGCTCTTTTGTTGGAACTGCTACAAGTCGTAGGGTCCCTTTTTGCACTCTATCCTCAACAACATGGCAATCAAGCTCTATGTGCTTGGTTCTTTTATGGAAGACAGGGTTGTTGGTGATGTGAAAAGCTGAGGCATTGCCACAATGAAGGTTTGCTGGTTGCTCCTGCTTGATTTGAAGATCTCTAAGCAAGTATATGATCTATTGCATTTCACAGCTTGTGTATGCTAGAGTTCTATACTCAACTTCTGAAGAGGACCTTGACACCGTCTTTTGCTTCTTACTCTTCCATGAAATCAGCGATTTTCCTAGGAATATGCAGTAACTTGATATTGACCTCCTTGTTTCAACAAATTTGGCCTAGTCTGAGTCATTGAACCTTGAGAGATTCAGAGTGTTCTTAGCTAGAAAGAACAGACCTTCTCAGAGGGTTTTCTTGACATATTCCATAATCTTCATTGTTGCTCCATATTGAAGGTTGGTTGGGCAATCCAAGTGGTGACTGACCTGTCCAACTGCATATGATAGGTCTAGTCTAGTGTTGCATAGATAAATTAACCTTCCAACAAGTCTTCTATATGAAGGAACATCATGATATAAGTCCTTTGGATCCTTTCTTAGTTTAAGTCCAGGTTCCATAGGTATATTTGAAGGTTTTGAAGCCAACATTCCAACGTCCTTGAGAAGGTCAATTACATATTCTCTTTGGTTTATGCAAATCCCTTTTCTGCATCTTGCCACTTCCAATCCCAAGAAGTATTTTAGATCTCCCAGGTCCTTAATACTGAATTTTCTTTGTAGATAGTTCTTCACTTTAGTGATTTCCCTCATGTTGTTTTCTGTTATTATAAGGTCATCCACATAGACCAATATGGCTGTGAAGTCATTCCCGCATTTCTTGGTGAATAGGGAGTAATATGCTTTTGATTGAGAGTATCCTATCCTTTTGAGGGCTGAAGTGAGCTTGATGTTCCACTGTCTGCTTGACTGCTTCAATCCATAAATGGACTTATGCAATTTAGAGACTTGATCAAGGTGTTTGAGCTTCAATCCTGGTGGGGGTTTCATATAGACTTCCTCCATTAGATCTTCATGCATGAAGGCTGTGTTCACATCTAGTTGATGTATATGATCCAATTCCTTGGTGCTGTTGTGGCTAGAAGGCACCTGATTGTTGTCATTTTTGCCACAAGGCTGAATGTCTCCTCATAATCTATCCCTCGCGTATGAGTGTATCCTTTGGCTACAAGTCTGGCCCTGTGTCTCTCGAGGGTACAATATCTCCATATTTAAAATACCCTCTACCCAATTCACACACTCATTTATAGTTGTTTTAAAGTAAAGAGAAATTAACATGATTAAAGGTATTTAGAAAAAGAGTCTTGCTAAGCAATGCCAATAGAAACTGGTTAAGGTTGATAAAATTAGAAAATAATTATAAGTGCACATTATTTCGTCTCTAGGGAATACAAAAATCTACATTTTCCAATCACTTTTTACTACAATTGGCTAGGAAAAATTATACTTTTGCTCCTATATCTTTAGGAGTTGATTCAATTTAGTCTGTTAACATTTTTTTAGTTCAATTTAGTCCTTCCTCTTCTAACATTGATTAATGTTAATTTTTCGTTAAAAACTAACAGAAGAAGGCTAACAGCATTAAAAAGGGACATATGTCATCCTATAATATATATATATATATATATATATATATATATATATGGGAAGGGATCAACTTATAAGCTGACGCCAACTCTTACACCGCGAATAATTCATAAATTAAAATTTTTCTTACAAAATTGACCGATAAAATAAAAGTTATTAGTATATAAATCATATTTATAAAGTTTCACGTTCATTCGAAATCAAAGAAAAACTTGTGATGGTGGAGGACTTAAAGAACACTGTTTTTGTTCTCAATTCATCACACTATACTCACACGGCTAAATTGAAGAAAAGCAGGAGGTGTGTTTGTAAGTAACTATGTTTTCTTTACTCTTATTTGTGTTAAAAAGGCAATTGAATCTCAAGATAGTACAATTATTTTTCATTGTTGTGTATATGATCAGGTGTCGTCTAACATGGACTAGAAAAAAAACTAGACCATCAAGGTCAAATTTATATAATCCGTTAGATTTAATTTTAGATTTGGGAAGCGTATATTAGGTTTGGATGGGAATCAGATGAGGGTAGAAACTTGTAATTTCAGAAGTGAGTTAGGAGATTTGGTTTCTGGATTAGGAGTCCATAATTCAAGGAAGAATACTCTTTTCTTTGCTGGTGTTATTTACCATACATAACCGAAGAAGTTTATGTGGCTTAAATCTATTCATTGATTTAAAATGTAATGTTGACTTTTTATTGCTTTTATAATAATTCAATGGCTATTAAGTCACTTATGTACCAGTGTACAACTTTTTACTTGACCATAAGTAAAATCCTCTAAAATAAAACCATTCCTAATCCTTTTTCTTGTTAATTCTTCTCAATTCTAACTATTCAATATTGGTGTTCTAAGATAATTTCTCTAAAATAATTGGTTTTCAATGTGTAACAGTTTCAAACTTCAATGGACAAAGCTTCTGGATTTCTAGTTGTGCGTGAAAAGGAGGGTGTGGCTCTGAAACGGCAGCAGGGACAGCACTGTATGTGAGCGACAGCGAGGACAGCACCACGAGCAGCTACGCAAGTGTGACATTTGAACTCTGGAATGGTTGCATCTTCGTCGTCAAATACACCTCTCACATCTACGAAACCACATGTGCCGTGTTGATCTAAAACGAAGGGTCTCACCTCTTATAATGTCGATTCAGCGCTGAGGATGGGTTCAGCTTGCTCAGGGAAGAAACTTGCATTCACTAGACAGACTTCTACTCTTGACCAAAAATGGTTCTCCTTGTGCTTTCTGCTTTTGATAACTGATTTAATAAATGAAAATTTGATATTTATAAAAACAATACTACACAAGGACTATTCTATACTAGACCATCATGGACATTGGTCTAGTAAAAAAGAACTAGTAAAAAGGAACTAGACCATCGTAATAGCCACCCTAATTTTAGGGGTTGTTCCATCTCAGTCATTTATTTAATTTTTCATTGTACCTTCAATTGCTAATTTCAATTTACATTTTTTGTTGGTGTGTTTCGAGGTATCCTCCAACCAACAATCGAAGATTATTTCTTTCAAGGCATAGAGAGTTAGAGATCACTAAAAGTGAATTTTGTCTCTACCAACAAAGTCTATTCTATATGCACCATCAAAATTCAAACTCTTATCAGCATGCTACCTAGCTATGTAATGATCCTACTTAACTAGAGCAAGATGATTGACTCTCCTAAAAGATAGTTATGCATGGTCTAGGCAAAAAGAATTATATCCTAAAATAAATAGTGCAAGTGTATCAATACTTATGAAACAACTCAGTTATTATATAAATTTATTATATGAAAGTAAAAAAAAATTTTATACAATGTTTCATTTTCACAATGTAATAATTGGTTTATTCTTGTTACGCTTGTTTTTCTCTCTCTCTTTTCTTTACTCTACCTTACTTTGAACTGAATTGACAAAATTAGATTCAGATCCATTTCTATCAACTCAAGAAGCTCTCTTTGCAAAGAAGGGAGCATTACTTCATCTAAAGATGTTTTCGGTTCAAATTGTACATCAATTTTGAGTCAAGTTGGAACTTGTCAGCGTTATAAAGATCCATTGACGTTTTCAACTTCAAGACATCACAAAACTTGTTGTATGCCTTTGAATCACTTGAAGCCATAGTGATATTACAAAAAGAGATGAGAAAAGCTTAAAGAAAAAAATTGTGAGATATATGAATGCTATATGCTCAAGTGTTTTTGCTATGTGGTGAGAAGAGATAGAACCACTAGCATATATAGTCTCCCTAACAGTTTTACTTAGGTGTGGTGTCAACAAATAATGCTGTTTTATATTGGTTCTTATCTATAATTTGTATGTTTTCCTTCGGTCACCATTTGGCCACTTAGGTTTATTTTATTTTTTTTGCTAGTGTTGCGTTCTAAAAATACGTGAAATAGAATAAAGATACCTGGCTAGGAGGTGCTGATGACGAGATCACGGGAAGAACTCCGGTCTCTAGGTGCTCCGGCGGCGCTCCACGATGGTGGGTGGGGGGACCTGCAAGGACTCCGACGCTCAAGTCAGTGACTGTATGGGTCAGAGTAATTATTATTAGATTAGTAGCATACCAAAGTAATTATGATGTATTTTATTTATAAAGGATTATTTAGGGTTTGCAGGCTATATTTTGGACCTCGTGGGCCTTGTCTTTGGGTCTAGCCCAACTCCAATAATATCTATGATATTGTGCCCGACATGGTATTCATGACCGGGATATCTCTTAATTCTGGTCCACAACAGAAGCCCCCCAAGCCAGCGAGTTGCTGCAAGCAAGTCGGCGACTTTAAGTATCCATGTCGGATTACTGTCGATCCCGCAATCTGGGGAATTTCAAGTTATTCAGCTCCATCGCTCTTTATTCATTAAAAGTTCATTTATAGAATTTCAAGCATTCTCCTTTGTCTTGTTGGCTTAATTTAGTTTCTTGGCTTCAATATTCGAAGCTTCATATTCTCGGTTCATATGCCGGGTTGGATGTTGAATGTTGAACTTCTCGTGCTCAAACTTGAATTGCCCTCCATTTGTGAGTAGGAGAATTATTTTCAAGGCTGATCATTTTGAGGATTTCTTTGCTGAAGCCCCCCATGATGGTGTTCTACCTGGAGTAGAATTCTGACTCAAGTGCATCACATGTTGTTCTAATTTCATCTTGTAAGATGAATTTTTTTATTCTTTTAGTGCTTGTAGTTCCTCGGAGTTTGGTGATCCTTTTACGGTCTTTCATGCATTCTATCATCGTAGATCTCATAGTCTGGTAAAATTCACGCCACTTAGAAAGTTATGTCCTTTGTAGCCAACTTGCTACATATCAACTAAAGTGGTAAGCTCCAAGTCGATATTCTATTGAGAGTGAAACACTTCACCATATTATAACTGTCCTTGAGTCTATGTTCCATTGAAGGTAAAATTTTGACTTTATTATAGTTTGGCCGACATGAATGTTATGTCGGATAAAACATTCTGTCTCTGATCGTTATGCCGAGACTTTACATAATTTTCTCTTGAGGTTGTCCACCCTTTATGAGCACATGATTTTCAACTGAAAGTTTCAATCATTTTCTCCTTGGCATGGGGCCTATGACCCTCTACATAACTGATATGGATATGGGATTATGATCCCCAAGTTAAGGTTGCTGCCATCCACTTTTTAGCGGAATCATTTAGATGATTTGATTCACTAACTCTACCGACACCGGTATTGTTAGGTGCGATATGATAAACTAGGAGGTGTTTTACCACCTTGGTGATTTTAAATTTATGACAACTCTTATTACTGAAGCTATCCCGGATACGATGGCATCTCATGCTCTTGCAACCGTATCTCGTTCGATATCGTCTTGAATATCAGTTTATCTCGAAAATTTCCAAAGATTAGCATCATCCCGGAATTTCTGCCTGGATTTGATGTATATATTTTTTACTCTCTACTAATAATGAGTAAGCTTTATTGGCATTTTGCATTTGTATTTTCAAGCCTATCTCGGTTTCTTTCTAGACTTCTCTAGCAATATTCTCTTTGAAGATGTGTATCTCCGCTATGAAAATGGGCTCTTCGGCCTAGTTATCCCCTTTTAATTAGGGAACTATAGACATTTGCTTTTGATTCGGATTATGACTGCTGAATTTATAACCCTCAGATTGAGGTTGAGCTGACGTATCTTGCTCTTTATTTATTTGCTCACATGTCGAGTCTGGTTCTTTAAACCTTTTTATCTTAGGACTTTGTGACCATTGGCTAATGGTTCAGGATTCCCTGTGGTTATCAATTTCTTCTAATCCTTCAACATAGGAGTTGAATAACCTTTTTGTTTAAGGCTTTCGGTTGATGATGGTCGTTAACCTTGAACCCTTTGTTTTGGGTCGACATGAACTTCATTGTCCAAGAATCCGACGAAAGTTATGTTGAAATCAACGGTCTTGCCGAGGTTATCTTCTTCAAATTAGGGACTTGGTCCCTATTGGAATCATGATGGCCTTGGAGCCAAGTTGGGTCAGTTGTCAAGATGTACTTCACTGAGAAGTGTTAATCAAAATAGTTTTACCGAAATAGACTGTTGTATGCCTGAAGTCGGATCTGTGACACTATAGTCTCCCAAGTTGACAAGTTTCTTTGAGCAAGCTGTCATCTTTAGATTATTCATGCCGGATCTATTGAATCCCGGTCTTTATGTGCTTGCGGATTTGTATTTTCGTATAACGTCTTGAACCCAAATTTGGGACCTGTCTTGTGAATGAGCTTCAAGGTCTCTTCAGGTCTCCTCGAAGGAAGAGGTCCTGATACCTTCAGGGATTGTGTTAAGATATTTCAATTTTTGAATCTCAGTATTCACCTAAGTTTGGCAGGTGTTTGCTTCTTTTGATCTTTACGTCTTCCAGAAGATCATGACGTTGATGTCGATGGAGCCGAAGCCTCTTGACTTACTTTTCTAATTACTTAACATTTCTTCCGTGATGAACCCTTATGCTTCTTTCACGCTTTGGTTACTAACCAATTCTTTCGTTTATTTTCCGGGAAACTCTTTTCCCTGTATGGCATATAGCCTCCTCCATACTATATCGGGAAATTTTTATCCCGAAGCGGCTTGTAGCCTCATTGATATTGTTTTGGGATACTTTTCTCCCGGGATGGCCATCGGCCTTATTATGGGATATCCCGGGAGATTGTCATCCCGAGATGGCTATAGCCTCATCGAATTAGGTCCAAGTACTTTGTCTTGGAATGACCCGTAGGCCTTTTTAGTATCCCGTAGGATTGTCTTCTTGGAAAGGTCGTAGCCTTTTTGACTTTGACTCAAGTATTTTTCTTGGATTGGCCCGTAGGCATTTTGTCCACTTCTATTTGAAAAATAATGTTCTGATTTATGTTGAACTTGGCAATTTATGCGTTTTGCACTTTACCCTTTAATGAATTTGGGCTTCTTTGTTATTTTCTCCTTTAGGATCGATTTGGCTATGATGGTGACAACCATCTTCTTGCTTGTGTTTATTTGGCGCATATAGCCGGGATCGTTGTCCTTGTGATTTTTCGTAATGTAGAACCGGGTTGGCCCTAGTTAATGCCCTTTGATTTTGTTGATGTGTGTTAACCTTGGCGGCATCCCATTCTGGTGTCATTTACATAGGTTACCTGTGGCGGCATCCCTTTGTTGATCTTGTTGTTGAGGGTTAGTCTTAAAGGCGTCCCGTGTTGATAGCTTTTTGCTTCGAGCTTTTAACCTTGAAACAATATTTTGTATGCACTGTGGAATACTTGTTGCTTTAATCTCGCCACATTTGTCATCTTGGGCTTTTGCCTTTAATTTGTTGCTTGATAGCTGTAGATTTACATCTTGGTGCTTTATGTAGAGCTTATATTACTACACTGCATTTTTTTGCCGACTTTGATATGTTGTTTCGTAAGCAGTGTTGATCTCGTTTTGTAGAGTTTACTTGCAGTCGTAGCTATTTTCTTAGCTTTTGACTTGTTGTTCTTGAATGGCCTTAAAAGGCATATCTGTTGATCGTCATTTGTGGATAGCCTTAAGAGGCATACTTCATCGCTTTGTAGATGGCTTTAAGAGGCCTTGATCATCATTGTTTTATAGGTGGCCTTAAGAGGCCTTGATCATCTTATCATCCTCGTTTGTCGTTGTTGTGGGTTAACCTCAAAAGGCATCCCGGTCTCGATTTAGGCTTGTCTTTATGCTTTCTGTAGAGATTGTATCTCTATGTCGTAGCCTTGTAGCCTCAGACGCGACTTTTCTTTCGATTTTTGTCGTTGAGGTTTAACCGTAGTGGCACCTCGTTCTTTTTGACGAGGGTCGGCCTTGAAGGCGTCCCTCCTGTTTTTTGCCGCTGAGGTTTAACCGTAGTGGCACCTCGTTCTTTTTGACGAGGGTCGACCTTGAAGGCGTCCCTCCTAATTTTTGTTGCTGAGGTTTAACTATAGTGGCACCTCGTTCTTTTTGACGAGGGTCGGCCTTGAAGGCGTCCCTCCTGATTTTTGTCGTTGAGGTTTAACCGTAATGGCACCTCGTTCTCTTTGGCCAGGGTTTTTGTTGGTGGTCTGGTCTGAGCCATCATTTTTTACGACACTTGTATCCCGGCTTGTCTTGTTGAGATGTATCTCGATTCTAGTTTTTTCGTGAAATCTCGTTCTATTTGTTAATAGATTCTCAAGGATATCTCTGCCGCCTTTATTAACTTCCTGTATCTCAAAATCTTATAAACAAAATATGGATGATTTGGATAATGCCTTCGCCTAGTGTACCCCGGGATAAGCCCGAGATTCCTTTAAGGTCCTTGTTTCGGCATGGCTGGACGTTACCGGGATATTGTGATTCCGATCCACAATAGTGTTGCCCCCCGAGTCGTTGAGCTTCTCCTTTGGGGTTTTCATCATGATCTGACTTCTCCTGTTTACAAATAAAAACAAGGCTCCACTACTAGAGTATAATTGACCGACATGATATTCATGTGATCTTGCTCCTTATCCTCCATACGTGTTAGTCATTGAGCATGTAATATTATAAGCATAATATTAATTATGCATGTAACAATGAATATTAATTTTAATATTGTTGTACAAATATTAATCATGGAGTATTGTATTGACAATGTTCGTTTGATGCTAGCATATATGGAACAAATATAAACGATATCGTATGTGCATATATTTAAACGGTTTGCATGTGAATAAATAATATTTAGCTGGATATATCACACAAATGATGTAGTGGGTGCTAGCTTATCGTATTAAAATAATTCTAATGTCAAACATGACTATAATATATAAATATTGATCATGGAGCATATAAACTGAAATAGATTATATCGTGCACCATGATTCCATTCATATTGCATAGTAGGTCGTGCCTTAGAAAGCTCTACACGTTCATGCTTCTGACTCGTGCTAGCCCGACACAGACTTTGAAACAAGTATGGTTTCTGAACTGAAATGGATATATATGTAACCGGGATGGTTTGTCGCTCGACAAGGTCTTTTTGTACCTAGTGTTTTTTCCACCTTTGGTTGTTGTGACTAAGCTCGTCATTTTTTGTTTGACTGCGCCACCTCTTATTTTTAAAACTGAGATGATATGTAACCATTTTTACTGGTCCAGCTTGATGTATTTTCGCTGGCTGCACCATTTCTTCCTTTTTTTCTGAACGGGATAACGTTTTTACTATGAACACCAACCCCCTTTTTTTTGAAGATTAAATCTGCTTCTTTTTTTTTACTGCACCATCATTTTTTTGATCCGTGATGATGTTTTTTCTTGATACACCAATATTGTTGTAAGTTGTTTGCTGATTGGGCCTCATTTGGTGTTGACTTCCTTCTTTTTTTTCTTTTTTTTTTAGTGGCAGATCTGTGTTTTGAGCCTTTTTCTGTTTTCTAGCCACACCATTCTTTTTTTTGAACTGGATGACGATTTTGATATCTGCACCACCCCCCTTTTTTTTGCTGACCAATTCTTTTTTTGTTCTGATCAACTCTACTTTTTTTTTGCTGACCAAGTCTGTTTTTCCTTTTTGTGATCAACTCTGTTTTTTTTTTGCAAGTGGGCCTATCCCACCTGCTATTCGCACTACCCCCATCTTCTTCAACCTTGCGTGAACGCAGCGCCGCAAGCTCCTTCCTCCGTTGATGCGCATAGGATGCAGCCGCCATCGTAGAGGTCTCAACGGTTGATCAAGAACGAGTTTGGATGCTTATCAAGTCTTTCAATAATCAGAGCCCTAAGCAGCGACTCTTTTGGTTTCCCGTCGATGACGATAGCGGCGTCAGATTAAAGCTTCGAATCCGAGGAAAACGACGGTGTTCACGGTGTGAGCGAGTGATTTCGATGTGTAATCGTTGCTGTAAAAACCGACCGCGGTGGTGCTAGTTTTTTGACAAAGATCGTTGGTTCTGATATGGCGGTGTCGACGGTGTGTGACAGCGCCGCAATCGCAATTGCTTGCACCATTCCGCTAGTGAACGACGCCCCTGAAGATGAGGCCGGAAACTATTGAGAATACGCCGAGGGATTTGGAGGCGCACGTGACGGTGGAGGCGCACGTGAGGGTGGAGGCGCACGCCGAGAATTCCGCTAGTGGTTTGCGTTTGTATTTATTTATTTATTTATTATCCCGTCTTAGTTCTTTCCGTGATTCTAGCCATGAAAAGTATGGGAAGACGTTTTACTGAATCCCCACAGACGGCACCAATGTTGCGTTCTAAAAATACGGGAACGACATAGAATAAAGATACCTGGCTAGGAGGTGCTGATGACGAGATCACGGGAAGAACTCCGGTCTCTAGGTGCTCCGGCGGCACTCCACGACGGCGGGTGGGGGACCTGCAAGGACTCTGACGTTCAAGTCAGACTGTATGGGTCAGAGTAATTATTATTAGATTAGTAGCATACCAGAGTAATTATGATGAATTTTATTTATAAAGGATTATTTAGGGTTTGCAGGCTATATTTTGGGCGTCGTGGGCCTTGTCTTTGGGTCTAGCCCAACTCCAATAATATCTATGATATTGTGCCCGACATGGTATTCACGATTGGGATATCTCTTAATTCTGGTCCACAACAGCTAGTTAGTCCTGCTAAGTTAGGTTTTGCTAGCTTTATGTTTTTCTGTTCTATCTGTTTTCTCCCTTCTGTATTTCTATATATAGATAGCTAGAGGCTGAGTGGTGACCTAATCTTTTTGTACCTTTTCGTTATATCAATAAAATAGAAACCCTAAGGTTTTTTTCTTCCCTTTCTTGTTGCTGTGTTGCGATGAATTGCAGAATCGCCATGATCTGCATCAATGCTATTTTCTACTGAATTTCACATGGTATCTAGAGCCCCTCTTGAAGAGGTGGTTTCCGCACACTCTATTACTCCCTGCTCTCTTCGATCTTGATGGCTGCTGCTCCGCCGCCACCGGTTGCCGCCATGGATATCAACGGCGGGGCGGGAGCGGGGAGTACTCCCTCGTTCTCTATCTTTGCTCCTCAGTTTCCTCTCCATCCCCATCTCCGCTCCTCGCGACGGGGATATTTTTCTCCCCATCATTTCCAGCCTCCCCACGGGGATTGCGGCGATCTCCGCGGATATTAAAAAATTTAATTTTTTTAAAAAGGTATAAAAATCTGAAACACAAGTGGTAAAGAATGAATCAATGTAAACAAACAACGTAAGAGCAGAAATGATGCAATAGTAAGAATGAGCACGACGAGCAAGAACGGCGTGTAGGAATGAACGAGCAGTGAGCACAACAGTTGATAATGTAGGGATAAGAACTAAGAGCAAATGTAATAATAGATTAAAGTTAATTATGTTATTTTTCAATATACAAAAGACTACATTAATCCTATTAATTTTATGTACATTTATTATATTAAATGAGAGTATTTATATAATTTTATATACATACTTATAGATTTTACTTTACTTTCCATAGAAAAATAAAAATAGTTAAAATTTATAAAATTAAAAAGACTTAAAACCCTCCTTTAATTTTAAATATACATATATATTTAACTATGTTATTTTAATAACTTTAAGGGAAGCGAGAATTCAGAGAACCCACGCCGTCTCCGGGACCCATGGGAATCCCCGCATCTAGGGATATAGCTAGCTGTCATTGTCATTGATGGAGAGATTACCCTTTTCATTGGTTTTCATTTTACGGTAACAAATATTTCAATTTTGGAATTTCATTGAAATTTGGATTTTCACTAAAATTTGAGGGAATGTGTCAATTTTTATTTTATTTTAATTTTCCTTTTTTTTGCCATGGGATGTGTCATTTGACAAATTTATTAAGTGTTTATAGTCTTCCATATATAATAATATTTTATGTATTTTATTTCTTGCCTTTGATAAGATATATTATATATTTATATATATGGTCTTGCATTTAATTTAGTTTTATATTTCTTTTCATTTGTAATGGACAAACAACTTATAAAAAATAATTAAAAATTTATAGGATTTAATAATATTATAAATATATCTTCATTACAATTTTTAATTAAAAATTTTATTTACAGTTTGCTTATAACGATTGGCCTTAGGACAACAATTAGCCAATTTTTTTTTTATTTAACTGGAAAAAGATCTTTCCAAAATACAAAACTTATACCTTATTAAAAACAAACAGATATTTTACACCGTCAATAAAATTGGGGAAAATATGCTTAAATACAACAAAACATTACTTTAAAATTACAGCAATAATAATTTGAACTATCTCACAAATAAAATCTAATATATTTATTCATTTTTGTTTTCATAATTCCGAAGATTCCATCTTTCACCATATATATTAACTCAACATAATAAGAAAATCAGATACAAAAAATAGAAAATAATAATAAGAAGTAATAATTTTATTTTTGTCCTTTTTCATCACAAAATTCTAACATGGTGAGGGTATTATTATTCACTGTATACTAACAACAAAAGTTACAAAGCAACAGCTCAGTAATCCACTACCCTATTTATTTAATTTAATTTCTGTTTTATATAAATACATAATAGATACATATCACACTTGTATGTAAGGTGTAATTTTCTGTATTTTTTTCTGAAGAAAAACATAAAATTAAGAAATTGATATCACAGACTGAGAGAGAGTGAGGAGCAGTTTGTGGAGAAAAGTGAACGGTTTTCTTCTTCTTTTTTGTTTTTGTCGCTGTGCAGAGTAATGTGTCTTGGAACACGTTCATCTTCTTTACCATAAGAAAGTGCGTTACGTTGAATCTCAAATTGTGTGTTTTTGCAATTCATGGAGGAACAGAACATTACTGTGACTAACTCTCATAGCTCCATGCGCGTGGAATCACTAGCTTCCGGAGACGCAGCAACGAACCCCAACTCCGTCAACCCCACCGTCATTGTTAACAGCAATGTTAACGTACCTGATGCTGTAGTTCTGAATTCTGTCAACGTCACCTACTCTGCTTCGAACTCCGTTATCGCCGGAGCAAAGTCCGAAGCTGGAGGTTCGGTGGTGGTTAAGAGAGGAAAGAGGAGGCCTAGGAAGAACGAGGCTGCTGGTCGGAGCTTGCCAGTGCCGGTGTCAGCACCGCCGGGGTTCGCTGCTCAACCAATTGGAAGCACTGAAAAGCGAGGCAGAGGACGCCCTCGCGGTTCTGGAAAGTTGCAAATTCATGCTTCTGTTGGTCAGTTTTTTTTTCTCTTGTTCTTTGCTTTATTTGTGTTTTGCATGAATCTGTTGTATTTTGATGTGATTTGTTTTTTCTAGTTTTGTGGTGTTTTGTGAATGATTGTGTGTCGTCTCTTTTTGTCTGAGCTAGACGCTTTTTTACTTTGGGATTTACATGTTCTAGAACGATGATCAGTTCATTGAGGGTTGATTTTGACATCTTAACTCTATCGATCAAAATCAATTCAAAATTTTTTAAATTATTTTAAATAATACTAATTAGAATCTTAATTTTGAGGTTTTAATCAGATCTTAAACTTACGGTGAAAATTAGATTATTTTTATGTAGAAGAGGGTTTTGTCTGTCTAATCTTGGATTGATTTTGTTTGAAAATGAAATTTTTTGGTATACAGTTAGGTAGAATTTTTAATTTGTGCCATTGTTGAATATTTTTTACTTTTTAAATGGTTATCAACTCTAAGATGAGTGTCAGTCACAAGTTATTCATTGGTAAAACTCTCATCTACTAACGATTATCAGGCAATCCTTAAAACAAGCTTAAAAGGATTGAATAAAATTAGATGAAGATGGGTTGGCTTTTCAGTGATGTAAAATTAGGATTGCTATCTTCTGAAGTTTGAAATGAAATTGCACCTTGTTTACATCTTGCAGCTGATTTTATTTTATCTATTTTATTTTAAATATTTTATATTTGTCATAACTCATATTTTAACGACTTAGATTTGTGCAGTTTTAATTTGCAGAGAATCAAAATCTGTAAAATATGTTCTAATCACTTGTTCATCACTTAGATAATGAATGTTATTGAGAAAAAACACTTTTAAAAATGAATAAATTTCTTAAAACTCTCACACATCTCTACTTATGTGTATGAACAAAAAGGAATGAACTCAACAATGAGTTGATAGTTTAATGTTTGGGTTGGAGTAAATAAAATTCATTGCACATCGTCATTCAAGACTTCTCTGATTTTCAATTAATTAATATAAATTTGTTTATATCTTTGAATCATGATTTACTTGCCATAAGAATTGTTTTCTTTTAATAATATTTTCTCTGTCATTGTGGTTTTTAAAAGCCATTACTCTTCGCTGCCAAAAAACCTGCTAAAGTAACTCATTTAGTCAAAGAAATTTGTTCAACTCTTTAAAGTAATTTAATTATAAAACAGAAATATTAAATGGTACAAAATAAAGTGACAAAAGCTTATTAATTAAGACCATTGTTAATTTCGGTTATCTTCTCTAATTTTATTTTATTATTTGCCTACTTATTTTGAAACATGTGGATATTCTATTATTCATATGAAAAAAAATTTCATATTGAATAGCGCTTCTTATATCAAACTTAATAAAATGATATCAATAATATTTGTTTATATATTAAGTTTTACTTATCCCGATTGTTGAAAAGTTTATATGGAATAAACCAATTTAACAAAATTTCATAATATTTGAAAACTCATTGATATTTCATTAGATTAAAAACACTTGACGAGTAATATAATAACAATATAGTCCCTAAAGACAATAATTTTTTTAATATGTTGAGTTTGTCCCTAACATTATCTCCTCTTAAAAGAATGCCTATGTGACATGTTGAGTATTATGTTAAAACTCAAGCAACAGAACGACATCATTTCAATCAGCATCGTTAACAATAATGCATAAATACCGTTGAGACTTTCTTGCATAAACAATAGTCCTTGTGCCATAAATTTAACATTACATACTTGATATTAAATATTGATAAATATATTGATATATTTCTAATGCTTGAGACTTATTTGTTATAGGTGATTTTGCTATAGAAACAATGGGAGGAAGCATTACACCTTATGTGTTAAATGTGGGAATTGGGGAGGTAATATAACACACACAAAGGAAGTGTTTAAATTTATGACTTTGTTATTAGTTTTAGAGTTATTTAATGTTTTATTGATGGAAATGTGTGATTTCGGTGGTCATTTTCAGGATGTGGTGAACAAAATATTATTGTTATGTCAAAAAGGCCCTCGTCCAGTTTGCATACTTTCTACTACTGGAGTTGTATCAAGTGTTGTCATTAGTCATTCTGGTGCTACTAATAATTTTGTTGAGAAACATGAGGTACAATTTTATAAACAATAACTTGTGCTTAAGATTTTAATTGTTTTTGTGATTGCGTTATGGTTACATAAGTGCCGCACTAAATATGGTCATTATGGGCCGCTATCACGACCTGATGTGGGTTTTATGACTCTCAAGACATGATAATACGACTACAACGTGATATTTTAGAACCAACCACAATATAAAACTTGACTCTCATGAATTACGTTGTAAATACAAAATGACAACATTTTTTTTAACAATTTGACAATATTTTTAAATGGTGCTAAAACCTTTTAGTAACATGGTCTTTATATAACCTATAAAAATTATTGCAAATACACAAAGTCAACTTTTTCACATTTTGACAATAATTTTTTAACAATTTAACAATTTTTCTTTCAAATGTAGATAATTTTCAATGATGTTTTAGTGAGTGCTAGTATCACTAATACAAGACAAAACCTATTAAAAACATATTAAAAGCTTATTAAAATTATCCATGTATGTGTCTCAAATCATCTATAATGTTTTGAAGCAAAAAATTAGTATCCCATTCTTCAAGTTGCATAAACTCAAATCAGTAATTGAAAGGAGTTAGTTAATAGATGTAGCATGACAGAGACTCACATCTTATCTAATAGGTTACATGTTCGGACCCCTACTTATTCAACTCTCTAACTACCTTTGTAATTATTCATGTTTTGATTTTATGTATGCCTACCTATTGTTAACTTTTGGCTATATACATAGTCACTTTGAGATTTTATCTTTATTTGGATCATGTGCCTACACAAATGGACCTGGTGGAACAAAACGTAGAAATGGCATGTTGACTATTGCATTGGCTAAACCTGATGGGCAGGTGTTTGGAGGTAGTATTGATGGCCCATTGATAGCAGCTGACGATATTCAAGTAAGAATTTTAATTTGTTTTTCCCCCACTTTAAATATCCATGTTAAGCCTGAAAAATTGATTGGTTTGATTTATTTATTTATCTTCATTTTTTGTACAGATTTATCCTTTGAACAACAATAGGTTTCAATGAAAATTGAACACATAATAACTACCAATTTCTAAAGTTAAAAATAAAATAGAGTTATATTGTAGTTTTACAAGGAAATAGAGTGCACATGAAAGATGCATTTGCTCATGTCAAACCTAAATGAATTTATGTGTTAAATCAATGTACTTTAGTTTTGGGTTTGGTTTTACCATTTGGAGCTAAGAACCTCTCATATAAGTTTTTATCATTTATGGAGAGAGTAATAACATATTATAAAATTAGAAACTTACACTATTGAGTTTAAAATTTGACCATTGGAATATAACGGTTGGATAACCCAAAGTGTCTCTTTGAAAAAGACTAGAATTATGATAATATTTGAAGATTCATAGCTTCATAGTTCTGTCTCCATTTATGTAATTATAGGTAAAATTAGTACTTTTGTCCTCTAATTTATATTTACTTTTTTTATTTCGTCTTCTAATTAATAAAAGTTTTGAATTGGTTGTGTAACTTTTTATTTGGTTTTAATTTCATCCTTTTTATTGATTTTGTTAAATTAGTAAAGGAAAGTCATGAAAACGACATTGTTTTTGCACAAATTCTAGCTAAAAACGATGTCGTTTTAGATATTTTCGTTAGTCATTTAACAGATCTAATGAAAAAAAGAAATGTTAAAGTACTGAAATCCAAATAACAAAATAAGTTAGAGCACAAAAGTATAAATTTGGCTACATATATACACACACACAAAATAGATAATACAATAGGTAAGCTCTTATTATCATATGAAAACACCTAATAATTTCTTTCTTACTAGAAGAGTAGATTAGTTGAATATATACTGATGTTACTGAACATGTGGATATTATATTTTATTAGTAAGATATATCATTATTTTAACAATTACTGTAAACTTACTTTGAGTCTCTCTGGTCTTCATCAGCTTGTTTTGATCACTTTCAAGCAAAACATGTATGGCCACCTCAAAAGAAGGCACTCATCTTAATCTCCTAGTATGGCGGAAAATCAGGATTCTGGCCCAAGAGGTCACAAAGTTCAGTTTCTCTTCGCCAGCTTCTGATGGAGTAACAGAAAATGTTGTTCATGTAACAACTAATGGAGTGCCAGAAAATGTTGTTCCTGCAACCACCAATGGAATTCCAGCAAATGCCATTCTTGCATATCATGACATTTCTCCAGAAAATGTTATTCCTGCAACAACCATTGGAATAATGCCAGAAAGTGCTGCTGTTCCTGTAACCACCTATGGAGTGCTAGAAAATGCCATTCATGTTGATGACAACATGAAGCACTCTGATGTTGTTAATGGTATTGCTATTAATGTGCCTTAGATTTAATAAAGTTATTTTCAATAGATTCTTCTAAAATTTTCTGCAACTACAGACAACAGGTTTGAAGACATCAAAACTTATTAGTGATCATCGTAACAATAATGATTTCATGTGTGCTATTATGTAACTTCTTGTGATTTTATTTAATGGCTTATTTTATAAATGAGTGTTTTTGTTAGTTAACTTGAATGGCGATCATGGCGTCATTTTGTTGTGATCGTGAAAAATGGTTGGATTAGGGTGAGGGTTTGGACTAAAAACCCTTTGTTAATAATCCTTTTTGGATTAGGAGGAGCAAAATCCTTGTTTTGGTTAGCAATGCTATTCGGCCACCAAGACCTATCATGGTAAAATTTATCCTATACTTAATTTAAAGTTTTAATTTGATGAAGTTAGAAACTTATAACTTGTGTTATACTTGTTTGTCTTTGATGGAATATTTCATAAAGAAAGTGATCTTTGAGATTTTGAAACTAATTTGATTTTTTGGCAACCTTCTTTTTGGCCACCCTTTATTTATTTTTTTATTAGAATGTGAAAAATTTGCTTGAGTAGTGATTATCAGTATCCTAGCTTGATGACTTGTCTAGCTTTGAAGTGTTCCATTTTGATGCTTATATATACCTAAATACTGTAATATATATATATATAGAGGATATGATTTATTGACACCACTTTTACATACATCAATTCTTACACCTCTTAAAAACATTTCATCCAAGTTATTTTTTCACGAAGTTCACCGTTTCATTATATTGAAACTATTTATCTTATAGTCATATCTATAAAATTTCACATTAATCCGAAATCTTTTAGTACTCCATCAACATACTAAAAAATCAACGTAAAATATAGTTTTCAAATATATAAAAATAACAAGTGTGTTGATGGAGTATTAAACTATTTTAGATTGACGTGAAATTTTGTAAAGATGATCTATACGATAAGTTGTTTCAATCTAATGGTAGATTTCGTAAAAAAACAACTTGGATGAAATGTTTTTAAGATGTGTAAGAATTGGTGTAAGTTAAAGTGGTGTCAATGGATCCTATCCCTAGTCTTGTTGGGAAAAATTATTACATGGAGATTAAAAGTTATTACTATGCTACATTATTGGATCTTAAGCCTGAGACTTGTATATGAGGCATGACATGTTACGAAAATGCCTACCAAATTTTGTGAAGATTGGCATTGATCTCAATTTTTTTAGTGGATTTCAATCAACCATGTTCCTATGCTGAGTGATTTGTATAACTAAAAAATTAGGGCAATTTTGATGGTAAGGATTTTGGATGAATAACAATATGTCATGCGTGCTGAACTGACCCATGGTTTAATATAAAATGTTCGGCACAATTTCATTGAGTTTTCAAATTTCATAAAAATCATTCACTGTACTGTTGCAGAAATGGAAATTTTTTACAGTATACTATAGTCATTGTAAATGGTAGTTTTCACCATTGTAACTTTAACTTTTGGCTTTAAAAAAGTTCTTGTTCCTTTTTGGGTTGACTGTATTCCTTCAAAATGTCAGCTCATTTGAATCAAATTTTTAGTATATATGATTTTTCAACACAAGCTTGTTCAAAACTTGGACGATAAGGTAAATTGAATATGTCAATTTACATGTTGGGGTTTCTATTTTCTGATGTATAAGATATAAGATATAAGATCTATCTTACATTTTATTGACTAAAGATGAGTTTAGGCTAAATATATATCATTCTAAAATGATTTAGAATATACAAAATTACAGTTAAATAATTGTTTAATATAATGCATGTCAAACTGTCAATGATAGTGATTGGAAAGTGTGAAGAATATCAAATTTGTCCCTATGTTTGTATAGTAGTAATTTTGTGATGTAGGGTTTATAGGACAATGGTGGGTTTTAATTTTTGAAACTTAAAATACTTGTTTAGTGATAAAAATAGAGAATAAAAACATTGGAAAAATTTGGATAATTGGTAGTTATGAATAATTGAGTGTGTAGGGACTAAAACAAATAATCAAAAGAATAAAGACTAAAATGAATTAAATTAAAGGTGGAGACTTAGTGATTATTTGTAAAAAAGTATAGGTCTTCATTAAAAGTCTTTGCTTCAAACTCCGTTATTACTGGAGCAAAGTCCAAAGCTCTAGAGAGGAAGGGGGAGACCTCGGAAGAACGGCCTCAACTTGTCGTCATCGATGTTGGCGCCGCCAGGGTTTGCCGCTTGACCCATCAGAAGCACTGAATAGCGAAGCTTCAGGGTTGTCTGTCTATAATTAGGGTTGATGTTGTTTGAAAAATGAAAATTTCAAGTACTCGATATTCCGAGGAGCTAGCACCCAAGGAGGGGTACAAGTCTTAAGTTGATTAGGTATAACATGAGTCTTATATCCTGATGAGATTTAATGTACTATTATCCTAAGTTTGTTATTCTAGTTTTAGAAAGAATTTAGCTAACTAGGGTCTCCTTTTTTATTGTATTTTTGAAACGTATATAAAATAATATTAATTTTATGTATTTTTAGTGATTTTATTCGCTAAAATAAAACGTAACATTAATAATATAATCATATAATATAACAGAGTCCTAATATAAATAAAGTAGTCAATTAATAATAATATAAAAAACAGAGTCAAAGAGGCTACTTGCCTAAATTTAAGTTTTAAGAGTAGCAAGATAGTGATATATATAAAGAATCTAATTTGACTACCAAGTTATCAACCTGTCTTTCAAAATAAAAAAGAAACTTTAGTAATTCTTGTTTTGGAAAGAAAGTAAGGAGAAGTTGAGGACCGGACTGAAGAGAGTATAGCGACATGGCATTTTAGTTTTGTTTGGGTAGTTTGGGTTGGATTGAGATCATTGGGTTTTTAAAATGCAAACTCAATATCCAACTCAAATTGATTTGGGTTCACCAAAAAAATCCAAATCAACACAATCACCTAATCCAACTCAAAAATAACTGTTTGTTTGGGTTGGATTGTTTGGGATCGTAAGTTACCCAACTTATTACCCACCCTTAGCCATAGTGATATCACAAACAAAAAGAAGAGAGAATAAAAGCTTAAGAAAATAAAATTATAAGTCAGATATGGATGCTATATCCTCGAGAGTTTTTGTTGTGTGATGAGAAGAGATTGAACCACTTGTATATATCACATCGTCATTGATGAGTTTTACTAACGTGTAGCAAGCTATGTTTGATGGTAGGATTATCATTTCTTTTAATTCAAATTTTGATTATCATTAAAAATTTGGATTTGTAACATTTTTGAGACCCATATATTCTCTTTTGATAGTGCAAGCAAGATTTTAAAATTTTTAATTTGGCCTTTCAAACTTTATTTCATAAAGGATGGGTATTTTTGCATTTGATTAATTTCTCTGGTGTGATAGGATATTACAAAATCAACTCACTCACCCTAAATGACTTAACTTTCCTCTTATTAGAATATGCAAACGAAGAGTGAAAATGAAATTCTCATTACTCTATGTTCTAAATTACAGAAAAGGGATGCTTATATACATATGAGAAAGCAACAGAAAAACTAAAATAACTAGAACTACTCTAAGGCGAGAAAATTTGTTATATCAGATTTAATTGCTAACTAAAATACATTTAATTGTATTATTTCTATACTGCCCGTGAAGATGGAATATGCTGTAAACACCTATCTTAGACAACATTTGTTGAAAAGAGGTACAAGATGTAGCCTTGGTTAAAACATCAGCAAGATGGTGATGTTTACGGACATGAATCAGCTTCGGAATTCCAAGATCCACCTTCTCCGTTACAAAATAGAGATCAACCTCAATGTGTTTCGTCCTTTTGTAGAAACTTGGGTTTGTAGCAATGAAAATGGAAGCTTGGTTGTCACAATAAAGCAGTCAGGGAGATTTTGGAACTTGAAGATCAAACAGAAGATTGCGTAACCAAATCAACTCACTTGTAGTAGATGATAGAGCACGCTTCAGTGCTTGACTTGCTCACCGTATCTTTTTTTTCGTTTTCCAACTGATGATAGAATGTCCCATGAAGGTGGAGTACCATGTAATGGATTTTCTGCCATCTTTGCAAAATCCCCAAGTTGTATCAGCATAAGCATGCAAATGTAGAGAAGATTTAGAGCTAAAGATTATGCCTTGGCCTGGTGAATTTTTCAGATATCGAAGGACCATATAAGCGGCATCAAGGTGATGTGAATGTGGATGGGCAACAAACTAACTAAAGTTGTGAACATCATAAGACAGATCCGGCCGCGTGATGGTTAGGTATAGAAGCCTGCTAAGCGCCAGTAGAATTTTGGGTTGGCTAAAGGTTCACCATCTATGACAATGAGCTTTAGATTAGGATCCATTGGGATAGAAGAAGGTCTACATGACTACATCCCAAGTAACCATAATCCTCGAGTAGAGACGGCGCATACTTCCTTTGAGTCAAGAATATTCCTTGTTTGTACCGAGCAACCTCAAGGCGGAGGAAGAACTTTAAGGTGCCCAGATCTTTTAATTTGAAGTGTTGATTGAGGAGGGTCTTAACTGAATGAATGATGTTGCTGCTTGGGCCTGCAACGATTATGTCATTAACGTAGGCAAGTATAGCTACAAAACTGCCATGAGAGCCTCTTGTGAATAGACAAAAGTCATTTTTGGATTGGTTGAACCCATGATGTTTTAAGCAAGCTTTGAAGAGTGAAGACGGTGAACCAGTTGCGTGAAGCTTGTTTGAGACTATAGATTGATCTATGAAGTCCTCAAACAAGCTGAGATGAACCCAAAGCAGCAGTAGAGGGAGATAGACCCTTAGGAAGAGCCATGTAAATCTCTTCATCAATATAGCCATTAAGGAAAGCGTTGCGGAAATCTAGTTGAGCTAGATGCCAACCTTTCACTGCTGCGACGGATAGCAAAGCTTTGCAGAAGTTAGTTTTGCAACTGGTGAATAGGTCTCCATAAAGTCTAAGCCATGCTGTTGGGTGTAGCCTTTAGCTACCAGACGCGTTTTGTATTTATCAATGGATTCATCTGCCTTATACTTGATCTTGAAAAGTCATTTTGATCCCATGCAATGCTTCCCAAGAGGAAGAGGAACGGTGCTCCATGTTTGCTTAGCTTGAAGGGCATCAAGTTCAGCTTTGATGGCAGCCTGCCATTAGGGTAGCTTGGAGGCCTGTCCAAAGGTCTGAGGTTCATACTCAGTAGACACTTGACGAACAAAATGTTTGTAAGGTTCAGACAGATGATCATAGGATAGGTGGTGCTGTATAGGATGCTGAGTGGATGGAGGATTTTAGAGGAGATAGCAATGGAAATCCTTTAGATGGTCTGGTGGTTTGGTTATGCGAGTGGATTTTCTCTGAGCAATTGTAAGAGGAGGGGAAGATGGTTCAGCAGATGATGGGGAAGGTAGGGAAGGTGTTTGAGCAGCAGGGTTATGTGAAAAGGGTTCAGCAGGTGAAGGGGAAGAGTGGGAAGGTGTTTCAGCAGCAACAGGTGAAGGAATGGAAGGAGGACTTGGAGATATAGTAGTAGCAGAGTCATTGTTAGGATAGGGAATTGGATCAGAAACATTTGGTAAGGGAATGTCTAGAAAAATGTTATGTGGTGGTGAAGGTGTCATAGTATGTTTGAAAGGAAATATATGCTGATAGAATTGAGTGTCCCGAGATATGAAAATGGTCTTGGTGGACAGATTGAGTAACTTATAACTCTTGTAACCAGAGAGGTATCCAATGAATGCAGCAGCTATAACCCTTGGTGTGAACTTATTACGGTTAGATGGTAATGTGGAAGCATATGTGAGACACCCGAAACTCTAGAAATCAGTGAAATTAGATTCCTTGTTGAATAAAATAGAGAAGGGAGATGTGTTGTGGAGAGTAGGACTAGGAATCCTATTAATTAAAAGACAGTAGTAGAAACACATTCTCCCCAATAACAGATAGGAATATTAGATTGAAAAAACAAAGATCTAGCCACATTTAGGGTATGTTGATGTGTACGTTCAACCACACTATTTTGCTGGAGTCGTTCAACACAAGAAAATTGATATAAAACACCATTTGTAGTTAAGAAATCATGTAGTTTAAACTCCTTAGCATTATCAGATCTAAAGCATTTATTGTCTTGCCTTTGATATGATAATTTGAATTTTTATATGATCTTACATTTAATTTAATTTAGTTTTATTATTTATTTGTGAACAAAATTGAGTCTAGCTACATGAATCTAATCTATCTTCCAACATACTGTTTTAAATCTCAAACTTTGTCAACTACAAAACTAAACAAAAGAAAGAAAAGAACACTGTTATGAGTTGCTGCTATTTTTCGCCTTTCTTCTCATTCAAGTGTGTGGGTCTGAGATGATTGCTTATCCCAAAAAAGTAACATTCTGTTATGAGTTGCTGCTACTAAACAAATCATTACAACTGATTTACATTATCCGAAAGTGTGTCATATTTGTCAAGTTAATAAACAAACATGCATAAAATAAGAGCAGGTCACTGCTAATTTAGCAATTGCAAGGTATTCACCAAAAAAAAGAAGAAGCATAAGGTCAAATAATTTTGCAGGGAGGATTTTGGAGACAGTGATGTTATCAACTTTTTTAAAGCAATTTTACCTTGCAGTTTGCCCTTCTCAAGGACTTCTCAAGTTAGGTAAATAAATTAGTATGAAAGATTTATGTCGTTAAGTGAATTCCATAAAGATAAAATTGCAGTTCATTGTTATATCTTTATCTTCATAGATTTATGCTATATGCCAAAAATAACTACTTCAATACCTATGACTTGAGTACAACTAGGTAGTGTAATATATACTAAATTCATCTTCAATAAACTGCGGCATCAATGGCAAAAATCTAATTAGAGTTGGGTTGTTTTTTTTTTTCCGATTTTGTGACCAACAATTTTGGTCGCACCTTTTTTTTTCTAAGATAAAAAATAATTAATTAAAATACAGCCACAGATTTAGCGATGGATTTGCGGTTGTCTCTTTTACCGCTAACATATTCAGACGCACATACAGTGGCAAAAGGTTAACTTAGGTAACCCAAATCAAAACGGTGGCAATTTGGTGGCAACTGGCCACTACAAAAATTCAGTCACAAATTTTGGTGGTTATATTAAATTTTTTTGTTGTGACATTTCGAATATAACTTGTGGTCAAACATTTTGGGGTTTGACATTTGGTCAAATGTTTCGGGATTTTACTTTTGTTCAAACATTTCGAACTTTAATTTTTTGTCAAAAGGATCAGTATCTATTATCTATTCCCTTTGTCTTATAGAGTGGTTGATAATATTGTGTTAAGTCAATAAGAGACCCTTGTCGATAAGCTTACCTCACCTACTGAAGGAACAATTTAAAGAGTTGGATGTTAATAAGTCTTTTAGGACCGAAGCTGAAAGTTCACTTTGGTAAGAATATTGGGGTCTCGAAATCTAATCATGATGGATATTCATAAGGTATGATTGATCTCATGACAGTTGTCTTAAGCATTTCTCAAGTGAATACCGATAAAGGCAATTAACAAAACCCATTAACAACTTGAGATTGACAGAAGACATGTGTAAAACATTAAGAGATTTGGGGTATATCCAACTAAGCAGGGCCTGGTGGTCCTGATAAAGAATGGTTGGATTTAAAAATAGTTAGTTGTGGTACAGTCGGTCATTTGAAATATTGCAAGAGTTAAAGTTGTAATTCCACTAACATTAAGTTTTTTTTTTTTTGGAAACTCTTGTCTTTGAAGATGTTGAGTTTAGGGGAAAATATGTTGAACGACATTGGTTTTCAAGAGAATCCGGATACACCTCTTCATCAAACATAATTCTCCTATATGGACCGGAATAACATATTATACCTATAAATCATAAATTATAAATTATATTACACATCATGCCTGATAAGTTATCCACTAGTTTAAATCATAAAGTTTATAATTTATGATATGAGATAAGTTATCAGGCATGCTATGTATCACCCTGTAGTATTCTAGTTGTGTGTGAAAAGGAGGGTGTGGCTCTCCATCCCCATCACCACTCCCCGCGACGGGGATATTTTTCTCCCCATCCTCATTCTCCGCCTCCCCACGGAGACTGCGGTATCTCAGTGGATATTAAAAAATTTAATTATTTTTAAAAAGTATAAAAATCTGAAATACAAGTAGTAAAAGAATGAACCAACGTAAAAGCCATAACAAACAAAGCAAGAGCAGGAATGATGCAATGACAAGAATGAACACGACGAGCAAGAATGGCGTGTAGGAATGAACGAGTGATGAGCACAACAATTGATAATGTAGGGACAAGAACTAAGAGCAAATGTAATAATAGATTAAAGTAAATTATATTATTTTTTAAATATACAAATGACAACATTAATCCTATTAATTTTATATACATACTTACAGTTTTTACTTTACTTCCATAAAAAAATAAAAATAGTTAAAATTTATAAAATTAAAAAGAATTAAAAAACCCTTTAATTTTAAATATATATATATATATATATATATATATATATTTAACTATAGTATTTTAGTAACTTTAAGGGGAAGTGGAAATTCGGGACCCCGCGGAACGGGGAGTGTGATCCCTGTCCCCGTCCTCATACCTATCACAAGGTGAATTTTATCCTTATCCCCATCCCCACAAGAAAATATTCCCATCTTTGGGCCCCGTTTGGGACAGTTCTGATTGGGATCCCCGCGTCTGGGGATAAATTGCCAGGCCTAGTTTTACTGATGTATGTATAGCAAGCTGTCTTTGATGTTGAGATTATCCTATTCATTGGTTTTCATTTTAAGGTAACAAATATTTTAATTTTGGAATTTCATAAAAATTTGGATTTTCACTAAAATTTGAGGGTGTGTGCCAATTTTTTTTATTTTACTTTTCCTTTTTTTTGCCATGGGATGTGTCATTTGACAAATTTCCTAAGTGTATAGTCTTGCCTTTGATAAGATATATTGTATATTTATATATAAGGCCTTGCATTTAATTTAGTTTTATATTTCTTTTTATTTGTAATAGACAAATAACTTATAAAAAAAATTGATTAAAAATTATAGGATTTAATAATATTATAAATACATCTTCATTACAATTTTTAATTAAAAATTTTATTTACGGTTTGCTTATAACGATTGGCCTTTGGACAACAATTAGCCAATTTTGTTTTATTTAACTGGAAAAGGATCTTCCCAAAATACAAAACTTATACCTCATTAAAAACAAACAGATATTTTACACCGTCAATAAAATTGGGGAAAATATGCTAAAAGACAACAAAACATTACTTTAAAATTACAGCAATAATAATTTGAACTATCTCACAAATAATATCTAATATATTTATTCATTTTTGTTTTCATAATTCCGAAGATTCCATCTTTCACCATATATATTAACTCAACATAATAAAAAATCAGATACAAGAAATAGAAAATAATAATAAGAAGTAATAATTTTATTTTTGTCCTTTTTCATCACAAAATTCTAACATGGTGAGGGTACTATTATTCACTGTATACTAACAACAAAAGTTACAAAGCAACAGCTCAATAATCCACTACTCTATTTATTTAATTTAATTTCTGTTTTATATAAATACATAATAGATACATATCACACTTGTATGTAAGGTGTAATTTTCTGCATTTTTTTTTCTGAAGAAAAACAGAAAATTAAGAAATCTATATCACAGACTGAGAGAGAGTGAGGAGTAGTTTGTGGAAAAAAGTGAACGGTTTTTTTCTTTGTGGTTGTGCAGAGTAGTGTGTCTTGGAACACATTCATCTTCTTTACCATAAGAAAGTGTGTTGAATCTCAAATTGTGTGTTTTTGCAATTAGTTGGAGAAACAGAACAGTACCGTAACTAACTCTCATAGCTCCACGCGGATGGAATCACTCGCTTCGAACCCCAACTCCGTCAACACCACCGTCAATGTTAACAGCAATGTTAACGTACCTGATGCTGTAGTTCCAAATTCCGTCAATGACACCCACTCTGCTTCGAACTCAGTTATCGCCGGAGCAAAGTCCGAAGCTGGAGGTTCGGTGTCGGCGCAGCCGGTGTTTGCCACTCGACCTATCGGAAGAACTGAAAAGCGAGGCAGAGGACGCCCTCGCGATTCTGGAAAGCTGCAAATTCTTGTTTCTGTTGGTGAGTTTTCTCTACTGTTCTTTGGTTTATTTGTGCTTTGCATGAATTTGTTGTATTTTGATTTGATTTGTTTTTTCTACTTTTGTGAATGATTGTGTGTCTCTTTTTTATCTGAGATAGACGCATTTTTACTGTGTACTGGTCTTCAGAAAATGGTTTTTGCTTTGGGATTTTCGTGCTCTAGAACGATGATCGGTTAATTAAGCGTTGATTTTGACATCTTAATTCTATCCGTCAAAATCAATTCAGAACGTTTTAAATTATTTTAAATAATACTAATTAGTATCTTAATTTTGAGGTTTTCATGAGATCTTAAACTTATAGTGAAAATTAGATTATTTTTCTTTAGAAGAGGGTTTTGTCTGTTTAATCTTGGTTGATTTTGTTTGAAAATGAAAATTTTAGGTATACAATTAGCTAGAATTTTTAATTTGTGCCATTGTTGAATATTTGTGACTTTATAACCGGTTATTAATTCGAAGATAAGTATCAGTCACAAGTTACTCTTTTGTAAAACTCTCACAACTAACAATTATCAGGCAATCCTTCAAACAAGCTTAAAAAGATCAGATAAAATTAGATGAAGGTGGGTTGGTTTTCAGTGATGTAATATTAGGATTGTGTGCAAACTTCTGAAGTTTGAAATGAAACTGCACCTTGTTTTCCATCTTGCAGCTGATTTTTTTTTATCTATTTTATTTAAATAGTTTATAATTGTCATAACTCGCATTTTAATTGCTAAGATTTGTACAGTTTATTTTTAAATTGCAGAGGATCAAAATCTGTAAAATATGTTCTAATTACATGTTACCGAGAAAAACACTTTCGACAATGAATAAATTTCTTAAAACTCTCACCCAATTCCACAATGAGTTGATAGTTTAATGTTTGGGTTGGAGTAAAAAAATTCATCGCATATCATCATTGAATACATCTCTGATTTTCAATTAATTAATTTATATTTGTTTATGTCTTTGAATCATGATTTACTTGCCATAAAAATGATTTTTTTGTATTAAAATGTTCTCTGTTTTTTTGGTTTTTTTCCGTGGCAGTGTTTAGACTCTAAAACATAAAAAACCATTACTCACCGCCGCCAAAAAACCCATTAAAGTAATTCATTTAGTCAAAGAAATTTGTTGAACTCTTTTAAGTAATTTAATTATAAGACAGAAATATTAAATGGTACAAAATAAAGTGACAAAAGCTTATTAATGAAGACTGGGGTTAATTTCGGTTACCTTCTCTAATTTTAGTTTATTATTTGCATACTTATTTTGAAACACGTGAATTATTCTATTATTTATATGAAAAAAAATTCATACCAAATAATGCTGCTTATATCAAACTTAATAAAATGATATCAATTATATTTTTTTATGCATTAAGTTTTACTTATTCGAATGTTGAAAAGTATATATGGAATAAGTCAATCAAACAAGATTTCAAATAATTTGAAAATTCATTGATACTTCATTTGATTAAAAACACTCGAGAGTGATATAATATATATTAACAATATAGTTCCTCACTTTGTAGATCGAAAAATGTTTTAGACACTAATAATTTTTTAAATATGTTGTGTTTGTCCCTAACATTATCTCCTCTTAAAAGAATGCTTATATGACATGTTGAGTAACATGTTGAAACACAAGCAACAAAAACGATATCATTTCAATCGGCATGGTTAAACAATGATGCATAAATTCCATTGAGACTCTCTTGCATAAACAATAGTCCTTGTGCAATAAATTTAACATTATATACTTGATATTAAATATTGATAAATATATTGACATGTTTCTAATGCTTGATACTTATTTGTTATAGGTGGCTTTACTGTAGAAACAATGGGAGGAAGTATTACACCTTATGTGTTAAATATGGGAATTGGGGAGGTAATATAACACACACAAAAGAAGTGTTTAAATTTATGACTTTGTTACTAGTTTTAGAGTTATTGTATGTTTTATCGATGGAAATGTGTGGTTTTTATGGTCATTTTCAGGATGTGATGAACAAAATATTATTGTTTTGTCAGAAAGGCCCTCGTGTAGTTTGCATACTTTCTACTCATGGAGTTGTATCAAGTGTTGCCATTCGTCATTCTAGTGCTACAAATTTTATTGAGAGACATGAGGTACAATTTTACAAACAATAACTTATGCTTAATATTTTAATTTGTGTTTGCCATTGCATTATGGTTAACTAAATATGGTCATTATGGGCCACTATCACGACCTGACGTGGGTTTTATGACTCTCAAGACATGATAATGCGACTGCAACGTGATATTTTAGAACCAACCACAATTTAAAACATGACTTGCATAAATTACGTTGTAAATACAAAATGACAACACATTTTTAAATATTTGACAATATTTTTAAATGGTGCTAAAACCTTTTAGTAACATGGTCTTTATATAACTTATAAAAATTATTACAAATACACAAAGGCAACTTTTTCACATTATGATAATATTTTTTAACAATTTAACAATTTTTTTTCAAATATGTATAATTTTCAATTATGTTGTAGTGAGTGCTAGTATCACCAATACAAGACAAAACCTATTAAAAACATATCAAAAGCTTATTGAAATAATCCATGTATGTGTCTCAAATCTTCTCTTATATTTTGTAGCAAAAAATTAGTATCTCATTCTTCTAGTTGCATAAACTCAAATCAGTAATTGAAAGGAGTTAGTTATTAGTTGTAGCATGACAGGGACTCACATCTTATCTAATAGATTACATGTTCGGACCGCTTCTTATTCAACTCTTTAACTACCTTTGTAATTATTCATCTCATGATTTCATGTATGCCTACGTATTCTTAACTTTTGGCTACATACAGGATCACTTTGAGATATTATCTTTATATGGATTATGTGTCTACACAAATGGACCGGGTGGAACAAAACATAGAAATGGAATGTTGACTATTACATTGGCTAAACCTGATGGACAGGTGTTTGGAGGTAGTATTGATGGCCCATTGATAACAGCTGGCCCTATACAAGTAAGAATTTTAATTTGTTTTCCCTCCACCTTAAATATCCATGTTAAGACTGAAAATTTGGTTGATTTGATTTATTTATTTGTCTTCCCTTTTAGTAAAGATTTATCGTTTGAACAACAATTGGTTTCAATGGAAATTTAACACATAATTACTATCAATTTCTCAAGTTAAAAATAAAATAGAGTTATATTGTAGTTTTACAAGGAAATGGAGCGCACATGAAAGATGCATTTGCTCATGTCAAACCTAAATGAATTTATATGTTAAATCAATGTACTTTACTTTTGGATTTGGTTTTACCGTTTGGAACTAAGAACCTCTCATATAAGTTTTGATCATTTATGGAGAGAGTAACATATTATAAAATTAGAAACTTTCATTATTGAGTTTAAAATTTGACCATTGGAACATAATTGTTAGATAACCCAAAGTGTATTTGAAAAAGACTAGAATTATGATAGTATTTGAAGATTCATAGCTTCACAGCGCTGCTTCTATTTATGTAATTATTGGTAAAAATTAATACTTTTTTCCTCTAATTTATAATTATTTTTTTATTTGTCTTCTAATTAATAAATGTTTCGAATCAGTCTTGTAACTTTTTGTTTTGTTTCAATTCCATCTTTTTTTATTAATTTTGTTAAATTAGTAAAGGAATGTCATGAAAACGACATCGTTTTTTGCGAAAATTCTAGCTAAAAACAAAATAGTTTTAGATATTTTTGTTAGTCATTTAACATATCTAAGGAAAAAGAATGAAATTGAAACAAAATAGATACACACACAAAATAGATAATACAATAGGTAAGCACTTATCATATGATAACACCTAAAATTTCTTTCTTACCGGAGTATATTAATTGAATATCTACTGATGTTACTAAACATGTGGATATTGTATTTTATTAGTAAGATATATCATTATTTTTACAACTACTTTAAACTTACTTTGAGTCTCTCTTGTCTTCATCAGCTTATTTTGAGCACTTTCAAGCAAAATATCAATGGCCACCTCAAGAGGAGGCACTCATGTCAATCTCCTAGTATGGCGGAAAATCAGAATTCTAGCATAAGAGCTCACAAAGTTCCTAGGTTGTTCGAAGGTGAGCAGAGTTTCTCTTCACCTACTTCTAATGGAGTACCCGAAAATATAGTTCTTGTAGCAACCAATGGAGTGCTAGAAAATGTTGTTCCTGCAACCACCAACAGAATTCCAAAAAATGCTATTCCTGCAACAACCATTGGAATAATGCCAGAAAATGATGTTGTTCCTGCAACCACCAATGGAGTGCCAGAATATGCCATCCATGCTGATCACAACATGCAGCACTTCGGTGTTGTTATTGGTGTTGGTGTCAATGTGCCTTAGATTTAATAAAGTTATTTTCAATACATTCTTCTAAAATTTTTTGCAACTATAGACAATAGGTTTGAACACATGAGAACTTATTGGTGATCATCGTAACAATAATGATTTTATGTGTGCTATTATGTAACTTCTTGTGATTTTATTTAATTGTTTATTTTATAATGAGTATTATTGTTAGTTAGCTTCATGAATGGCGATTATGGTGTCATTTTGTCACGATCTTGATAACTGGTTAAGGTAAGGGTTTGGCCTGAAAACCCTTATTGTAAATAATCCTTTTTGGATTAAGAGAAGCAAAACCCTTGTTTTGGTTAGCAATGTTATTCAGCCACCAAGACCTAATTTATCATACACTTGATTCAAAGTTTTAATTTGATGATGATAGAAACCTATAATCTGTGTTATACTGGTTTTTCTTTGATGGAATATTTCATAAAGTGATCTTTGAGATTTTTAAACTAAAATGATTTTTTGGAATATTTCATCAGTATCCTAGCTCGATGACGTGTCTAGCTTTGAAGTGTTCCATTTTGTTGCTTGTATACACATAAATATTGTGGTGTATATATATATATATATATATATATATATATTTTGCCTAGTCTTGTTGGGAAAAATTATATATATATATTAAAAGTTATTACTATGATACATTAAAACTAAATTTGTAATTAATATAGAGAAAAGAATTGTTGCATAATAACTCGAAATAAAATTGAATAGAATTGATAAAGAGTATTTTTAGGCATATTATCATATATATTTTTGTAATAATCTTTGGATTTATTTTAGGAAGATGACTTTATATTGAGACATGCTGCATTTGATATGTTTTTTTATGCTTTGAATGAATATTTTGTGTTATTTAAAGATTCTATGATGATTGAATTGTATGTCATTTTCTTCTTATTTTGTGATAAAAATAGCTCTTCATCTAATGTTCTTCTTAAGTTGTTTTTGAGGAACGAATCTTTTATGTTAGTAACTTTCAAAGAAAAACATATTAAAATGTTTACAAAAGCCTTTTTTTTATCATGCACTATCTGTGAAGTTAGAATAAATATATAAAAGAAAAATGCATTTAAGAGGGACATATTGTAGGGCATATAAAAAACATAATGTTAATTTAAGATGGATGCATCAATATAAAAAGATATATGAAATAGGTTTCAATAATAAAAATAAATCATTAAGATTTCAAAATTAGGAGGCTACTTGTCATCAAACTTTGGAGTGAAATCATTCCTTAGGCGGAAAAAACAAACTTTAATAATTTTTTAAAAGTAAAAATTGAATGTAAAATTAGTAAATTAGTTTTTTTTTTTTTATGTATGATTTGATGAAGTGTGCAAATTATTTATAATTATCATAGTTTTTGTTGGTGCAATATTTATTATATTTCAAAGTGTGGTCGATGGTTAATTCTTTTCTTCACACTAAAGTATAACTAAACTTTTAAATTTATCATTATAACTATAATTTTTTCGTGTTTAAAATTCTTTGGTTTCTATTAGCCAATTCGGCTAATAGCAACTTGCGAAGCTACTATTTTCTTCTTTGGTATTCGTTGTTTTTTTGTTTACATAATTGGGTTAGAGCACCTCTTTTGTCTCTTAAATTTAATTTTTTT
The DNA here is from genome assembly GCA_037177725.1 of Cyamopsis tetragonoloba. Lineage (NCBI taxonomy): Eukaryota > Viridiplantae > Streptophyta > Magnoliopsida > Fabales > Fabaceae > Cyamopsis > Cyamopsis tetragonoloba. The sequence goes on from CM074122.1 coordinate 21,709,537, forward strand.
TCTAATAAAATAATTATTTTTGTTTTACATATATTTGGTACATGTTATTTAATAGATTTCAAGTAATTTAAATTTGGCAAAACAAAAATTGTGCATGCATAAAGTATGACTATGCAAAAATGAACAATTATTTTATAAAATAAACATTTGGATAATTGAATTTATATCCTTTATAAACTAAATAATTATGTAATAAATTATGCTAAATTTAATGTGTTTGTTATGATAATCTAATAAATGCATTATAATATTTTTTTGGTGTTTTATTAGAGTGGACTATTATTTTGTTGTGGATTTGGTAGCTAAGTTAGAGTAGACACATAAGCAAATATGGTAATGTGGCAAATCTAGACTAATGACATGTGCAAGGTGTCAAGACTATAGCATTGACTTCCGTTTTAATTGATATACTCCCTCCGTTCCTTATTATAAGATCCTAAACAAAAAAATCAATATTCCTTTTTATAAGATCTTGACCAAAAAAATTAAAAGCATTTGTTATGTTTTTCCAATTTTGCCCTTATTTATTGGTATCAACTCATGTGAGTTCCCATAATTCATTTAATGTATGTGAGGGTAATACTGGAAAATTATTATAACATTTTAAAATTTCAATAGAATTTTTTGGTTGAGTGTTTTTCTTAATCTATGTGATGTCCTTTTCAGGATCTTATAATAAGCAAACGGAGGGAGTAATAGATAATAGATAATAGATAGATGGCAAAATAAACTCAAGTGTCAAGAGCTTGTAGCTCAAATGGCATAAGGATAAGAGAGGTTCGATCCCTGATACATAGATTTAGAAGTTGGTTTAGGAATAGTGTAGTGTGAGATGTGTATTTGGCCGATATATAAATAAATAAATAAACTCAAGTAACTACCTACTTAGATTAACAATTTATCAAACCAAAAAAGACAAAAAATCCATGAAGCGAGACAATCCAAAGGCTATAACAAAGCAATATACCAATTAAACTAATAAATTACTAATAATGATTAAATTTATACTTCATAGATATATGTGATGATTAAAGTCTAATATAGTATAACTGATTTATACTGTCCAACCTGTTTTTGTGAGCACTTGTTCAGTTTTTTTTTCCCTAACTCATCCATACTTTGCATATGAAAACATGTTATTTCTGCTCATAGTAAGCAAAACAAATTAATCATTTATCCTTTAGCAATTTCAGCCTACCTAAGCATTACCTGTCACTCTCTATTATTCTTTCACCGTCGTAAAAAATTTATACCCTTCTCTTCAACATACACTCTTCTAGACAATATAAATCAGAGTTTGTTGATACTTGATACTCAGAGTAAAATGAATTCAATCTTAAAACGTTGCATAACTTATATCAAAGAATGACTTTCACAAATACACAAATAAAGCTCCAATTTCATAGATCATCTGACCAAAATGTGATGCAGATTTTTTTTTATCGGCTAAACACACAACCCTAGAATACACTACTCTTAAATATACTCACCGGGGATCGAACCCCTCCCTTCAAGCTCAAAGAGCTTCTTCCTATACCACTTGCACTACAAGCTCTTTGCAAAATGTGATGCAGATTAATAATCTGTAACTGATTTATACCTCAGATATGAGCGATGTGTTTTCTAGACATTGAGAAATCAGAAAAGTGAGGGTTTAGAGCGAGTGTCAGAAGAAGCATTTTTACTTACCAGAAATAGTGAAATTGAGAGCAAGTGATGAGAGTTGACGGCCCATAAATCACAAATACAAAAAACATAATTCTTGTAGTGTCAACGGCAAGAGAAGGATCAATGGAGAGAAGAAGCTCTTTGACTTGTTTCATGGAAGAGGTTTTGACGGAGGGGTTGCCGCAGTTGTTGGCAGCCGCAACGAGAGAGAGAGAGGGCTCTGTCTCTTGTGGGAGCAGAAGCCATGTTAGGGTTTTTGAAAGAAACGACTGAGATGGTCGCAGTTTCAGAACACCTTTTTCTAGTGGGAGAAGAAGAAGAGAAATGGTGGTCTTTGGTGCTTTTATTCCTGCAAAGAACAGAAACGAAGGAGAAGAGACCAAAAATAGAGCTCTCTCACAATTCTGATGATATAATAAAGAATAATAACGAGTCTGTAATTATAAAATTTGGGTCATTTGTGTAATTTTTTTAATAACAAAGTTAGTTAAAAGTAGTTAGTAAGAAACTACTATAAAAAGCTATTAGTCAAGAACTCTTATTATCTATCAATTAAGTTAAGCTTTCAAATATATATGTCCGGTTATTATCATTTTAAACAATAAATTATTAAAATAGTATTATTTTAAGAAAATATTACCTACTTAAAACAGTATTATTTTTATGAAAATGTATTATTTAATGCTGAATATTTTGTACAATTTATTGAGAAAATATATGAATTGATTATTTATTTTTTAACGTGAAATTTCTAATCTAATTAATATAAAAAAAGGTTAAATTTCTAATTAAAATATAAATTTTTTTATAGGCCAAAATACGTTCACAATATTCGAATTCAGGAACTCTTACTCAAAGTAACACACCCACCCACCTGGATGCAATTGAAATATAAAAATGATAGGATTGGAATTTAAGTATGGCTTTAATACAATAATAATTAAATTTATATGGGCAAAGTATGGCTAAGACAAAGTTAAATTTTGTATAGCTATTCTTATGTAGTACACAATAAGTAACCTTGTATATGTCTATTTTAGAATTTTAAATTAAATAATTTTAAAAGGGTAAGATTGTTGACACTCTTTAATATCTATTAGTATTTTCATTTAAAATATCCTTTTTCCTCTAAGTGTGGCTTCACATGAATGAAAAAATTAACATGATGAGGCCAATGCTTGAACTTAACTAAAAACTTGCATAAAATGTATAATAAAAATTCACATTTATATATTTGAATAATATTATTTGTTCTACGATCATAATAGAGTCTCTTAAACATTACTACTAAATGTTATTTATAAGAAAAATTTTCAAAACTTATAAATCAGGTTTGATTTTTATTCGATAATTAATTATCTACTTCTTGATCTATATTATGGCAAGCTTTTTATGTTATGACGATACTTAATATTCATAGACTAGATTTAATATTTATTTATTTAAGTTGAAGCGAATAATTTCAGATTTTCTTTTTGTAAGTATACATTATGCCTCTTTGAAGATATATGCTATCTATATATTAATTAGAGGACATAATATTCACTATCACATTATTGAAGCTTAATCATATAAATAAAATCAAATATATTGTCCTAATTTTTGTCAGGCACATATATGCTTGTAAAACGTGAAATATTGCCAACTTCTTCGTTAGCTTAGTTTGCTCTGTGACTCTGTCTTAGTTTGTTCATACAAGACTTTTTTTTTTTTTAGAGAAATTCAAATACTTAAACAATTCGATAATAAGAGTTTTAGTCTTGTAGCTTAGTTGATAAACATATTAGGACATACGTGTTACAGATTAAAAGTTGTTATAGTTTGTTGGAGTTTGTTAGAATTAGTTACTTGATTGATCCTTTATAAATACTAGGCTTATCACTAATTGTAATCATCTTTTATCAATCAATTCAATATGAGTTTGCTTTTCTATAGCACTCCTCTCTTATTCTATGAGATTTATGGATATTGACCCCGACTACACTTACATTTATTCAAGTTTTACTCATTTCTCTGATAATACGTGTGTGAGTATGCTGGTCCAATTTTCGATTAACGTAATTTCCTATAAAAAACACTCACTAACATAGTTGATTGGGACAATTGGTATGTTTGGATTATTTGGGGAAAAAGTTAGTTGATGAAAACATAAATAAAAAATACAAAGAATTGACTTTCATAATTAAAAATTCAATTCTTTTATTATTTCCAATTGTTTGATTTTTTTCTTCAGAGAACAATTGAATTTTATCCTCACATGTTAGTTATATATGATGATCTCCAAACTAGAGAACCATCTGTAATTCTTAATTGGATAAGCCATCCTAATAAGCATCAATTTGCAAGCACTTATCGATTTGACCGTGTTTTAAATAATTTTTTACTATACCAATTAAATTTTTTAAATTAAATGAATTACCAATAACATGAAAATAAAATGATAATTTGAAAAATACCTTAAAATTTTTTTATTATTTTATTAATTTTTCATGTTGCCAAACAAAACTTTAGAGTAAAACATCAAATTTGTCCTCTAAATTTTTTTTTTGTCATCAATTTGGTCTCTTAAAGATTTATATCCTCAAAGATTTTTATGTGTAATTTAAAGAATTAATTTAATAGTGATTTCATCTTTGAGGGACTAATTTCATAGTATTTCAAATCTCCAAGGGACTAATTTAATGGCAAAAAATTTTTAGGGATCAAATTAATAACAAATAAATCTTTAGAGGACCAAATTAATTGTTTAACCAAAAACTTAAAAACAAATTAAATTTTAGAGAAAAATGTCTTTTAGTAAATAACACTTGATAATATATATTTTTTTAAAAAAAATTGGTAAGTAAAGAATTTATATTGCAGAATAATATAATTTGTTATATAAGATAAACATTTTTCTATAATTTAATTTATGAAAAGTAAATTAATAAATTAATTCTTCATAAATTATGGTTTATATTTATTATTAACCATCGTTCTACGGCCGGTAATGTCATGGAATCAAAAAAAAATATTGTAATAAGTTTTGATTCTATAAAAAACCGTACTTAATGCTTAAATATTAAATGTACCCTTTAATTATGTCATATATTATGGTACAATTATTAGATGTTAAATTAAATAACTTTATAATGGGATGATGTTTATAATTCTAAACATAAAAAAAAAACCTCATTTATTTACATTATAACATATTCATTATAAAAAATTGACACTAAGGATGACAAAACGAGTCGGTCCAACCTGTTTAGTCTGCCAAAAAGTAGGCTGAGATCAGCTGGCCTACTATGACTATATGGACTCACCTTTTTAGTTCGGTCTATTTCTAGATTGGCTTTCCACGGGCTAGAGCATTTAGCCCGCCAAAAAAAAAATTGTGAAAAAATAGTCTTTATTATAAAATATATATGCTTTCATTAAAAAAAATATTTTCATAACAAAAAAAATTCTGAATTATATTTATTTTTTTAAAATTTTTAATCTCTATGTATAAATAAAAAATATATTTTTAAATTTTTATAAAAAAAATAAAAAAATAGGCCGGCGGGATAGCCCACCTCATCCTGCCATTGGGCCGCTCGGGTTGGCAGATGGTGGGACAGGCAAAATGGGACAACCAACTTATTAATTTAAGCCAGACTAATGGTCCGTATTGACCTCTAATTGACACAAAATCATAACCCTATAACCAACATCCGCAGTGTAGATTCAAGAATATGCTACCCATACGTATACGTATTGAATCAATCATGCACAAGTCTACATCAATCACTTTTTGTGGTCTAGCTAATTGTGGTCCGTGGAGAACTCATAAGCAAGGGACCACAGATAGTCAAATACAGAGAAAGGCACCGTACCGATTAGTGATGATAACCATAACCATAACCATAACCATTCACATGAAATCCTTACCTCTTTGGCCTCCTGCATCTATAGATTCCCTTGTCATACATAGTATTTGTTTTCTTTACGTAAGTGCGATACCATCCAACAGGTTTATATCGAGGGAATAAAATTTTGAGTGGTAATTTGTGGTGGATTAATATTTTCATATTATGTCAATCATAAAGATTATGTCGGACACGGTATAAGGATTTCATTTCAAAATTATTTTGATAGGTTATGCTTATGGATAACAACATCACATCTTTTATTGAAATTAGGTTGGACTCAAATACAACATCCACAAAGTCCAAAATACAACATGCCAATCCTAATGGCCCAGTTACAAATATGACACATTATATCTGCAAGGCATGCAATTAATTTGATATTAGTACGCTAACTCTAAGTAATCATTGACTTTGGCGTCGGAATATTTGCAGCTCCCTTACCTGCCGTCGCGGAAGCGCCACTGAATACTTAGAGACCGGATTTCTTCTGGTAGATTTCCACCAACATCGTCTCCTAACCGGATAACATTTATTACCTTGTTTCTATAATTTTAGAATGCAAAACAACTCATTGTTCATAAAATATTAATATAAAAATTAATATATTTTAAAATTATTATTTAGTTATACTCATAATTTTAAAAAAAGATATTAAAAAAATTATTATTTTATTTTTCCTTTAATTTTATACTTTCTATCAAGTAAAGTAAAACTTTATATGTATTACAAAAAATATTTTCTATGTTCTAATCCACACCAAATACAAAATAATACATATTGTCTTGTGTACACGGTTCTGTTCTGTTCCATTCCGTTCCATTTTGTTCTATTACATATCGTTATCAAACACTATCTAATATATAAAATATAGAACACCAGAACGCCACATATACATTAAATATATTGTGATAAAAAAGTATATAAGTAGAGAAACAAGATATTAATATTCATCTTTCCAAAATAATTAGTTAAGCTTTATAATTTTATGTCATAAATAAACCAAAAAAAATACTAAGAGACATAATACATCAATAATGTTAATATTTTGTCTTTCTTAGTACCACCTAAGATTCACAATTTTCTTAATATATACCTTTACATGAAGAGGCATATAATATATTGTTATTTTATTTCATGCATGATATTTTAAAATAATTATTTTGAAAAAAAAAATTACAAAAAAATGTCTCGAAATTGTTGAGTCACACAAATTAAAAGGTGTAGACTCAAAAGTGTCAAGTTATACATAAGTGTCGGTTCAGAGTGTTAAACCAATAAAAAAACATATTTTATTGAACACCAGTAAAGAAATGTTGAAAACGAGTAGTACAAGCGTCGATATCAAACACGTGTCCGGACTCACTAACATGGCTTATAAAAGAGATCCCAATATAATATTGTATACTACAAATCTTTAATCTTGCTATATAAATAGAAAATCATAATAAAGCATCTTATTATACACCTACAATTTCCTTATCATCATCATCACCTTAGCCTCAAAAAACAATGACGAACCAAAACTCACTGCCCCTATATGAAAAGCAGCGGTACAAATACAGTTATAAAAGAGTCATGGATTGTTTGAGTTTAAGCCTTCTGTTATTGCTACTTGGTTACCGCATTATCTGTTTCAGCAACCACTCTTTCACTTGGTTTCTTGCCTTCTTCTGCGAATTATGGTTCACCTTTTCTAGAATTTTCACTATCACCACTCAGTGGAATCCTGCAGAAATCAAAACCTACCCTGACCGTCTTTTACAGAGGTATCTAATTTTTTTTTTTTCTTTTTTGAGCGTTAATAACATTTTTAGTCATTATACTTGGTCAATTATATAATTTTAGTTTCCGTAGTTTTAATTGAGTAATTTTAATTTTTATAAAGTATAAAATGTGAAAAATTAGATCTAAAGATCTAATTTTAATTTAATTTAAACGATTTGTTATTGACATTATTGACCGCAAACAAAAAAATAATAGCAATTTTTACAATAATGTTTAGTAACGTCAATAACGAATGACTTAATTTGGATTGAAATTTGACCTTATGACCCACTTTTCACACTTTAAATTTTACATACATCAAAATCACTAAGGGCATGTTTGTTTTAGATTTAGTTTTGGTCAAAATCACTTTTGATCAAAGTTAAAAATATTTACTTTTATTGGATCCTCTTGGTTTTTGTGCATCAATAATCTCAACCCTTAATTTTTACATCGCTTTATGTGTTTTTCACTTTTTATTCTACTAAAATCTAAACCAAACGAACCATAAATTGAAACTACGGAAATCAAAATTACATAATTGACAAACTATAGGCACCAAAAGTGCAATTAAGTCTTTTTTTTATAAGCACAAAGGTATCTAATTATAACTAAACTAGATTCATCATATAGAAAAAAGAATTTATTAGGAGAGATTATACCCTACTTCAATAATCTTTAATTTTCACCTCGAAAGAATCCGTCTTCGACTTTCAGCTAAAAATATCTTTAGTTCCTTACCAATTTATCATGAGCTACCAAAAATACCATCAATATATTTTTTATAATACATTTTTTTTGGTATATTTATACATTTTTATCGTTTGTTAATATTTAAGTATTATTGAAGAAAAAATATAAAAAAAAAGTATTATTGAAGAAATTATTAAATTTATTCTCTCTATTTTTTAATATAAATTTTTTTTACAATATTATATTTTTAAATATGATAAAAATTTTATCTTCCTTCGTTACATTTAATGAAAATGTTTCAACTGTATCTTTCATTCTATTCCGCTACTCATTTATTTTAATTTTTTATAAACCAAAAAAATATTGTTACTATGAGAACTAAAATTGCTTAAGAAATAATACAATAAGATCGGATGAAAAGGCCAAAAATAAACAAGGATAAATTGCACAAAATACCCTTGAGGTTTTAGAAAATAGCACAAACCACCAAACTTTAAAAAAATTAGCAGTTCACACCATTTTCTTAAATAGACACTAGTTAAATCTCTCTCTATTTTTTTATAATAAAAAAATCAATTTTCTCGTATGCTTTTTTTTTGTACAAAATTTATCTACTGAATTTTCTCAAAAATTATTTTTCATAAAATAAAAAAATCATTTTTCATAAAGTAAAAAATTATTTGTGAATAAAAATTTATTTTTTGTAAATTAAAAAACAAATAATTTACAAATGATGATAGTATTTTTTTTAATTTAAAAAAATAATTTTTTTATTCACAATTAATTATTTTATTTTATGAAAAAATAATTTTTTGGAAAATTCAATAGATGAATTTTGTATAAAAAAACATACAGAAAAATTGATTTTCTTATCTATAGAAAAAAAATAGAGAGAGATTTAACTATGGTTAGTGTGAAAAAATGGTGTGCACTGCTAATTTTTTAAAGTTTAGTATTTTGTACTATTTTCTAAAACCTCAAGAGTACTTTGTGCAATTTACCCAATAAACAAAGCCAAATCATTAAACAAGACACAAAAAGACGTTACACAACCCAGTTGCAGCACACATCTAACCAAAGAACAAATACTAAAAAACAATTCAATAAAGTCACACCTAGATAACCAAATGAAACATCAACCCAAACACATAAGCAAATTGGAAAAACCAGTCTAAAAAAGAATCCCAGAATCTGGAGGGCATAGCTTTGATTCATGGGTCGTTATATGGTGCGCCCCATGAGTTTGGGGTGCCGTGCGCCATTTAATTTTATATTCATCAATTTATAATTTTACCCTTGCACTCCATTACCAGATTTCCATAAAATTGTGTCTTATTCTTTTTCTTTAGTACTAGCTTCATTCAAATAGAAAGATGAACCAACTTTAATTTATCCTTCTTTTTTTCACAAATTAATTCAGCATGTCTTCACTGAAACAGAAAAATTAACAGAGCTATTTGGTGTTATATTATTGTGAAAAAATTTGACAAAATTAACAAAAAAATGATCACTTAGTAAAAGATCATGAAACTTATAGATATGTAAGCCTGGACTGGTTTATATGGTATTGTTTCTTTTACAAATAAAAGTCATTTATTCGGTGGCTTAAGTTCTTGTTACTTAATCATTTTATCATTTAAATAGAGAAATATGTGTAACTTCTATTTAAAGTTAAAGATTTTCCTCCAAATGAGTTAGAAGCAAAAATAATTTTCAAGTGCCCTCAAGCTAAACAACCACAAGACCCGTTGTAACTATGTTCGATTTAGAGCCGGTGCATTTTGCTTTATATTTTGCTCTTCTTGTTCCAAACAAACAGTTCTTCGGTAGAAGCATGGCGCTCTCGTTTAATTGATAATTATGGAGTTATAATCTTCGTTCATCATGTGGTGGTCTGGTAGAGGTTGTCATCCAAAAACAGAGACGGTGGCAAAGAACAGAAATCATGGCAAGGACATAATAGTAATAACAAACTCAATATACTTAATATCTACACCATTCATTAATTTATAATAAATCTAAGGATCATTATTCATTGGTGCATCTAAGCGCCTGTTTTCAAGTGACGCAGCTTAGAAGCTGCCTTAATTCATAGCCGAAAACAAACTTTCACCATATCTAAAACGTACTCAGTACTTTAAATTTTATTATTAAAAATCACATTATTACGAGATATCCAAATGATAAGATATTATTATATTAATATGGTAAGAGTATTTTAATAAGATAAATTACTTTTTGGTGTAATAAAAAAATTAAATAAAAATAATTAATTTTTAAAAAAAATATAAAGTAGTTATTTTTTTGTAATATTCGAAAACGGACGGAGTATTAATTAATTAATTGATTAATTAAAAAGACTTCACCGATTTAGAATGTGTTTAATTCTTTTAAGTTGCCTCCACGTTTCAGTGTATTAGGAACTATGATTTGATGGATGCCGTTGTCTTAGAAGTACTATGTTTAATTGAAATTTTTTCATACATTTAATTATCAATTTAGTTCTTCAAAAATTATTTTGTCATTAATTTAGTCTCTCAAAGAATTTCATCACCAAATTAATCCTCGATCATCTTTGTTACCAATTTAGTCCACTAAAGAATTTTGTCACCAAATTAGTTCTCCAAAAATATGTAAGTATATCAAATTAATTCTTCAAATATTTAAATATATCAAATTGTTCCATGATGGAGGACTAATTTGGTGACAAAGTTTTTTGAGGATTAAATTGGTGACAAGGTAATTTTTGGAAAACTAATTTGGTGGCAAAATTCTTTAGAGAATAAAATTGGTGACATGATAATATTTGAAAGACCAAATTGATAGTTAACTCTTCTTTCATATTTAATACTCGTACGTGAAGTTTGCATTGTGAATATTACACCTAGTGTTGGGTAGGCGCTCCGTCCTGCCCCGCTCACCCTGCATTAGTTCACGGATTAAATAGACAATTCTCTTAAGTTCGTGTTATAAACAAGCCAAAAAATGAAGTTAAGTTCAGTCGAGATATTTGCGGGCATCCGCATAATTTTTTTTTTACAGAGTTTTTTTATCAAATTTTTTACCATTTTTTATAACTTGACTTTAAAAAAACTCCATAAAAACTTTTTTTTTTATTTTATACTATAACTTTACTTAAAAAAAAAAATGTATAAAAAGGTTTAAAACTTACATAAAGTGTTTTAAAAAAAGTGCATAAAATATTTTTTGCGGGATCCACGAATTTGTTCGTTTATCACGCGGGTTAATGAGCATATCCACCTAAACCCGCAAATGATATGATTTTTATTTTTAGAAACCTAAATTCGCCCAACTTTTTTACTCGTCTGCAGGCCTTATTCTATCTACCCAGCTCTAATTACACATTGTGAATATTTTAAGGTTAGATGACAATTTCTTCTATTGTAAATAATGGATAAATTAATTCATTTATGGTGGATTATTCTTTATTGAACAACTTAATCAATTTTATCACATAGTCTTATTTAGTTAAGTTTTAAAAAATTACAGATTAATCTTTAAAAAATATTGAATTTTTTAAAAAAAATCCTCTTTTCTTTATTTATTTATTTTGTTTAAAAAAAAAATTAATCTTCAGAAACGTGTTTGTTCTGTTCATCTTCCTTTCTTCATTGTCTCCTCTGGCACACTTCACGAACCCGACGACGCGACACTTTTCCGGCGACTCCTCCTTCTCCTTAGCTTGCCCGGACCCATCGCTGCTGTTATCTTCATCAACGCACGCCATTCTGTTACCCTCCTTCGCTTAACGATGCCGACGGAAAAGAATTGCGTTATCTTCATCAATGCTAGGAAACAGTGATTGTCAATTGATACAAAAACCAGGGGGAAGTGAATGCACCATCGTTAACAGTTATATAACAAAACTGGAGACAGAGAGAGATCGCGAAATCAAACACCTGTATTCCCAAGGAAGATTTAAGTAATATGCATTGAAGAACCAGAATCCCAATCCTCAAGATTAAAATCAATAGCTCCAGACACTAACAAGACATCACTAGTTTTCTATTTTGATTCAAACACATATAGAACCACAGTACCACACTGACCTAACAGAGCAAATCAAAGCCAAAAACATTGAAATTAATCGAAATTTACCACTGAAACTAGCTAAGGCAATTGAAACCCTAAAATTAAGAACGCAAAATCAACCACTGAAATCGTAGAGAGTCCTGCCCTGGCGCGAGTTTCTTCATAGATGAGAGCACTTATTCTCTTGACACCTCTTCTGCGAGCCAAACGGCGAATCATAGGCTTTGTGGTGCCTTGGATGTTATCGCGAAGAACCTTTCCTGTGCCTCTTTGTTCTCTTGACACCTCCTCCCTTTGTGATGCCTTGGATGTTATCGCAGGCTTCACGCAATACTTTTCCTTCGGCATCTTGAAGCAAAGGAGGGTAACAGAATGGCATGCGTTGGTGAAAATAACAGTAGCGGTGGATGCGGGCAAAGAGAAGGAGGAGTCGCCGGAAAAGTGTCCTGTCGTCAGCTTCGTTAGTGTGCCAGACGACAGAGAAGAAAGGAAGATGATCGGAACAAACACGTTTCTGAAGATTAGTTTTTTTTTAAAAAAATAAACAAATAAAGAAAAGAGGAAAGTTAATTAAATAATTAAAGGACTTCTTTTGAAAAAATAATATTTCTTAGCGATTAATCTATAAATTTTTAAAACTTAACCAAATAAGACTATGTGATAAAATTGATTAATTTATCTATTATTTACAAAGATGGGAGAAACCACCTTTAGATTAAATTACATTTTTTGTCCCGTACGTGGTAAGATACATTCAATTTGATATTTTATCTTTATTTTAATTTATGTAAAGTTTCTTTTTTTTTATTAATTTAGTCATTTATATTTATTTTGATTCTCTTTAATTTTTATGTTGTATTTTTTGGATCGCTTTGGTCTCCTCATATTGTATTTTTTATTAATTTGGTCTTTTATTTTACATTTTTTGGACCAGTATAGAGTGACAACATGAAGTCGTTTTGACCTGTCTAATAACTAAAATGACCAAATTGACCGTGAAACTATACCATATAAGTAACAAAAATAAATCAAAATAAACATAAAGGATCAAACTAAAACTTCATTACAACGTAAAAGACCAAAAGTGTAATTTAACCAATATTTTAATATCAAAACTTCTTAAATGTGCATTTTGATTTTTTGTATGTGCATTTTACTAAAAAATGTTAGTGATACCTTTTTTTTTTAATTTAGCACTAATTAAAACTGTCACTAAATGTGACATTCTATTAAAATGGACATTCTAACTATACATGAGACCAAATTGTACATTTTTAAAGTTTCGGTACAAGACAAACTACATAAGACTAAAATCTTTTTAACTCAAAATGTAATTTTATATCAATAGATAATGCATCTTATGAGTTATGATCACATATAAAACATAGTACAGTTGACACTTCCATTATAATTTAGATGGAAACCTTGAGAGAGGGACAAAATTGTCTCATCATTCAAAAAGTTAGAAAATCACAATTGTAATTAAAAAAAATTAATTAGAAATCAGAATCACATGTTTTAAACTTATATAAGAGACTGAAAATACAATTAAACCATTACTTATATCGGTTGCTAATGCATTCAGCATATATATATATATAGGATTAGGATCAAATGACACCAATTGGTTTGACACCAATTCTTACACCAATCAATAACGATATATCGAAAAAAAAAATTCTTGAAACCTACTGTTGGATTGAAACTACTTATTGTATAGATCATGTGTACACAAATTCACACCAATCAAAGGTCTTTTAATGCTCCATCAACACACTTTTTATTTTTATGATTTTTAAAACTATATTTTACGTTAATTTTTTAGTACATTGATGTAGTAGTAAACGATCTCGGATTGATGTCAAATTTTATACACATGATCTATATGAAAAGTAGTTTTAATCCAACGGTAGGCTTCGTAAAAAAAATCTTCGATCTATCGTTATCAAGTGAGTGTAAGAATTGGTGTCAAACTAATTGGTGTCATTTGATACTAACCCATATATATATATATATATGTTTGTCTTTTTACATATTAATTAGCTAATAAGTAATTGAAATTTGTGAGCAGGGTGCAAGAACTTCCACCGGTAGATTTATTTGTGACAACAGCAGACCCTGTGTTAGAACCACCAATAATCACAGTGAACACAGTGTTGTCTCTATTGGCACTTGATTATCCATCTCATAAACTAGCTTGTTATGTTTCTGATGATGGATGTTCTCCTCTTACCTTTTATGCTCTTCAAGAAGCTTTCAAATTTGCAAAGTTTTGGGTACCTTTTTGTAAGAAGTATCATGTTCAAGCAAGAGCTCCCTTTAGATTCTTCTTTGATGATGGGATTCAAGGTAATTCCATGGCAAAAAACAATGACCCAACACCAGAATTCAAACAAGAATGGTCACAAATGAAGGTAATTAAGTTTAGGGTTAAATATGTTTTTAGTCCTGAACTTTAGCGAGAATATGTTTTTAGTCCTCAATCTTTAAACAGTATATTTTTAGTCCCTAAAGTCTTAAAAAAGTTCAGTTTTGGTTCTTCCATTAAATTTCATGTACTTCAGTTAACTGTGGGGTCACTTTTCAATTTTTTTAATAATTTAAAATTTGAAATTAAGAAAAGAAAAATAAAAAATAAATTGAAAAAAAAAAACCAAATCCTCTTTCTTCTCCAACTCCCTTGTTGTTCTGTTCATTATTTCTTTTTCTCTTCTTCTCTTAGTTAATTTTATTCTTTCTTCTTTCTTTCTTTCTTTCTTTTTTCTCTTCTTATTTCTTCTTATTTCTTCTTCTTTCCTCTTCTTCTTTCTTCTCCTATGATTGGATTCTGGGTTTTTGAAGAAGAAGCAATGATGTTCTGGGTCTGTTGGCGGGTTCCTATTTGAAGGTTCTTCGCTGGTGGGCTTTTCTTCGAGGAAGATCGTTTTTGGGTTTAGGGTTTCAAAAAGGTGAAGAACATTGTTTCTTTTTCTCTTTGGCTTTTTGAGTTTTTTGAATAGGTTTATGGGTTTTATGGAATGAATTTCTAAGTTTTGGGAATGGTTTAGTTTCTGGAATTGAGAAAGCCATTTGAGCAAGACGGAGAGAGACAAATCGTGGTTTGCGAATGAAGGAGGCTAACGAAACAGTTTATGGGTTTCTAGGTTGGGGTTTCTAGGTTGGGAGGATGAGTTTCTGGGTTGGAGTGATGAGTTTCTAGGTTCAGAGGATGAGTTTCTGGGATTTTTGTTTTTTGTTTTTTTTTTTCAAAAAGAAATTAGGAAATTTAGGGATTTTTTGGCAAGATGTGTTTAGGGTTATTTAGGGTATTTCACTTTGAGTTAGTAAGGGTAACATGGTCATTGCAAATGTTTTTAACACACTTAGAGAATCTGACGTGGCCTCCATTTGCTACATCAACGAAAAAGTTAACAGACATTAACAGAGGGATTAAAACAGAACAAGTTGAATAGTTTAGAGACTAAAACATACTTTTAAAAGTTTAGGTACTAAAACAGATTCGTGTGAAAGTTCAAGGACCAAAAACATATTTAAACTTTAAGTTTATTATATACTAATTAGAAGTATGTTACCAACATATTTTGAAAAGGGTTAAATACATTTTTAGTCCCTATACTTGACATTCATTTAAGTTTTAGTTCCTACACTTTAAAAGTTGTGATTTTAGTCCCTACACTTTCACGTCGTTAAGGTTTTAGTCCCTGACGTTACTCCTGTCACTAATACCGTTACAGCAAGCCTACGTGGCACACACCTGGCTGTTAATTTGACAGCATGGAGTGCCACATCAGCTGCTTACGTGGACACGAATAAAAACTCTATTAAGAACCCTAAATTCCCATTTTTTCCTCAAATTGAAGACGTTCGAAAACCTTAAATCTCAATTTCTTGAATTCTTTGTGATGGCACAAAGGAGCTCAAATATTTGTTGATCAATGTTATAGTATTGAAAGATATGATCAATGTTATCAGCTAGTTCTTAATCCTATTAACAGAGAAAATATGTGGGAGCACGTGGAGGCAACAACCATTCTTCCTCCTATTTTTAAGACCCCAATTGGAAGGCTAAAAGAAAATTGAGAAGAAAAGAGCAAGATGAGCCTGCAAGAACAAATTGAGGAGAAAAAGCACTTCTTTGCATTGTAAGACACTTACAGTTTTGGGAAAAAAAAAAAGAATTTAGGGTTCTTAATAGGGATTTTTGTGCGTATCCACATAAGTAGCTGATGTGGCACTTTATGCTGTCAAACTAACAGCCATATATGTGTCACGTAGGCTAGCTGTAATGGTGTTAGTGATGGGACTAATGTCAGGACTAAACCATTAACAACATGAAAGTGTAGGGACTAAAATCTAAATAACGGTCAAGTATAGAGACCAAAAATGTATTTTACCCTTTTGAAAAATTACCAGTGTTATTAATAAAACTTAGTACAGTTGATAGATAATTATATCTCTATGTGTGTTGATTAGTAATATAATTATGACTGTGTAAGAAAAAAACTTTATTGAGAGAAAAATTATACTTACTTTAATAATTTCCCTAATTTGAAATAAATAATATTTAACTATATATTGGCTAATGAATATCTGTGATGAACATTCAGAAAAATAAAATAAAATCACTCGCTCATGCCACAACGGTGTATAATTTTATATTTATTAAAATGTGACACCTAATTAAAAAGTTGATATTCTTTTTTGTTAGTTAATTAATTTTATAACTCGTCAATTTTTTATTTAAGGGAGATGGGAAATAAAATATTATTATTGTTGAACTTGTAGTTTACGTAATTTTTTTTATAACATACTTTTCAAATGATTTTGATAATCAACAAACCTTTTTTATACTATTTTATTCATATGTTAATCAACTTTTAAATGTGACAATTATTGACATATTCTATACAAGAATATATACTCTGTATAAGACAAAGTTGTAAATCTTAACTAAAAATGAAAAAATCATGTTAAAAACATACTTGTATTGTATACTATTAATATTAATATGTGTCTGTTACCTTTGTTTATACTTTTGAAGACTACAAAATTATTGTTATTGATAATAATTTTTTATCTCAATTTAAATTTAATAGAAGTAAAAAATTATTGCTTCTTTTAAAAATACTTTTATATACTTATGATAAAAATATAAACTAACTTACCTTAGTTATATAAGGTTTTCCCTCTTATCATAATGCAACTTGGTTGATGAGTTTTAGATAAGCTATAATTGAATTCGGAGGAGAATGAAAAAAGAGTCTTGATTTTTGTACTCAAGATTTTCTGTACTTAATATACTCATTGGTTACCTACATTGAAAAGAGTTGTTACATTAGTTATTTTTTTTTGTTACAGTGTTTTTTTGAATTGGTTGGTTACACGTATAGAAATATGTGGTTACAACGTAAAAATAAAAATTCAACAAAATTTCTACGTGTATAACCAGATATTTTAATGTATGTAACCATGAGTATAAAATGAGTACGAAGAACACGAGTACGAAAATATTTTTTCATGAAAAAGAAGTGGTCAATTTAAGTTGGAATTGGAGTGTGGGTGTATCTGACCATAAAGTGCAAAACGGTTTTGTTTGGGTGTGTGTTTGGCAGGATATGTATGATAATCTTAGCCGCAAAATTGAAGATGCCGCCCTAACATCTTCACTTCCTTATTCTGCAATTTTCTCCCACACTGACACCACAAATCATCCAACCATAATCCAGGTATTAATTTATCAGTGCTTAAGTCTTTAGATTAAATAAAAAAATGAGAAGTGCTATATGATACGAATTTAATTTCGTATACATCACATGAACACAGTTGTAGTAGGTAAATATTTTTTTTATAAACAATTAAAATTATATTAAAGGAGTACAAAATGTACTCAAAGCATTACAACAAATCTTTAAACCATTAAACAACTAAGAGGACACATACACCTTTAGAAAATAAAGAGAATGAGAGTAAATTAGAGTGTTTTAACTAAATCCAAGAGTTAACTTTAATTTGATTGAGGATTTAGACTCTTTCCAATGCATTATTATTAAAAACTAGAATTTCTCATTAATCATATAGACCAACAACACATTGCTGCCTATACTCTGGATAGCGCCTTCTTTTTCTTCTTAGAATGAATCGACGACCGAAACAAGATAAACCGTTGGGAGTGACTCTGCAATTGGAATTTGAATTTGCAGCCACATAAACCTTTACTCCACACACCATAAGCAGCCTCACAATGTAGAAGAATGTGTGAAGCTGTTTTCAAAAGCACAGAGATAAATCTCCAAAACTAATACCCTGCAAAACCCCCCAACTCCACTGCTAGTCTATCCAACCCCAATAAGTCTTCCGCCACGAGTAAATATAGGAACGGCGCCAAAGGATCGCCCTGTTTTAAAACTCACTGGATCTCTATTTCTCTCGAGGGACTACCATTAACCAAGACCGAGAAAGCCACCACAAATACAACCCCATATCTAATGTCGCCACTTTTCCGAAAATCCAAATCTTATCATCATATAATTAAAAAAACCTTAGTCAACAGAGTCGTATGCCTTCGCAAAATCAACCTTAAAAATAAGGCATGATTTACCCTGGTGCTTAGTGTAGTCAATCACCTCATTCACTGGTATCACATCGTCAATAGTAAATCTTCTGGGTAAAAACATTGTTTATCTCTTTGAAATAATGTTATCCATCACCCGAGACAATCTAAAAGAGAGAACCTTAGCGATTTCCTTATATAAACTCCCCAATAGAGAAATAGGACCATATTCATTTAATGTTTGGGGAGAATCGACCTTTGTGATCAAAACACCAAATTAAGAGGTTACCGCTTTACGGAGAACACCCTTCGAATGGAATTCGGCAAACATATTCAACATATCCACCTTAAGGAAGGACTAACATCCTTTATAGAATTTTCCATTGAATCCATCCGGACCAAGACTTCGATACCCATCCACACTTAGCATCACATCCTTAATTTCCTCTGTGGTGAAGCAAGCAATGAGTGCCCGATTCAGTATATCCAAAATTCGATTAAAAGTCATACCATCTAAATTAGGCCGATTCCACTCTACCCTCCTATAAAAAATTTCAAAATGTCTAGCACATGTCTGCTTCACCTCATCAAAACCGTGTAACCAAACACCTTCTACCAAGATGGACGCCATAAAATTCCTCCGCAATCTTCCTTTCATACAAGCATGAAAGAAACGGAAATTGCTATCTCCATCCTCCAACCATCTCACTCTTGCCTTTTGCGCCAGAATGCCCTCCTTATATCTTATCGCCTCCCACAAATCACCAAAAGCACGTTGCCGCACTGTAGCCTCATCCTAAGATAATAAAGAAGTTTATGTTTTATTATCCAACTCCACAATAATAGTAGAGTTCCTCCGAATCCCCTCATCCACATTACCAAACACCTAAATATTCTAATTTTTAACAGCCAGCTTAAGCTCCTTAAGCTTTTCCTTCATGACAAAAATCCCCCAACCAGTGATCAAAGACGGCCTCTAAGTGTTCTCAACCACTTGCAAAAAATCATCATGAAGCAACCAACAATTATTAAACAAAAAGGGCTTTGGGCACCAATTAACTTCCCTGCAATGGAGAACTACATAGAATGATCCGATTCATCTCGATTCAACGTCCATTGAGCAACACTTTGACTATCCGATAACCACTCTTGAGTCACTAGGATTCTATCCAATTGAGATATGGCCAAGCCATCTAAATGATGCCAAGTAAACTTATTCCCCAATAGAGCAAGATCCATTAACTCCATATCAGAAATGAAGGAATTAAAAGACCTTATTTCAGAAGAAAAAGTTGATATCGATGCTCCTCGTTGTTTAGATGCTCTGCATACTGCATTAAAATCTCCAAGAACACATCATGCACCCTCACCCCCCTTGCCTTCAACTCCACTAACAGCCCCCAATCCCTCCGCTTCTCCAATAATACCTGTGACCCATAAACTGTAGCAAAATAGTATAACTTGTGAGTTACCTTCTCTGCCAGTTTGATAGCTATAAAACATTTAGGAACAACTTCTTTAATAAGTTCAAATCGATCTCCATTCCAAAGAAACAGAATTCCCCAACTTCTACCTCGTGCCAATGTTTATAAAAGGCGGCAATCCCCCACACCACCCCACACATCACTACACAATGTGGAACCAATGACCCACAATTTTAGCCGACTAAGCATACTGATACGAGGAAGCAAAAGCAAAAACATCCTCCACTACACATATCTAAAAGAGACAATTATCAATCTTCACCGCCACTGTCTCTTGAATACAATCACCACATTTCATGGAAATAAGAATATGTTCGGTTCCAATCATTAACGATTCGCTGTAAGAAATCCGCCTTGAGATACACCCACGATTTCACCACTAACCGATTGAAAAAATCATCCTCCCATACGTGTAGCAAAATCCCTATGCACATCAACCATGCTAGTGTCTCCAGTCCACTTATGTTGCCTTCCATGGGCGCAACTCCTCAAACCAATAAAGAAGCCAAACTTCTTCTTGTACCACCCACTCCGACAAGTTAATCTCCTCAGCCTCTAGGAGCACAAACGATGGTCCCATTGAGGTAAGTCGCACCCCAAAATGTTTGTGTGCATACTACGCTTCCTTCACCATATCGAAACCCCTGGTAGTCGTAATTTACCAACAAACACCCCATGCAACTTAGCGATACTATTTTCCTTTGCATAATAGTATAACTCTCCTTTATGATCATCCTTTGTCGCTGTTTCCTGTTTTCAACTCTCACTATCGCAGCATATGCTGGCTGATCAACCGCACCTGGTGGTGGGGATCAACTAGACTTGAACTATTGAAAATAAGTAAAGCAACCAAAATCATCTTCTTTAGTGTGTGATACATTTTTCGTGATACCTTTCGTGTAAAAATTTTCCGTGTCTATTATCATTTTTGATAAAAAATTTATACGACGTCTTTAAATTAAATAATTAAGAGTAATTCTTCTGGTCAAAGTTTCAAAAATATAAGTGTTATTAATTTAGTACTATGTCTGTTGAAGAATAATATTAGAAGAGAACACATCTAATTAATTAATAGAGTGAACATTATTAGTGCTTCAATTTTATTATTAATTTGTAATTATAGGTTATATGGGAGAACAAAGAGGGCCTTGCAGATGGGTTGCCACATTTGATATACATATCTAGAGAGAAGAGGCCAAAGCAACCACATCATTTCAAAGCTGGTGCCATGAACGTGTTGGTAAGGAATTAATTACTTAATTTCTTCTACGTATGATGTGATAAAACTATTGCCATGATTAGAATTTGATTAATTCCATTATTCTCCTTTTGTTTTTGTAAAGATATTCTCATTTGTTTTACATAATTCACATCATTACTCTCTTTGTTTTTTCTTTAACATTTTGCGTATTCAACTTTAGTCTTTTCAATTCTTAACAAAAATTAAACAAAAAAAAAAATCTACACATTTAGGGTTTTTGATTTAAGAAAGCATTTCATATTTTTCAAAATAATTACATTTAAAGACACACATTATTTTTCAGTATGCTTTTTATTTATAAATTTTTCACAGAAAATATTGTTGAAACACGGAAAACATGATTTTTTTCCACTATTTACTTTTTGTGAAAACATGTGTCATGAAAAAATAAAACAGTCAAAACGATTTCTCAAACCAGTAAGGCCCATATACCAAAAACACCAATAAGACCCATGTACCAAAAAAACCAATAAGATCCCATTGTGAATCCTCGTTTTTCTGTTGTCCAAAAAACAAATTCCCCATAGGCCGAAAAAAGCAAATTCCACTATTTTTGGTAAAGTGAGTTCTAAAAAAAAAAAGTGAATTCTATCATTTCTCACCACTTTTTTTAATTTATTTGCAACCCAAACTCCTATCGTTCTCTCAATTGTATAATTCTTCACACTCTTAACCTTTAATTCCCTAATTATTTTCAGACAAGAGTCTCAGGGTTGATGACCAATGCTCCTTTTATGTTGAATGTGGACTGTGACATGTTTGTAAACAATCCAAAGATTATTCATCACGCAATGTGCATTTTGCTTGATTCCATTGGAGAAAAAGAAGTTGCATTTGCTCAATTTCCCCAACAATTCCATGCTACACTAAAAGATGATCCTTATGGAAATCATATGGTGGTTTTGCTTAAGGTTAGTGTAATTAATTAAATACCAAAGTAACTCAATTTTCATCTTAGCAAACTTTTACCAGCAAAAAAAAGATTATTTTTAAGTAAGTTAGCCACAAAATACTAATTTAACTTTATCATTTCATTATTTTTTATTAATTTTTGCTCCTTTTAAAAAATACAGTACCTGGGGGCAGGATTAGGAGGAATACAACAAGGACCATTTTATGGAGGAACAAACTGCTTCCACAGAAGAAAAGTTATTTATGGCCTTTCTCCCGATATTGTAGATAAAGGTACTTATTTTATTAATTAAACAAAAGTTAAATTAACCATTGCGTTCTTATAATAGGCGTTCTTCTTTTTTATTTTAGTTTTTATATAAATGAAACATTTTTTTAGTTCCTGTACGCGTCACTTTTTCACATATATACTAGCTTTTCACCCGTGCGTTCGCACGGGTTTTCGTTATTACATGTTTGTGAGGTTGTGTTAATATTTTATAATTTTATAATGAATATACAATAAAACATATAAATGAGTTGATCATATTTTAATCAAATAATATTCAAAAACTAATTATTTGGATTAGTCTCATCTTAAAGGTAGAGAAACCCGTGCTTATACTAAATTTTTTTTAAATAGATCACAAAAAACAAAGTAAAAAAAAATGGAAAGGAAAGAATAGAAAATAGAGAAAAAAAAATAGTGAAATAAACTTAAAATAAAGGGAAGTGGAGAGAGAAGAAAGAGAAAGAAAGAGGAAAAAAGAAATAAGAGAAAAAGAGTTTAATAATTAAATTTAATTTTATTGTTGAAATTTTAAATTTTGAATTTTAAAATTTTCTAATCTCAAAGCAATCCAAAATACAAAAAATCTGCATGAAAAATCAAAGCTTTTAAGCTTGGATTAACATCCAAAATACAAAAAATCAAACAAAAGAGAATAGAATAAAATAATATTAAACGAAATTTTGGAGGAAAACTGAGTTAACGTGAGCATGACACTTGACAAAATAGGTTGCTTATAAGTCAAGAAAGAATTTCTTTTCTTATAGTATATGATACGTTTCTGTAATGCGTTTGCAATTGTCCCTATATCTGTTTTGATATTTATACATGCATTAATAATTCAATTCAATTCCTATATGTGTATCCAAATTTTTCATATTAGTTCCTATAAACTATAAAACAACTCCCAATAAAACTAAGTGGGACATGATTGACAGAACATATACAACAGAGATGAAAACGTAAATCAAGACACTTGTAGAGGCTAAGGAGATGTTTGGTATAGAGAATATTTTTTAAATTTTTGGAAATATCATTTAATGTAAGATATACTCATGTTTAGTAGAAGACCAAAAAAAAAAGTTTTTTTTGCGTAAGTAAGATTCCTAGGAATCTTAGAATATGAAGAAAATTCATTTTTCACATTCCCACCTAAATAAGTGGGTATCTTAAATTTTTTCAAGAATCATTTGTCCAAAAATAAATTTATGGTAAAGTCACTAAAAAATATATCTCGTAACAAACGACCCCTAAAGGAAAATATTTTTTGAAAAGCTAAGGACTTAACGAAAATGAAAAAAAAATGTGGATCAAATAGAAAATTTTAACTTAAACAATTGTATTTGTATTTTCATTTATTTCAATTTTGGAATATAAAATTTTAATGGCACGTCTCTAAATGTGTTCCTATGATGATAAATGCGCCTTGCACCCCAAAAAAAAAACTTAGATGTCAAAATTCTTCAAATAAATGTATGAAAGCAAATGTATTTTTGGTTTACTTTATTAAGTTCAATCCAATGTTTTCCTTACATTATTACCTTTCTAGCTAATATTGTTGCAGGAAACAACTTAACAGAGGAGGAATTAAAACAAAAATTTGGAACTTCAAAGGAGCTTATGAAATCAGTTGCTCATACTTTGGAAGGGAAGATATATTCATCAAATGATATTAATATTTCCAAAGCTGTTGAAGTGGCAAGTCAAGTAGCTGGTTATGCATATGAATATGGCACTGCCTGGGGCAAACAGGTTTTCAATACAACTTTAAACTAAAATTTTCTATAATTTTCTTTTTGAGAGATATGGTAAATATTAATATTGAAATTGGCCTGGTTTTACGGGGCATTTAGGTAGGTTGGATATATGGATCAATTACGGAGGACGTACTTACGGGACTTACAATACATGAAAAGGGTTGGAGATCAGAGTGGTGTACACCAAATCCAATTGCATTTATTGGATTTGCACCAGGAAGTGGCCCAAGTTCAATGGCCCAACAAAAGAGATGGGCCACAGGATTGCTTGAGATCTTCTTTAGCAAGCATTGTCCTATTTTTGGGACTCTTTTCCTTAAGCTTAGTTTTAGGCAGTGTTTGGCTTATATGTGGATCATCAATTGGGCTTTGGGCCCTGTCTCAGAAATATGCTATTCTTTCCTTGTTGCATTTTGTATCATCACCAACTCCTATTTCTTACCCCAGGTAAGCATTGCAAAATTATACTAGTATCTCTTGAAGTTAGTTTTAATAATTAGACTCCTTTTATTTTAAAGCTAAGTTTTCCTTTACAATTTGAATGTGCAATAAAGTTGAGTCATTGGCAGAGCTTAGTAAAAGTCTTCACAAGAGTTTAAAAAATAAATTATATACAAATTTTTATTGATTCCTTTTTTACTTTTAAATATAATGTATTGTGGTTGACCAACAAAAAATATTGTATTATGTTTATTTATGTATTATACACCTACTCTTCTGCTTATAAATTTTAGTCCATGCTAAACCACCATGCAGAGTCATTTTATAAATTTATATGCATATATCTACAATGTGATTATTGTTGTTATATCTTTTGTTAGATTACAAAGTCATATGTCAATTTTAATTCTAACCATGTACATATTTGTTCTCAATAACAAATACATATAACTTAAGTGTTTTGTTCAATCCAGGATATTGGCATTTGCATTCCTATTGCAATTTTCATAACATACAACATATACACTCTATCAGAATCCTTGGCAACGGGATTATCAATTCGAGCATGGTGGAACAATCAAAGAATGTCAAGAATAACACCTATGAATGCTGGTTTTTGTGCATTTCTCACTATCATTCTTAAGCTCTTAAGAATCTCCAACACAGTTTTCTACGTAACAAAGAAAGATCTTCCACCAATTGGAGATTCTAAAGATGAAGATGATGACAAGAATAATGTTGGTAAATTCACCTTTGATGACTCCCTAGTATTTTTGCCAGGAACTACAATTTTGCTACTACAATTGACAGCAATTGTTGTGAAATTGTTGAGGTTGCAAATGAGTAAAAGTGATGATTATGGGAGTGGAATAGGTGAAATGTTTTGTAGTGTGTATTTGATAATTTGTTACTGGCCTTTCTTGAGAGGGTTGTTTGACAAGGGTAAATATGGAATTCCAATGTCTACTTTGTGTAAATCAGTAGTCCTCACATATTTCTTTGTACACTTATGTAGAAAGAGCATTGTTGGTTGAAGTGGTCTACAAACTAAGGAAGTGTTGATTATTGTGTGTATGATTAAAGATATATATATTTTTTCTTGTCTCTTAAATATTAATGGTTCAATAATAATCTTTCACACTTCATTCTGATATTTCTTTTTCATTTTTTCCCTTATCATTTCCAATGTTATGTGCTGAGCTGATGGCACCTTGCTCATAGTCCGAAGTTTTTACTTCTAAAAATAACAATTGCAATACATCCTCCTTTTCCTTGTATTCCATGAAATCAAGGAACAAAGTTGCTTTTGGGCACTCAATGTCCAAGGAATCTTAGCTTAACTTGGCTATTATTAGGGGGTTATCTATGAACTTAAATGCCTCGGTGATCACTTTAATCTCCAACTTGCAATTGTCACTTACTATCTTTTGAAGATCATCCAGAAATTTTCATGGCAACTGCTCATGCAGCTTAGTTTCTTCTATCCCGACAATTTTTTTAGAATCTATAAATGGCTATTCTCTTGAGAAATTAGATGAATTAGACGCAATGAAGTAATGGATCTCATAATCATCAATGGAAGAATTGTCTTCACATCCGGATTTAACTTGATCCAACTTTTGGTATCATCTCGAAACATTCGGAGGAGGAGATTAGCAATGAAGTTGATAATATCTCTTTCCGGCTTCATATAAGTCATTAAACTCATGTTTGGAAGAGAATTTTCACCTTGATTGATGAACCATTCAATAAAACTTGACTTAGTGGCAAAAAGGAACCCATCATGGTATGATGTGAAAAGCAGAAGACGCTCAGCAACATACATATGTAGTTGCGAGAAGCGTTCTTGTAAGTCAGTACAGACATCAATGGATTATACTCGGAGCAATAGAAGGGGAAATAGAGTTCAGCAACCACGACATAATTAGAGTGTTGCAACCCTCCCAAGATGCGTAGGAGGGATCGGTTAGAGTTGGGATGGGAATGGTGCCTTATAGAAAGGAAATCTTGTTTTTGGAGATGAAAGCCACGTGGATTGAGCTAGAACACAAATGATAGTTGCTGCCAATGAGGACGGGAGTGATAGAGACAGAGTTTGGGACTTGGGTGTATGTAAAAGGAACTAGAGGGGTTGAGACTGGGATCTTGAGAAGGATTGGAATTAGGAGGGGATTCAATGTTTGTGGATGCGCCTGACATGGGTGATGAAATTACATAGCTTCAAAAAGGGCTCTTAATACTATAAAACAAAGGCGTGAAAGGGGACAAAGCAAATAATTGAGGAATAAATTATGTTATATTGATGTGAACACCATGTGTTGTAATATATACAAAGAATGACCTAGAAAGGATAAAAACAAAGTAAAAATACTAAAATGTCCGAAGTGTACAATACAAATAAAACACATACAAATTCTATAAGCTACTAAGAACTCAAACAAGTTCATACTAGCCTTTCCAAAATGCCCTACATCTGACACACATTGAGTAGCTTCATCATCCATTCCTATGTCTTCAAGCATTTTAGCCGCGTGAAGAAGCATTTCTTTTGCTTTCTCTAGATTATAATCAAGCAAACTGTATGTGGTTTCTCTGGGATCAGCGGCCTTAGACTTCCTCTCCCATTGAGAGTCCCTTGCTTTTTAAAAGCACATTCTTGCCATCTCATACTTGTTCACATTATATAGCTGCAAAGTAATAACCAAAATGATACATAATATTTGGAGAGAAAAATTGCAACACACAAGCGCCACACAGTATCAAACTAGCATTCTAGCATCATATATCATTTAAGAGGATTATGGATAATGTGACGAAAGCAAAATTGATAAACAACAACCTTGTCGCCACGCAATTTCCATTCTTCTAGAGTACTTGCAACTTTCATTAATTGAGCAAAGTTGTTTTTCACTTCTTTAAATTTGACCAGAGAACTCATTTTCCAGCATTCAAACATGGGCTTAGAATGAAGACTCCTCTACTCTCTCACATATCCACACATACTTAAATAAAGCAATTTGGCTGATAGTTAAATTTTGCACTTCGTCAATATAAACAAAGTCCATCCCATCTCCCTGATATGTGTTAAATCTGACCTCGAGGAAGGTCAATGGCAAAATCATCCAAATTAAAATGCCCTTTCTCCATCTTCATTTTCTCATAACGTTGATAAATGTCATATATGACCTCTCTTATCGGCTTAGTTAAAGGCCACCAGACTTGAGATAATCCTCACGGCTCAAATGACTAAAATCTTTCTCAACAGCTTGCATTTCCCTCTTATTTGTAATATGATTTCAAGGAACACTCTAGAGGAATCTAGCATCTTGGTTTGCTTCGAATTGAAACGAGGCCAATATAAAGAAGCAAATCTGTTATAAGTCACCTTTGATTGCTCATTGAATCTTTGAAAGTACAAATTCTCAACAGTCCCGTCCACCATCTTTAAAAACTTCTAAAATGTGATCACTAGTGGATAACAATTGATAGGAAGTTCACCAAAAGAGTTCGGAGGCTCTTTTCACCATAAATCTTCTCATAGCACATGGATCTGTATGCAAAGAAAATGAAATTAATTGGAATTTAATTGAAGTTCCACTGTTAACTATATTACAACTAGTGTTGGGTTTCTTAAACACAAGAAAAAACGAACAAATAAAATAAAATGACTTAAATATATTTTTGCTGCCAAAACAAGAAAAGTAAAAATACATGATCTTATTAGTGTGGGTAGCAACAAATACAGGTGAAATTCACTAGTAATCATACTTCTAATTTAAAAATGAGTAAAGGTTTAATCTTAGAAATTGTGAAGGTTTTTTTATTGCACAACATGAATAAAATAGAAGTTTACGTGCATGGTGAAAATGAAATTGACGAGTGCTGCTTCTTCACAATTTAATTACAACTATCAATTTTCTTACGTGCACAAAAACATTTTAGTTCCCATTCTTTAAAAATTAGTGAATTTTTAATGGTACAACAAAAATAAAACAGAAACTTAGGTGCATGTTGGTGAAAATGGAATTCACGCATGAGAGTTACTTCTTCACAAACATCCACGAAAACATTTCAGACCTCATCCTTTTAAAATTAGTGAAGGTTTTTTTATTGAACAACAGCAATAAAATAAAAAGTTTACGTGCATGATGAAAATGAAATTGATGAATGAAAGTTACTTCTTCACAATTTAAATACAATTACCAATTTTCTTACGTGCACAAGAACATTTAAACCCTCATTCTTTGAAAATTAGTGAAGATTTTTTTATTGCACAACAAGAATGAAATTGAAGTTTACGTGCATGTTGGTGAAAATGAAATTGAAGAATCAAAGTTGCTTTTCAAATTTTAATTATGATTATCAATTTAATTACTTACACGAAAACATTTAAACCCTCTTTCTTTGAAAATTAGTGAAGGTTTTTTTATTGCATGAGTAAAATTGAAGTTTACAGGTAGGTGGATGAAAATGAAATTGACAAGTGAAAGTTGCTTCTTCATCATTTAATTACGATTAAGAATTTAATTCACGAAAATATCACAAACTAATAAAATAGTCGAACAATGAATAAATGTATTTATAAATAAAAGAAATTTAAATAATTTTGAGTGAGAAATGATAAATGTCTCATGGAAATAAGTTCTTCACCTCTTCAATTGAATAACATGATCTCTTACAACTTCACGTAATTTTTGACTCACCATCAAAAATAAATGTCTTAAACATGTCAATCATTTTCAGTTGTATTTTCTTCATGAAGCTCTGTATTGTGAATTGCAGCCAATGCCATTTGGTCTTCTGCTTTTGTAATAGCTTCATTATCAAAATAGTAATTTTTTTTATACTAGCGTGACCGAACAGAAATGTATTGTTCATGTAGCTGATTATTTTCATTATTTGTCTAACACTTCAAACTTATAAGCAAGGTATTTAAAGGAAGAATATGTAAGTAATATAGTATTAAGCATTAATAAGTTTACATTTTAATTTAATACAAGGCTGAGATATGTTGGTAGAGAATGTAGTCTGATTCTAATAAAAATATAAATCTTACCAGAAAAAGAACAAGAATGGAATGTTGGTAAAGAAGACTATATTCATTAACCAAATATTCTAATTCTAATTAATTAGTCATCACAACTCAATGTAGCTCAATATATTAGAAATGCTATAACAATTAATAGGAAAATGTAATTTGAATTTATTAATAAAAATAAAAAAACATTGCAAAAAAAATAGGTTGAAGATAACCATAAAATAGGGAATTGTACAGGGGAGTCAAAAACTAAGATATAGTTTAGTAATTAGTGATTAGGTATGGCTTTTACGGCTTTGATGATGAAGAACTCCAGGGAAAAGAAAGTTTGATCGTAAGATAAAATTATGGTTTACAGATAAGGCTAATAGATGAAATTATGGTTCACAGATGAGGCTAATCCATGAATATTGTGAATTTTTTTTTTTTTTTTGACAATATTACGGATTAACTTCGTTTGTAATTGTTCACGATTTTTGCAGATGAATGTAATCGGTGAGAGTTGGAATATTTTTTGGATAGCATTATAAATTAGCTTAGTTTGTATTGTTGCAAATGTTTTATGGATCATATTCATCCGTAATATCTACTATTTTTCGGATGACAATAATGTGTGAAAATCTAAAACTTTAGAGTTCACTTCATCCAAAAAAAAGTTTTTATTTTCATCGATTAAATTAATCCATTTGTTTACGGATGAACATCATTTGTGAGATAGAACCATCAGAAAAGGGTGACGGAATTAAAGGAGATGGTGGAAAAATGAGAGAACCTACACTTTTTAATAAGTTCACTAAACAACAATACAAGTGAGCCATGAAAAATACCCAGCAATAATATGCAATGGACCTTTTTTTTTTTTTTGTCTTAACAAGGGCTTATGTGACTCTTTTCAGTTTTCTTGGAAATTCTTTGATAGAAGATAAGTTCTTCGACAAAAAAAATAAACGGCCACTACTATTGAGAGCACACATATTTTTTAGTTCAAGACAAATTTGTCAATGTTTTTTCCAGACTAAAGGATCCATTTTATTATTATAAAAGGAGTGAGACTCCAATTACAGCCAGGTCAAAGGCCCAAAATCAATAGAAGACCAATATGAAATGGAACACCAATAAGCAGCGTTATTAGTCAACTAGATTGGGTGACCCCATTTGTTCAACAAAAAAAATGATAGTGGTGCTACAGAATCTAAAGCCTTGCAACAAGTCGGGGAAGGTCAGGGCCAAAAAAGCTCGTAGGGATAAATGGGTGCTACAGAATGATAGTGGTGCTAATTTATCCTTTTGATTTGTGATAGAAGATAACAATTTGTTGGCTAGCCTAGCATGCAACGAATTTGATCTTCTTGTATTTACCCATGACAGAAATAAGATTACATTTACCGTACACAAGTAAAAGTTTGTGTATGGGTTTACAAATTAATTTTTTATCATTATATTAATATTAAAAAATAAAATATCACTGTCAACCTTTAGTAAATGGTTAGCATTGTGCTACATATATTTCAATAACTCAAGTTTGGGCATGATAAAGGCCACCTAGAAACAAAAAGAAATTAACTTTTATTGCGTTTGTAAGTAGGGGTGAGTTAAGAGGTGGATTTTTAACTGTTTTAAAGCTTAATTCAAATAAAATAATTTGGGTTGAGTTGCTTTGATTTTTTTTTTTTTTGACTCAAACCAATTCAACCTGAACTAAATTGGGTTATGATGGGTTGGGTGTTTGGGTCTACTTAATTAAATAAAAAATAGAAATTTTATTTTAAAAAAAATCGGTAAAATTTTTAGTGACATGATATTAATCATACAATATAATATAGTCACAACATAAATAAAGCAATCAATTAGTCTTAATATAAAAAAAAAGAATCAAATAGACTGCTTGCTCAAATTTAAGTTTTAAGAGCAATAAAATAAGGATATAAAAAAATTAGTTTTGTTACCAAGTCATCAATCAAGTCTTTCAAAATAAAAAAATACTTAAATAATTTAATTGTATTTGTTTTGGAAAGAAAGTAAGGAGAAGTCGAGGAAGGAGGAAATATAAAGACATAGAAATTTAGTAATTTATTTGAATAATTTGAGTAAGGTTGAATTCATTATATTTATAAAATGCAAACTCAATATCAAACACAAACCGATTCTGATTAACTGAAAAATATGAGCGCAACTAATAATAATGTGTGTGAGTGTATGATACATATTTCGATCCCTTTAAATTTTCTTATAAACAAAAAAAAATTCAAACCGATTTCGATTAACTGAAAAATATTCAAACTACCTCAATTATCTAATTCAATAAAAAATAATAACTTAATTTAAATAGTTTTATTCGAGTTCATAGATTAACCAACTTATTACCTGTCCCTGCTATCCCGGCTGAATCCAGAAATTGGACTTGTTGGTAACAATCGAGAAATTGGATTGACAACAAGGCAACAAGGGGAGAAACAAAATAGAAAAAAAAATATATATATAATATATATATCAGAAGAAGAAAACCCTCATAAATAAAGGGAAACAAAACACTGGGGAAGAACCAGTAGCAGCAACCGCGTCTTAACTCTTCCCACTTGACAATTGCAGAATCCTCTTCAAAGACACAACCTTAGCAACCTTCACTCACCACCCACCATTTGTTTCTCTCTCTAGATTTCAGTAGAGAGAGAAAGTGAGGATGAACCAGTCAGCGGTTGTGTTGCTTCGGGTGGGTTTGGTAGTTGTGGCGCTATGCATAGCAGGGTATATACTTGGGCCTCCTCTTTACTGGCATTTCATTGAAGGGTTAGCTGCTGTCAATCACTCTTCTTCTTCTTCTTCTTCTTCTTCTTCTACCTGTGCTCCATGTCTCTGCGATTGCTCTTCACAACCCATTATTTCCATTCCCCAAGGTATGAAAAGCACTTTTTCAATCCTTTTCTTTCTCAGATCTGGTTTCTTCAGTTGCCCATCTCGTGATCTCGTTAAAAACTTCATCTTTTCTTAAATGGGTCATTGAATCAGGGTTTGGATCACAAAACGGAAAGTTTGAGATTTGGGCTCTTTGTGAATTTTTAATTTTTAAAAAAATTGTGCTACTTGGGTATTAGCTTGATCATGAAAATTGAATCATGACTCTTTTCCACTGGCATAAGGAAAATTAATTGTTAACCTCTTGGTTCTTATGCTCGGGTGTGAGTAATTTGATAAAAAGATCCTGTTAATTCCTAGCTTTCAAATGATTATGCAGATTATTTGCTTCTTTAATATTGTTATGCTGGGTTTTTCCTCTGAGTGTGAGACTTCGGTTGACTAGTAGTAGTATATAGTTAGAACTTGCAAATAAAGGATATGGCTTGAACAGTTCTTAGTGCCATGAAATTGATAGAGTTGAAAGTCATAGTGAATTGCTGACAATAATTTGTTCATATTATCAGCTTAAGCAAAAATGAAACCGAACACCGTTATTTCCTTTGGTTGTCACTAATAAATTGACAAATAAATAACCACCTAAATAACAACTTCAAATTTTGGTAGTATGATAGCAATTCTAGTTCCAACTGAACATGGTTGTGCTTCTATCATAAATGCTACTAGTACTCCCACCTTCCCTTGTCTGCAAATCAAGCTTGTACTTATTTCAGTTCCTTTCTGTGTTTCTGCAGGGCTGAGCAACAATTCTTTTGAAGGTTGGTTTCTATATCCTAGATGAACTACAGTGAATTACCCAAGTAGTCCATTTTATTCTTGTTATACTTGTATGATGGTATGACTACGGTCGAAGTAACATTTGCTAAGTCACTTTAAGCACTAAGATTGCTCTGGTTATTTCTCCTTGGATGAGTTTATCTTTTAGGATCACAAATCTGGTTGCTTCTCTTTCGTTTTCCTTTTCAATTTTAAAGAAAAAAGAGCATACGTGCTTGCTTTTAAAAAAATCTGTTAGCAAGGACTAAGTTTAGTGTAGTGTAGTTGTGTTATGTCAACCCAGTACTCTTGTCAACGTGCCAAACAAAATTTTGGTTTTTGTTTGCTACTTTGTGTTGCTAAGTATCGCCTTGAGACACCTTATAACCTTGTGTTTAAATAAAAGTATCAAAGTAATAGGAATGTCTATATCTTTCTTGTGTTGTACAAAACTGTCCTTGATTGCATGTTGCTTCCTGGTTCAGTGAAACTTCAGGGAGTGTTCCTCACACTAAATATGAAAGAAATTTTAGCATGTGTTTGATTCAACTTATTTTGGAGAAATAATCCCTTATTTTTGCAAGCTCCCCAAGAGGGTTTTTAAATATGAATGATTATTCTACTGGATAAGCCTCTGCTAGAAAGTGACAGTAGACAGAATTTTATTTTGCCTGCAGCTGCATTGTCATCAAACATATCATTTTTATGAGTGTGATTTTTGGGTTCAACTTCCTTCACCAACTGCATTTTCATTTCTTGATTGGCTTTGTTATTCAGATTGCGCAAAGCCTGATCCAGAAGTGAATGGAGACACTGAAAAGAATTTTGCCGAGCTATTATCAGAAGAACTAAAGCTAAGAGAAAACGAAGCGTCAGAAAATCAGCGACGTGCTGACATGGCCCTACTTGAGGCAAAGAAGATTGCGTCTCAGTATCAGAAGGAAGCAGACAAGTGCAATTCCGGGATGGAAACATGCGAGGAGGCCAGGGAGAAAGCTGAGTTAACATTAGTGGCTCAAAAGAAGCTAACCGAGTTGTGGGAACTCAGAGCTCGTCAGAAAGGATGGAAAGAAGGCGTTGTGAAATCTCATGCTCAGAACTCAGAGCTCGTCAGAAAGGATGGAAAGAAGGCGTTGTGAAATCTCATGCTCAGAACTCAGAGCTCGTCAGAAAGGATGGAAAGAAGGCGTTGTGAAATCTCATGCTCAGTCGCAAGGGAAAGTACAGAGTTCTTAGAAACATAGCATGGCTTTCAAGAGTGATTGTTGCAATATAGGTTACAAAGAAGTGATTTTGAATGCTGGTAATAGAAAAAGAAAATTATTCTACCTCCTGTATGTGTTCATGAAATGTCAAGTGTAAAATACAAATGAGTGTTGTATTTCTGTTTTCTAACATCCAATTTTGGGTATTTATTGCACATGTTAAATACTGTGATGAGCTATATTTTACTTTTGTAACAAATTACTGTGATGAGCTTCAATAATCAATATAAGAAAACATTTTACGACTGGCTTGTTTTTTAAGGTTCAAAATTGAACCTTGGTTCAGATGGTTTTATAATGAGTTAATGATATTTCTTACATAAAATATCAATTATTTATAATGAGTTTTGTTATCTATTGTTCTAAAGACATCAGTTAAACAATTCATAGATAAATCATCTAACAGGATAATAAGCCCAACAAACCCACAGGTTTAGCCTAACCAATTACCAGCGTTCTAAATAAAGCTCAAAAGAAAAATATTGAGTTTGGTTGAGGCACTACATACCTTAGTACTAAAAAATATTACAAAACATGATAAATATGTTCTACTGCATTTGCACATTTAAAGATTCATAACTACTAAACTATCGTCAGTTTTGCAAATGATTGATACACATCTTCATAGAATCATCACTGAGTTAACAGCTCCAGTTTCAATTTCTAATGGTGTCTCCTGAAAATATGGACATAAAACTCTGCATTTCTTCTGTTGATGAGCTCAAAGATGCAAACGTTTCCATCTACCAATCCATTTTCTTCTGCAAATGAGACCCAACCACCAGAAAATTTGAATTGATTCCCAGGTATCGTTACGATCCATGATTTCTTTCCGATCCGCAAAATCACACACTCCTTATTTTTTAGGTACTCTCTCCCGAACTTATTTGGTGCATTCTGCATCAAAAATCACCAAAGCAGCATCAGAATTCAAAGCCTAATAGTTAAGGAAAAAGTAAATTAAATCTGTAACTGCAAGCTTGAATAAATGTTTACATTTTCATGATAATAAGGCCTCTCGCGTGAGTAAATAAATGCTTATAGGCTCAACTGCTCAAGGAATTAAAAGCTCAAGATGTATTTAAAATAATCACGAAGTTCCTAATTTGAATTCATCATGAATCATGAACTTTTTGATTAGTTGTGTCTATAGGCCTACGAGACTAATACATTCCCTTGTCACAGCTCTTTAATTTGCTGTATAAAAACCATACTGGTCTGCGATCTCCTTCCATATCTGACTTTATAGTTACTTTGAAAAAGGGATTTTCCGAGACGAATTCGTTAGCTTTTTCCAAATCTCTGTTTGCAACTGGGCGAGGAGGACTAATAGGCACAAAGGCTCTTGGAATTACCTTCCCATCATCTGTTACATTGCAGCAAAAATACAGTTTAAGGATACACACCTCACAATTTTAAAATATCTGTCTGTGCATTTTTACTTGATTGAAACTTATTTCTTGTTAATATACTTATTGAAAAGCTATTCATAAGGAGAAATATACTTAATCACCTTGCAAGGCTGGAGTTTTTTTAGACTAGTCAAAGTTTCTCCCTTTTGAGATTTTGCCTTGGATTTGAACATGCTGAGGCATTTTTCGCGAATTGGATCTTCTTCCAACAACAAATGTTTCACTTCTCAATTTCTTTCGCGGTTGCGAATCTGACATCGGTAGCTCTGGCTCATCCAAGATTTCAATCGAATAGTTATCATTACTCTCAATGGAATTGTTCTGTTCATCAAGAGTGCCTCGGAAAGTATACTCGATTTCATTGGTACTCATATCACACGCGTACCTCGAAATGAAAATATTTTACCTTGTAATCAAACACC
The DNA here is from genome assembly GCA_037177725.1 of Cyamopsis tetragonoloba. Lineage (NCBI taxonomy): Eukaryota > Viridiplantae > Streptophyta > Magnoliopsida > Fabales > Fabaceae > Cyamopsis > Cyamopsis tetragonoloba. The sequence continues at coordinate 21,746,087 of CM074122.1, forward strand.
AACAAATGTCCATGACGTAGAGAGTAATAGGAAACAAACTCTTTCCATCCCTTGTTCAAGGAAATTTCTTGATCGTGTTTAGTCCAATGTACTTTCCATTTAGTGCCATCTGGAGGGTTCAGAGACACAGGATTTCTCAAAACATTGCCATACTTCGTTGCAAATTTGTTTGGGATTTTCTACAAAGAAGACACAATTTGTTAGATCAAAAGCAATGTGAATATATATATATATAATCTTGTTCTAATCACTAGTTAATACAAACCAAGTTCTGTGCTAATCATGATACTATATACCTTAAACAGAATGCAGAGAAAGAAAAATGAGAATGCAGAGAAAGAAAAGAGAATGCTTACAAGGACTTCCTGTTGAAGAGTTCTGTTGAGAATGACCCTAAAGAAAAGGGTTGAAGAGGGATGAATATGATGCTGATTTTGTCTTAGGGAAGCCATGGAAGGAAATGAACACTCTCTTGCTGAATCAATCAAAAGAGTTAAGAAAGATTTCTCTATCTGCAGTTCAAAAATAGAAACAGATTCAGCATTTAAACTCTTGCTTTATCACAAGTCACAACCACTTAACCACATTCAAATGTTAAGCACTTTTCAAATATCTAAACAAAACAAATAAGGAAGAAAGCACAGTAATATTTTTATGACAGCAAAGTAATATTTTTATTTTTATTTTTACCATGTCAAAAACCAGAAAACACTACAACAGGATAAGCAGATAAGGAAGAAAGCACTCCAAATCAAAAAAAAAAAAAGAAAAAAAGAGAGAGAGAGGTAGGAAGGTGAGGAAAATTACTCAGATACCTTGTGCTGAGTTATGGGAAGAAAAGAGAAGAGACAAATACATGAATATTGTGGAAGAAAGAACATGTGAGGAACTTACATACTTATTTGAAAAATAATAATAATAATAATAATATCGATACACACTCTTTGAAGTTCCTATCGGTTCTGCTCTAGTATCATTAAAGCATGAACTCTGAGAACTTTTTTACTTGTGTTTTTTCAATGGAACAGTAATGAACCAATTTCGTGTAACGGATTATCAGAGAATCATAAGAAAATCGTACTTCTCTGCCCATTGATGCAGCTTGGTGTACTGTTTGTCTCAACATTGGGGACACGTTGCACAACACTACAAAATTAATTATAAAACTATATGGTATATTTTAAGTTTTCTGTTTTGTAACCGGGTAAAGCCTTTGGGTGGAAAGGGGTTACCAAATCGAGTTTGGAACTGGTCTAGTAGTAACTAGATCAGTCTTCTTCCTCCCCCATTTAATCATAGTGGATATTTGGTAAAATGTCGATACGTGGCAAAATTGAACCATCGAAATTGATTTTGGTTAGTTAATTAGTTGTTTGGTTTTAAGTTAAGAGAAATTTAAAATTGATTTTGACAAAAGCAAGGTGAGTTTTGCTTTTATATTGGGTTGAAAATTTTATACTGTATTTTTACTTCAAACTTGTTTTTAACTAAATTTTTCGAACATCTAATCAGGGGCAAACAACAACGCAACTTTTTTAACTTATGGATCCACATTCACATAACGCCAATCCAAACACACATTACATCGATAAAACTTAGTTTGATTAAGTGCATGTTTGAATTAACCGTTGTAGAATTTATTTTTAATAGAATTCATTGTGTTAATTTATTTTAAATAAAACTAATTCTGTATAATTTATATATGTTTTTGGAAAACTAAAATAAAAAAGTTAATTATAAGAGAAAATTATTTTTGATACTCTTCTCAAAATTTAGGTTTTGTAGAACATCATTCATAATTGATTATAAAGTTGTAGAAATAGAAGTAATAAAAAGTTACTTTTAATAAAACTTAAATTTTGTATCAGAATCAATTCTTACCTAAGGTTGTCAAAAATAATTTTTCGTGAAAAGCAATTCTAGACTAATACAAACCATAGTTTTGGTAGTGCATAAGTTAAACCAAACATGTTCTAAATTTAAAAAAAAATGATTTAAATTAAAAATTAATTTGTTTGCACATAATTTATATTTGGATATTTTTACTTATAAGTATGTTTAGAAAACTTGATATTGATTAAATATGAGAATAAAAATACATTTATAAATTGTAAATACTATCAACTGAAGTTGACCAAACTGAAAATGAGATCTTACAGCCTCGTTGGACTAACGTTATAGTTTTCGAAGAAATGATTTTGGATGCTGGTAATAGAAATTTATTGTAGTTCCTATATATGTTCATGAAATGTCAAGAATAATAAGTTGACAATATCTTATTTTTAATAATTATTTAGCGTGGGTTAGATATTAATATGATAAAGATTATATCAGTTATTCGAATTAAGTGAATTAAATTGTTAATGATAAATACAATTGGTTAAGATAATTTGAAACTACTTATGGGTCTCGTATGATTGAAAACCTGGGTTTAACTTGCGATGGGAATCCTAGTAGGCGATTTACTATAAATAAATCTATTGAGAGGTGATAATTCACAACCTATCACACTGCAATCTAGTCGTACACTATTTTCTATTTAGAATAATGCAACCAGATTGAGACTTAAGAGGGTGAGAGTTGGTTGATAAAGACCACGACACCATATTTTCTCAAACCCCAATACCACACTTTCTCTAACTCTTTGCTTAGTTTTTTTATGTCGTCGGTGAGTTCGTGACCAATAAAATTTTCGCTGCATCTCATAGTTATGGACATAAAGATTTAAGTAATTTCTATTAAACTCTGACTCTAAAATTTTAATGCAAGGACCTCCTATTATCATTTGAATGTTTCTATTTAATTTAAGAATATTCTAACATAATATATAACTCTGATGGACATGTACTGATGTACATGACATTGTGTGTGCGAATATGTTAATATAGCAGGTTTTTATTTCACAATTTAAATAATTTAAATTTAAAATTTGAAATTTGAAATATAATTTGAAGTTTAAGAGCGCGTTTGGATTAGATGTGAAAAAAATAAATTATCTAAAACATAATTAATTTTTGTTTGGTTAAATTTGCTGTGAGAGAAACAATTTTTAAGATAATTTTTAGTTGTGAGAAATAATTTTTAAGCTTTTTTAACAATGTTTAATTTTTAGTTGAAGGATTAGAAATTTTTTTCTTTGTTAAAAGAAGAATCAAAAGTTTTTACAAGTATAAAGTCAAATAATCTAACATATGTTGAGATACAAAATACCCAAACATGCTCCTAAATTTGAAGGGTTTTTGCTTTATTTTGTTGGAGTGTAACTTTTGTCACTATGGGGCATGCTGGACGCACCATGGTTATCTTATTTTTTTTCATATTTGCCCCTGAAACGAATTCTAGAAACCGTTTCGCTAAACTGACCGTATTGCTACTTTTAATTTTTTTTTTTGAATTTTAAAACTATACGGTTTCTAGAAACCGTTTCCAAACGGTTTCCAGAAACCGTTACCAGAAACTCTTTTTTTTTAAAAAAAAAAACATATTTTGTTTAGCACTTATTTTGTATTGTTTAAAATTTATAATTATAATTTTATAAATGTATTAATTATGCAGAAATGGACAATTTTAAAAAAGAATTGAAGAATGTAGATGAAAAAATGGAAAAACGATCTAATTATTAACAAATAATATTAATAATACAATAATTACAATAAAAAAACATTAATAATAAATAATTCTTAACAAATAAAAAAACATTAAAAAATAAAAAAAAAATTAAAATCCGTAAAAAATATTAAAAATCTATAGTAAATTTTTTTTATAAAAAAATCAGATAAAAACTAATATTCAAAAATTATAATAAAATAAATCCAAAAAATACCATACAGTTTCTAATTCTTCATCTACATTCTTCAATTCTTCTTCAAAAATGTCCATTTCTGCATAATTGATACATTTATAAAATTATAATTCTAAAATTTAAACAATGCAAAATAAATGCTATATAAAATAAGTTTATTTTTATTTCCAAACGGTTTCCAGAAACTAACGGATTCCAGAAACCGTTTGGAAACGGTTTCCAGAAACTGTTTGGAAACGGTTTCCAGAGCCCGTTTCAGGGATAAAATTGAAAAAAATAAGATAACTATGGTGCACCCAGCATGCCCCATAATGCCAAAAGTAACACTCATGTTGTTGCTTATCACTATCAGGTCAGATTTCAAAATAATTTATTTCATCATTTTAAGGAAAAAAAATATATCTTATTGGAATGGTACGTAATTCCAAACGTACGTATTTTAATACTATATGATTTGCTTTACCCAATAAAAAATACTCTATGATTTAGATTGAGTAACCAATAGTATAATAAGGTAAACAAACAATGTTAAAATCAATAGAATTTATATGAATAAATCTTTTTAAAATAGGGTATTATAATTATCATAAAATTCGAATAAAACTAGGATCTGATTAGATCGACTTAGAAACCGGCAAAGGAAAACTGCACACATAGGGATTATTATAATTATATATTTAAATATATATATCCATGCGGTTATGCACCCTTTGAATAGGAATCAATTTTATGAAAAATCTCAGTTTTCGTGTTTTGGCGAAAAAGCTTTTTTATTTGTTTACACTTTTGGAATAAGAGTAAACTATAAATTTATAATTATATCATAAAACTCGGACCCAATTAGATTGACTTAGGAACCGGCAAAGGGAAACAACACACATAGGGGATTATTATAATTATATATTAAAATATATATCCATGCGATTATGCACCCTTTGAATAGGAATCCATTTTATGAAAAATCCCTGCTTTCCTACTTTGGTGAGAAAGTTTTTTATTTGTTTACACTTTTGGCATAAGAATCAAGGGACAAAAAAAGTATTACCACCTTAACTCTTTTGGCATAAGTATTTTATTTTTAAAAAAAATACTACGTTGTTCCTTAACTCTTTTGGAAGTTTCGTTTTGGTCCCTTAATTATTTATAAGTTTATTTTGGTCTCTTAACTTTGTTTTTTTAATTTAGTCTATGATGTCAGTCATGTTAGAACGGATGGATCGACTCACAGCAAGTAATACAATGAAAAAAAAAGAGAAAATTCATTGAAATCTCATTTTATTAGCTCAACGATATTATTACATCTTATTTGTATTTATTCAGGAAGCCATTTGGCCAACTCATCATAACTGCCTAAAACTATTTACCGTTGATATTAATGAACTCCTAACTAATTATTACATTTGTTACTAACTCTATTACTGTTATTACACTCCCCTAAAACTAAGTAAGGGTAAAAATATGAAACATGCTAGCTAAAAAAAAGAGTGCTTTTCATCTTTCACTCTCCTGAATGTGGAGCAGGGGAAGGGAGTGGGCTAGAGAGATCCTTGACAATGAGCTTGTCTTTGAGTTCTAGGAAAGTAGCAGAAGATAATGGCTTGGTAAGTGCATCTGCAAGTTGATGTTAAGCTAGAAGGTGCAGTACTTGAAGGAGCTTTTGCAAAACCTTTTCCCTAACAAAAAAATAGGTCTAGTTCAATGTGTTTATTAGTGCGAGCATGAAGCACAGGATTGTGAGCAAGCTGAATCAAGCTAAGATTGTCACATAAAAGAACACGAGTGTAGCGAGGAATTCGCATTTCAGCCAGCAATGATTGTATCCAGACAACTCAGAGGCAACAACACCCATGCTTTGGTACTCAGCCTCAGTGCTAGATCTAGATATATGAGGTTGCTTTTTAAACAACTAGGAAATTAGATTAGGACGAAGAAAAACACAAGCACCTGAGGTGGGTGGATCTAAAATCATCTAGTCTGTTGCCCATTCTGCATCACAAAACCAATGAGTTGCAACGTTCTGACTGAGTGAGCAGGTTTGAACTCTAGGCCATAGTGTAGAGTGCCCTGAAGATATCTCAGAACCCTTTTCATTGCCTTCCAATGAGAATCAAGGGGCTGTGATAGAAATTGGAAAAGTTTATTAACACTTAAAATAATTTCTGGTCGTGTTATTGTTACATATTGGAGTGCCCCAACAATGAATCGGTACAGATGAGGATGGAGAAGATAATTTGAACCATATTTAGTTAACTTAAGACTAGATATCATGGGAGTAGAAGCACCACTGGAATTACCCATCTCAGCCCTTTGCAGCAAATCTCTAATATATTTAGTCCGATTTAAGTGAATAGATCCACTAGGTAGAGACTTTACTTGAATTCTTAGAAAGTAATCAAGATTCCCAAGATTTTTGAGTTTGAATGTAATACTAAGTTGCTGGACAATTTGATCAACAAGATAGATGGATGAGCTAGTAATAATGATATCATCCCCATATACCAAGAGATAGATAATATGAAAGTCAACAGTTAGGCGGAATAAGGAAGAATCACACCTGCAGATTTTTTATCCTAAGGATTGTACAATGGAGGTAAATTTGTCAAACCAAACTCTAGGAGCTTGTTTAAAACCATATATAGCTTTATAGAGCTTGCTAACAAGTGAAGTGTTGGAACTTTCATATCCTAGGGGCTAGGTCATATAAACTTTCTCTTGTGGTATGCCATTTAGAAAGGAATTGTTGACATCCAACTGTCTAAGAGGCTATTCTGTTATTGCCACCGTGAGATTTACCATTATTGTAACAGGTTTAACTATAGGGAAAAAGGTTTCAATATAGGCAAACCTATATTGTTGATGATACGCCTTTGCAACAAGCCTAGCTTTGTACTTATGAATTTCCCATAAGGATTTTCTTTTATACTAAACACCCATTTGCAGCCTACTATTGTTCTTAGAGTTTTTGAGTGTTCATGCTTTCCCTTATTAAGACGTTACAACACTCACAAATTTTCCAATAGGTCCCAAGAGTGTGTCTTCTTGGGATATTCTGCACATCATAAAGGTTATAAGTGTTACTCCAGGGAAAGGAGAACCTACATTTCCAATGATGTTCTATTCAATGAATTATCATTTCCCTATCCAAAGCTTTTTCCTCTTGATTCCACACATTCTTCCTCAGATTTCTGGATGCCTTAATATTAGCAGGAAATTGTGTTTTTAACATAGACTAGAAGGTTTTAAACTTATTTAGAGCTCCAAATTGGGACTTAAGTAGAAACGTCCAAGTAAGTTGAGTGTGGGCATCAATGAATGTGATATAATACTGAAAATCACCAATAAAAGTAAATGGAGCAGATCCCAATCACTAACTATTAGTTTAAATGGAAACTTATATTCAGCAACAAAGGCAGCACTTGGCAACTGATGTGCTTTGCCCAAACATGCAGAACAAAATTGTAGCTTAGCACTAGGATTATTACATGGTAACTGAAATCTACGAAGTACTTGCTTGAGTATATATCATTAGTATGTCCTAGTCAATGGTGCTAAACATCAACAATAGATTTTGAGGAAGCTAAATGAGAAGATGGTCCTATCCTATAAAGAGATGACTGCAAGAGAGATGTCTTGTCAATTGAAGAAGAGGCTGCTAGATGCAAAAGGAAGGAATATAAGCCATCAGCTCCTATGAATCCTCAAAGAAAAACTTCATGTGAAGTCTGTGATTTAACTATGCAAACTTTGGATGGAACTCAAAGTAGACATCATTGTCCTAAACAAATTTGCTTACACTAACTTAGTTATTTGTTATTGAAGGAACATAGAGAAGATTTTTAAGCAAGAGTGATATGCGTGGTGAAGTGTGTAAATTAAAAATAGAGTATCCAACGGAAGTAATAGGCAGACCTTGGCCATTTCCAACAAACAACGAATCAGACAATTCATATTTTGTCCAAGATCTGTGGAAGCAACAAAGAAGGATTGTGGCAATGGAGGATAAGGTTGTGCAGCAGATTGAAAGTAGGAGGCTACTGAGGGAGAAGGAAAGGGAGGTCGAGGAAGAGACATATTTTGATAAGGAAAATAGTTGGAAGGAAAGGGTTGTGGCATGGCATAAGGAAAAGCAATAGATGAAGAGTAAGGATTAGGATAAAGAGTGGCAGTAGCAACACTATACTGAGGATCGAACCTATGCAAACAATTCAATGCATCATGCCTTGGTTTCTAACACACTTGGCACTTGATTAAGCCATGCCCATCAGAATTGCGACCACGGCCTCTTCCACAGCCCCTTCCACAGCCACAAAAACACCACTACGAAAGGATTGTTGAGTATTCCAATTCTCACTAGTGTCATCCAAATTGGATACAACATCAGGCAGATTAGGATTATTGTTTTGACGCTGTTGAAATTGTGCAGTTGCATGAAGTGTTGTTTGCTGGAAAAGTGGCTGATACTGAGAAGAGTCATAAGTAGCAGAGAACAACGTAGTAGATTAAGACTGACTTTGAAGGTTGGAAGGAGTATCGGTTTGCTTGAGCTTCTGAAGGTGAGCCTCAGGAGCTAACAACTTCGTTTCAACTTCAATAACCTGGCACGACTCAAACCGATTTTTAATTGTGATGACAAAGGCGTTGTATTCCTCTGGCAAACCGTTAAGAACTGCTTCGACATGATTGCGAGAAGCAATTGAATCTCCTATTCCAGCAAGCGCATCTACAATATTTTTAACACATTTAACAAAATCAGAGATGGATTTAGTACCTTTACAAATAGTATGGAGCTCTCTACGTAGTTGTAAAGCTTTCACGTTCGTATGTTCAAAGAAGAAATTGTGTATTTTGTCCCACAGCTGTCACGATTGAGCACATCCAATAATCTTGTTGCTCCCAAAGTAGATAAGCTTCGCTGATTGTTCTAGAAGCGTGATCTTGATCAGAGAGAAATTATGCAGGTATCTGAGGACTAACTACGAATCTATGAAGGTGAAAAGCCTTAATAATCGGTTTTACTTGGTGTTTCTAGAGGAGAAAATCTTTTTTTGTGAGTTTAACCTTGATAGAGTGATTAAAGCTAACTAACGATAATACAGAGAACTTAGTAGATCCTGGAGAATGAGGATTGACAAGCGGAACGATCGCCGGAGGAATAGTAGCGACGGCAAAAGTATTCTGAGCCGCCATTAATGGCGTTTTAAGGCTCTAGATACCATGATAGAAGGAGAGAATTTGATATTCATTGAAAATCTCTTTTTATTAGCTCAATGATATTATTACATTATGTTTGTATTTATAGAAGAAGCCATTTGGCCAGCTCATCATAACTACCTAGAACTATTTACAACGGATACTAACTAACTCCTAACTAACTATTACAGTTGTTACTAACTATACTATTGTTATTAGTATGGACCAATTTGTACCAAAAGAAATAGTTAAGGCACCAAAATAAAGGCAAAAATTATTACGGGACTAAAACGAAAATTACATAAGAGTTAAGGGAAAAAAAAAAGTAATTTTGCCTTAACTCTTTTGCCAGAAGTATTTTATTTGGCAAAAAATACTCTTTTGGTTTCTTAACTCTTAGAAGTGTCGTTTTGGTCCTTTAATTATTTTTTAGTTCATTTTGGTCCCTTAACTCCTTATTTTTACAATTTGGTATTTATTTTCAGCTACGTTAACAACGTTAACAGATGAATGTGACTTAATGGAAAACCAATAGTTAAATAGACGTTGAAAATTATGTAGGGGAATGAGCTTTAGGCTTCTAATCTATGAGTTGTCTCTCAACTGGTTGTAGCCCGTTTGCGGAGAAATTATGTTTACGGGTCTCATGTGAGGCTAGGTTTAAAAAATTTCTTAAAAGGGATTCTTTTTCTCTCTCCTTAGGGGGCATTTGGTATTGAGAATGTTTTTTCATTCTTGAAAAACTCACTTAAAATCACAACTTAACCATGTTTGATAGAAGGTTTAAGTGATTTTTTCGAGAATGTTTTTTCATTCCTACCTTAGGTGGGTATCACTTATCGAGGAAAGTAACTAAAACGGACTATTGTACCAAACACTCCCCTTAATCTCTACAAAAGTTTAGAAAAACAAAAATACTAATGTTGATGTCACCACACAATTAAGGGACTTATAACTCCCTTTATTTTTCTGACTACTTCATTCATTTGCTTACGATTTATAAAAATAAAAAATAAATATTGCACAATACCAATATCATCACGCCATAAAGTGATGTAGCACTTTATCCTTTTTTTGACTACTCTATCTATTTAGTTACTATATTCAAATAATATTTATTTATTTGTTTTAAATATTATAACCAAATAGATGGAATAGTTAGAAAATAGAAAAAGTGTTGCACCTGTTCTTAGTATGGTGACATTAGCATGATATAATATTAATATTTTATTTTGATGTATTATAGGGATAATTACACCAATTTTTTCTGAGGTTTGTTTATATTACACTTACTCTCTTTTAATTCTCAAAATTAAACTTATCCCCAAAATTTTTACTTTCATTATGAAAATGGTAAAATCAAAGAAAAGTAATAAATAGTAAAATCAAAATTATTTTTTAAAAATAAAAAATATGCATAGTTACACGGTTAAAAAATTGACATAAGGAGTTTTTTTATAATGAAAATAAAAATTTCAGAAGGATAAGTATAATTTTAAAAACTGAAAAGAAGTAAATATAATATAAACAAACTTCGAAAAGTTAATATAATTTTCCCTACATTATAAACAAATAAATTGAGTAATAAAAAAATGGAAGGAGTTCTATGCCTCTTTAACGCGTGGAAACATCAACATCGTGCAACATATAAAGAGAGAAAAAAATTCCCTTATAAGAAGAATTTAAAACCAATCCCTAAAAATATAATTATTTTATACTCTAACACCTATCAAGTCAAACATTCACCGGTTTGCATACACAACAATCTAGGTTAGAGATTAAATTTAAAGACATCTGACACAGTGTGAACCTACTAACCTACTACAAAGCTATTTGGATATCTCATTTAATAATTTTAATATTTAATATGTAATATTTAAATCTAAATATATTTAAATTAATATTCAATAGAAAATACATAAAACTTAATATAATTTTAACTAACTTTTTAATAGACATGCAATTAATTAACAGAAAATAAACGGAGTATAAAATTTCGTAAAACAAATTTGATGGAAATTGTCTTTAATATAAAACTCCTTACAAAGGTGGAGTAAATATCGTTTTTATCTCTTTACAATTAATAGAGATAATATGTTGGGGATTACAAAAATAGTGGGCTACAAAATTACAACACATTACATTATAGGTACTGTATTACTTTTAATTTCTTCTTTAACTTTGTGTCAAAATAAACACATGCACGGTCAGCACGGATATCTAATACTAGTTTATACAACTCCAACCAAAACATCCACCATATCGGTTAGACACTTAGACATGAATATTTTTTAAAAAAATAAAAATAAAAACTGTAGGTCACTGATTATTTTTTTTAAAAAAATGTTTATTCTGTTATACATTCCAAATAATTCTTCAATCTGACAATTAGTCAATAGAAATGCAATCAAGTAATCATCAGTCATTCATCCGTCAATATATATCGTATTTATACAAACAGTAGCAGATCACAGTGAGCATTAGACACATTATAGGAGCTGGCAAGAGGATACAAATAAGAACACAACAAGCGTTGAATTCTTCATGCCTACTACACTTAAAACCACCATACCAGCCACAAAAAGACTTCTTGTACTTGTTTCACCAGTAAAATCCCCATCTGAAAACCAAAGCACAAATATGCACGCACGTGAATGAATTAATGCTTAAATATGAAGCAAAGGAAACCCCTGAAATGGATATCCAGCAATCCAATTTGACAAGAACACTAACAACAGAAATCGTAAAGAGCACTTGCCACACTATTTTCATTTTCTCCTTAACTGAAGAATTGGAGTATCTAATCTGTTCCACCTATAGAGTCATCAACATATGGAAGGTATATGGCAAGATCATCCAAGTTGGGATAGCTCTGAATTCTCAATCCCTTCTCATTGGCCAAATGCAACAGACATATGAAGCACAAATGAGGAGAGATGTCACTAATGGTTGCAGCAGCATTGCATTCGCTAGGAAAGTTGGCCAATATATTCCTGAAAGATACCATCTCTTTTTGATCCTTCATAAAGGATCAAAAAACAAATCAATGCCAGTAGAACTCAATTCAACCGCAAAGAGAAAAATGACTAAAGCAATTATCAGCTTAGACATAGATTTTGTTTGGCAAAAAATATTTATTTAGTAATGCAACGAAATCCAAAAGAATGAAGTAACACCGTTGTGAAGAAAACTCACCGTAGCAAGCATATCACTTTGATGGGCAAAACACAAACGGGAATGATAAAGTTTAAAAGTTTAAACTACACAAATAAATATCTTATACTAGGGACTTTTACGAAAATGGAGACATCAGCCATACCTGAGAAGGAAGTTTCACAGATTCTTGAACAAGGTCCCAGAGAGTAACTTTTAGTGCCTGAACATCAACTTGTTTGGAAGTTTTGTCATACTGGACTTCAATTTTATTGACCTGTCATTTGGAATTTGGAAATATACATATACTTGAGTTCTTTCTAACTACAACAATTTCTACTGAAAATAAATGACAAGGAATATATGTATCAATGAAAACTGTGATCCTTTTGTCAAGAGCAACTGAGTAAATTTTCTGACAAAACCAACCTGACGAGGCTGAGTAACAAGAGTGTCAAAGTCATCCACATCACTATGAAGATCACCTCCAAAGTCGCCAGACTCATCACCACAAACACTTCCATTATCCCAGGAAGGGAATGATTCATACTCGTTGCATTGTTCTCTTGAGCCATCTGAAAATATGCCGAAGCTTGAAATTCAATCTAGTGGCAGCTAACAACATTCCAAGATGTTTTCTATATTTTGGGAAAAAAAGAAATTATTGGAATCTCAATTGCATGATATTTTACCTGAAAACTTTTTGGCCCTCCTCCCAAGACACTAAAGAAAGAATAAGAATCATCAGAGATATAAATAAATATTGCTCTAGAGTCTAGAGTAGAGAGAATAGTAGAATACTATCAAACTCATTTCTATATCTTAAAGAGTACCTTCACATTAGGAAGAAGAAATAACTTTACAAGATTCTCTGGCTGATAGTGGCAGTCCTCTGGAAGTTTTGTATTGCAAGGCAATCTGCTTTCAGGGAGCAGTAACGTTTTGGGATTCTTGGGAGGTGAAAATATGTCTATCATTTTTTTTTCAAGAGAATTTGTGAAATCCAAGTCAATTTCAGCTTGTTTCTTACTCCTTGGTTGCCTAGTTTTGACGGTTGACCCATCTTCAGAAGTAGGATGAACCTCTGAGACTATGACAAAGATTCTAAAATAAGTACCATACTGAATTCTAAAACAGATAAAAACATTACAATTATTATCCGGTCAACAACCCCACCTTTGGATTTTCGGTACTTCCAATGATCAGGTCCTGCCCACGCATTTTGTTTTGAACTTAAACCCAGACTTAGAAATAAGTACTCATCAACATTTTCAAATTTGTCGTCCATATCAGGATCAGGGTCTTGGGAAGTAAATAGCTCATTTTCCTACAAGATTTGGGATGTTACTAAAACCAAGTGCATCCTTCACTCTTTAAAATATCTAAAGAATATTTTTAAGATCTCATCCTAGACAATCATATGTTTCTAATCCTATGGTTGAAAAATGATAAAACCTGGGGGTAAGGTGGAAAACTTGGATCAGCATCATTAGATCCCAGATCAGCAACCTCAGGATAATTTCGGTCATCGTGATCATCATGATCATCATTCCAGACTGTGCAGTTCTCATATTCTTCTCTGTCAGCCCCATTTTCACAATTAAAAGCATCGTCAAGCTCTTCAGCTGAATTCTGGCTATGAGGTTGAAAACCAGCAGGCCTTCTATTATTTTCATCAAATAGATTTACTATAATCGTGAGAGTGGGAGAAATTTCATCCTTCACACGCATGTCCAATACCATCTGTTCAATACAATCTATAAAGAAAAGTAAGTCACTAGTGTCCACACTGAATGTGTTTCATTTGCAGATTCAACAACAGTTTTAAACCAGACTTCTCAAGGAGCAACACACCTCTGGCAAAAGAAAGATCAGTCGTATTTGAAGTATCAGATTGATTTTTGCTTGCCATACAATTTGCAGGCACTTCTGATGAATCAAAGAGCATCCTACAGCCACCATATATACCGAGGTTATTCATCAAAAGACCCTTGGCTCCACCTTCATCAAATTTTGCTGTTGTTTGGCGATAGAGGGGATCCACAACAAATGCAGCTGAAAATAACATAATAACATATACATTATGAGCACAACCTTAATCCTACACCTCAAACAAGTAACTGAAACAGAATAGGATTTGAGATCACCATCAAACTTCTTTACATTAAGATTCTCAAAAGATGATTCCAGTGTTGACAAAGGTGACAGCTGCATGAACAAAAATTCTTAAAACTCTGCAAAAATTTCATTAACCAGTCAAGTACAGCGATCCAGAGACCACTGACCTTTTTGTCTGTCTCTTTCCTACTTCCTTCTTGCTCATTTTCAGTGTTAACACCCACCAGAGTAGTGTCTAAGATAATGACTTAGCATTAGAACCAATAACGAACAGAACATTTCAAAATCAAAAGTAGATGCAATCCACTCTCAAGCCATTCAGACTTCATGCATTCATAAGATAACAAACACCAATAAGAATTAGGAACAAAACAATCCGTATAACCCAGCCCCACAAAGCAATCATCCAAGAAGCTGACTACAACAAAAATTATAAAATAAATAAATAATAACTATCAGAATACACTAGGCTTGATAAGAGGGTAATAATAGTAACCTTGCTCAGCTTCTTGGCCTGCTCTATTCATTCCACCAAGGACTTTATATGCCTCAGAATGCACCGAATCCACCCTTAATGAATATATTTTGACTCCAGCCTCAAGTGTGCAGCTAGCCTGCCCAGATAAAACTTTTATGAACATATATACACTCTACAACACATTCATAAACTTGCGTATAGTGCCATGGCTGTAAACATATACTACCCTAGCAAATTCAACTGTGCAATCCATAAACATGTGACTCTGCAGAAATCTAGGGTGGAGTGTGCAATTGCATTTGGATTTGGAATTAATTGCAGATGAGATTAGACATTGTAAAAAAAATCTATATAACAAAACCTTCAAAAATTATGAAACAGCATAACAAACACATTGCATAATATACCTTTTGAAAATTAGTCTCCGAATCACCTTCTTCTTCAGCCTTAATAATATCAGTAAGGTGGTCAATCAAGTTCAACTCCCACGTATTTTTCTGATTAATTTTCTGCACCAAAAGAAAAAAAAAAATCTCAAAACACGATTCTAGTGTGCCAAAGTTAAATGCAAAAGAAGAACAACAAATAGGTTTATTTTTACATTTTCGCTGGCAAGCTTGATGCAGTTTTGGAACAAATCGAGGATCTGCTGCTTGTTGAGGCAGGGATCGGAATTGGCTTGAAAAGACTGGGAAAGGGCGACGTTTTTGCGGCGGATGGCGGCGGCGCGAGCTGCACGGGCCTGGGCGCGTTCGAGCTGGTCATCGTTGGAGCCCAAAACGAAGGGGCTAGTGGGAGATTGGATGCGCGCGGCCACGGCGAGTCTTTGCTTCGGACCTGTGGTAGGGCTTAGGGTTTCCGCCATGGAACCTGCAGAGGGAGGAAGCCACGGTAGAGTTCAGCTTTGGAAGAGAGAACGTTGGAATGGAATGGAATCACTGAGATTTGGGGGAAACGGGAATGTGGTAGTTTCCCTCCATTCTTGTAATTTGAATTGGTAGTTTTCCGATTAACACACTACACTAACTAGTACACTTTTCATCTCAAAAAGAAAAGGAAAATTAAAAATCATGTGTCTCAGAATGAATTGTGCCCGAAAGGAATTTAAATATTAAAATAATATTTTTTTTTATACAGTTAAAATAATATTTTTTAAAGCACAATTAAAATAGAGATAAATATCAATTTTTCAATCATATCTAAGAATTTAACCCAAAACTAAGTAATTAAAATAGAGATAAATATCAATTTTCTTACGAGAATTTAATGGAGTTGTGTACCCAAAAATTGAATTCAAAACTAGTTTTTTTTTTTTAAACAAAAACAGGGCCAAAGCTCAACGGAAAATTTACACTAAGGATTCTAGAAGTAAAAACTGTTAGAGTAATGTTAAATCATCTTAATAATTTTCTTATTTATTTTTTATTATCATATAAAGTATAAAATTAAATGTACTTTCAATTTTGAAACTATACAAAATATTAAAAATATTCTTTAATGAGTAAGTAGGAGGATTTATAGGAATATGGAGCAGGAGAATTAGAAATTACTCAAACTGTTTATACATCAGCATACATTAGTTGCCTTAAAGTATGTTTGGATATATAACTTAATTAAGTATTTATACAATAAGTTTTTTTAAAGCAAACGATATTTAGTTCCTTAAGGGCACTATTTAAGAACATAAATATAGTAAAAAGATATTGAAATGTAATTTCCGAGAGACGGAACAATGTGTTCTTTATGATTATTTTTCTACTTTTAGTAATAGTATCCTTAGGGCACTGGATATCAATATCTTTTTTTAAATAAGAGTTTTTTTATAGAAAAAATTGTAAAATTTATTTGAATAAACTAAAAACAACTTATTCTGATAAGTTCCTCCAAGAAGCTTATGAAAATAAACTAAAAACAATTTATAGAAACTCATAAGCTATTTTTATAAGTTGTGCATAAATTATTTTAAATCGGACTTTTAATTTAAAGGAGCATGAGAATATAACATGAATTTAACTGCAAGATCACAACTTTTATTAGCCAATCAATCCGCACATTTGTTGGCTTCTCTATAAACATGAGTGAACAAAATGAACCAATCTTTCTTCCACAAATTTCCAATGGCATTGACCAAACTCAGACCTCGAAGAGCTCCATCCTTCTTGCTATTGATAGCTTGAATGACAGAAAGAGAATCCACTTAAACTTGAATTCTTCGATGACCCTATTTTCAACAAAGTTGAAAACCTTCATAAACTCCCCAAAGCTATGCAACAAAGGAAGAGGATGGAGGCAATTTTTTTCCACAAACTAGATATCCATGCTCCTTTGGGTGTGCGAATAAATTCACCACAAGCAGCAAATTCTTATCCCTTTGCAACTCCATCAGTCTTAAGAATGACACTATTTTCAATGAAAGGCCTCCAAGAAACGTGGATAAATAGGCTAATCTTTGGATTGAACCAACATCCTTAATCAGATTAAACCAAATCAAATCCTTCAACTCCAAAGAGAAATTAAGAATCTCCTCACTCTTCACCAAGAACTTCCATCCTTGAGCTGCAATTGGACAATTCCTTAAGACATGCATAATTGATTAAGTTAGAATAACACTTTACCAATTGATCTACGCGCTTAGTAGTAGATGAATATCGATTTTGGTAGGTTATATAAGCGTCACCCATTTTTCTATGAAACATTTTAAAGTATTCCTACATTAATCTTTCACCATTTATCTGTAAAAAGTTTTTATTCTCTCTTTTTAAAAAGTTTTTAGTATTATTTATCATGTATAATTGTAAATATTTATATATCTATTTTTATATTTTATATGAAGATGGTGATGCTGGCCCAGTATTGGGACATTTATTTAAATGATTAATTAATAATTAATATAAGGGCAGTTTTCTTTCTTTTTTTCTTTTTTTTGTCACGCACTTGTTAGCATTTTATCTTTTTAGCAATTTTAGCTTTTTAATTTTTAGAATATGTAATTTTAATCCTTCGCTAGTGTTTTTGCCCAATCTTAAATTTTTTTTGCGAAATTTTGCCCGATCTTAATGGATCATTATTGACGACGCAGACAAAAAATTGTAAAGAAAGTTCTACTTCACCTATAAATTCATTAAGCCCTTACAAAATAATTAATGTTAACACGCAACCTTATGCTCTCCACCTAAGGAGAGAATGCTTCTCTTCACCTCGGGAGAGACTTTCAAGCCGCTACTAAGCCTTTTTTTTCTGGTTTTTCCTCTTTTCCTTATCCTTTTCTCTCCTTCCCTTCTCTTTTTACTCTTTTCTCTCTTGGTTTTGCCTTTGTTCAACAGTTTTAGTTTTCAGGGGAGAGAGGTTTCTCTCTCCTCCATATGAATATGTAAATATGGTAGGATTTTGGCTCCTTCCGTCGTAATATTGTTGTTTTGTTACTGGATCTTTATGGGTTTGCCGATGGCGGTGGTCAGAAGGTCTCTTACGGCGGTTGTGATGTTTTCGTTACTTGGTCAAAAATCTACTAGTGACACTTTTTTGAAGATAAATTAGTGAAAATCTACAAATCTGTAACTTGGAGGTAGCAGATTGCTTCCTTGGATGTACAAACGGATTTCTACACTTTGTGAAAGAAGATATGATGGTTTTGGAAGGAGATTTCATTTGATTTAGGAAGAGTATGGTGACGGAACACAATGATGTTCAATGGAGAGTTCAGTTCCTTTTCGCCATTGGAGTCTGTTTGATGAGTGGCTTTCTCTAGAGCGTTCTAGACACATCTTTGTAAGTTCAGTTGTGATGTTTAGGTTTTGCGGTGAGCGAACTATGCTACCCATGTATAATCTTTGTTCTTGATGTATCACTGCTTGGCATGCTTCCAAATTTTACATTACTGTATTATGTTACAATGTTAAATCTAGGAAGTTGTTTGGAAGCAATTGTCGAATCTGATGTATTTTCCTAGGCTTCGTCCCTTTTAATGAATTCCAATTTCGTCCATAAAAAAAACCCATAAATTCATTAGAATTTTGGATAAATATTAAAAAAATGACTAAAACTAAAATGTTACACAGAAAACAGGATATTGCTCAAAACAATATTTGGAGGAATGAAATTGCAAATTAATCATAAGCATGGATTAAAAATATAATTAAGTCTAATTTTTATAATTTGTTTTGATTATATAAAAAAAATATTATTCTTTATTGGTGTACATTATTTTTTATGTTTTATTCTCTAGAAAATAGTCTTACATAGCAGAAAAATATATAGTAAAAAAAGTGAGTATAATTAAACTTCTTTCAAGGGAAGAAGCTTAATAAATTAGAGCTAAATCTGGATACTCACACATACAATTTTATGTATTCACAAATTAAACTACATGAGTAAAACATATGTTTTGACCATTGATATACTCAAAATTGTTAAGAAGAATTATTCAATTAGTGATAGTAGAACTAAACCTATATGAAGATTGGTGAGTAGTCGTTAACACACATATAGTTTAGATTCGAATGTTAGTGTCACCATTTATAAGAAGAAAAAGAAAAAAGATAGTAATAAAATTTAGTACTGCACTATATATCAGAGAAATGAAAAGAACTTAGACAAATGCAAGTGTAGTCATTATATTATGGCTAATACCCATAGAGTTCATAGGAACAAGAGAAGAGTGCCATAAAACACTAAACCCATATTGATTGATTTGATTAAAAGATATGTTTATAATGTGTGTTGATCAAATATTTATAGAGGATTAATAAACTAACTAATCCTAACCATTCTAACTAAACTAACAAATTCTAACTAACTTTTATTCTCTATTACTATACATGAGAAAAAAAGTGACAAAAACAAATATAACCAATATGATTAAAGGATTGAAATAAAAAAGGTTTAAATATATTTTTAGCTCATATATTTCACATTTATGTAGATTTTAATCTTTATATTTTAAAATTGTTGGTTTTAGTCTCATACTTTTATTGCGGGTATATTTTAGTCCACGCTCTTACTTCTATTATTAACATTGTTAGTTTACTTCCGTTATTAACACCGTTAGTTAAAGCATATTATAAATTAAAATGTTTTAGTCCTTGCATATTTTAAATTTGTTAGTTTTGGTCACTACATATTTAAAACCTGTTAGTTTTGATCCCTATGATTTTTGCCCTATAGTTGTCTCAAAGTCAAATTTAGAAAATTCTGAGCGTTAGGTGAAACTAACAAGTTTATCGGCCAAACACACACCTCCCACATAACACTACTCATAAATTTACCCTACCAGGGACCGAACTCCT
The DNA here is from genome assembly GCA_037177725.1 of Cyamopsis tetragonoloba. Lineage (NCBI taxonomy): Eukaryota > Viridiplantae > Streptophyta > Magnoliopsida > Fabales > Fabaceae > Cyamopsis > Cyamopsis tetragonoloba. The sequence goes on from CM074122.1 coordinate 21,766,113, forward strand.
CTCTTTAAACTCTAATAACTTCTCTTTATGCCACTTAAGCTACATTTCTTAGCAATTCTTTCAATACTTTTAATTCTAAAATGAATTACAATTTTCAATATCAAAATATTCATGAAAACTCAAAATTTCCCTCATGTTGATAAAAGTTATTGGAAAAAACATTTTTAATAAACTCAAAATAAACTCAAACTTTACAAATTAATAATTTTTTAATATATTTAATTTACAATAGTATTAAATAACATTTTTAGGGCCTTTTAAATTTGGGGGTCTTAAGTCATTACCTTATTAATCTAAAACAACATACGGACATTGTTAATGATAAAAATAATAACAGGGACTAAAACTTTCTCGAAATAAAAGTATAAAAACTAAAAATATATTTAAATCAAATGAAAAACAATCTCTCAATGATTTTGTAATGGCCTACTAGTGGTTTTTTCCGAACTATTGATCATTTTCTGTTACTAAAATATTACTCAAACTGAAAAAAACTAAATCACGGTTAAACTAGTGGCAAAAATAAATTTAAACTCATGTTTTATTACAGAGGAACTCTATAGGCTTTTCTTCTCAAAATCCTTTTCATGGTTCTGTTTCACTTTTTTCACTACATTTTAAAAGTCTGTTCGTTTTAAGATTTTTTTTGCACTTTTATTTTTTCTTTTCACATCAATTTATTTTCGTTTTTTTATAAATTGATAATTTTCTAATTTATTCATTAGAATAAAAAAATTCTTCAGTTTTTTTGGTCGAAGGAGGGGGACTTAACTTGGATATCCCTACTCTTGATGGCATATGACCCGCAGCTCTATCCATATGAACTACCTCCAGGTTGATGAGCATTGTACTATCTACCTACCCAAGTTGCTTAACATAATTGTATTGCAAAAATAAAATAAATATATATAAAATAATTTTTATTAAGTCCAACCTGAGGAGCTGTTTATTAGGTGATACTGCTATAGAGCTATCAGTTCAACAAAAAAAGAAAAAAAAAAAGAACAGCAGTGCTAACTCCTGTAGAGTAAAAGATTATGGTAGCTACTTCTCAACACATCCATCACTATGCACACTCTCTCACTCCCCACAACAAATTATCAATCTCTAAATCCAACACTTACATATCCATGTCTTTGCCCTTTTGCACAAAATATCCATAGAAAGGAAAAGAATCCTCCAAAGAAATGCACCAGAGGAAATTGAGGTATCCTCCAATCTAATATGTGAAACATTCTTCTAAAACTTTCTTGGGCACATATAAAAAGAACAATTTATAGAGAAAACTGAAAACAGAAACACATAATAGAATTGAGATTGAACAATTGGGAGTTTCCCATTAGAAACACTGATTTTTGTTCACTATCCAAAGTTCCAAACTAACCAGCCTTCAGATATTACAAAGATTTAAAGGGTCCCTTTCTACATGACAGTGGACAGAACACAGCTATATCACATTTTGTTGAATAATGAATTAAGCTATGGCTAACACTTTTAACAGACGGATCAAGTAATCAGTATAATAGAAATTTGAATGCACAAAAATCTGGACGCGGGATTTTCCAGCACCACATTGAACCCTCAAACCACTTTAACTCTTCAGAAGATTGCGACAACAGTGAGATTTTATGTTGTTGACTTGTTTCCATATTGGTTCCAACTTGGTTATGCAGTAACATTTGTGACAAGGAAAAAAGAATCAGTATCAGCTTTCATCATACAGCATCCTAATTGGGGCTCCTCATGAAAAACGCTATAATGCATCCCAATACGCCACCGGCAATAACCTGTATTGAGAGAACAGAAGTCACTGTTAACTGAACTACAGTGATTATATAAATTATAATTATAAATATATATATATATATATATATATCTAAGAGAGAAGCAGAGAGGCTGAATTTTCTGCTTCACAAAGAAAGTAATGGCGTCTGCTAATGCTACAATGTACCAGAAGATCACAGATGCGTGTTACACAACATTTGGATATCTAACAATTGGTGAAATGAAATGGAATAGGATAGAACAAAATTACCATTTGGATTTTTCTTGATGCAGAAAGTTTCAAATCCCTTGTTTGGGACGCGAAGGAATAGTAAGGAGACTAGTGATAGTAAACAATACAACGGTCTATTAAAAACCCCAAATTAGAGAGGAAAGGAGAGAACAAAAATAGCAGTATTAGATACAATAGGTTCTATCACAATCATTCGATCATTCCCACTCATTACATCCCTTTCCATCAATCCAGACATGGACATAAAGGTCCCAATGGACCAATGATGCATAGCAGCTATGTCATATGGACTATGTTAGCAACTCAATCTTGAGAGGTAGAGCCAACAAAAGCAAATCCCATGTATATGAATATGATCATTCAAATGTGAAATTAATGGAATACGGCAATACGCAAACGACAAGCACTCTTTCACCAGCATTTTTGCCATCATTTAACACCTGCCAAATCGGTCTTGCTTGTGACAAGCATCACTATCAAAACAAATCAACCAAATCCAACTAATTGGTTGAATACTTGAATTCAAAGTTTCAAACAAACAAATAGCTTAATACAGCTCGATGCAGAACCATCAAGCGTTTATAGATGATATAAGCTTCAATATTAAAGTCGCGTGAACTTCAAGATTTAAGGAAACCAATCCACAAAATAGCTTCTAGTAAGCCAGTTACTATTACAGATAGTATCTTGCAAATGCCATGTTTAGATGCCTCAAATCCCAAAAGATTACTAATCCTGAGCTAAAAATTATTGAAGATGTATGACAAGAAATCATAGAGCAAACACTGTAATAACAGTAAGTGTAGCAAAAATCACTGCGCACCTGAAGAGGAGTATGACCAAGTGAATCGCGCAGAGGTCTGACATTGGATAAAGGATGTTCAGGAGGTAGCTCACACACAATTTGATTCAGTAACTGCAATGAAAATTGACAGACGCGGAGAGACGTAAGAAATATATATTCACACTATAGGTGTCCCCAAACCCAAACAAGATGAATAAAAACTTGAGGTAAACGGTGAAACAAGACTAAAAAACACTACTATCAAGTAAGAGAACTTACTTCTGCTTGCCGACCTGCATGAAGTCTAACTCCTGATGCATCATACATTACCTATACATATTTGAGAAAAAATTATCATATCACTCCTTTGGAAGTAAAAACAGACATTTTTTCTATTAATGGAAAAGTAACAAATGAAATGTTTTTGAGAGAGAAAGGAAAATGCAATTCAACTGGTGTGAGGATAAGATATCCTCCAAAACTGGAAACAGAATGGATACAACAAAAACATGTAAAGACTCAGTGTAACAAGGCTGCCCAATCTTTATGCATGTTAGTAAGAACGATCCCCGTGAAAAATTCATTACTTGGACAACCAACAGGGGCCTTTTACACATAATCCTATCCCATAAGAGGTGACCGAACATAGAACTTGGTCGCTAATAAGCACACCACCCATTTTAATAAATAGGCCACCCACTTTCCGGAAAAGTTGGTCCAGAGACTTAAAAAAGGTGATTCCGGAATACATTTTCCGGAAAAAAAAA